>OX336389.2:724026990-725226990 GCA_946902985.2 Meconema thalassinum
AAAGTAGCTGAAACTCTGTAGTCGAAAGCATAGCTTGTCCCGTTCCTTACCTATATGACAAGGTTAGGTTAGGTAAATTTAGGTTATGTTAGGTGAGCTGAGGTTAAGTCTTAAAATATTCCCTCTCTTATGTGTTCAAAAGCCGATTCACCATGAACAGTCAGCCAAAACTTTAAATATGTATTTATCATTACATAAAGAATTAAAGCAAACTTAATTAATTATGAATGGCGTTTTTTGTTACTGTTCAATTGTAGACAGAATATATGCATTAAATGATAGACTCAACACAAAATGTTTTGATTGTTGACTTGCGTTAATGATAAATTTGGTTTAATGTTAGGGGCAGTGCACACTTTCCATGTCGATAATTTATATAGGCTAGAAGGATGGTGTTGCAAACTTCTGATGTGTATTTCCAAATTTCCTGCATTGTCCTATTTCGTAGAATTTTCCTGTAACTTAAAAGTTCATGCTGATTTTGTCCTTTGTGTTTGACATTGCAACTACAATGGTTGATTGGATATTCTTTGTCAACTTTCAAATCATGTAATTCATGTCAGATATGTTGGAATTTTTGTTCATGTGTGAAGCTATCAAGTACCGATACCTAATTGGTTACACAACTGTTTCATAATGAAAATCTTGATCTCTGATTCATTGGAGAAACTGTTTACGCTTGTCTGAACCAAGACTAACTGACTACTCACTGCTAAGGTTTAGAAATTACATTTACTCAAATCACATTCTGGTAATAAAAGATCATGACTACTATAAACTGCTACCACTCTTCCACCACTTTGCTAACACTTTTTTCTACCATTTGACTCTCACTTTTCTCTTACTTAAACTGCACATACTACAAACTATCATTTTTATTATCGAGTTAACTTTACTAGAGATTAGTCTATGCTTAACAGTTGACATGAAAGTATCAACAACTAGCTATGGTAAGCCATGTGCTTACTATAAAGGATATGCATATATTGTAAAGAGAACTAATAAAAATCGAACTGTTATTTGGTGCTGTTCGAAACAACGATCTAAAAAGTGTCGAGGAATGATTAAAATAAAAGGCTCCAACATACTTATTTCAATCGATCATCATTGTAAATCTCAAAATAATACTCATTTAAATGGACAAAATACTCTAACCAAGGTAAAAAAGCAAGACCAAGAAAAAATAGTGTGGCTCAAGATAGTGCTTTGTTTGTTAAAGAGCATTTATTATCTCCTTAAAAAGACATGTTAGGACAGTCGTTAACGTCTAAGAAACCTCTAACACTATCAAAGACAACACAAACTATGCCAAAGGTTGTTGCATTGCAAGATGAACAAAAAGGATTAGATATAGTGATGATTATATTGATGATAATTATATTGATGATGATAACCATGATGATGATGATGGTTATGATGATGATGATGATGATGATGATAATGGTTTACACCCAAAAAAATCATTTGTTAAATTTGTTTACTGGAACAATCCCAATAAGCTAATCCAGCGGCTTCAGTACTTGCATACCTGTAAACAGGCTGGTCATACTAAATATGAGAAAGAACTTTTGGATATAGAAAATGAGCTTCGTATTGCTAAAATTATAGTGTAATGAATCCATGTAACCGCTTAAACTATTTCATAACAATACATGTAATATTTTCTACCACTTTGCTACCACTTTGCTACCACTTTTCTAGTTTGCTACCACTTTTCTACCACTTTGCTATCACTTTTCTATTACTTTTATGCCACTTTGCTACCACTTTTCTAGTTTGCTACCACTTTTCTACCACTTTGCTACCACTTTTCTACTACTTTTCTGCCACTTTTCTACCACTTTTCTAGTTTGCTACCACTTTTCTACCACTTTGCTACCACTTTTCTACTACTTTTCTGCCACTTTTCTACCACTTTTCTACCACTTTGCTACCATTCTGACACCACTTTTCTACCACTATGTTACCAATTGTCTACCTCTTGTCTACCACTTTGCTAGCACGTTTCTACCACTTTTCTATCACTTTTAACTGTACATATAAATTATAAAAGCCAACGCTAAATAATTCTATTACCAGAACAGAGATAACCTTTGTAGTGTGCAAATCATACTAACAGGTTAGTTACTACTATGGAACTTACTACAACTAACCGAGGTAAACAACGTGTACTCTATAAAGGCTACTCTTATAACTAGAGACGACAAAATGTAAAAGGAATAATATTCTGGCGATGCTCAAAACAGAGGTCAACAAGATGTCGAGGCAATATGAAAAGTAGAAATGGTGTGGTTTTAAGTGTGAGTGATCATCAATGTAGTGCTCCAGACAAAACACTAATGGTGTTGGCAAAAAATCATCAGAATGCTAATAAGTTAGTACAAGAGAAAGATGTTTCTACTCAAAATAGTGCATTGTTTGTTGAGCAACGTTTAACCCCTGTTGTAAAAATTATGTTGTATCCATCTTCCACGCCTCAAGAGTCATCAACATCACAGACTATGCAAGAGGTAGTGTTGTTGTTTTAAGGGGCTGAACTACAAAGTCATCTGCCTTGTTATGCAAGTGGATCGAAAAAGACTAGATAGTAATAGACAAAAGAGTGTTGTAGTTTGTATATAACTATTGTACAAGTACTTACATTAAATAAATAAAAATAGTGTATGGGTATTGTCTGTTTTTCTTAATTGCTATCCCTATGTCCCACTATTAATGCAATTGTTAACCATCAATAGTCTCTGACTATGTTCGCAAAGAGAGTGACCTTAAACAATACACTCTATCTATGGTTTGTGTACCGAGTACACAATAATACAGTGTGGTCAAGCCATGTTGAGGTAATAGTTATATCAGGTAAGGGATTCGAACCCTTGCTTTCTTGTACAGAAAATTTGAACTTAAGTCAAACACCATAACCAATCGGTCAGCCTGACAGTTACTAATTTAATTATTTTTGTGGACTTGAGTGTTTATAAAACTTTTTCCAGTATACATTGACTAAACCACTTGTTTGTTTTGAAATATAGATTTTGTTTTGTTTGACCATAACATTGCAGTTATGAGTCTTGTGAACTGGGCGTTTAATATAGGGTTAAAGGCATTTTAAAATAATTTTAGAAAAGCTCTTAGGTATCGTGTCATGGGTTTTAGTAATGCATTACTGTTCGTTGACTAACATTTACCGTTACACAACATTATTTTGGTGAGCTCTACATGTTGTTGTTTGAGTCATCAGTCTTTTGACTGGTTTGATGCAGATCTCCATGCCTCCCTGCCCTGAGCGAAACGTCTCATCTCTATATAACTACCACACCCTACATTCAAGGCTATCTGTTTAACATATTATAACCTTGGATCCCCCCTACAAGCTCTTGGGTTCAATTCCTAGATTTAACACAAACTTTTAAAAGTGGTATGACAACTAAAACTAGTCTACTCAGTCTCGAGTGGTCCAAATAAGTAGAGAGGGTTTGATTCACAACTCAACCATAGAGCACCATGTTCTTTTTTAAATAATGATAGCCATTTGTTCAATTTCACATTTCACACTTTGCAATTTGTCAATTTTCCATTTGCATTTTTTTAAAATGACAGTTTGATGTTTTTCAATTTCATGATATGGAAACATGGATTTTTCCATTTTCATATTTACACATTTGTCAATTTCCCATTTGCATATATTTTCTTAAATGTCCGTTTAAGGTTTTTAAATTTTGTCTATATGGAAACATGGATTTTCCATTTTGCTGTTTACAAATTTTTTATATATTTATTTTGTGTGTATGTTGAAAAACGATATTTCCAAAACAAGATTTTTTATTTTTCATTTTATGATTTTGTAAATGATCTTAATGTGAGTGCTTGACCATGGCAATAATACAGTCTATCTATGTGTTAGCGGAACCATAGAGGCTTATTACTACTGCAAGTAAGAATGCTTTACAAAAAACGACTATCTACCACTGCATTTGAAAAACAAAACGATTGAAAAAATCTATTTTCCATTCATATATAAGTGCTAATTCTCCCTCTCCCCACCCTACCTCACCGTATTTTCTCTGGTCAAACAACCAATGCTACACACACACACAAGCTTTCTATATATCTCTCTCTATATATATGTTTTCCCTTGTCCACGAGATAAAAATTATGGTTGCTGTATTGTATCCTGCACTGTTTATGCGACATACCTTTGCCAGTTCATAAAACCGTTAGGTATTTCTCTACACATAGCGATTTTACCACTGCTCTACCTACGCCTTTTGCTTGTTTGGCTTTCTTACAGTCTAGTATGTGATAGGAAGCATTAACTGTATGTCAAACCCAGTCCACGTTTGTATTTGTAATCTAAGTAATAATTTGAAAAGAGACAAGTGTAATAAGTTTTAAACATTATCTCTGCTTTTATTTGGTCGTTTATGACATGCATATTGACCTAAAATCAAACCCTTGTCTACCTTAGTGAAAGGCTAACAGTTTAACCACTGCGTCACCATACCCTTCTTTCTAAGTTTGATTCGTTCTAGGCCTTAGAGCTAGAAATCGAGTTAAGATCTCCAGTGAAAGAGGCACATGTGCTCACCACTATAGCACGTAATGTTTAGCTGGTAACATTAGACAACCTAAAATGATTGTATTTCTGTTAGCCAAGCATTTCTGTCATTTACCTACTGTGTGAGCTCTGCCAGCAAGACAGTTTAGTTTAGAACAAGTGTGTGTGAGTGTGTGTACAGATTATTAGCCTCAGGTATTTAAAGCTTGTTGTGTGTAGCGACCATCTTGTCCCAGTAACCACTGAGCAAGTTTTAACAGTCAACCCATAATAACTGCATAGGATAGTTGAGTATGGTTCATGTACTTGTGTGTGTGCATTAGCATCATGCACTAGCTTTACCTTACCCTCTATAGGTAGAGCGTTATCCCTTTCCTTTCTGACATTACCAATGACCACATTCACCCACAAGTTTTACACTTAAACCATTGGTTTGTTTTTGATTAAGTTTGGTTCGGTTTGGTTGGATTTGATTCAGCTTGGTTCAGTTTAGTTCAATGTAGTCACCATTTTAGATTTTAGCTATCCTCTTTAACCAATCAATTAAAGATTGTCTACTCTTATTTCTTGAATCGATAAATCAGATGCTGTATACACCATTTGTCATTTATTATCCCATACCTACCACCTATACTCTCTCTGTACTGCAGTTTGATCTGAAAACAAGTTCCAATGGTGAAAGATTTGTCAGTCATCATACATGTAGCCTACAATAATTATTTCACTACCTAGCTATGTTTCATCACTCACTGTAAACATTTCACATGTCCATATCCGATTATAAGTTTATAAAATCTCAGGTCGATGACCTTGATGTATTGGGTATTTTTGGGTAAATTCATTAGCCATGGGAAAGGGTTGACCATTCTAAGTCCTATGACACCTCACATGTTGATATCCGATTATTAATTTATAAAATCTCAGGTCAATGACCTTGCTGTTTTGAATTTTTGAGGTAAATTCATTGGTCATGGGAAAGGGTTAACCATTCGTAGTCCTATGACACCTCACTTGACCCTCTCTACTGATAAGTTTATAAAATCTTAGGTCAATGACCTTGCTGTTTTGGGTATTTTGGGTAAATTCGTTGGTCATGGAAAAGGGTTGGCCATCCTGAGTCTTGTGACACCTCACTTGTCACTCTATGATTATTAGTTGATAAAATCTTAGGTTAATGACCTAGCTGTTTTTTGGGGTAAATTCATTGGTCATGGGGAGGGGTTGGCCATTTTAAGTCCTATGACACCTCACTTGACCCTCTGTGATTATTAGTTAGCGAGATATTAACGAAAGTGCAGTTAGGCCCTTTTGACAAAAAATTAATAATACATTGAAAAACAGGGCGTCACCCCAAGTCCAACGACCCCTCATACAAGACCCTAGCTTTCTTAGTTCATAAGATATTAAAAAGCCTATGACCTATTAGTTTTTGGATCTTTGGTTAATTTGTAAAAAAAACGTATCTATAAATCATTATTCAAAAAGCCCGCCCTCGTACAAAAAATAAAAACAATTGCGCATTCGTAAAACAAAAAACAAAAATGATAAATCATAACGGCATTCAGTTGTATGCATGCACATTATGTGGAACGAGTTTAATTTCATATTGGCATACAAACTCCCACATGTTGGACATGGAAAGCGACTTTTACCTAAAAATTATTATTTCACCCCCTAGTAGGGGTAGATTTTATTTTTGAGTGGAAATAAGTTATCCATAGGAAAGGGGTTGTCTGCCGGAGTAATTTGACTACTTGTACATGTCTCTAGCCTTATTCCCACCACTGTCAAAACAGGTTGTGACTTGTTAGCTCTTATCGTGCACGTGCACATGTGTACACTTGTGTGTTAGGTCATATTACACATGAACTTGCATTTTCTCACGTATGAACCTAAACAGGATGTAACTTGTTTCACAAGGAGGACGGTAATGAGGTCATCTCACACGTGTTCACATGTATTTCGTCACTTTCCTTTCATATCGTTATCACATTATAGTAGTGGGGGTTGGTTAACAACGTCAGTTCAACACACGCAAATGTAGTTAGGCCCTTTGACATAATTTAAATAAATTCATGAGCCAGTCCATAGGGACCAGGCCAAAGGGACCGGTCCAAAGGGATCAGTCCAAAGGGACTCATCCACAAGGACTCGTCCACAAGGACCTGTCCACAAGGACTCGTCAACAAGGACCCGTCCACAATGACTTGTCCACAATGACCTGTCAACAATAACCCATCCACAGGGATCCAGTCCCCCACCCTCTTACAAAAGCTATCAGTGGGCATGCGTAAAAAACAAAACAAGCATGTTAATTCATAGTGGCTATCCACCGAACCCATGCACTTTATGTAGAACAACGTTTAAATCCATATCGACATTCAAACTCTCACATGTTGCAATTGGAAAGAGAGATTCTCTATAAAAATATAATTACACCCTCTAGTAGGGGTAGATTTTATTATAGGGTGGAAATATGTTGTCCAATGGAAAGGGGGTGTTCGCCTGAGTAATTTGACACCTCGTACAAGTCTCTAGCCTGATTGGTTCGCGAGATATTGCCATTTTAGTATTCCAGCGGTGGCGGTGGCGGTGGCATTAGAACCGATCAAAACACACTACTGTAGACGATTGTTTTAAAACCAAACATGATAGAACCTTGTGCCATGGTTCAAACGAATGGTGGCTATGATCTTTATTTTTTATAATAACACTTTTTTATTTTTGATGTTTTTGGAAAACAGTCCAATTTTGAATTTTTATATTTTGGAAACTAGGAATTCTACAAAAAAGGTTCTTTGACATAAATTTCATGTCACTAGGACACATACTATGCATTTTTAAACTTTTTTATCTGTTTTTTATTTATTTTTTATGAAAAGTGGTGGTAGACAGAGAGAGACGGTACCGGAGGGGCGTGTGTTGCAACGAGGCTATGACTGGCCACGGTGGTGGTGCTATCTCAATAGCGCAATCGATATTTCGGTGGGGCGGATTTCAGCAGGGCGAGGCCTCGCTTTCCGATATTTTTCCTATGACGAATGAATGGAGGTAAAGAGGACCTTTAAACATGTTAGCAAACGGGTGATCAGTAACATGATAAAGAGATAATAATTGTATGAGGTGAATGAAAGCGGGACGTTTGATAGTTGTCAACAACTTTTTCAACTTGCTTTGTATGTCTTGCTGGAAACCTGAACGACAAAAAGAAAATCTGCTCGGGACCTGGCTGGGAGCTGGCTAGGAGAATGGAATGAGAAACCTTATCACAGGACGTGACTTGGCAACACTGCTGTCAGGTGATAACAGGTTGGAACAATGTGGCAACTCTGTAACTGAGATAACAGACCCGGCCTCAGACAGCCGAGGACAGCAGCGTGCATAAGCGGGCTGAAGCGGTGAGAGGGGAGAGGAAGGAAACCGAGACGCGCAACAGGGAAACACGTGACCACTGCAGAGCGGTGAGGGACGAGGGGAGGGACCTGAGGGGGCGGGGAGAGGTGATGGGATGAGTGGAGAACCTATGACAGCCTATAGCTGAACGAGTTGTATGCCAACATGGAGCGAAGGAGTGAGACACAGGTGTGGAGAGAGAAAGAGAAACGTGTGTGACATGCACGAAGCGCTGAGCGCTGTACACAGGGCTCTAGTACAACATGATTCAATAAATAAAAGGTGCACAGTTTCATAAAACATGTAATTTATTTATCCAAGAATTAAAGGTAGAGTTAAATCCCAACCATTTAACATACAGTTTATTCCGTTTTTGTTTCAACACATTTTTCCACATGATAATGTTTTGGAAACGCTGTCTTTTGAAGTTCAATGAGATAAAACCTGCCTTTTATGGGTTGATGATTGAGGTCCTCGAATAAATAGGTGTCAGGACTGTCCAAGTTGACTTGACGAATTCGAAATAGTTCGGTGCCCCTCTGATGTGTGTAGCCCTTATTGAAGGCAGACTTAAATTTGCTCACACGAACAAAATCCCCAATTTTCAGTCGGTGACGTTTATGATCTGCTGTTTTATGGGGTTAAACAGTTTATCCAGTCGCTGAATATTTTTGGTCAAGAGGCGAGGTTTGGTCCCAATCGTTCTATGTTTGGTGTCATAGTAACGTGACACTAGCTCAGGAAACACGTCCAACCAGCGATAAGTGCCCTGAGCGGTAAACGCTTTCCACATATGCGTTTTCAATGTTCGGTTAAACTTCTCAACCACGCTGGCTTTGAGATGGCTGTACGTGGTGTAAAGGTGAATATCCAAAGATTTGAGAAAACTGGAGAAATCCTTGTAGAAAAAATCTTTCCCCTCGTCGGTTTGTAGCAACTGAGGTTGAAGTTTGGATTGTTGAATAATATGTTGAAAGGCTTTGGTGAATAGTGGACCAGATGTGCGACGCACAGGCTCAACAAAGGCCATTTTGGAATACACATCAATGACGGTTTTTTTTTTGTCGTATAGCTTCCTGAGAGGCCGAGTGCAGGTCTTTCTAGTCGACGCCCGTGGGCGACCTGCGCGTCGGGATGAGAGATGGAATGGATGAAGATGAATGAAACTGGGCAAGGATGTGGAAGGAAGCGGCCGTGGCCTGTCAGAAGGTACTGTCCCAGCATTTGCCTGGTGTTGAAAATGGGAAACCACGGAAAACCATTTCAAGGACAGCCGACGGTGGGGCTCGAACCCACGCGTCTACCGAGTCAGCAGAGAGCTTGGCCCCTTGACCTAACGCAGCGCTTTAGCCCGCGTAGCCACTACCGTCGGTATCAATGACGGTTAACATATAGCTTACACCATCGTTAACGCTAGCATAGGGGATCATTTCAGCCAGGTGTGCTTGCCAAAGTTCATCCACACCTCGTGAAATTACCTTGAGTCCCTGATAGTGACGCTTATCTGGACGATGTAACTCATGAACAATGCCCATTTTTAATGGGTGAGGGCTTAAACAATAATTTTGGCATTTCGAAGTCCTTGTTCAATTTCTTGGATTTCCCAATCGTGACCGGTATGACCGGCTTGACGTGAAGCATGCAACAGCTGTAGTCGCTGGACGAGCTTATTGGGATTGTGCCAGTAGGTACCATCCACAAGGGGTTTCAATGGTTTAAATGTCACTCCCAAAGCGGACATTTTACGAAGACCTCATTGACTGGTGGGAAACATTTTTGCAATGATGGTTTAATATTTTTGAGATATATTGCAATTCACTTGTTGAGTGGGATCATACTGTCTTTTGTGGGCATGGGTGTCCAATAAAATGGATTTATATTTGCCAAGGTCTTCTGGTGTATAATCATGGGAAGGGGGTATACGAGAGAATAGCAGCTTTAACAGTCCTACAGTCCTGGCGTTAATTCATAATTGATGTTTTTAATGACAGCTTTAGTACGAGCAAATTTAATCGATGAATCATTAATTTTAAAACTATCATCCTCATAGCGAACACCATACGTGATATCTGTGTTTCCAATAAATATATCGTGAAATAGTGTTGATCCATAATATTTTATTAAAATGTTTTTCAGTTGAGCTTTATGTTGAGGGGTGGCCAAGAGTTGTGCAACCGGAGACGATCTGGAAGGGCAAGGTGTTTAGACCATGACCAATCATTTCTCTTTTTCTTAAAAACTCTGCAAGGGGTGAGGACTTTTTTGAGGCGTAAACACTTGTTCGTCATCATCCTCAACCTCGCTAATACTAGTCAAATCATCCACATCCCCTTCCTCTTCCACAGGGTCCTCGTGTTGCGTCTGCGTGACTTGTGAAACGCTGGGTAGCGTTTCACATGGCTTGAAAGAGGGTTTAAGGATGTTTTTTTTTGCGGAGGTGATAAATGTTGTTGAATGAATAAATCATGATCCGCACGTGATCGTTTCAATTGACGAAACTTTTGGCGAATAGTATTTTTTTCTCTAATAATATGCTTTTTCAATTGACTTTCTGCTAACGCCATGATGTCTTGACAAAATGACTTGTGCGGGAATGAGACAGTGCCTTAAAGAGCAATAAAATGATCAATACCTAAGCGATAACGTCCTTGGTTGAGTTCACTTTGTTTTTCAATGACCAAACAGGCATGATGTAGAGTGTTCCAGCACATAGCACACAATTCGGTAAACATTTGAAAGGTCATATCCGGATTCAGATGTTCATTATTAATGTGACGACTATACCTCTCGTCCTGGCGAAATAAAAAAAATGACATAGGCATTGTCACGAATCAACTTTTAGGACATTTTCCAATACGTTAGTCCAATATAGAAGCAATCGATATGTTCGTGACGTCCCATGCTGAAATAGCTTTGAATGATGCCTTGTCGTTCAGTGGATACATCATCGAAAATCATGAGTGAATCAGGCTTACCTCATCCGGGGCAATAACATTTTCTTGCATGGAAAATGTAAAATAACCCATATTTTCATTTTGTAATCCAGACATGACTTGATCCAGAAACACGTAGAGATTTTGCAAATATATGAATATTTTGAAACCGCAGACCAATGGGCGCCGTGATTAGCGTCAGCAAAAGATTGGTCTTTCCACAGCCGGAAGGCCCCACCATGATGCAGCGCACTGAAGATGGAAAGAGTGAACCAAGGCGTTGTTGACGTGATGTGGGATAGAGAAGGGAAACTATGTCCCCCACGGGTAATGACTCTTGCTGCTTAATAATCTTCACATCAACTAAGGCTCAGAGAGGCTAGCAAGGCTGTCTATATACATGGAACCGAGCCTTGTAATAGAAACAGTAGACTCGAACTACATGTTGACGATGGATGTTTTTGGACGTGCGTTGATGGCAAAAGCTAGGTCTGATCCCACATATGATCCGCAACAAGGAACAGATCCTGCTAATAAACACTATGTGGATAGGTCTGTAGTGACACGCAGGAAACAGGGAGATTATGAAACCGGTTAACCCATGTGAAACATCCTCAAGTGTCTACAGACGTTACTACAAAAATGTATGTGGATAGCAAGGTGTATGAGTTTTATGACAAAGTGCCTCAGCTTACAGTGAATGGTTATACCGCTAATCATCACCGCATTATTCACGTGGAAGACCCACAAGACGAAGACGATGTCTGCACGAAACGGTATGTGACCTATGAAATGAAAAGGCTTCATAAATTTATCCCATCTGTATTTTTAGTGTATCTGACAAATTAAAAACCTTTGAATTCCAGAAACCATTTACCGCTAGTCCATGACCAGCACCTGACCTATGGGCTTGCTTCGGGTTTAAGCCACTATCGATTACACTATGATGGAACCATTCACATGAAATACGCAATGCCTGATGAAAACCATTTACAAATAGAGATAAATGGTCATAAGATGTTGATCCATAACCATGAAATGGTCAATACAGGGGATGAATTATCCTTTCACCTCATGTTGATATGGGATGAAAAGCAAGCGGGAAAAACCATAAACGATTTCCCACTTTATGTGGAATTGGAATATACAGCCATGAAAGAACAACCTGACGTTAGTTGTGACTAAAACCTTCTTGTGAAAGGTTGTTGGTCATCATCATGGTGAAACAAAGATATGTGGTCCGAAAGACTAAAAAGACTAAAAATAAGACCCAGTCATTGCCAATGCATGGGCTTAAGGCATTAGTGGACAAGCCCTTGCGAAAGAAAAAAGAAAAATTAACGTGTTGGCCATAAGAAAAGCCCTTCGAGCAGCACAGAGACGTGTTATTCAAAAACGTCAGCGACAGGGTTCAAAACAAGGTCGAGAGATATCCGTCCCCAAACGAGCGGGATTTTTACCTGCTTTATTTGCCGGTCTGGCAGCTCTGGGTTCACTTTGGGTGGTGCCAGTGCGGTGGTGAAAACCATTAAAGCCGCACAGCAGGGCAAGCAACAACTAAAAGAAAGTCAGCGACACAATGAAACAAAGGAAGCGATTGCTATGGCGGCTAGAAATGGCAATTTAGAGCCAGCCGTTTATCACCAAGGATTTGGTATTTCACCATTCCGAAATCAAATAAAAAAAAATTAACCTCAGCCATAGCAAGACATGCCCTGATTCATCAACAAGTGGAAAGCTTTGCTAAACAAATAAAGCTTTCTCATTTTCGATGAGTGTTTATGCGAAACCAAGTACCCCCACGACCCTGGAAACAGGAATGTGCTGTAGTAAATTTGGATGATCACCGAGGACCAGGGACGCATTATGTAGCTTATGTCAAAGAGGGATCCACCGCATGCTACTTTGACAGTATTGGGAATTTGCACCCGCCCATAGAACTAGTGACCAATTTTGGAAACAGGATCAAGATTTATTATAACGTTAAACGTGAGCAAACGTTTAAAAGCCAACAGTGTGGACGTTTGTGTTTAATTTTTTATTTAAGACACAGCATAAGCAAAAACGTCAACAGTATGTCCGCAGAATGTAAGACGTTTACACTGCATGGACGTGGACCCGAAGTCAGCCTAGACTTTACCCGCCTATCGAATTGAGTGAAAGACCTTATGGTTTGGGACTTGTTTCTCTTGAAACGTACAATCGAATATACAACATACGTGGAAATGTGAACAACACGTTTTACTATGATGATTCTGTGCTGACCCTGAACTCTGGTGGATACACGATAGATGATATTTATGAACACATTTATGTGGTGTTGATCAATGAATATGGTTTAAATTCGTTTCTCGATGGAACGCGCAAGTTTGAACTTGTAGGAAATACCAACACTCATCGCTGCAGTATTTTCTCCACATTCAAAATTGACTTTAAAACACACCCCGATTCCATTGGTCCATTACTGGGATTTAAACAACGTGTGTTGGAGCCCAACAAAAAACATCAATCAGACGATGAAGTGAAATTCATTGAGGACCGTCATGTGTCAGTGACGTGTACTATTATTAGCCAACTGTACACCAATCAAGAACCATCGCAATCGCTTTATGACTTTATTGTGACAACGCCCAACGGCTATATTATTCGTGAAAACCCGCCAGTGGTGCTTTTTCATTCTGTGGCTGTCGATGGTATTAGTTATATAACATGAAGACTGAACAATAGAGAACAACAACTCATCAACTAGATTCTACCATGCCAGTGATTTACAAGTTAGTGCTAAAGCCACTATGAAGTCGGTGTATAAAGCAACAACACCGTCTAGGAATGGTGTTAGTTGTTTGCCACGTGAATACACGTTAACATCTTAGGACAAGCAGATTTTACAGCATTTGGGTTACCACGTCAACCACCATGATGAATTTTATCCTAGAGGTAGTGAATCACATCGAGGAGCAACCAGGGGGGGGGGGTATGAATTGATATCCATTCCTATCAAGCTCAAACACCTGGACTGAATAACAATGATGAAATTCAATTTGTTATCAACAACCAAGATATTTACACCCTACCGCATGAAAGTGTCATTCAGATTGAAGGTCGGCTCACCAAAGTCGATGGCTCTACACCCACCACATCCAAGATGGCCAACCATGGTTTGGCCTTTCTGTTTTCTGAGGTGCGTTATGTGATTAACGATATCGTGGTGGATAGCACTCGAAATGTGGGTATTTCCAGTGTCATGAAACTATATCCCACTTATAGTGAGGAAGAAGGTAAAACACATTGCATGGCAGGTTGGTGCCCTGACTCGACCAATGACTGGATGATACACACCGATTGCACATTTACTGGATACTTACCTCTTAAACTGATTTTAGGCTTTGCCGAAGATCACCAGCGCATTTTGGTCAACGCAAGGCAAGGGCTTTATTTGGTGTGAGACAGGAGTGATAATAATGCACTCAAGGGAGCCTACAATGTCCCTATTGATTCAAAAATTCAACTACAACGCTTGCTATGGAAAGTGCCCCATGTGACCATTGACGATAGCAAAAAACTGGACATACTCAAGATGGTAAAAAGAGATATACCTCTAACCTATGGAATTTAGAAGCTGGGCACTCCATGAGTACCCGCTATTGCCCACCTCCAACACACACAGTTGGTGTGTAAAAACAGCCCGCTATACAGAGAGAACTCTCTACATGATCGTGGGTTTTCAAACGAATCGCAAGTATCAAAAAACCAAATATGCCACGCAATTTGATCATCTGCAATTGAGAAATGCACGTCTTTTCCTCAACGGTCTGTGTTTCCCTATGAAGGACTGGAATTTGTTTTTTCGAAAAATAAGTTTGGTCCCCTCTACCACTTGTTTTCTAAATTAGATGGTCGTATTATCAAAAAGAGAACAGCCACATGCTCTCACCCCAAGCGTTTAAGGCAATAGAGCCACTGATGGTCTTTGACTGTTCTTACTTGGAAGAGTCTGTCAAGCCATCCAATATTGACGTTCGACTAGATTTTGAAACGCATGACAATGTACCATCCAATACTACGTCCTACTGTTTGATTATTCATCACAAACAAGTCAACTATTATCTACTGTCCAACCAAGTGACGAGTGTTTAAATAACAGGTCAACTCGCGTCAAGCAGCTCAGACATGCCTTGCTTTAAAGCCTCAAGAGGTGTCACACCCACGAAATTAAACTCTGAGGATAAAGTTTCAAGACCTTTGCAACGTGGCCTGTGCCTTTCATAAACCCTCAAGCCTTGGTGGCCGCAGTATTCTATTATTTAAAAACAATAGATGAAGTGAAATGTGCCTTATGTGACATCACCATAGACCAATGGAAAGAGAGTGATAAACCCATGCAGGAACATCAGCAGTGGTCACCCGCCTGCCCCTACCTGTGCAGAATGGAAGTGGGAAATATACCATGCCATTCAAGTTATCCCTCACTCGTGCCTCTGAGTGATGGAAAAACAAGTTACGAAACGTGTGGACTATATGGTGTCCATGGTGCTTCCGTGTGCACCTCACCGTCAAGAACGCCTAGGTTAGAGACATTGGGACATCATTGGTGTTATGGACGTTATATACACAAAATACTGTATTGTTGTATGGGTTGGTATCGTCCCTATTCCAAAACGAATAAAGCTTGTAATACGTGTTATGACAATAAAATGATGTAATAAAAACTTAGGTGGTTGTTAATATTATTTCTCATGTCCCCCTCTCCTACCCAAACCTCAATTTTTTTGAAACTAGCATGACAGGTAAGTCCATGTCATGGTCACACTTTAGTGGTCGATCGCCAGTCAGTCATCAGTTGAACTTGGTCTAGACAAGCGGCAACATGTTGCGCACACTCACTGTGGATTGCCAAGGGTTTAAAATTGGTGAAAACAAATTTATATTTAAACAAGTGGTCATTATCGATTATACCACGTTTTTAATATCGCAAGGTACGCATTTGATATTTAAACCACCCCATGCTTTTGATTTATAGTGTGAAAAATATCGTAAACAAACCCAGTGGATTGAAAATCATAGGCAACTAGACCGGAATCAAGGAACCATTTCCTATAAATATTTGAACGTGGTCATGAAAGCGCACTTGTCCATGGCCAATTTTGTATTTGTGAAAGGTAACGAAAAACGTGAATGGTTCTTACAATTTTTGGCGCCTTACTGTCAATGTATGGACCTCTTGGACTTGCGCTGCCCATCCCTGCAAACGCTCATGGATACTTGTCCCTGTGGCAACATTGCCCATACAGCCCTAGCGCATGTGTGGCATCTCATTCATTGGTTAAGTACTAATGCCTGCTGGGAGTTGTTAAATAAAATTAAAACTCAAGATTTACCTGTGAATGACACCAGTGAGATTTCTACAAGCGACATTTAACATCTACAGTAAGTGATATAATGGAGGGACGGGATGCTTCAGATAAAGCGATTGGGTAGTTCTTTGTGTGCAAAAAGAATCTAGATAGTTTTACCGAAGAGGGATTATTGGCGCTCCCCAGATCGTTCATTTATTATGTGGCAGCCAACGCCGTGAAAGAAATCTGGCAACATGTACCAAAATCATGGACTCAAGATCCTGTGTTGAGTGAATTAAACCATGTACGGATTACGATCACCATAAGCAAGTGGCCATGGCAGAAATACCCTCTATGCCACAGTGTGCTACTTGCCAACTGGTCATACTGTATCACGGTCGTAAAAGTCAGTGTAAAGACTTCATCATTCCACGGGTGTAATGGCGAGAAAAGGCAACAACAAACATCCTCCACAGAAGAGGAGGAAGATCAAACCTTATCATCATCGATGGAAAAGGATATGCCAGACCTGTACTGGCAATGGCGTCATTCACAAAGTCATTCAATACCAACCTTTCGAAATCCATCATCCAGGTTATCGTTTTTGTGGCCCTGGAACTCGTCTCGAAAAACGTTTGCAGCGTGGTGATATATACATTAATCTTTTGGATCAAGCATGTAAAGAACTCGATCTTTCTTATCGCCACAATCATCCTGGGTTAAGACATGTGGCAGATAAATTTTTATTGAAAAATCTAAACAACGTTTCACATCCTGTGACGCCTCAGTGGGTGAGAGGATGGCAGCCCTGATTGTGATGAGTGCTATGAAAGGAAAGTTGATGATGCATGGACATAAACATTGAGGAATTGAGGATTGAGGAATTGGGATTTGTTCGTATTCTATTTTCTTTTGTAAACCCCTATGGCTATGAAATAAAAAACAAAGGTTTTCCAGTGCACGATGTTGTTTAATTTTAAAAAAATATATCATGATGTTGATGAATTCATTTTTCATTTTCACATTTTCACACATTGTCATTTGCCATTTTCAATTTACAGTATTTCAGAAAATGTCCGTTTCAAGTTTTGCGTTTTTGATGATATGGATTCTCCAAATTTGTTGATTACACTTTTTAAACAATGTCCGTTTGAAATTTTTGATTTTCATATTTCGCACATGGCCATTTCCAGTTTTTAAAATGATAGTTTTTCGTTTTTGAATTTTTCTGATATCGAAACATGGATTTTCCATTTTGTTGTTTACACATTTTCCATTTGGTGTATGTCAAAGTTCATTTTTGTCAATGATGTTGATGCGAGTGCTTGACCATTATGATGATGCAGTGTGTTTATGTGTGTTTGGAGAAACGTGGAGTTCTACATCTACTGCAGGTAAGACTGCTTTACAAAAATAATGTCAATTTACCGCTACATTTGAAAGTAAACAATATCATTCAAAACAAAGCAAAAATGACTAATTACCATTTGCTATGTGAATTAATTTTTACCTCACCGTGTATGCTCTGGTCATACATACACACCTGCTTTATCTGTACTCACTCAACCATACCTATCTTTGGGAACAAACACAACCACTTTATTTGTTCCCAAAAGCACATTCTCTACATGCACACTCGTCCCAAAAGAACTTTTGTTAGTTTTCCATTTTACATTTTACCATTACAAAAACAAAATTAAATACTAGTCATTAAAATTTCTTAATAAGAAATATTACTCATTTCACATTTACAAAAACAACAAATTTGTACAGCTTTAAAAGAATCTAACTTTCTAAAATTTTCAAATTCCCATCTCTGTTAAATTTAAAATTAAAATAAAAATAAACTAGGGTTGCACTGGGCTTTTAAAGAGCAAAAGGTCCAAGTGGGTTGCCACTAATTACAAAAAAATCTAATTACAAAATCCACTATTTACAAAGGCAAAAAAAACAATATTTACAAAATACTAAATCGACGAGTTACAAAAAGGCATGCCCCTAAAAGAACAATCAGAAAAATCACACCTCCTCCTCTTTGCGGTCATATCCCCAGGGCAGGCTGGTAAGCAGGTCATCAGCCCACACACGTTTGTTATCCATGGAGGCGATGGTGCGTTTTCTCTGTTCCACAAGATACAAATGATGGTTGCTGGATTGTTTCCTGTACTGTGTATGGGACATAGCTTTGCCTGTGGGTAAAACCGTCTACACGTACCGATTTTTACCACTGCCCCACGTACACCTATTGCTCTTTTGGCTTCCTTACAGTCTAGTGTGCGATAAGCAAACATTTAGGAGGCCAAACCTACGAATTCTCTCATGATGGAATCACCGCATTCATCTTTTAAAACGCCCATTTCCTTTTTATTTTATGGGCAGTTGAAACACGTTCTCAGCGCTATAGGAAGAAGTGTCGAACCAGTCACTATGTTGCCTCATGACCTCATGGGGGTTGCAGTGGCAAATGTGGTAAATAAGACAGTCCGTATCCATATGCAAAAGAGAGACGTCCTTAAATTTTTGTTTGGCAAACTCGTAGTGGAATCGATACATGAACGATTTGGAAAAGTCTAAAATGAATTGGCCCAAGTAAATGGGCTAAACAATGGTCTCACTGGTCCTACTCATTCCAATAGTAGCCAAATTCTCATCAATAATTTTGATCGATTTGAAATTTGGCTTGGCAATGTACCACCGGGCACTCGACTGCCCCTCCCAGACATTAACCAATTTAATGTTGCAGTATTTGCGGACATTTTCCATGGACTTGCCATAGATACAGTTGTTCATTAATTTTAAAAACATATTTCAAACTGTTGTATTGCCATTTGTCAGTGCTCTGTGTTGAGTTGCATATATGGCTTGAGCCATGGTTTTTGGGCAAAGGAAATACCCCTGTGGATATTCTTCAACACATTGCACCAACATTTGGATTAGTAGCACATACCGATTTTTATTATAATGTGTGCCCATGAGTTTTTCAATTTTCACTTTACTGTCTGGGGGGACCATTTGCTCAAGGCAGAATGGGAAATCGCCATGTTCATCACACAAAGATGAGGGATATTCAATATCCACTTCTAACACAAATTCACGGCCTGTTTCACGGCTTCATGTTCACATCCACTTCTAACACTTGTTTCTCTGCCAGCCAAGCAAAATCCCCATAGGGCAATGGCTGACTCAGGGCGTAGCCATACAAATTATGCACGTCATAGTAGATTAAGTACGATTCTGGTTTGTCTGGTGAATAATCAGGCATGTAGAAATTGTTCGCTTCGGCATGGCGCTGGTTAAGCGACACAAAGCCGCCGCGAATGCCCTTTTCAAAAAACAGAACCATGTCTACATCAGTGAGTAAACCCAATTCCACTTGAGTGTATTTCAAAGCGGCATCGAACGAGAGCCCCGGACTCGTATAATAGTGATCCGGGTCAAGCCCATAAATGTGCTGACACAACTCACGGAATTTTTGAGACACATCGGTGAGCAGCAATACATCCAGTTTTAGGTAATGCATAGCATATTCACCTAGCGTGTAATGCCAAACACTCGCCAAACCTGACATGCATGTGAATAGTCTTGATCGGAAACGGTACTGCGTGTTAGTTTCGAGTAAAATTTGTCTTGTGGTGGGAGAGTTTTTTGCTTTAAAACATCCCAGTTGTTGCAGAAATCATACGGGAATATACCTTTCCGAATGTACAGTTGAAATTGCTCAGGATTTTCAAAATGCATTCTGGTGTTTTTAATTCCTTCTAATCCAAGCCATTCACAAGACTGTCTAGCGAGGATGCCATAAACTTAAAGGAATCCAAAAATCGAGTGCTAAAGTAGCCCAACTGCCATGTCAGGGCCGTAAAACGCTCATAGTTTTGGGGGTATAATGTATTTATTTTTTATTTAATAATTATTAGATACAACCATGATAGGTCATTTTACACTAATATTTTAACAATTTCAAATAGTATTAACAAAAATAACTACAATAACAATAACAATGGCAGTGATGGCAGCAAGGGACAAGTCTCGGGAAAATGCAGGGAGTGATTGGGGTAGTGGGTGATTAGGAGGGTGAGGGGGTAGGAATCGAGGATGAAAGGGATCTTCTAATGTTATGTTTGAATGTTCTATAGGGAGAGAATATGTCAATATTTGGAAGGGAGTTACTAAGGGTAGGTAGACGGTGGAATATAGAGCGCTTCTGTACTTCAAGTTGTGGGCGGGGTATATGGTGTAAATGGTTCTGGGGTGTTGAACGGGAGGGAACATGGAGTGGGAAGTAGCTTAAGAGCATGTTACTATTTGTGTAACCATTCATAACTTTATGTAGGAAACACAGGTCAGTAAATTGTAAGCGGCTTCTCAGGTCGAGTATATTGAGCTGATTTAGAATGTCGGATTTGGCAAACTGCCTTAGCGAAGGATTGCGAGCTTTGACTATTGATATGAAGAAACTAAAGACACTGTTCAATTTAGAAATATTGGATATAGCCGAAGTAGACCAAATTGGGGAAGAGAAATCTAGGATAGGGAGAATATATGTGGTGAAATATAATTTAAGTGCAGTGAGGTCTTTAATATCTGTGAATCTGTATAGAATGCCGAGACTGCGCATTGCGCAAGATTTGATATGGTCAATGTGGGGAGAGAATGACAATTTATCATCGTGAATAATACCTAAACCTCTTACCGTATCCAATTTATTTCCACATATTTTATAGTCCGCTTGATTTCCAGATTTCAGTAGTGAAAAAGAAACTTTGAAGCACTTTTTGGGATTTGGAGATAATCTCCATTTGTTGAACCAATCCATACATGTATTCACTGCTTCCTGGAGCTCAGCGTGGTCGACACAACTGGAAATTTCTCTGAATATCTTGAGGTCATCAGCGTACAGAAGAAGGGAACACGGAGAATTTTGCACGCATGTGTTTATATCGTCGATATACAGCACGAAGAGAAGGGGTCCCAGGATACTGCCCTGAGTTACTCCTGATAAGACTGGGAGCCAGGACGATACAGACCCTGGGACCACTACCCTTTGTTGCCTATTGGACAGGAAGCTTTGTATTAGGGATAGGAAGAAACCATGTACGTTGTATCGCGAAGCAAGCTTGTGGAGGAGAAGGAAATGGTTCACGGAATCAAATGCTTAGGCCAGGTCAACGTAGATTACATCTAGCTGAGATTTTTGATCTAATGCAGAAATTATGTAATGGTTCAGAACAGTCAGATTTGTTAAACATGATTTTCCAGGGACGAAGCCATGTTGTTATTCTGAGAGGTATGATTTGGTGAAAGTGAGGAGACGGCAATGTATTATTCTTTCGAAGACTGAGGAGAGTATAGGGACGATAGATATAGGTTTGTACGAGGAAATTTCGTGCTTGCTGCCTGATTTAATGACAGGTGTGACATCAGCTCTCTTCCATGAGTCAGGAAAAGTGCCGGAAGTCATGCACCAGTTGAGTATTATGGACAAGGGGATGCTGAGAAATGCAGGGGTGTTTTTCAGGAATATAGGGCTTATTTTTGATGGTCCAGTAGATCGGTTTGTGGGCAGACTTTTTCAAATATTTTGGATTTCATCGGGGGTCGTTGAAATTTGAGACAATGAATCATAACAGACGCTAGTAAGTTGATGGGGACTGGGGATTGGTACGGGAACTGAAAAGGTTGAGTGAAAATATTCATTGAAATGTGTGGACATCGATTCAAATGGGATTTCTTCATTATGGAGGTTTAGGTTAAGTGGAATTCTAGGAGTCTTTCTACGGGATGATATAAGTGTCCAGAACTTCTTCGGGTTATTCTTGAGATTTCCTGTTATGGAAGAAATGTAGCGGTTGTAATCTTCTGTCATATGAACTCTTGATATTTTCCGTAGGTGAATAAATGCATTGCGTGTATGAGGATTAGGAACTGATTTCCACAGCGACCATGCACGAGTTTTATTTTGGAGAAGAAGTTTGGTAAACGAGCCCTTGTTGACATGACCCAATTCACAAATCAAAATCTTAATGTCATAATCCGCCAAATTGTGGAAAATGACACTGATAAAACAAGGTGCTGGAAAGTTCAAATTGCATTTACTGTGCGCAGCTCCAAGAAACTCTCCCGTAAAGTGCGAGTGATCACGAACGGTGTCCTCAGCACTGATCAGTGGCTTTTCGCAAATATGGCATTTCGTGGCTTGCTCATACTTCAGCTGCTGTTCTGGCGTTAGGCTCATGGGTACTGGGTAATCCCTGTACATGATGAGCCAACTTTACAAGTTCATTAAAAAATCACCTGGCACAATCTGGGCCCTCACGGGATTTGTAAAAGGATTGAGTGGGGTCATAGGCACTCACCACATTAAATCCTATGGCAAAGGACTCATGTTATTGAATGGGTGTGGTTGAGCTGATGGCGGGATCTGGTTTACATCCCACCATGGTTGTGGTGAGTGCTTCGAAATCTGCATACACCACATAGGGGACAGTGTCACGTTTATGAATGTTCTTGAATTTCAACACAGCCTTGTCCCCTTGTGGCAATATCAATCCTACCGCTTCCTGAAAAACGCAATCCACCCTATGACGTTCCAAAAGTGTATGGGGGGTAAACTATTGCAGACAACGATCACAAATAAGTTTTTACCATGTGCTTTGGACACTTTACTGCCTACCAATTTACCTAAATTCCTAATGAGGCTATAGTGATTCACATCTCCGTAAGACAGATATAAAATATGAATTTGGTGTCGTTTCGGTTCCTTTGTAGCATAAATAGGACCCACAATCTCATTACCATTAAGGTCATACACCATGAACGAAAAGTCATGGTTGTCTTGTTCAAACCTATGGATTTCGGTTAAATCCATAGGGAACGACACTCGAGTTATATTTAAATTTTGTTTTAATTCCTGAAACTTGGCCTTGTACTTTCCTTGTCTCCCAACATGACGTTGTGTTGGTTGCAAATATGCAGTCACAGCCCACAGGAAGCAATCATTGTCATGGTTCTTTATATTCACCACTGCTCTCCGGCAGGCAATCGCTGGAGGAGTTTTAATAAGGCTAGACCCAGTATTCAACGGATTGAAATGACAAATGTTGATTTGCAGTTAATGGATTCTGTTTAATGCTAAACCACTGGGTCCTTGTTGCAGTTATTCAAATTTTGATACCAAGGCATTCTCCACTTGGCTTTGATACGAATCTTTCAGATTTTTCAGCTATCAAAAGCTGTTGCATTTTACTGCCAATATAAAATGTTTTTCATGCTGTCCATGCTTGTTTCATATATTAAATCGCACAAGAGTTGTGTATTGACCTTTAGAGCCGTATGCAATCTTTGCGCTGTACAAATTTTTGTTCTTAAAAAATTTCAAAACACGATTCGATAATGTATTTTGGGATTAAACTCTCACTAATATTGACCACACGACCAGTGCGCACACGTGACTTGAAACAGGACTCGAGGGGTTCCCAAGTTAAGCTATCTGCAGTGGCAAAAGACATGATTTTCATTTTAAAAAATCTCACCAGGGTTTTCAGCCGTAGACTGCTCGGTAAACAATGGTCCCCAACACACACGTTCTCGTTTTTTCAACAGCGGTTGTCAGATTCACACTCTAAAAAAGAAATGAAATAAACCACAATGAGTAAACCAATTCCAAATAGCTCCTTTGTACAACCAAAAAAATTATATCATACAGGTTTTTTATCTATAAATTTTAAAAATCTTACCTTGCTTTGTAAAAAGCCTGCTTTTCCCTTGTCGTAGACTCGAGTAAATTGGTTTCTCTCTCTGTCTGGCAGCCCGTCTCGTCCTCTTTTACCCCAACAGGTGTGCAGATTATCTAAAACAAAACAAAAACAAAAACAATCCATGAATAACATTGAAAAACAATAATAAATTATACATTTATTAGCATTAAAATAAACTAATCACCATTTAATCGTATACTTACCTCAATTATATAATTTATCCAATAGGGTCACTAATTGGGTGTTGAGCACACAAATCCCATCACTTTCACACGGTTAATACACAGTCCAAGTGCACAGTAAGACGTTTAAAACAGGAATGACGCACAAAGCGTCATGAGAGCTCAACACTCTATTACCTCACCTCTCCCCGCCTCCTATGGCCCCTCCCCTCGTCCCTCGCGGCTCTGCAGTGGTCACGTGATTCCCTGTTGCGGGTCTCGGTTTACCTCCTCTACCCTCTCACCGCTTCTGCCCGCTCATGCACGCTGCTTTTCTCGGCTGTCTGAGGCCGGGTCTGTTATCTCAGTTACAGAGTTGCCACATTGTTCCAACCTGTTATCACTTGGCAGTAGTGTTGCCAAGTCACGTCCTGTGGTAATGTTTCACATTCCAATCTCCTAGACAGCTCCCAGCCAGGCCCCGAGCAGATTTTCTGTTTGTCGTTCAGGCTTCCAGCAAGACATACAAAGCAAGTTCTTTATGTTGTTGACAACTGTCAAACGTCCCGCTTTCATCCACCTCATACAATTATTATCATTTTATCATGTTACTGAACACCCGTTTACTAACATGTTTAAAGGTCCTCTTTACCTCCAATCATTCGTCATAGGAAAAATATCGGAAAGCGAGCCCTCGCCCTGCTGTAATCCGCCCCACCGAAATATCGATTGCTCAATTGAGATAGCACCACCACCGTGGCCAGTCATAGCCTCGTTGCAACACACGCCCCAGAGGTACCGTCTCTCGCTCTCTACAACCACTTTTCATTTTATATAATTAAAAAAGAGGTAAAACAGTTTTAAAATGCATAGTTTGTGTCCTAGTGACATGAAATTCATTTTGGTAGAGAGGGTAGGGACCTTTCATTTATGTCAAACAAACATTTTTGTAGAATTCCTAGTTTCCAAAATATAAGAATTTCCAAATTGGACTGTTTCCAAAAAACATGAAAACTAAGAAAGTTTTATTATAAAATTAAAAGTCATAGAGACCATTCGTTTAAACCATGGCACAACGTTCTATCATGTTTGGTTTTCAAATTATCGCCTATTTTGAAAAACAATATTTTTGAAAAAAATGTTGAAAAATATAACAAATAGTCCACTGGAAAGGGGACGTCACCCAAATGCCAACAACACCTCATTCGTTAAAATTCGACCATGCATTCGCGAATTATCGCCAATGTTCGCGAGAAAGTAGGCTATCATTTTTGTTTTGTCCTACACACTTGAAACTTGCTGTCTGCCTAGAGGGCAAGCAAACTTGTTTCTAAAATTCACCGTTTCCAAAACAGCAACAATTTCAAAAACTATGAAAATAAAGAAAATACCAACACACATCTTAGCAAAGGGGACGTCATCCCAACACCAACAACACCTCGTTCATTGAAATACGATCATGCGTTCGGGAGATATCGGCAATGTTCGTAGGAAAGTAGGCTGTGAAGCAGAACTCTCCAATTGACACTACTACAAGTGTTTGTCCTAGAGACATAAAATGTATTTCGGTGGTAAAAGGGGTGAGGACCATTCATTTACGTCAAACAAACGTTTTTGTAAACTTCCTAGTTTCCAAAATATAGAAAATTCAAAATTAGAATGTTTTAAAAAAATCTCAAAAAATAAAAAAGTTTTATGATAAAAAATAAAGGACATAAACGCCATTATGATGAACCATTTCACAACGTTCTATCATAATCAGTTCAAAAACTATCGCCTACTTTCAAAAACAAAAGAATGTCAATTCTTATTTAAAAATAGTACACGTGGTCCATAGGAAAGAGGACGTCACTCTGAGTTCAACCACATGTCGCATGTTCAAATCGGACCATGGGTTCGCGAGATATGAATTATTTAACATGAATGCCGCCCGAGCAACGCCGAGTGGATTTAGATTCCTATCACTCCCCTAATCATAGTAAAAAAAGAAGAACCGAAAATTCTAAGCAAAGGACTACTCAGGGTAGTACTTGCACTGATACATCAAATAATCATGCAGGCGTGTCTAGTGTTCAGCGAGAGGAAAGGTCACAAGTTCTGTCCGATTGCATTGTTTCTCTGAAAGGAAAGGATGGTTACCGGTGGTCATCTAAGCCTCCTACAAGAGCAGGAAGAACACCTCGGAGAAAGCTAGTTCTAATCAGGCCTCACTCGAAAGGACCCGATAAGGACATATGATTGAGGACATTGAAAATTTTACCAATAAGGAGATTTAAATTCAGAAAGCTAATTATAAAGGTGACCAAAGTTTTGTGGGTAAAACATCAACAACTGAAAGTAAGGCTTTTTAGGATTGTTTATATATTTCGGTCACAGCGCCAGAACCACACCTCGGCGGACACACTTTGGAACAAGACGAGGGGTGTTCGAATAACCAGAAGTGTTATGTCTCAGAAACGTTTTGAGTTTTTAGTGAACAATTTGCGTTTTGACGATAGAACAACTCGGGCCGCAAGAAAGGAAAGCGATCATCTAGCAGCCATCAAAGAACTGTGTCACACATTTATTTATAACTGTAAAGTTTCTTATACACCTGGAACTTACAGTACCATCGATGAACAGCAACTAGCGTTCAGAGGGAAATGCCCTTTTAGGATGCATATCCCAATCAAACCCGTCAAGTACGGTATAAAGATTGTTCATATTTGCATTATTTTGGTCGGCATATCCATAGTTCATGCTCGCTCTACTTAAATTTCACTGTCAGGTATCACAAGTGCAATTTGCTCTGGCCACTGGCAACTCGTTATAAAATGTACTACGTGAGGAAGTAAATATATATATATATATATATATATATATATATTAAATCGGAAAAAGAAAAATGGGGATAATCCAAACATCCTGCCTATAATTCACAATTTTCCCTATTTTACGAGACATTCCCAGTAATTATTATCCCTATTCAGAGAACATTTTCTGGCACGGAATGATAATTTATTAACGTGAGAAGCCCCCCCCCTCAAAAAAATATATATATATTCTCACAGAAAGTTATTAACAATTACAATTTTTGACACAATTAAAATATGTAGATTGGATTTTAATTCCTTTAATACATAAATTGGATTCAAAAAATCTTCAATTAATCAGACCAAGGCGTGTACTGGACATCATGTTTTAACAATAAGATTATTTCTGACAAGTGACAACAACAATAATTTACGTAACGTGGAAGTCGGGTAATGGATTGCCACAGATGCGACCTGTCCTAACTTTAGTGGATAAACCACTACTTGCAATTATGGGAGTGTCAATTCCTCACTTATTACATGTAAACTTGGGAGTATTAATCCCTCTTAATATCACTAACTTGTTCATAAACAATTATCTTCACTTCATTCGGATATCCAACCACCTCGCTTAAGGATCTGCGATCCCTCACATATTATGAAATTCAATTTCGTCACTTGTCAAATAAACCTCGATTTTTAAATCCTTGAAGAATTTACCATGTTTGATTATTATTATTTAAAAAATAATTATTAGTTTCTATTAATTTTTATAGTGTTAATTAGAGTTTTAATATGTTGATAATCCTGTTGCCTCATTAAACAGTCATTGAACTAAGTATCAGAAATATCGAGAGATATCGAGAAATATATAAATGTGGAAATTCATCTCACTTCCAAACATGACTCGTGCTTCCTGTGAGAAGAATGGGTTCCAATAATCAAATCGCAGAAGAATAAGACTTTGGATTACAATTCTATGGCTGGGTTACAAAAAAATAACTTTCTACCATAGTGCTGGCTGATGACGGAGTGATCCCTCGGTGTGGAAAATGTCCATGGACCACGTTTCCTCTTCAACGGCTTCTTCGCTAGAAGGCCCCATCCAAGCATCCGCATGATTCCATGGAAATACGCCGGTTGGTGTTATCCACTCGTCCATCGTGACGTAAGGTCCCGTTCATCCTAGCTATGGTTGCCTAGCCAAGAATCATATCTCCTCGAAGGTGTGACGTCATCAGGTTCCAATTAACCTGTCCCATGTTGATTTGAGATTTTAACATGTCCTCAAACATGCGTGGTGATTGAAGGCTCATAAACTTAAGGATCTTTATTTTATTGTAAGCTGATAAGCGACTTGGCATTCCATTTGATACACCTAAAATCCTTCGAGTACTTTATTATTTGATCAGTTTCGACGCCTATCGTGGGTCAGAAATATTGTCTCTTCCTTACTGATGGTGCAGCAGGCCCCAGACGTTGCTAAGTCCTATCCTGGGTCACAGATATTGTCCCACCAAACCAACTAAGTGACAGGCCCCAGATCGCAGGCTAAGTCCAATCTTGGGTCAGAGATATTGTCTTGTCCGGACCAACAGAGTGGCAGGCCCCTAATCGCTGGCTAAGTGTTTGTAGTGTACTCCGGACTGGTATCTGGCTGGAAGCTCTGTCAGCTTGTGACGCGGGCACGCCCGCGAATAACTGTCCGCTAGTGATGCGCTTCGCCTTATAAAGGAGTCACAGAGGCTCAGTCTCACGACCGCGCCGCTCTTTTGCGCAACTGAAACTTGAAACGCTGATGTCCCCATCGTCTATATGCAAAATTCATCGAAACCTTTTCCAAAAATCATCAATAACACAGGCCAATAATGCCACGATGAAATATTCTTCAAAAATAACAACATTATGTCAAGAACAAGGTTCCACTGACGTGCCGCGAGCGCCACCAGTCGCGCACTCACGCTATCTATTCGTCAGCCTGCACAACGCCAAGCGTGCGCGTGTTTCAAATACCAAAAAACTCACGCCAGCTCTGTAGACACGTGTTGTAAGGGCACAGTAGAATACAATTCGATAACGGTTAGTTAAAATAGTAGACTATGCAGTTTAATTCAGATAACCTTCTAAATTGTAATATGGGACATTTAACCCCTTTATTACTTCGCAACACCACGTATTGCTCCGTCGCTCACGCTATTCCTTGTCTTGACCTGTCACTTGTCAGTCAGCCACTGGCGTTGGTGCTGTATTGACAACTTTGTGACTTATGTAGGTGTACGTGTTATTGCTATTGTTGTATTCATTTCTGAGTGTATATTAAAGCGTAGTTACTGTTATTTACATTTTTTATCACTGTTTATTCTTATTGCCTATATCATGATGGATGCGTCGAAGAATTGCTTGACAGCCGTTTGAAATGTCCCATATTTAGTCACCGAAGATATTTTCTTCGGAGCCAACTACCAACACAAAAATATATTCTCCGAGGCTGTTATGAAATTAGATTCTAGTTATCTGTTGAAGCAAATAACAAGAGCGTAATTATTTCTTACTGTAAGTAGCTGGGAGTGTTACGGAGGGAAGTGAAGGTTTTTACGACAATACATATATCACTACGGTGTCCGATTAAAGCATAGTTCATATAATAAATTATTGATTACCATTATTTCTATTGTAAGATCATAAATTCGTACAGTCACGATCAAGACAAAACTTCATTTAAGAAGATTGACGAGTTTAAACCGATAGCTTCTTCACTTTGTGATATCTCTGCCTGTATATGAATTATTGCTCTAGACTGTACGTGCTAAAGAACAGCGATTCGTGTGAATGTCCAATTTTAATAAACTGCAAATGCGAAGAAAACAAAAAGATTACTGGCTTTAAGTTGAGTTTAATTTTTGTCAAGTGCGATACGGTTTGATGAAACTTGGACCTACGGGCATAAAAATTAAAGGAAAGTTAAATGAAATGTCATGTATCGTTCAGTACAAATTGAACCAAAATGATTTAACAATGCATTTGAATATTAGCCACGCATAAAACATTAAGTTTCGGATGTCGCAGATGAGGAATTAAAAATTAGCCCTGTATACAATATACAGTGCTCTTTTATTGGATTGTTTCGGAAGACGAGAATGAGGAATGAGCATTTAGATGGTATTACCGAAGGGTCAGTTCATTTTCTGGGTGCACTGAACAACAGCTTACTGGGTGCGTAAAGCTTGTTTTGGTCGTATGAATTCCAGAATGTTGATCCAAGAAATATGCAGAAGTAGATCAACAGGATTTGTAAGACATATCCATAAATATTAAGTAGGGAAATTGTCTAGGAGGTATGTAAAATCGAAATTCGGTCCTCTGTCACATCGCATTCTAGAGGGCAAAATGAAGCCATTTGTATGTTTTATGTTTGCCCAGTAATACTGAAAATGACAATTTTATTATCTTCATATTGAAATCATACATACATGTGTGGTTTAACATGAAGAAGAGTGAACTTATTCTTTCTTAATCTAGGAATTGAAACATCGCGATTTGTCTTACGATCTATTCAAGTTGTGAACCCAGTAATTGGATGCAATGGTTTCTTTGCACTCCCTGAAAAATTACTGTAGGCTATGACCGTTGCTGTTTTCGTGGAGTGTCATCATGGTAACTCATCCATAAATAATCATTAGAAAGCCCGCCATCTTATAAAAGCCACAAATGTGCATGCGTACAAAAGAAAAACAAAATGTTGTTTCATCATAGTGTTAAGCCTGTCATACATATAGCGCAAAGTTTAATTCATAATAGTGTAAAACTTTATTTCTGTCATACATGAAGGGCAAAATTTACTCTAAGAAATTACTATTTCACCCTCGGGTAAAGGTAGTTTTTATTTTAGGGGGAACATATGTCGTCCATAAGACAGGGGGCGTCAGCCCGAGTCCTACGACATGTCGCATGTTCAAATCCGACCATGGGTTCGTGAGATATTTAAATTTTACATACGGAGAGGGGTCAGCGTAGCAGAGCGGCTAGTGTCACTATTTTAACCCCCAACCACCTCTCTACTTCAGTATCAAATGGTTTATAGAAACGGAAGAAATCGCTAATGAAATCGTAGATTTCAACACAAAATATGATACAGATATACTAAACCAGTTGTTTACAAAGTTTTATCGCAGCGCATCTATAGCGTAATGGTGCCGTCCTGGGCTCGTGGTTAAAATCCCTGCAGGTTCAAATTTTTGTATTACATTTTTTTGTATTTATTGATTTATAACTACTCACACGTTATAATGTTAAGCATATAGAGTGTGTATTTGCAATAGAAAATATTATACCTATGTATATATTGAGACCGTTTAGTTGATGTCAACAACCACGATGACTCAACTAACGACACATAAATCGAATAAAAATTACCGTGAGGATCAGGTGACCTTCCAAAAAGGCTAAAGCGGCACGAGAGTCCGTAGTCCACAGGGATCGTGGTACATGGTGACGATGGTCATAGACCGCCTAAGGAAAGGTTCACCTTAAAACTAAACTGAGAAAATAAACATCCAGACTCATGTAAAACACCGTGAAAATTTATTAAAATTCACAAGCCCCTAGCCTAGTTCGGAGGGTTATAATCGGCTAGTCCGCAAATTAATAAATAAACTAAGATAAAGAACAGGTCCCCTACCTGAGAAGTTACTGAAAACCCTCGCGAAAGATCTAACTCACAATGATAAAGCAACAACAGCAACGCTAGGAATATGGCACGACGCAAGTCCCTAGTTCAAGTTACAAGATCAAGCTAATATCTGAATTTACATTTAACAGGGTAGCAAAACAAATCTAGGTTAGGATGGTACCATTTCGACATTTAAATTTAACATTAATTCAACTAGCTAAGTCCTATCAATTAACAAAAATTTACGGCGATGACGTCCGTAAAAGAAAACAATTACATCAAAAAGCTAAGTGTACAGCCATGAAAAACAAACAATTTAATTATGCTTAATAACTATGTGCTAACAGCACACAATAAAGTAACATGTAGGGTTTAATACACTTGACATCATAAATTAATAACGAAATAGACACAGTAGTTTTATTAAAAATTCCTGCCTACACCTTGGTTTACTCTTTGTAAACCATAGTCATCTAATGTGTATAGTTACGGTGACGAATGCGCAGTTGAGACCACGTCTGACATCGCATGGCCTGAGCTCCACAAGCTACGAACTCTAGGTTCGCACATGCTTCAGGTCGCTACAAAAATGTCAACTGTCCTAGTCATTTCCTCACAAGGAAATGATCTTCAACTGCACGGCTATGTCAACAGTTCCAGAATGCAAAGAACAAAGTTAAATAGAAAGAATCGTTAGTTAGGCTTGTTTTACAACAATTATGCATTTTATTATTAGAATGTCGGTTTATAGGTTTATCGTAGGTTTATGGCGAATAACATTGACAAATGCCTGGGCACGGAGTGTCTCCAACTGAGATCATTCTCCACCAAAAAGCCTCGACTCAACAGTCGGAATATAATCAACGAGTATAACAACTCGGACACACAATAACACGGGTTACCAGCGGCGCTAAGCTCGCGTTCAATAACTCTGGGATAGGCCTGTACAACAGTTACCTTCCAGTAACATCTGGTCAACGGGATCATCCCCGGACAAAGCATACAATAACATCCTGCTATAACAGGGTAGACTTCACCATCCTATAGAAAACCTTACATAACTCTACCTGTCATACGACAATACACGCAACAGAGCGTTAAACTAACAAAAACCGATCCATAAAACAAGTGATCAAATACAAGAGTGGAAACTGGTTTCCATAAGCAAAATAGCAATGAAAGGAAAAGCGAATACAAATTGTACTCTGTCCTCGTCTATAGTAGTTTTGTCTCACAATGAAGCAGGCGTGCTCTAGGTCACTGGGTTACATAACCAGTTTATTCAAGGCCGGCGATTTAATCAATACCAAACCTGCACTTGGCCGGTTCATAAAAAACTTTACCATATGTTACGGATCTCTACAGAGTCCGTGTATCAAATGCACGCTATAAATCTGAGTATAGTAATACACTTCCGCCTTTCTACCAAAGACGTCTAAATGAAAGTAAACTTACGATAACTGAAGCTCTTTGCTTTAAAAATGCAACTCAGTAGTTGCTAGAACATCAAATAAAAACGTGTCTCACACGACACAAGAAAAATATGATAAATGTGGCACAGATTCACACACTAGATCTGCTTAATGATACGTTGGGAACCGCGTTCGATGCTAGGCAACGAAACATTCCTTCTAGTTGTTAGGTTCAAACATGGCCAAGAATAGCTTCTGAGCTTATTCAAAATGAAATATAATGCATTTACAAACTGGTAGTTACTGTCGACTACCTAAATGATACGACCGTTCTAACGACAGTCAGGGGTGTAACAAAGGATGGCTGCGAAGAATGCAGTCAATTAATAACCAAGGCATCTGATTGCCATAACTACAGTCAGCAAAGACTTGAAAATTACCCCAAGTAGGGTTGAACAAAATAGCCTCAAAATGACTACGGTCAGGTTCAGCAAAAAGGTAGGCATTGACGTTCCACGACGTTCACCAAGCTGCACCAGGGCTGACCAAAATGTCTGACCCCAAGGGTGTCTCACTCTAAACTGAAATAAATGACATCTAACTAATCTAGTTACATCCCTACCTAGAAAAATGGCTGACACTGAGTGTGGTTGATTCACAAACTACATTAAAACTACTATACCACCAGAAACTAGAACAAAGAAGGGGTGTGACAAAAACTCACGAAATGGAGGAGCTCTCACTCAGCTCTCTATTCCACAACAAGGGTTGTACATAAACCTCTCTGGCTCTCTGGATCGGTATCCTCCTCATCAGGATTCCCATCTGGACTCCCCCAAAGACCAGGGTTCGATTTGTCCCTGTCGACATCTTCGTGGATATGCCTGGAAATGGCATTTTGGCTCCTTCCCTCTCGTTCATCGTCCTGGAAGTTCCACCATCATGCTGGTTCCTGTAGAAACGTCACCCCCCCATACTGGGATGGTATTAGCCCATGGTGACTGCTTCAACCATGGTGAAGAAAAGTCCAATCACGTGGGTAGCGAAATAAGTTGCGTGATTATTCATCCTCTCACTTCCAAAATTATAATGTCCGTCGTGACTATTATAGGCTTCAATTATAAAATACGACACAGCCTTAATCTTGCAGATGTGGATTAGCATGTGAGCTAATACTATTTTATAATGCTGCACGTGCTAGTGACGCTACTTTTGTATCACGCAGCATCCGTGAATTATACGAAATTTCAAAGATGAAATTTCCACTTTGGCAATTTAAATATCTCATACTATTATAATCACACTTATTCAGGATAATTGTAACACTATTACCTGTATATTTCCACTAGGCATCTGCCCTCCACATACGCGTGGGTAATATGTGATGTCACAGCAATGTTGTGCAATACACTATACTTGCCAATAATTATTTCCCAAGCTTCTTATTTAATTCACTGGACTTCATCGACAGTGAATATTAGTATTTGCTTGCTCGATGGCACCTTATAATCACTTTTAACGCTAAACAGCGGATATTCTTCTACGTCTCGTAGGACAAATGTAATTCCACGCCTACACAAGGCGGATTCTCAAGACGCAGTGCTCCGGTACTGGGTGTCTCTAGAAAGTAGGTCGTCAAAACGAAAACGTTGAGCGACTACTTACGTTCCTTTTTGCGTATCTGCAAGGGTATTACCTTACCTAAAGTAAAAATAAACATTCTCCAAAATGTTTTAATAATGCAGCATGACGAAATGGAATATTCTGAGTCTCGTAGGAAAGATAAAAATAATTAATAAGACCTCAGATAATAATTAGCAGTTTACACCAAAGTCAAAAGTGCGATTCACCGCTACTTCAAAGTATCGCGTGATCTCTCAGCTTCACGTGGCTTCCTGGGTGTGTTCAAAAGTACAACATCCCCTCATAAATGCTCTGTCATAAAAAAATATCACATGAACCATAGCTCAGCGGGTTCATCTGCCTCTCTGTCGTTTCAAATAAAATGTTGGGATAACATTTTTATTTGCTTTGAAATTCATTCAAGAGTGATATTTTTTTAGATTGGCTGCATTAAAGGTTCCAATGCGTTCTCCTGTCCTAATGTCTTCTATCACATAACTTCCATTGTTTAAAGGCTGTCGGATACGACTAGGGCCATAATACAAGGATAGAAATTTCCCATATATGCGGTCTATAGGACTAGAAATTCCGGGTCTCCTTATAAGGATAAGGTCTCCTTCTACTAGTGGTTCTCTAAACCTCTGGCGTCTAGTTCTTCTCAAGCGCTTGGCAGCTTGTCTGTCCATAGTCTCTCTTGCAGCTAAAAGTCTGCTGGCATGTGATGGTTGTAAACAAGGTGGATTTACAATCACACGATCCCATATTCTCAGCGGCATCTGGTTCAAATGCAAGACCATAGGTATTTGACCAGTGCTTTCATGTACTGTTGAATTAATACATTTTTCCATAATAACAAGGACTTCAGTCCATCGCCAGTGTTCTTCTTGACAATATAATCGACAGAATTTTGCGATAATAGACATCACGCATTCTGCTGGGTTGCTCTCTGGATGTCGAATAGATGATAAAACATGACCTATTTCAAGCTCATTCATGGCATTGGCAAATTCTGCTGAGGTGTACTGTGATCCGTGATCAGTCAACAAGAATTGTGGCTTTCCTGCCTCCGGTATCACTTGACGTCTAATCCTCTGAATAATCTGATGTGCAGTAGCTTTTTGAATCGGATGAAGCATCGTATATTTCGTGAACACATCCACCGTTACAACGATGTATCGATTCCCACGACGAGCCTTAGGTATTGGGCCATACAGGTCCTGTGCATACAACTCTCTAGGTTGAGTTGGTAGTATTGGTCTAGGTTGTTCCTTCAGCAAGTGTGACGTGTATTTGTTCCGCTGGCATGCGTCGCAAGCACGTAAACACTGTCTAACGGTGGCTCCTAACCCTTTCCATGTGAAAGACTCCTTGATAGTTGCAATGGTTTTGTCTGTTCCACCATGTCCAATGGATAAATGTACCATAAGAATAACAGATTCTTGGTATCTCCTAGGAATAACTGCACGCAGTTGAGTGTGGTCCTCGTCTACAAACTTGTATAAGACACGATGATAAATCAAATAATCATCTGCAACAGCAGCAATCCTTGCATAATGATCATCCTGTGGATCCATTCTTCGTTCTAGGAAACGGATAATATGTCTGAGTTCCTCCTCACGTCGCTGTCCTTCAGGTAAATGACGAAATCGGCGAAGGTGTTCCTCGCATTCTCCCTCGATGTCTATGGCATTAACAGTAGCTTCAGGATTCCGGCTGAGGATGTCGGCCAACACATTCTCTCTGCCTGGTCGATAAACTATTTCCAAATCGAACTGTTGGAGAAACAGCGTCCAACGTGTGATCCTGTCGCTTGCCAGTCTTCTTCTCAAGATGAAGGTCAACGCATGATGATCGGTTCTCACAATAATCCTCTGACCTAACAGAAGTTTCTGCCAGTATTCAAGTGCGTAAACAATTGCAAGTGCTTCTATCTCGGTCGTGAAGTAGTGAGATTCATGTGCTCTTAAACGTCGGCTTAAGAAAGCGATGTAATGACGTTTCTTCTCATCATCTTCCTGCAGTAAAATGGCTCCTATACCAATGGCAGATGCATCAGTTTCTAGAATAAATTTCCGAGAGTAATCTGGATATTCTAACTGAATTGAGTCCACAAGCATCTGTTTAGCTCTCCTGAAAGCTATCTCGCATTCATCATTCCAGTTCCACCTGCAGTTCTTTTTCAATAATCCTTGCAGTGGTGCAACAGTTTCGGAATACTTCTCACAATGAGCAGCAAAGAATTGGAGAATTCCTAAGAATTGTCTCACGTGTTTCACACGGGTTGGTGTTGGAAATGCAGCAACAGTTCTAATCTTTGCTGGATTCGGTCTATATCCTTCTCCATTGATTATGTGTCCTACGAATTTCACTTCTTCCTGAAAAAATCGACACTTGTCAAACTTGACCTTAAAATTTGCCTGTCGGAGATTCTCAAAAACAAGGCGCAATGTCTTTAAATGCTCTTCTTCTGTTCCCGAAGCTATGATTATGTCATCCACATAACATATTACTTTCTGCTTCACTTCATGAGTCAGCTTGGCATCAAGTGCTCTGATTAATGCGGCTCCGGCATTTTTCAATCCAAATGGTAGTTTTTGGAATACATAAGTAGTCTGATCAAACAAGAATCCAGTATATTTCTGAGTATGCTCAGATAATCTGATATGGTAATAAGACTGAACCAAGTCTAATGATGAAAATATCCTTTTTCCTTTGAACTTCCTGAGAATGTCCCTAATCTTGGGCGGTCTGTCGTGCTCAGGAGCTAGGCGTTCATTCAAGGCTCTGGCATCAAGACAAAGTCTCAAGCTTCCATCTACCTTAACCACAGGTATTATGGGATTCAAGAAAGGAGTCGGTGATTTCTTGATTGTACCTGCTGCTTCCATCTCATGGATCTTCTTAGCAGCTTCTTCGAGATGTTTCTCGGCAATCGGATAGATCCTTTTCTGGAATGGGGAATCGTCCAGTAATACAAGATCATACTCATAGTCTAATATCTCACCAGGTGTGGTGTCGAATATATCTCGGTATTCGTTCAGTATTGCCTCAAGATCCTCATGTGTGGGTGCTGATAACGATTCTGCCTCTTCGTCGGCATCTAGTGTCGCCTCAATTTCCTTGCCCTTTAATGCTTCGACTACGTCTACTTCGGATAGGAATTCCGGTTCTTCTTCAATTAGGCTCATCTGAATGGGTTCGTTCGGCTTAAACTCTACCGTATTCCGTCCCATGTCAATGATTCCATCATATTTTCTAACGAAGTCTGCGCCTAAAATGGCATCATGATGCAGGCCCTTCATTACGAGAAATTCGTGCAAGTACACGTGGCTCGAAATCTTCACAGTACACAAAATCTGGATTTTGCACGTTACAACGCGGTCAGGTATGACACCTCTGACTCTTATAGCTGAAATGGGCAACTCCGTCACCTCAGAGTTTGCTCTAAGTCTGGCATGGCAATCGGCGGAAATTACACTAATCATCGCTCCAGTGTCGATGAGTATGACTACACTGACTTCATTCAAGGTGGCTACAATCTTGGGTAGACGTGTTAATTCATAATTGTGGTTCGTCGTTCGTCGTTCGTCCAACAAGTCTTCTTGGATTGGCTCCCAGAGTAATATAGAGGCAGTTACTCGGTGCTCAACCAAACAAGAATCTATTGATTTTTCGGAGTTTTTTTTCTGTCATGGCGAGAAGTACTGGGCTGGTTCTGCTCCGTCTCCAGCGCCGAATGTCTATTTTCCCTCGAAGTAGGGTTCCGTTCTCCCTCTTCTTGGATCTGCAATTCTCTCAATTGTTGGAGGTACTCACGGCTCTCCCGCGCTCTTCCTTTCCAATCCCTGTCTGGCTGGTATCTAGGGTCTCGATTTCTGTCGTAACCCCCACTATATCGATAGTCTCTACGGATACGTCCGTGTTGCTGATTTCTTCCTTCATTCCCTCGGCGGTTGTTTTCATGACGTCGGTTGTCGTCCGTCCTTCGGTCGAATCGCCGGTCCCAATGACTTCGCCGGTCATCATGTTGATTTCGAGTATACGGAGTGTTGTTCCATTCTCTCCTGTTATAACTGTAATTGTTATCACGTCGCCCAGAATCCTCTGTGGTTTGTGTTTGTTGTGGCGTCTGGCTCACTTTATCAACAGTCGTCAGATTCATATGTCTATCCTCGCGCCTATCAGCCTTCTGCTGACGGTGTGTAGGAAACTGTTCTGTGTTAGCGTCCAACCTTCGCAGTATCTGGTCACACTGCTGGAAAGTGGATGCCCCTGCAGCGATTAACACACGTTGTACATCCGCAGGGTACTGCCAAACAATTGTGTTCACCAAATCTTGTTCGGACAATGGAGGCTGAAGACAACGGAGCTTCGCGAGCTGTATTGCGAAGTAATTCGCATAACGAGTAGGTGTATTGGAACTGTACCTTCGAGTGTACATCTCAGCTCGGATGCTCTGCTGGATGTCGCTCGACCAATATGTTCTTAATAACGCTTCCTTAAAGTCTTGGTAGCCTGTGAATGAGTATCGGAATGCTCTGAACCAGGTACCGGCTTGTCCCTCAAGCAGTCGCTCTATAACTCTTAGTTCCCTCTCTGGAGTTACCATAGTATCACGTAAGTAGCTTTCGACATTTGCTAGGAATTCCACTGGAGTAACACCGCTCCCAGTTCCCGAGAAGCGAGCTGGTTGCTCCTATCTTGAACGAATTATGGTGACATTTCCCTGCGAATTCGCGGGTCTGAAAGTATTTTGCATGTAACTCTGCGTAGGAGTGTTAGTCTCATGACTAATTCGATTAGATGCTGGTTGAAACGGGTGAGCGTTAAAGTTCAAGGTCTGACCTTGCGCTAAATTAGTGAATTGTGACGGTTGCGGTTCCATAGGCGCGCTGGGTTGGAAATGGGTAGGCATCATTCCTCCTGATTGAGATATAGGCGTTTCCTGAGATTCTCCCATCTGTGGGTGTACGTGTCTCTCTCTTGGAGTCGTCTCGAGTCTGTCCAGGCGTCTTTCTATTACTTCAAGACCTGGGATGGTTCTGGCTGCGACTTTGTTGCCTAAGTCGTTCAATTGCAGCTCGATCCTGTCAACCTTTCCCTTGAGGTTTGTGTCTACCTCGCGTATGGCCGTCCTAAGGTTATAACTGAGGTCTAACCTCTCGGTCACCGCGACTTCCTCAAATCTCTTTTGTAAGGAATCGATATCTCCTTCAACTCTGGACATATTTTCTTGGATTTTACCCACATCGTCTCTAACCTCGGCTACCTTAGCCTCGACTGTAGCTTCGTGTTCGTTGAGGTCACCTCTCAATAACATGAGGTCAATTTTGTGTTCCTCATGATGAACATCAACTGTCTCACGTAGACTGGCTACGGTTTCCGTCAATTCAGAAATGTTTCTCCTGTTGGTGTTAAGTTCCTTAGGCCCCTTAAAACAACAATTATCATCATCATCATCATCCTCTTTAATCTCCATCATGCCATCAACGATAGTCTTCACGTTGTTATTAACGGCATTGGCAGCTCCTCTCATCAAGATTAAACCAACGTTCATGGTTGCCATGTCCTTCTTCACATTTCCGATAAATCCCTCGACGTGATCTAGTCGAGTCCCGAATTCTTCCCTGGTATGTTCCAGATCTGCTCTCATGTCTATCTGGACTTTATTCAAGGTTGTCTGAATTTGAGCTGTGTGCTCCTCCAATCGGTTTTGCACCTCCTCCCTAGCTCTATTCATCTGGTCGGTTAAGCAATCTACGCGCTGGTTAGCCTCCTGATGGTGTCGTATGACATCAACCCTAACAGCTGCTAAACCTGTCGTCAGATCATTTCTCGCTTCGATCCTATATGTGTCCATGTCTGCCCTGACTTGAGTTAAATCAGCCCTAACATTATTTACAGAGTGAGTGTTAATCTCTAAGTCCTGTCTTACATTGTTGACTTCCTGTCTAACCTGGTCCACATGACCACTGACATTGTTGACTTCCTGTCTAACCTGGTCCACATGACCACTGACATTGTTGACTTCCTGTCTAACCTGGTCCACATGACCACTGACATTGTTGACTTCCTGTCTAACCTGGTCCACATGACCACTGACAGTATTTACAGCCTGAGTATTCTGACCTAAGTCAGCAGTAATCTGTTGAAGATTGGCATTCACACCTGCCATCATCTCTCCAAACACACGACGAATAGTTTCCTCATCCATAGATAAGAAATATATGAGAAAGTGAGGGATCAATTTCTACTGGAACTTACAGCTATGATTAGTTACTTGGTGGTATAAAGCTTGCTTCATTTATATAAATATCACGAGTACAGCTGGAGTATGCAAACTAAGTGCTTCTACATTTACAAAGACAACGGTGAGCAAAGCAAAGTATTACAATTACTTAGGATGAGGCATCATCAAAGAAAATCCTATCCTTCATTTATCCAACACTAAAGCCTCACCCCATGGACTTCTATCAAACATGAATGCCATGCGGTCAATTGATCTGCAGTACGACTTTCTAAGTTCATCCCAGTCCTGTCAATTTACCATTAATCAACATTAAGATCCTCAAAAAAAATAACATGGTACTGAGGGTCACCACGTTAACGTCGGCACATGAGTTGGGCGCCATTTTATGAGACCGTTTAGTTGATGTCAACAACCACGATGACTCAACTAACGACACATAAATCGAAAAAAAGTACCGTGAGGATCAGGTGACCTTCCAAAAAGGCTAAAGCGGCACGAGAGTCCGTAGTCCAAAGGGATCGTGGTACATGGTGACGATGGTCATAGACCGCCTAAGGAAAGGTTCACCTTAAAACTAGACTGAGAAAATAAACATCCAGACTCATGTAAAACACCGTGAAATTTTATTAAAATTCACAAGCCCCTAGCCTAGTTCGGAGGGTTATAATCGGCTAGTCCGCAAATTAATAAATAAACTAAGATAAAGAACAGGTCCCCTACCTGAGAAGTTACTGAAAACCCTCGCGAAAGATCTAACTCACAATGATAAAGCAACAACAGCAACGCTAGGAATATGGCACGACGCAAGTCCCTAGTTCAAGTTACAAGATCAAGCTAATATCTGAATTTACATTTAACAGGGTAGCAAAACAAATCTAGGTTAGGATGGTACCATTTCGACATTTAAATTTAACATTAATTCAACTAGCTAAGTCCTATCAATTAACAAAAATTTACGGCGATGACGTCCGTAAAAGAAAACAATTACATCAAAAAGCTAAGTGTACAGCCATGAAAAACAAACAATTTAATTATGCTTAATAACTATGTGCTAACAGCACACAATAAAGTAACATGTAGGGTTTAATACACTTGACATCATAAATTAATAACGAAATAGACACAGTAGTTTTATTAAAAATTCCTGCCTACACCTTGGTTTACTCTTTGTAAACCATAGTCATCTAATGTGTATAGTTACGGTGACGAATGCGCAGTTGAGACCACGTCTGACATCGCATGGCCTGAGCTCCACAAGCTACGAACTCTAGGTTCGCACATGCTTCAGGTCGCTAAAAAAATGTCAACTGTCCTAGTCATTTCCTCACAAGGAAATTATCTTCAACTGCACGGCTATGTCAACAGTTCCAGAATGCAAAGAACAAAGTTAGATAGAAAGAATCGTTAGTTAGGCTTGTTTTACAACAATTATGCATTTTATTATTAGAATGTCGGTTTATAGGTTTATCGTAGGTTTATGGCGAATAACATTGACAAATGCCTGGGCACGGAGTGTCTCCAACTGAGATCATTCTCCACCAAAAAGCCTCGACTCAACAGTCGGAATATAATCAACGAGTATAACAACTCGGACACACAATAACACGGGTTACCAGCGGCGCTAAGCTCGCGTTCAATAACTCTGGGATAGGCCTGTACAACAGTTACCTTCCAGTAACATCTGGTCAACGGGATCATCCCCGGACAAAGCATACAATAACATCCTGCTATAACAGGGTAGACTTCACCATCCTATAGAAAACCTTACATAACTCTACCTGTCATACGACAATACACGCAACAGAGCGTTAAACTAACAAAAACCGATCCATAAAACAAGTGATCAAATACAAGAGTGGAAACTGGTTTCCATAAGCAAAATAGCAATGAAAGGAAAAGCGAATACAAATTGTACTCTGTCCTCGTCTATAGTAGTTTTGTCTCACAATGAAACAGGCGTGCTCTAGGTCACTGGGTTACATAACCAGTTTATTCAAGGCCGGCGATTTAATCAATACCAAACCTGCACTTGGCCGGTTCATAAAAAACTTTACCATATGTTACGGATCTCTACAGAGTCCGTGTATCAAATGCACGCTATAAATCTGAGTATAGTAATACACTTCCGTCTTTCTACCAAAGACGTCTAAATGAAAGTAAACTTACAATAACTGAAGCTCTTTGCTTTAAAAATGCAACTCAGTAGTTGCTAGAACATCAAATAAAAACGTGTCTCACACGACACAAGAAAAATATGATAAATGTGGCACAGATTCACACACTAGATCTGCTTAATGATACGTTGGGAACCGCGTTCGATGCTAGGCAACGAAACATTCCTTCTAGTTGTTAGGTTCAAACATGACCAAGAATAGCTTCTGAGCTTATTCAAAATGAAATATAATGCATTTACAAACTGGTAGTTACTGTCGACTACCTAAATGATACGACCGTTCTAACGACAGTCAGGGGTGTAACAAAGGATGGCTGCGAAGAATGCAGTCAATTAATAACCAAGGCATCTGATTGCCATAACTACAGTCAGCAAAGACTTGAAAATTACCCCAAGTAGGGTTGAACAAAATAGCCTCAAAATGACTACGATCAGGTTCAGCAAAAAGGTAGGCATTGACGTTCCACGACATTCACCAAGCTGCACCAGGGCTGACCAAAATGTCTGACCCCAAGGGTGTCTCACTCTAAACTGAAATAAATGACATCTAACTAATCTAGTTACATCCCTACCTAGAAAAATGGCTGACACTGAGTGTGGTTGATTCACAAACTACATTAAAACTACTATACCACCAGAAACTAGAACAAAGAAGGGGTGTGACAAAAACTCACGAAATGGAGGAGCTCTCACTCAGCTCTCTATTCCACAACAAGGGTTGTACATAAACCTCTCTGGCTCTCTGGATCGGTATCCTCCTCATCAGGATTCCCATCTGGACTCCCCCAAAGACCAGGGTTCGATTTGTCCCTGTCGACATCTTCGTGGATATGCCTGGAAATGGCATTTTGGCTCCTTCCCTCTCGTTCATCGTCCTGGAAGTTCCACCATCATGCTGGTTCCTGTAGAAACGTCACCCCCCCCATACTGGGATGGTATTAGCCCATGGTGACTGCTTCAACCATGGTGAAGAAAAGTCCAATCACGTGGGTAGCGAAATAAGTTGCGTGATTATTCATCCTCTCACTTCCAAAATTATAATGTCCGTCGTGACTATTATAGGCTTCAATTATAAAATACGACACAGCCTTAATCTTGCAGATGTGGATTAGCATGTGAGCTAATACTATTTTATAATGCTGCACGTGCTAGTGACGCTACTTTTGTATCACGCAGCATCCGTGAATTATACGAAATTTCAAAGATGAAATTTCCACTTTGGCAATTTAAATATCTCATACTATTATAATCACACTTATTCAGGATAATTGTAACACTATTACCTGTATATTTCCACTAGGCATCTGCCCTCCACATACGCGTGGGTAATATGTGATGTCACAGCAATGTTGTGCAATACACTATACTTGCCAATAATTATTTCCCAAGCTTCTTATTTAATTCACTGGACTTCATCGACAGTGAATATTAGTATTTGCTTGCTCGATGGCACCTTATAATCACTTTTAACGCTAAACAGCGGATATTCTTCTACGTCTCGTAGGACAAATGTAATTCCACGCCTACACAAGGCGGATTCTCAAGACGCAGTGCTCCGGTACTGGGTGTCTCTAGAAAGTAGGTCGTCAAAACGAAAACGTTGAGCGACAACTTACGTTCCTTTTTGCGTATCTGCAAGGGTATTACCTTACCTAAAGTAAAAATAAACATTCTCCAAAATGTTTTAATAATGCAGCATGACGAAATGGAATATTCTGAGTCTCGTAGGAAAGATAAAAATAATTAATAAGACCTCAGATAATAATTAGCAGTTTACACCAAAGTCAAAAGTGCGATTCACCGCTACTTCAAAGTATCGCGTGATCTCTCAGCTTCACGTGGCTTTCTGGGTGTGTTCAAAAGTACAACATCCCCTCATAAATGCTCTGTCATAAAAAAATATCACATGAACCATAGCTCAGCGGGTTCAATATACTAATATAATAAAACTGAAGAGTTTGTGTGTTTGTGTGTTTAAACGCTCCAATCTCTGGAACTACCAGACGGATTCGAAAAATTAATTTGAACATGAGAGCAAGAATCAAGAGGAATAGTTTCGGCTATGTTAAATTTCGGACAGACCACTCCATTCCCAGCATTTAGGCCCTTTGGCACAAATCTACACCGTTTAACCGATCTGTACCAAAATGTGTATACTTACCCTTTGGAACCCTGCGAGAAACACTGTCTACATGAAATTTATGACAGACCAGTCCATTCCCTGCATTTAGGCCCTTTGGCACAAATCTACACCTTTTCACAAATCTGAACCAAAATTTGTGTACTTACCCTTTGGAACCCTGCGATTAACACTGTTTACATACAATTTCCCTGCATTTAGGCCCTTTGGCTAAAATCTACAACGTTTCACTGATCTGAACCAAAATGTGTATACTTACCCTTCGGAACCCTGCTTGAAATTTTGGACAGGCAACTCCATTCCCTGCATTTAGACCCTTTGGCACATATCTACACCGTTTCACCGATCTGAACCAAATTTCACATACTTAACCTATGGAACCCGACGAGTGACACTGTCTGCTTGAAATTTCGGACAGACCACTCCATTCCCTGCATTTAGGTCCTTTGGCACAAATCTACACTGTTTCACCGATCTGAACCACATTTTATATAGGCCTACTTACCTTTTGGAACCCAGCGGGTGACACTGTCCATTTTAAATCTCGGACAGACCACTCCATTCCCAGCATTTAGGCCCTTTATCAAAATTCTACACCGTTCCTCCTAATTGCACCTAAAATTTCTTATACTTTGAAAGCCTGCTGGTAACACTGTCTACTTGATATTTTGGACAACGCTCTCCATTCCCTACATTTAGAATAACAAACAAACTGAACTTGAAAACCACGTATTAAGGCCCCAAAACCATTCATGTCCGTAGTAGTGTAACTGTAAGAGTATTTTAATATGTCCATTGTTGACTGGCAATTCGGGCTGCATCACGTCGCTCCTACCAGTGTTCTGGTGCAGAATTATTGCGATAATAGTTAAATCTTGCGCTGCTTATAAATTGCAGTCACGGGGAGTAATTACTGCAAAAAGATTCCTTAGGCCCCTTAAAACAGTTATCATCATGAACATATTATGCCTCTGTATGAGAGCAATGGTGTTGGTTCAGTACATTGAGGTTATCAGCTGCAATAAGCGTTGGTGCTTTCAAATTTACCCTCATTTTTTCCGAAACTTATCGTTGAGCGCTATGTGGCGGTAAATGATACTATTCTACCTCAGGAGCTCGGGACAGCCAAAGTTTTCCAAAGTTTTCTGATTATTATCCTACGGCGCTATGCGACAAAAGACGATACTATTGGTCTCTGCATTTCTAAGAGCCAATGAGATATACGCCCTAGGCAGTGTCTTATTTCACTCACTCATCTTTCAAAACATATTTTGAAATTTGTTTTTAAATTACATGTGTCAGTGCTGTAGTTAGTAAACAGCCGTTTCCCTATTCACTATTATCATAACGGGAAAATGACCTGAATGTTACGTCCATTATACTGTATTATCACCCCCACTAAACCACCACCACCACCACAAAAAGTTATATTTAAAAATATTTATTTTCTGTTAGTTTAAGTATAATGTGCCTGTTCTGTAGTAGTATTAATTATCATCTATAAAACAAATAAATCCACCGGGCGAAGCCGGGCACTACTGCTAGTAATTTATAACACCACATATTTAAACACTCGAATATAGCGATTAATATTCGTTGAACTTGATCCGCGGTAGAGTCTATTGTTTTTACTTTTGTTATTGATTCTTTAGGGATTTTGCAGCATCATGGACTTGTAGCCCCATTTACTTTGGTGTGTGTTGAAGCTGTATGATAACCTGTGTCACTCTGATGTCTGTAGGCTTACTAGTGTGTGTACGTTTATACGTGGAAGCATTTGGGTAGGAAGCTGTTGTTGTTGTTGTTTCATTTGAGATGCATGGACGTCATCTTCATTTAGCCCCATGTACTTGGGTGAGTGTTGAACTTTGCCTGATAACCTATGTTATTGTGATGGCTGTATAAGTGTGATTATATACAATTCAGGGGATGATTCAATCAATGAACGTTTAGAATCCGTGTATCACCTTGTATTTCAACAAGCTACTACCACCAGTATTCAATTATACTCCTTGAAAAGGACAAAGAGTTATAACTATACCCATGCATTTAGGAGAAAGTAGGCTATATATTCTTTACTGAACACCTTGTTTTTATTCTACGCTTCGGTTGCCGTGTAATACAAACTGTTTACGCGTATGATGTAACAATCAAGTGAAAGCTTTGAATGGCACTGCGGTCCAAACCTAGGCCAACGAGCATAGGTCCAACAGCACCCACATTGGTTATCAGGGAGCAATATAACTTCCTCGTGCGGAACGATAGTCCTGAATGAGGAACTTCCCTCCCGCTGGCCCAATACACGCCTTCGCTCACATGAATTGCTTGAACTGTGCTTAAATTTCCCATCTCGTCATGTCTAAAATATTCAACGCTAATTTTACTCACGGAACATTACTGAAAATATTCTAAAATCGTTTGGCTCTTCAACAACTTCTGATACCAGCTTAGCGTTGCCAGGACGAATAATCGTCTGAATTTTCAGTCAAGAGTAGTGGGTAAGGAATATCCCATGTCCAGTTTTATTGTGGCACTCTGTGCTAACACTGTTGCTTACACGCAATTGATTGTTAATTTTTCCATTCTTATTGACCAACAATGGATTTTTATGTAATCGTATCACACGTTGATCAATTCAAATTGTTAAGAATATTTTTCACACTGTTGCTTACGTTAGAAAATTGAGGATGTTGCAAAAGGTTCGATAAAATGACGACTTCTGGGAATTAATACTTTAGCTGTCCTATTCTAATCCTCAGGGTTCTTTCCCTAAACAACAAAAAACCCGAATCTCTCAAAAGCATTACTAATTTTTAAAGATCAATATCGGGCAGCGAACGAATGCGACTTTCATGGTATAACTACTCAAAGGACGATATACAAAATTACTTAATAGGATAATTCTTCGAAATGAAAATTGATCTGATTACCAAGTCCACATCATGACTGAAATTAAATACTGTCTTCTCCCTGACTAGCTAATTATAGAGAAGTGAATGGTGAAACAGACTGAATTATATAAGGATATAATAGTATTATTTATATGCCGTTAATAATTTAAATTGGCCCATGAAGTTGGTCATCGCTTAACACTACAGGCCTGATTACTACAGGGCTATCTTTGGAAACTTCTATTTTTTACTTCTTTCTCCCTATCCCATCCATTCGTTTTAGTATCCCAATAGAATCGCTTTCCAAGTGGGAATTTGCTGGAGACGGATCTTATCTTTACGGCTATTCCGAGAACTATCGCAGTCGGGCAGCATGTGGTGAATGGGACACTGAGACGGGAGCACCACGCATTTTCCATGTTATACTTTCCTCGATAAGGCAGATCTTTACTTCTTCCTGCGAGCAATTTCACACTCATCTCACAGTGAGTAAGTAGTTCTTGTATTGTCAGCATGAAACAATTTGCAGTGTTTTGTTTCAATACATATTTCTTTCCACTCGTTTGCTGATTATTTATTCATATTTCTCATATCTACGACTAAAGAAACGTTGCTGCTAGTGGTGGTGGTGCTTCAGTTAGGGCCTTGAACCAATTGTGTTTGTTGGCCCCATGGACGTTTGTACTTTTAGCTGTATGGTGCTTGTCGGACAACCCTATTTTTATGTGGCTTTTGTAGTACTGTGTGCAGTTTTAAACTAGGTTTGCCAGAACAACAAACCAAATTTCCCGCTCATGCTAAATATCTGGATTGTCTACTAATAAGTGGTAATGTTGATTCATCCAGGCACTTGTAGCATATTGGTCCAGTGTATTTGGGTGTGAGTTGGATTTTTCTGATTGCCTGTGTTATTGCCATCTCTGCAGTAGTGTATGCATTTGCAATTGAGTATACGATTGAGTAGGAGGCTACCATGGCATTACATTAGGAATCACCCCAGCATTTGTGTCAGGTATAAATGGAAAGCAACGGAAAAACACTTCTACAATGGCTGAGGTGTGAATTGAACTCTGCCTCACGAAGTAGTGTGTAGCCTGTTTCGGCTCTCTCGCAGAATTAAAGTTCTTGGCAGAGCAGGAAATACAGTATCACCCAGGACCTTTGGGACCGAAGTCTCAATATCTTCACAGAGACCGTAAAAGGGAGAGCACAAGAAAATGTGGAAATAATATCGAGCCTATTGAGGTTTTTACTTTTTTTTTAAACGAAGTTTGGGTTCAGCCCAGCGTACCTGACGTATAATCCTCCCCAGATCTTGAGCTTGGATTCATTTCAAACTATTATTTTGAAGTTTTTAGTCATCTTCGTGTTTCCGAAGTAAACTATAAACAGAAATGCTTTTCAGTCAGTCCACAGCCTTTTACCCAATTAGATTTAGTGGTGATTAACTATTATTTTAACGTCCTAATTACTGAAAAATTAATTATTAAAACAATTATTAACACACTCTCGCCCCCTCCCCCCTTCCCTCTTGAGAATTTTGTCAGAAGAAAATATTTAATGGACTGGCCTCATGCCTTGCTGGCATCTGAAGAGGGTGGGTTTGAACCCCTCCTCAGCTGACCTGAAAATGATTTTCGTGGTTTCCCATTTTCACCACCAGGCAAATGCCGGGATGGCTCCTTTCAGTAGGTCCACGGCCGACTTCCTTCCAAAATAACTTCCCTGACCCTTACTTAATTTAACCTAAGTTAGCTGTCACCTGGACGATCGGCCCCTAACCATACCCAGTTGTATCTGCCGACAGAGTGTGTTCAGCTCCAACACACTGTCCTTGCGAGGGTAGAGAAATGATCCCTCGCAGAGTTCGTTGGTGAAGCCGAGCTGGGAGGATAAGCGATTAAAATCAGTAATGGAACTTTCGAATGTGGCAATTTTGTCAGTGATCAATTCTAAATTGTTATGATAATAAAGCCTTGAAACAAAATGTAATTAATCGGTCGTACATGCGTAGCATGGCATTGTTGGATAATTCATATGTTATAGTGTAATATGAGTGGCAATACTGCACAATTCCTCATACCTTTTCTATAACGTTCAATATATTCAACATTATTGAAGACTTTAGCAAACTAGGGTGTAGTGTAAATCCCGATACATTTCACTACGAAATTTCTCTAGACGCAAAATGGTGCCATCCATGACGTCATGAATGACACTAAAGTTTGAATCGATGCATATATTGAGCCCGTAAGCCTCATGTCTGGCGATATTATAAGCTCTGAGAAATTCATACTGCAACTTACACCGAGCCATCGAGAGATCGAATCTGATATGCTTACTTTGCATGACTTCGGTGGTAACCGGCAGTTCCACTTATTTGGAATGCATTATTCTGTCCCTAATCTATGACATTGTATTAAAGGAAATTTTTACACTGATGGTATTCAAATATTCATATTTGCATAAAGCAGAGTTCTTTTTAAAGTGTTGTATGGGTAATAACATCGCGGATATGTCCACCATGGACTCCGGACACTACACGACTAGCGTAGTACGTCCGACAACTTTCCCACTTGAATCATTGAGAAGACAAGTCTATTGTGGTGCTCCGAAAATGGAGTGCATAACCAATTGATTTTAAATTTTCATCAGTGAGTGAGGACGAAATATTGAGAGTGTGCCGCATAAGTGCGAGATTATAGTAATTTACTGTGGAAAACGTATAAATATTAGCTGAGATCACACGAGTACTTTTGTGATTCTTGAAAGTGAGAAAATAGTCAACCACGAGGTAAGTGCGGTGTACAATATTATTCAACGAACTGTGAACATTTATTCATGGTAATCAGCGCATGTCCTTAATAGAGTAATTCTGTATAACCATAAATGAAACGAACTGAGGATCACTGTGTTTGCGATATATTTAAAAGTGGTAGAAGCTGTGAGCTGACACTGTCCACGTGTCCGTAGAAGCTGTGGCAGACAAATGGTCATTTTGAGAACACACTGCAATTGTGTCGAGCCAGTGTTACAAAGAGTATAATTAGAGCCAGTGTTGCAAACAGTATAATTAAAGTCAATGCAACCTCCATCAAAACATAATGGAGTTCTATTCAACCATGAGGAACAATATACTGCTCTTTGTGTGATGATTGACAGGATGGTAAAACCCACCCATGGAGAGGGGGTGGCCAAGGTTAAAACTCGCATAATGGACGTATGCGATGACTAATTAGAGTGCCGAGGATCGATCACAGACCTATGCTCTTGGCCATAGCTCAAAGGCACGGATGAGTCCGATACGCAGATAATCTAAGTTTTTTACATCTTTTCAACCATGTCAATAATATCACCTCTTGCTGAGTAGAATAGTGCCGCACTAAAACAACCAGCCTAGGTAGGATGTGTTTCATAATTATTTCAGGTTTTTCTACTGTCTCTGGTCAAGCGTTATTGAATAACAATTTCCCCCAGACATGTGTGAGCGCTGTGTAGACGCTGGGAAGGAAGAAATCGTGTAGAGATACCAGTAACCTTGTCACACTCCTTTTCTATATATATTCTCGTCTACGATGCAGCTAGACTGCCATCGTAATTGTTGTTTGAAATCAGGACACAGATCATATCAATTATACGGATGCGAGGTCCTACACCGTCGTTATTAACGTTATTAGTTAATTAATTTAGCTCTGATGTATCTACATGCTATTTCCAAGAGCTTTGGAAAGCTTGAGAGCAGGCGTACGACTTCTTAAGCCACGTATGAGATCACAGCAGATCGTATCATTTAAAACAGCACGATGAGTGAAAATGTTGTTGTGTATTATTTCGTCTCAATTCTTAGTAAGCATTATGTTAATTTAAACCTCGTGCAAGTACCCGGAGTAGCGGTACATGTGTCTTGAAACATGTGTGAGGTAACACAATCAACTGTAAGCAAAGCTCGGGTGAGCACAGCACGCTAGAGAGACTACTGTTTAATATTCTTTGCTAGGAGTGGACAGTCTATGTGTGTATTTGAAATCTTGTCGACAGTAAGAATACAAACGTATTGTAAGAGTACTATTGAAAACGAGCTTCCATGATAGGACTGCAGTTTATAATGTTGAAATGTGACTCTTTGAGTGAATGTAAAGGAAGGTTTTGAAGCGTACCTTATCAGGCCGCCAGCAGTGTGCTGCGCTAGGCAGCTGAGCGTGCCAGTAATTTGTCTTTCCCGGCAGCAATGTTGTTTGAGACGACGGAAGACTGAGATGGACTTATACGAATTTTGACTGCCCATGTTAACTCCTGTCATGAAGGAGAGGTCAATATTATGCATTATTGCTATAATGTCCAAGACATTCCCGTTAATCTTGTGGCTATGTTCAGTTTAGGAGTATAAGACATGCATATTGGCGTGCATTTTAGGTAATGATCAGATGACAAAAAAATCCCTTTAAGTTAATGTCAACCTGTAAAGACCAGACCAAAGATGTATAAGAGTAGTGGTTTTGTAGCGGTTCTGGCCCCTCCTCCTCCTCACCCTCCTCACCAGATGGCGGCTGTAGTTAAACTTAACCTAGCCTAACCTAACAAGATGGCGGCAGTAGGTTAACTTAACCTAGTCTAACCTAACAAGATGGCGGCTGTAGGTTAACTTAACCTTTGACAAAGGGCATAACTACCCTTTTGTTGATATTTCCTGAACCCATGGTCGGATTTTGACAAAGGAGGTGTTTTAGGTCTCCAGCTAACGTCCTTTTTCCTGTGGGCAACTTATTTCCACCCCCAAATAAAACCTACCCCTATTAGGGGGTGAAATAGTAATTTCTAGGTAAATGTTGGGGTTTTTGTAAGAGGGCGGGCTTTTCAAATAAAAGCTGGTGAGCATGGCTTAACCTAGCCTATCCTAGTAAAGCTATTCTAGTCTAATCTACCTAACCAAAAGAATAGGGGGGCTGTACCGGTCCTAACTTGCAGCCTACTTTCCTAGTGACGTCATCCAAGATGGTGGCCATGACGTCATCCAAGATGGCGGCCATGACGTCACCATGACGTCATCCAAGATGGCGGCCACGACATCACCATGACTTCACACAAGATGGCGACCATGATGTCTCCATGACGTCACACGGTCATGACGTTGCCATGACGTCACACGGCCTTGACGACGCCATGACGTCACACAAGATGGCGACCATGACGTCACAACTATAGCTTAACTACCCTAGCCTAACCTCACCTACGAGGTGTGATCAAGAAGTTCTAAAATGTTAACCCATAGCCTACTTCCCTGGTGACGTCACCTACGAGGTGTGATCAAAACGTTAACGAATAGCCTACTTTTCTGGTGACGTCGCATCGAGGGGTGATCAAAAATGTTGACCCATAGCCTACTTTCCACTAACCAAAATGGCGGCTTACCAAAATGGCGTCTAACCAAAATGGCGGCTAACCAAAATGGCTGCCATGGCTTAACTAACCTAGCCTAACCTAACCTCACCTACGAGATGTTTTCGAAACGTTCCAAAAATGTTAATCCATAGCCTACTGTCCTGGTTACGTCACAACGAGGGGTGATCGAAAAGTTCCTAAATGTTAATCCATAGCCTACTTTCCTGGTGACTTCGCATCGAGGTGTAATCAAAAATTCATAAAATGTTGACCCATAGCCTACTTTCCTGGTGACGTCACATACTAACTCGCTATACATTCAGGGGCAAAGCTGATATCTCCCGAACTCATGATCAGATTTTGACAAATGAGGTATCGTTGAACTCAGGCTGACATCTCCTTTCCAAATTCCTAAAAAGTTGACGAATAGCCTACTTTTCTGGTGACGTTACATACTGACCCGCTATACATTCAGGGGCAAAGCCGATTTCTCCCGAACGCAGCATCGGATTTTGACAAATGAGGTGTCGTTGAACTCGGGCTGACATCCCCTTTCCAAATTCTCAAAATGTTGACCCATAGCCTACTTTCCTGGTGACGTCACATACTGACATGGCAAAGCCGATATCTCTCGAATGCATGATCGGATTTTGACGAGTGAGGTGTCGTTGAAATCGGGTTGACACCTCCTTTCCAAAATTCCAAAATGTTGACCCATAGCCTACTTTCCTGGTGACGTCACATACTGACCTGGCAAAGCCGATATCTTCCGAATGCATGATCGGATTTTGACGAATGAGGTCTCGTTGAAATCGGGTTGATACCTCCTTTCCAAAATTCCAAAATGTTGACCCATAGCCTACTTTCCTGGTGACGTCACATACTGACCTGGAAAAGCCGATATATCCCGAATGCATGATCGGATTTTGACGAATGAGGTGTCGTTGAACTCGATGTAAATCACTGAGTCGGTAAGAGGTATCATGCAAGTGTAGGAATTTGCTATTTGATGTACCATGGATTGTAGAGGCTTATGCGGTGGGCATGGTTGACAATGTATTCATTGATATTTACTGAATCATGAATCGCAGAGGCCTATGCAGTGATTCGTTTATGCTTGGTGAAAGCATGACTGTGATGATTGATAAAACAACTGCGAGAATGACTGCAGAGTTACAGTAAACAGATAAGCCAATACAAAATCCAAGATATATGCCAACACAAAAGCCAATACATAAGCCAATACAAAAGCCAACACAAAAGCCAATACAAAAGCCAATTCATAAGCCAATACTAAAGCCAACACATGGGGTTAGGTTAGATTAGGTTAGGTTCTGATATGTTACATTAAGTTAGGTGAGCTATGTGTGACGTCATAGCCAGTCTTAAAGCAAGTCTAAACTTGTAGAACATGTCACGTGACAAGGTTAAGTTAGGTTATACCTATCACCATTTTTAAAATGAGAAAAACATTATGCTCTTGGAAACCTTGTTTTTATTTAATAGCCAATAGCTCTTTACAAAAATAGAATACAAAGAAATACCAATTCCTAATTCCTTATTCAATGTTTATGTCCACACATCATTAACTTTCCTTTCATAACACACATCACAATCAAGGCTGCCAACCTCTCTCCCACTGAGGCATCACAGGATGCCAAACGTTGTTTAGCTTTTTTCAACAACACTTTATCCGCCACATGTCTTAAACCAGGATGACTATGGCGATAGGAAAGGTCATGTTCCTTGCATGCTTGATCCAAAAGATTAATGGATACATCACCACGCTGCAAACATCCTTCAAGGCGAGTTCCAGGTCCACAAAAACGATAACCAGAAAGATGAATTTTGAAAGGCAAGTATTGAATGACTTTGTTAATGAGGTCATGGCCAGTACAAGTTTGATATATCCTTTTCCATTGATGGTGAAAATGTTTGATATTCCTCCTCCTCTGTGGACGATGTTTGTTGATGTTACTGTTGTTGCTGCTTTTTCTCGCCACCACACCCGTGGAATGAGGAAACAAAGTCTTTACACAGACTTTTAAGACCGTGATACAGTTTCACCAGCTGGCAAGTAGCACACTGTCACATAGAGGGTATTTTTGCCATGGCCACTTGCTTATGATGACCGTAATCCGTATATGGTTGCAATTCACTCAACACAGGGTCTTGAGTCCATGATTTTGGTACATGTTGCCAGATTTCTTTCACAGCATTGGCTGCCACATAATAAATGAATGACTTGGGGAGCGCCAATAATTCCTCTTTGGTAAAACTGTCTAGTTTCTTTTTGCACACAAAGAATTTCCCAATCGCTTTATCAGTAGCATCTCCTCTCCCCATGGTATTACGTTGATGTTAACACGTTACTTGTTGAAATCTCACTAATGTCATCCACGGGTGAACCTTGAGTTTTAATTTTATTCAACAACTCCCAGCAGGCAATGTTTGTTAACCAATGAAAGAGATGCCATACTTGGGTTAAGGCTTTATGGGTAATGTTGCTACAGGGACAGCGGTCTATGAGTGTTTGAATCGAGGGACATCCCAAGGCCATAAGATCTGTACATTAACAGTAAGGTGTTAAAAATGGTTGTAACCATTGGCGTTTTTCATTACCTTTCACAAATACTACATGGGCAGAGGACAAATGGGCTTTCATCACCATTTCCAGGTACTTATATGAAATGGTTCCTTGATTCCAGTCTATTTGCAAATGTTTTTCAATCAATTTAGTTTGTTTACAGTCATTCTCACACAACAGATCAAAAGCATAGGGTGGTTTAAACTCTAAATGGATAAATTGTGATATCCAAAAGGTCGAACAATCAATAATGGCAACCTCTTTTAATATAAATCTGTTATCTCCAATTTTAAACCCTTGACATTCCACAATCAGTGTGCTCAACATGTTGATGCTTGTCTGAGCCAAGTCCAACTGACCACTGAGTGATTATCAGCGACTTAGGTATACTCATGACATTGACTTACTTTCCCATTCTAGTAAACAAATTAAGGTTAGGATATGACAGAGAACATGAGAAATAATAACATTAACAGCAACATTTTTTTACATCATTTTATTGGTATAACAATTTTTACATGCTTTTGTCATTTTGGGATAGGGACGATACCACCTCATACAACAATATATTATTTTATGTTTATAGCGTCCACAACATCGATGATATCCCAAAGACTCTAAACTGGGAGATTTTGACTGTGAGCTGCTCATCGAAGCACCGTTGACGCCATAAGGTCCACACGTATCAAAACTTGCTTTTTCTTTACTTACAGGTATTAGTGAGGGCGAGCTTGAATGATAGGGTATATTACCCACCTCTATTCCACACAGGTAAGGACAGGTTGGTGACCAGCGCTGATGTTCATGCATAGGTTCATCACCGTCTTCCCATTGATCTATCATGATAGGGAAAATACACATTTCACTTCATCTCTTGTTTTTAAATAATAGAAACCAGCGGCTGCCAAAGCTTGAGGGTTTATGAACGGCACAGTCCACGTCGCAAAGGTCTTGAAACGTTGTTCCTCAGATTTTAAAGACATGGGTGTTACACTTGTTGAGGATTTAAAGCAAGACATGACTGAGTGGCTTGATATGGGTTGGCCTGTTATTTATATACTCGTCCCCAGGTTGGACAGTGGATAGTAGTTGACATGTTTGTGATGAATAATCAAACAGTAGGCAGTGGTATTGGCTGGAACATTGTCATGCGTTTCAAAATCTAGTCGAATGTTGTTATTCGATTGCTTCACAGACTCTTCCAAGTAGGAACAGTCAAAGACAATCAGTGGTGCCCTTGTCTTAAAGGCTTGGGGTGACAACATGGGAGAGTTTTCTTTTTGATAATATGACCATCTAAATTTGAAAAAAACAAGTCGTACAGGAGGCCAAACTTATTTTTTGAAAAATCCAAATCTAGTCCTTCATAGGGAAAAACAGCTCCGTTGAGGAAAAGACGTGCATTTCTCAATTGCAGATGATCAAATTGTGTAGCATCTTTGGTTTGTTGATACTTGCGATTGGTTTGAAAACCCATGATAATGTAGAGAGGTCCTTCTGTATAGCGTGCTGTTTTTACAGACCAACTATGTGTGTTTGTGCTGCGAAATAGGGGATACTCATGGAGCGCCCAGCTCCTAAATTCCATGGGTAACGGCATATCTCTTTCCACAATCTTGAGCATGTCCAGTGTTTTGCTATCGGCAAGGGTCACGTGGGGTACTTTCCATATCATTTGTTGTACTTGAATTTTTGAATCTATGGGTGCATCTTGAACTCCCTTGAGTGCATTATTATCACTCCTGTCTCTAACCAGATAAAGCACTTGCCTTGCGTTAACCACAATACGCTGGTGATCTTCGGCAAAGCCTAAAATGAGTTTAAGAGGTAAAAATCCAGTAAAGGTGCCATCGGTATGTACCATCCAGTCATTTGTCGAGTGAGGTGACCAACCTGCCATGCAAAGTGTTTTACCTTCTTCCTCACTTTAAGAGGGGTATAGTTTCATGACACTTGAAATACCCACATTTCTAGTGCTATCCAGCACAATATCGTTAATCACATAGCGCACCTCAGAAAACAGAAAGGCAAAAGCATGGTTGGCTAACTTGGATGTTGTTGGTGTAGAGCCATCGGCTTTAGTGAGTCGACCTTTAATTTGAATAACACTTTCATGCGGTAGGGTGTAAATATCTTTGTTGTTGATTACAAATTGAATTTCATCATTGTTATTGAGTCCATGTGTTTGCGCTTGATATGAATGAAGGTCAACTCTTACCACCCCTGGTTGCTCCTCGATGTTGTTCACCACTTCTAGAATTGAATTCATCATGGGGGTATATGTGGTAACCTAGATGTTGTAAAATCTGCTTGTCCTTAGGTGTGAACGTGTATTCAGCGGGCAAACAACTAACACCATTCCTAGACGGTGTTGATACTTTATACACCAGCTTCATAGCGGCTTTAGCACCAACTTGTGAGTCACTGGTGTGGTAGAATCTAGTTGAAAGAGTTGTTGATCTCTATTGACCTGTCTGAACGTTATATTACTAATAGGATTAACAGCCACACAATGAAAGAGCACTACTGGAGGTTTTTCACGTATAACATAGCCATTGGTTGATGTTACAGTAAAGTCATAAAGCGAATGCGATGGTTCTTGATTGGTATACACTTGGCTAATAATATTACACGTCACGGACACATGATGATCCTCAATCAATTTCACTTCATAGTCTGAATCATGTTTTTGTTGGGCTCCAACACTCGTGGTTTAAATCCTAGTAATGGGCCAATGGAATCGGGTTGTGATTCAAAGTCAATCTTAAACGTAGAGAAAATACTACAGCGATGAGTGTTGGTATTTCCTGTAAGTTCAAACTTGTGTGTCTCATCAAGAAATGACTTTAAAATATATTCGTTGATTAACACCACATAAATGTGCTCATAAATATCATCTATCGTATATCCACCAGGGTTCAGGGTGAGCACAGAATCATTATAGTAAAACTTGTTGTTTACATCTTTACTTATGTTGTATATCCTATTGTACGTTTCAAGAGAAACAAGTCCCAAACCATAAGGTCTTTCACTCAATTCAATAGGTGGGTGAAAGTATAGGCTGACTTCAGGTCCACGTCCATGCAGTGTAAACGTCTTACTTTCTGTCGACATACTGTTGACGTTTTTGCTTATGCTGTGTCTTATATTAAAACATTAAACACAAACGCCCACACTCTTGGCTGTTAAACGTTTGCTCACGTTTCGCATTATAATATATCTTAGTCCTGTTTCCGAATTAGGTGCCTAGTTCCATGGGCGGGGGTAGATTTCCGAAACTCTCAAAGTACCTTACCATGGATCCGTCATTTACATAGGCTACATAATGCGTTCCTGGTCCTGTATTCTCATCTAGATTTAAAACTGCACATTCCTGTTTCCATGATCGTCGTGGTAATTGATTCCGCATAAACACACCTCGAAAATGAGTAAGCTTTAGTTGATTTGCATAGCTTTTAACTTCTTCATGGGTTAGATCATGTCTTGCTATGGTTGAGGTTAAACAATTTTTTATTTGGAGTTGGAAAAATCACAAATCCTTGTTGATAAAAGGTTGGCTTTAAATTGGTGTTTCAATTCTTGCTTACCCTGGTGTCGTGCTTTGATGGTTTTAGCCACCGCACTGGCACCGTCTAAATGTGGGCCCAGAGCAGCCAGACCAGCGAATAAAGCCGGTAAGAATCCTGCTCGTTTGGGGAAAGGGATCACTCGACCTTGTTTTGAACCCTGTCGCTGAAGTTTTGGAATAACATGTCCCTGTCCTGCTGAAAGGGCTTTCCTTATGGTCAACACATTATATTTAGTTTTTTTATTCGCAAGGGCTTGTCCACTAATGCCTTAACCTCATGCTTAGGCAATGACAAGGTATTTTTTTAGTCTTTTTCACTATATATCTTTCTTTCACCATGATAATGATCAACAACCTTTCACAAGAAAGTTTAATTCACAACTAACGAGTGACCCTTATTTCATAGCTGTATATTCTAATTCTACATCAAGTGGGAAATCGTTTATGCTTTTTCATGCTTGCTTTTAATTCCTTGTGAGCATGAGGTGAAAGGATAATTCATCACCTACTTTGACTCTTTGATGGTTATGGACTAACATCCTATGAAAATTTATCTCTACATGTAAATGATTCTCATCAGGCATGGATTGTTTGATGTGAATGTTTCCATCATAGTGTAATCGATAGTTTCTTAAACCCGATGAAAGCACACACGTTAAGTAGTTATTGACTATTTGTAAATGGTGTATGTCATTGACATATTTTTCATTTGTTAGATATACTAAAAATATGGATGGGATAAATTTAAAAAGCCTTTTCATTTCATAGGTCACGTAACGTTTTGTGCAGACATCAGCCTCTTCTTGTGTATCTCCCACGTGAATAATGCGGTGATGATTAGCCGTATAGCCATTCACTGTAAGCAGAGTTACTTTGTCATATAATTCGTGCACCTTGTTATCCACATACTTTGTTGTTGTGACATGCGTAGACACTTGAGGTTGTTTCACATGAGTCAATCGCTTTCCCGTAATGTCATAATCTCCCTGTTTAGTGCGTGCCACCACAAACCTATCCTCATCGTGTTTATTAGCAGGACCGGTTTCTTGTTTAGGATCATGTATTAGCACAGGCCTAGCCTTAGCCGTTAACACAGGTACAAAGACATCCATCGTTAACCTGTAGTAGAGGTCTACTGTTTTTATGACAAGACATGGTTCCTTGTATATAGACAACCTGCTCACCTCTCTAAGCCTTAGTTGATATGAAGATTATTAAGCAGCAAGAGTCATTCCCCGTGGGGGACATGGTTTCCCATCTCTATCCAACATCACATGAACAACGTCACGGTTCACTGTTTCCGTTTTCCATTCGCTGCATTATTGTAGGACTTTCAGGATGTGGAAAGACCAATCTTAGGCTCACGCTCATCACAGTGCCCAATGGTCTGCAATTTCAAAATATTTATATTTTTGCAAAATCTCTCTACCAACCCCTCTATGTATACCTGGATCAAGTCATGTCTGAATTACAAAAAGAGAATATGGGTTATTTTACATTTTCTATGCAAGAAAATGTTATTGCCCCGGATGATGTAAAGCCTGATTCACTCATGATTTTCGATGATGTATCCACTGAACGACAAGCCATCATTCAAAGCTATTTCAGCATGGGTCGTCACAAACATATCGATTGCTTCTATCTTGGACAAACATATTCTAAAATGTGAAAACAACTTATTCGTGATAATGCCAATGTCATTGTTTTATTTCAGAAGGATGAGCGTAATAGTCGTCACATTTATAATGAACATGTGAATCCTGATATGACCTTTCAAATGTTTACCGAATTGTGTGCTATGTGCTGGAACACTCAACGTAATGCCTGTTTGGTGATTGATAAACAAAGTGAACTCAACCAAGGATGTTATCGCTTAGGGTTTGATCCTTTTATTACTATTTAAAAGACAGACTCATTCCCTCTCAAGTCATTTGACAAGACACCCTGGCGTTAGCAGAGAGTCAATTGAAAAAGCATATTATTAGAGCAAAAAAATATGCGTCAAAAGTTTCGCCAATTGAAACGATCACGTGCGGATCATGCTTTGTTTATTCACGAATATTTAGCACCTCCGCTAAAAGCCATGTTCAAACCCTCTTTCAAGCCATCTGAATCGATACCCACTGTTTCACAAGCCGCGCAGACGCTACACGAGGAGCTTGTGAAAGAGGAAGAGGAACAGGAACATTTAAATAGTGCCAGCGAGGTTGAGGTTGAGGATGATAATAATGACATGTTTACGCCACAAAACAAATCCTCTCCCCTTGCAGAATTTTTAAGGAAAAATAAATCATTGGTCACGGTTGAAACACCTTGCCCTTCCAGATCATCTCCGTTTTCACAACTCTTGGCCACGCCTCAACATAAATCTCAACTCAAAAAAATTTTAATACATTAATATGGATCAACACTGGAACCCTATCTTACAGATCTATTTGTTGGAAATACATTTACCACATATGGTATTCGCTATGAGAATGATGGTTTTAAAATTGGTGATTCATCGATTAAATTCGCTCGTACTGGTGTCATCATTAAAAAGATCAACTATAATTTAACTCCAGGACTATTAAAGCTGCTATTCTCTTGCACCCCCTCTTCGCATGATTATACGCTACAAGACCTTGCTAAATATAAATCCATTTTATTGGATACTCATGCCCACAAAAGAAAGTATGATCCCACACAAGTGAAAGCTAATATATATCAAAAATATAAAACCATCATTGCATAAATGTTTCCAACCAGTCAAAGTGTTCATCGTAAGTGTCCGCTTCTGGAGTGACATTCAAACCATTCAAACCCCTTGTGGATGTTACCTACTGGCACAATCCCAGTAAGCTCATCCAACGACTACATTTGTTGTATGCTTCCCGTCAAGCTGGCCATACCGGTCACGATTGGGAAAATCAAGAAATTGAAGAAGAACTTCGAAATGCCAAAATTATTGTTTAAGCCCTCACCTATCAAAGTGGGCATTGCTCACGAGTTGCATCGCCCAGCTTGGCGTCACTATCAGCGACTCAAAGTGATTTCACGGGGTGTGGATGAACATTGGCAGGCCGACTTGGTGGAAATGATTCCCTATGCTAGCGTTAACGATGGTGTACGCCATATGTTGACGGTCATTGATGTTTATGCTTGCCACGGTGGGTGAGTGGTTATAGTGACGGACTACCAACCCCAAGATTGCAGGTTCGCCCCTGGCCATGGTAAGTGACTTTTGAAGGCGACAAAAATCACGATACTCATGTCATACGTTGTTGGCATGTTAAAGAACCCATTTGAATTCAGTAGGCCGTGTTCAATGGCAAAATTAATCTCGGGATTTTCCGCCAACACAATGTTCCTCCATTCTCTACTTGAAAGCGCTGTAGTGTCAAGGAGTTTAGATATCTAACCTGCTTGACTTTCATAGCGTTCAAAGGAACGACGAAATTCGACATGCAAGCTACCCTCTGGGTGTCAATTAACAAAGCTTGCACCAGGCACCCGAGGCCATACGATATTATTATTATTATTGATGTTTATTCCAAAATGGCCATTGTTCAACCTGTTAGTCGCAAGTCTGGACCGCTAGTCATCAAAGCTTTTAAACATATTATTCAACAATCCAAACGTCAACCACAGTTGTTACAAACCGACCAGGGAAAATAATTTTTCAACAAGGATTTCTCTAGTTTTCTCAAATCTTTGAATATTCACCATTTCACCACGTGCAGCAATCTCAAAGCCAGTGTGGGCGAGTGGTTTAACCGAACATTGAAAACTCATATGTGGAAAGCGTTTACCGCTCGAGGCTATTATCGCTGGTTGGACTTGTTACCTGAGCTAGTGTCACGTTACAATGACACCAAACACAGAACCATTGGGACCAAAAATATTCCGCGACTGGATAAACTGTTTAACCCCATAAAAACAGCAGACCCTGAACGTCACCTCCTCAACATCGGAGACCATGTTCGTGTGAGCACGTTTAAGTCTGTCTTTGATAAGGGTTACACACCAAATCGGGGAACTGATAAATTTCGAATTCGTCGAGTCAACCTGGACAGCCCAGTCACATATTTACTCGAGGATCTCAATCATGAACCTATAAAAGGCAGGTTTTATCTTCATGAACTTTTCAAGGTAGCGTTTCCAAGACATTACCATGTGGAAATAGTGTTGAAACAAAAAGGAAATAAGCTCTATGTAAAATGGCTAGGATTTAGCTCAGCGTTTAATTCTTGGACTAATAAATTACATGTTGTGTAAACTCATGAACCTTTAATTTATTTATTTATTCATTCATGTTGTGCTTAACCTATACCCCTGTGAGTATACTGTCCTCAGCTCCACATACAAGCTCCAATTGGTTAGAGACTTGTAACTAAGAGTAAAGTGATATGAGCAACACATCTCCGTTTTCTTTCTCTTGCTTGCCTGCTCTCTCTCTTTCCTCTCAAACCCTCCACCCAACCCCTCTTACCCAGTATCTACTAGAGGTTACAACATTCCTACACGTGCATGTTACTTTTACTCTCCCAGCGATTTACACTCTTGAACATTCAATCATCGCGCAAGTGTATCGCTAACGTTCAAGGCCAACACCTGCGCGAGGTTATGTGCCTTATCTACTTGCATTTTGTCACGTATGAATCAAACAGGATCTAACTTGATTGGGATTTTGGAAAGGGGGCGTCAGCTCGAGTTCAACAACACCTCATTCGTCAAAATCCGATCATGCATTCGGAAGATATTGGCTTTTTCAGGTTCGTATGTGACGTCACCAGGAACGTAGGCTTTGCGTCAACATTTTGGGATTTTGGAAAGGGGGCGTCAGCTCGAGTTCAACGACACATCATTCGTCAAAATCCGATCATGCATTTGGGAGATATCGGCTTTTCCAGATCAGTATGTGACGTCACCAGGAAAGTAGGCAATGGGTGAATATTTTGGAATTTTCTAAAGGAGGTGTCAACCCGATTTCAAGGACACCTCATTCGTCAAAATCCGATCATGCATTCGGGAGATATCGGCTTTGCCAAGTCATTATGTGACGTCACCAGGAAAGTAGGATATGGGTCAACATTTTGGAATTTTGGAAAGGAGGTGTCAACTCGATTTCAACGACACCTCATTCGTCAAAATCCGTTCATGCATTCGGGAGATATCGGCTTTGCCATGTCAGTATGTGACGTCACCTGGAAAGTAGGCTACGGGTCAACATTTTGAGAAATTGGAAAGGGGATATCAGCCCGAGTTCAACGACACCTCATTTGTCAAAATCCGATCATGCTTTCAGGAGATATCGGCTTTGCCCCAGAATGTATAGCGGGTTAGTATGTGACGTCACGAAGAAAGTAGGCTATGGGTCAACATTTTATGAATTTTTGATTACACCTCGTTGCGAAGTCACCAGGAAAGTATGCTATGGATTAACATTTTGGAACTATTCGATCACCCCTCGTTGTGACGTTACCAGGAAAGTAGGCTATGGATTAACATTTTTGGAGCTTTTCGAACACTTCTCGTAGGTGAGGTTAGGTTAGGCTAGGTTAGTTAAGCCATGGCCGCCATTTTGTATAGCCGCCATTTTGGTTAGACGCCATTTTGGTTAGCCGCCATTTCGGTAAGTGGAAAGTAGGCTATGGGTCAACATTTTTGATCACCCCTCGTTGCGACGTCACCAGGAAGGTAGGCTATGTTTTAACGTTTTGATCACACCTCGTAGGTGACGTAACCAGGAAAGTAGGCTATGGGTTAACATTTTGGAACTTCTTGATGACACCTCGTAGGTGAGGTTAGGTTAGCCTAGGTTAGTTAAGCTAAAGTCGTGACGTCATGGTCACCATCTCGTGTGACGTTATGGCGACGTCATGGCCGTGTGACGTCGTGGCAACGTAATGACCGTGTGACGTCATGGTGACATCATGGTCACCATCTTGTGTGACGTCATGGTGACGTCATGGCCGCCACCTTGGATGACGTCACCAGGAAAGTAGGCTGTGGGTCTGGACCGGTACAGCCCACCTACTCAAAACGTAATTGAGGACATGCCAAAAGGCCTAATGGTAAAATTCGGTGCGTGAATGTGTTTTAGAATAATTGCTAATGCAGACACCAAAGTACATGGGGCACATGCAATATCCCAAGCAGTTTTTTAATTGAGGATGAGACAAGCCTATGATATATGATTTAAAACCACCCCTCCTGCAGTGTATGACGTCACGTGAAGCAGGTGTTACAACCGTATGCAAGGTCAGCGCTAGGTTAAGAAAGTGTGTGAAACATAATTCTTGCTGACGTAGAATATCAGCAAAAAGAGAACTCTTCACCGGATGAAAGGTTTAGTGTTACAAAATAGAAAGTTTGCGAAACATTATTCTTGCAGACGTAGCATGTTAGTAAAACATGAACTTGCCACCGGATGTAAGGTGTTGTGTTACAGGATGAAGGTGTGTGAAACATGATTCTTTCAAACGTATATCACGTGGTGTAAGTGTTTATTATCGACCATGAGAAATGTTACATTGGCAGATATTTGAGGCGACACAGGTGCACGAATGACATAGGTGTGTTTGTTGTATAAAAGGCTAGGGAGGGGTAGACCTTTCTCACTTTGTACTTTTATCTCCTGAACGACAGTTGACATTGTGTTATCTCTACAGCTTATCTGTGTGTTGAAAGAGGACATGAATATACCTTACTACTTTGGTAAGTATGTTTATTCAAAAAACCATATTTAGTTGGTTATAAGCACTCTATTAAGTTCGATCGTTCACTACTAGGAGTCAGTGACAATGGTATCTGGTAACCAAAGTTGGAACTACTCGTCAATTGTGTGAAGCTGAATTTGTAAGATAGATTTGATTAACACTGTATCAAGTGCCAACGTTCACTACTAGGTGTCAGTGACAATGGTACCTGGTAACTAAAGTTGGAGCTACTCGACAATTGTTTGAAGCAACATTTGTAGGTTAGATTTGATTAACGCTCTATTAAGTCTGAACGTTCGTTGTTAGGTGTCAGTGACAGAGGGAATATTTAAAGACATAACATTAGCTCACTTAACATAACCTAACTTTACCTAACTTAACCTTGTCACGTGACATGTTCTACAAGTTTAGACTTGCTTTCAGACTGGCTATGACGTCACACTTAGCTCACCTAACAGGCAGCCACTGGTTTCTATCACGTGACATGTTCTTCAAGTTTAGACTTGCTTTAAGACTGGCTATGACGTCACACTTAGCTCACCTAACAGGCGGCCTCTGGTTTCTATCACGTTGTGCCCAACTCTAGGAATGGGTATTCCAAGATTCAGACACCTAGATATCAAGGGAAAGGCTACAGCCGCTTTTGAAAGTTGAGATATTTGAATATCGCGCTACATTGCTTGTAGAAGCAATTGGAAAGAATATACCGCTATGAGCATGTCAAGTGACGTAGCGAGTAATAGCAGAGATCGAGGCTATTTATTGATTAAATAGTTAGCCATGGAGTAGAGACTTGAGACTTGGATCAGATTACTGGCACGGCCAAATGAAGGAGAATGCACTTAGTATCAAGTAAATCGGACCAGGGATACCAGAGATATGAGGATTTCCAGATTTCAGCTGATTCAGCGTGACCCTGACCGTTTTGAATAAAAGCCGGCCGGCACAAGCAACTTTAGCTCACTTCGAAACAAGCACTTGCCTAGCAAGGTGACGCTACGCTGAGCCAAGGCACATGGTTGCCGGATCTACGCAGAAGTTATTTTCAAAATTGTGATAGTCACAAAAGTGCTGCGCCACGAGTGGAACTTAGTAAGTTTCCGGCAAGGAGAATCACTAAGGTGATTGATATTTTTCTACAGACACTGGTGAAATATTTTTATTTCTACATGGACATATGCTAGACTTTGTCTAGAATAGTACTTTGTCACAATCCAGTAATAACTAAAATACTTGGATATTTTAGTCCAATTCAGTCAGTTTCATGTTTGTAACCTGATAACCACTTCGATCTTTCAGTATATTGAAGGCCAGTCTATCACGGTGTTGTTCATTAGCCAACGCAGGGAAACTACATGTTGCTTCGCGCATGGTAGATGGTGTGAAGCCATGCCCAGGGAACGATCTTCAGAACAGCCGTTGATTGGTTTAGACTGTCAGTGTTTTCTTGTACTGAAAAGATTACCGTGAGTTAGGTTACAACTGACATATTTGTGAATAGATCACTTAGATCTGACCCCATTTAAGCAAACTGTTATGGCTTTAACAGAAGCCAATATTAAAATGGATCAACAGTTACTTCAAACGTCAAGAGATATTACCACTATGTTTTGTTAGACAGATTGTGGGTATATAATGGCGGCCGATACAAGGATTATACGTGCTTGTCCGATAGGGCATGTCTATGGATAAATCTGGTACAGACCAGGTTCGCTACGCTTCAAGACCATCAAGAAATGTAAGCCATATTTTGACTTTATATTATGCCTAGCTAATTGGAACAAACTATTTTTCTGCAGATGACCAACACATTTATTTTTCTTCGTATTTAAATCTTGCAATGATTTACGCAAGACATATTAGAGTTATTCTGAGTATTTTTAGCACTCAGTTTAGGATCGATGACCGAGCATATCGAGCATTTATTTGAATATTTCATATTTTTGGGAAGTCACGGAAAACCGTCGATGTAACTGTAAAAGTTAATTTTTTTTGTTGAGGAATGGATATTTTTTTCCATATTCGAAGGTTCGAACATGTGTATTCTCACATAATGAGATGATAATTAAATATATTTAAAATAATATAACTAATAATAATAATAATAATCCACTAATAATAATAATAATAATGATTTTCATAACTTTTCTAAATAATTCTTGGATATTATATTTTCTAATAATCATATGTATTGAGAGAGAGCCTATGAAGTAGTTTAATCATTTCTAGTTTGGAACAGGAGATTTTCCGAAGGAGAGTGGTTAGCGCAAGCCCGCATTCAACCAACATTTCAGTTCTGGTTGAACAGTTAATATTTGCAGTGAGCAAAGTATATTTTTCAAATAACACGGAGAGGCATGAAACGGGAAGCAAAGGATATTTGTATCAATTAGGATATTTTTGTATTTATATAAAATCATGACGTAAATACACACTCGAAAGTGAAATATAGATTTTCATAAGTATGGCAAATTCACGGGTTGAACTGAATGGTAAAATAAAATAAACTTGTAAGTTTATTAATCTTCCAGTGTTGATAACAAGCAGAGGCTTGATTTATTGTATAAATTATGGGAAGAAAATTTATGTGTGTGGAGTAGTTGAAATGCCATTCCCAGGTGCGCATGTTTAAGTCGCAGGAATGAGGAGGTTGTTTGGAGCATCAATCAAATAGCAGGTTCGATGGCTCAGGTTTATAGAAGGAGTATTGGAACTACACATTTCGTCGTATGAATGACCCGAAGGTTATTTCTTAGAAACCATCAGTTCTTATTGCAACCTTGTTTACGGATTCCATTTAGACTTTGATTTTGCTAGAACCCGGATTTGTCATGATAGTATTTTATTCTTCTTCTTCAGAGGAAGACCTTTGCCGTTGTTGTTGGAATATTGTATTCTTATAAAAATAATAGAATGGGCCACTGCCAATTAAAAATAATTCTATAACCACGAATAATTTGAAGGATGTTTTCAATCCTAGTGCCATGAACTAAATGAATTTATTATGAAACTACAATTCTTATTTCCGCATTCTGTCGAAGAATTGCAAGTTGTGAAAGTTACTAAAATGGCCACAAATATAAATATTTTTCTTAATAATGATCCCAAGTGGAAAATCAAATAGTTGAATGGTTCAACAATTTATTGATCAAGTTGATGATTCAGAAATCATATATTTTGTTAGGAACTTGAAGTTCATAATCGAGTCACTTCTCGAAACGTTTAATGTCAGAAGAACAATTAATTTTTGTTGTGCTTCGCACAGTTCTTCGATGCTATGCTCAAGGTCAAATACCTTTCAGATGTTATTAATATGTGAAAATAATTTGTGTTGATTCAGAAATAATAATATTTTTTGACAATATTTTTTAAAAACTGGAAAAATAAGTGAAAGTTGAAAATTCTATGAACATTTATTCTACGAGTGTTAATATTATATAAAAATTCAAACAGTGAACTACGATATTTCCAGTAGAAACAATTAAATTTGAACTGGATTTAATCATAATGAATATAATTTTGGAACACAGTCTACAGGACTAATAATCAGACTTGTGTTTCCAAAGATAATTGTCCAATGTGTTTGGAAAATTCTGTACATTATGTAAATAGGAGTGTGGGTCGCCACACGTGAGTGATGCTACTTTGAGCATTTTTGCAGTCAATTTTTAATTCAAAATAAAATGAGATAATTTTACATGATGTGTTATGCCCAGTTGAATCTCCTTCTATCCTTATTGTTGCATTAAGCCAAAAATCAGTAAAGCATTTTTTTCACTTGATGTTGTTTTTGCGATTAGCTTTAACCCATGTGGCGCCCCGGGATATGTTGACTCTCGTGCTGACTGATTATTGGTAAAATGCATATGTGGTCGTGCGGGCTCCGGTCTAAACGGGCACATAAAATAAGATAGAGAGAGAAATGGCTTCGGACGTGGGGCTCGAGTTAGACACGGTCAATCGTATGCCGATTTAAATTGTGATAATTTTTTCTATAAATATTTTGGGAGTTGAGAGATGTCTGGTTTGGATGAATAAATTAGTAGGAACCGCAATTAGTGGGGAAAATTAAAAATTTAACTGGATTAATAATTAGAATGGGTTTGATTATTTTTGATAATGGCTTAACCATTAGGGCGTCAAGTAAATTCAGTAGTAAACGTTCGATTACTGGACATACCCATTATTAGAATCCAGGTGGAGGATATTTGAGAACTTGCATATTTTTCTTGTGATATTGTGGTAAATGTAATTCGTAAAAGTAGAGAATTTTGTTTTTCCATCACGTCGACATTAGGACAAATCTCATTTTATTAGAGTGTTCCAATTAGCTATTCATATTTCTTGTTCTAGTTATAAGCTTGTATCTGCCAATATTGTATACCCCTAAGTTTTGAATAATAATTGAAAATTATGTAAGAGATGATGAGGATGATGAGGAGTTTGGAGGAGAGTTCCAAAGAGACTGGAAGACGTGTAGCCGCCATTATGAAAGAAAATACAGAGGCTTTGGAAAATAAACTTAAAGAAAATTCTGATTATTTAGAAAATAAACTTAAAGAAAGTTTAAATAATAAACTTAAAGAAAATTCTGATTCTTTAGAAAATAAACTTAAAGAAAACTTAAATGATAAACTTAAGGAAAATTCTGATTCTTTAGAAAATAAACTTAAAGACAGTTCTAATTCTTTAAAAGATAACTTGAAAGAAAGTTTAGATGATAAACTCAAGGAAAATTCTGATTTGTTTGAGAGCAAGTTAAAAGATAACTTGAAAGAAAATTTAAATAGTAAATTTAATTCTATGGAAAGTAAATTTAAAGAGAATTCCGAAATTTTGAAAATGTCACTTGAGAGTAAAATGAATAAATTATGCAAAAAAACACATGAGCTCGAAACTTCATTAGCCACTAACGCAAGTTTGATGGACGATAAATTTCGCGATGCCGATCTTAGATCCCAAAGCTTAGCTGATAGGATAGAACATGGTCTTAGGAAAGTTGGTGAAGACATGATCAACCTAGAAGTCAGAGTGAAGAAAGAGAGTTATGAGATGGGAATTCTAGTTGTTCAACGGTTGACAGAACAATTCAAAGAACTTGTAATGGGAGAAATAAGAGAAGGTGTGATTAATGAATTACAAACTGAAATTAAAACCACAGTTGTCAATGAAATTAAAGACACACTCAAGCTGGAGAACCAAGAGGGAATCAAGGAAATTAGGGAATCTTTGTCATCCCATATTCAAGTAATTTCCAAAAATATCCAAGCAACTCAGAAGGACATATCAGATATGACAGGGTCATTGAAAAGTCACGAGGCTGTTATGAACCAGATATCCACTGATGTCAAGGAGAATTGTAAGGAAACCGAAGCGATTAAAAAAATGGCAGAAGAAAACCATAAGGAACTTGAGGCTATGAAAACCCAAATCAAGGACGAGAAGCAGTCTGACCATCTGTTGAAAATGCCAAGTGTAAGGGGAAAAGAACAGATACAGATAAATCTAGGAGCAGCTAGAGAAACTGATAGTCAAAGACAGGATGAGGTCAGGACAGTATTTCAATCCAACCCCATAACTGTATTCTAGAATGTAGAGGATAAGCCTTCTAAATTTTCAGGGCGAGATTCTGTGACACCCGTGGAATTTTTGAGAGAAGCAGGGGATTACCTGAAAGATTCCAAGATCCCTAAGGAAAGACAGATCCGAGTGATAGGGAAGTTTTTGGAAGGTCCTGCACTTCTTTGGTTCAGAGCATTTAGGTCCACTCTAACCACTTTTGAGGAGTTTTCCCGTGGGTTATTAAAAGAGTTTTGGTCCCCGGAAACCCAACAGCAAGTCAGAGCAGAATTATATTCGATGAGATTCTCGACGTCACAACCTACTCGGTACTCTACGTACTTTTCTGGACAGCTTTTAAACTGCAACATTTAGATCCGCCGATGCCAGATAACGAATTAATTACTGCATTAATACGTAAGTTTCCAGCAGACGTCCAAAGAACTTTGATCGCTGCTGACATCTATAATATGGAGCAATTTGACGAGGTATTACAGAAGCTTGATCATACGAACGCTCAATTCTTCCATCAGAAGGGAGGAAAGAATAACAACGCTGTGTACGCTGTTATGGCCGATAGTTATTCCCAAACACCTCGAGAGATTCGAGAGGGGCGAGAAGAGAAAACGCCGAGGGAAGAGCCCAATAAAAGAGGATGGAATCAGTACAGTAACAGATACAGTTACAAGCCTTATGCGAGACCGGATGGTGGAAATCGATATAATACTCGATGGAGAAGGCCAAGGGATAATCAAGGAAGGTACCAGGAAAGAAGGTACTACGGTAGAAACAACTACGATAATAGAGGGAATGTGGATACTCGTCAGTCCAATGAAGAGTTCAACAAGGAGACGAGGAAGAACTTAGAAGAAAGACACCAAGAAAACTTACAGTTCTTGGAACAGAAGCACAATGAACCAGGTCCATCGGGAACACAACAATCCCGGGGGAATGGAAACGAAAAAAAAACTTCGAATTCACAGTAGAAGATAGAATTTTGAACACTTTCACTTCCAGAATTATTAAATGGCAAGCAGAGGATGATGACTTAATTCAACAGAATGACGAACGGAAAGAAATGGGTATAAGAATTAAAATGCCAATCATATCATGCGAGGTATTCGGTATGCCTGTCGATACTTTAATTGATACTGGGGCTATGCTTTGTCTTGTAAGCGAGAAGCTTTATATTCTGTGGAAGCTCAAAGAGAATTTAGAGGAGATTCCAGTATCAGGAATTAAGATCCAAGGAATAATACCCAACAGAATATCTCTGTGTAAAACACAATTATACTTATGTATTACTAAAGGAGGAACATTTGTAACATCTTCAGATGTTATTCGCAGATTTGAGAAAAGAGAATGCACTTAGTATCAAGTAAATCGGACCAGGGATACCAGAGATATGAGGATTTCCAGATTTCAGCTGATTCAGCGTGACCCTGACCGTTTTGAATAAAAGCCGGCCGGCACAAGAAACTTTAGCTCACTTCGAAACAAGCACTTGCCTAGCAAGGTGCCGCTACGCTGAGCCAAGGCACATGGTTGCCGGATCTACGCAGAAGTTATTTTCAAAATTGTGATAGTCACAAAAGTGCTGCGCTACGAGTGGAACTTAGAAAGTTTCCGGCAAGGAGAATCACTAAGGTGATTGATATTTTTCTACAGACACTGGTGAAATATTTTTATTTCTACATGGACATATGCTAGACTTTGTCTAGAATAGTACTTTGTCACAATCCAGTAATAACTAAAATACTTGGATATTTTAGTCCAATTCAGTCAGTTTCATGTTTGTAACCTAATAACCACTTCGATCTTTCAGTATATTGAAGGCCAGTCTATCACGGTGTTGTTCATTAGCCAACGCAGGGAAACTACATGTTGCTTCGCGCATGGTAGATGGTGTGAAGCCATGCCCAGGGAACGATCTTCAGAACAGCCGTTGATTGGTTTCGACTGTCAGTGTTTTCTTGTACTGAAAATATTACCGTGAGTTAGGTTACAACTGACATATTTGTGAATAGATCACTTAGATCTGACCCCATTTAAGCAAACTGTTATGGCTTTAACAGAAGCCAATATTAAAATGGATCAACAGTTACTTCAAACGTCAAGAGATATTACCACTGTCTTGTTAGACAGATTGTGGGTATATAATGGCGGCCGATACAAGGATTATACGTGCTTGTCCGATAGGGCATGTCTATGGATAAATCTGGTACAGACCAGGTTCGCTACGCTTCAAGACCATCAAGAAATGTAAGCCATATTTTGACTTTATATTATGCCTAGCTAATTGGAACAAACTATTTTTCTGCAGATGACCAACACATTTATTTTTCTTCGTATTTAAATCTTGCAATGATTTACGCAAGACATATTAGAGTTATTCTGAGTATTTTCAGCACTCAGAACAGTTTAGGATCGATGACCGAGCATATCGAGCATTTATTTGAATATTTCATATTTTTGGGAAGTCAAGGAAAACCGTCGATGTAACTGTAAAAGTTAATTTTTTTTTGTTGAGGAATGGATATTTTTTCCATATTCGAAGGTTCGAACATGTGGATTCTCACATAATGAGATGATAATTAAATATATTTAAAATAATATAACTATTAATAATAATAATATTCCACTAATAATAATAATAATGATTTTCATAACTTTTCTAAATAATTCTTGGATATTATATTTTCTAATAATCATATGTATTGAGAGAGAGCCTATGAAGTAGTTTAATCATTTCTAGTTTGGAACAGGAGATTTTCCGAAGGAGTGTGGTTAGCGCAAGCCCGCATTCAACCAACATTTCAGTTCTGGTTGAACAGTTAATATTTGCAATGAGCAAAGTATATTTTTCAGATAACACGGAGAGGCATGAAACGGGAAGCAAAGGATATTTGTATCAATTAGGATATTTTTGTATTTATATAAAATCATGACGTAAATACACACTCGAAAGTGAAATAAAGATTTTCATAAGTATGGTAAATTCACGGGTTGAACTGAATGGTAAAATAAAATAAACTTGTAAGTTTATTGATCTTCCAGTGTTGATAACAAGCAGAGGCTTGATTTATTGTATAAATTTTGGGAAGACAATTTATGTGTGTTGAGTAGTTGAAATGCCATTCCCAGGTGCGCATGTTTAAGTCGCAGGAATGAGGAGGTTGTTTGGAGCATCAATCAAATAGCAGGTTCGATGGCTCAGGTTTATAGAAGGAGTATTGGAACTACACATTTCGTCGTATGAATGACCCGAAGGTTATTTCTTAGAAACCATCAGTTCTTATTGCAACCTTGTTTACGGATTCCATTTAGACTTTGATTTTGCTAGAACCCGGATTTGTCATGATAGTATTTTATTCTTCTTCTTCAGAGGAAGACCTTTGCCGTTGTTGTTGGAATATTGTATTCTTATAAAAATAATAGAATGGGCCACTGCCAATTAAAAATAATTCTATAACCACGAATAATTTGAAGGATGTTTTCAATCCTAGTGCCATGAACTAAATGAATTTATTATGAAACTACAATTCTTATTTCCGCATTCTGTCGAAGAATTGCAAGTTGTGAAAGTTACTAAAATGGCCACAAATATAAATATTTTTCTTAATAATGATCCCAAGTGGAAAATCAAATAGTTGAATGGTTCAACAATTTATTGATCAAGTTGATGATTCAGAAATCATATATTTTGTTAGGAACTTGAAGTTCATAATCGAGTCACTTCTCGAAACGTTTAATGTCAGAAGAACAATTAATTTTTGTTGTGCTTCGCACAGTTCTTCGATGCTATGCTCAAGGTCAAATACTTTTCAGAGGTTATTAATATGTGTAAATAATTTGTGTTGATTCAGAAATAATAATGTTTTTGACAATATTTTTTAAAACTGGAAAAATAAGTGAAAGTTAAAAATTCTATGAACATTTATTCTACGAGTGTTAATATTATATAAAAATTCAAACAGTGAACTACGATATTTCCAGTAGAGACAATTAAATTTGAACTGGATTTAATCATAATGAATATAATTTTGGAACACAGTCTACAGGACTAATAATCAGACTTGTGTTTCCAAAGATAATTGTCCAATGTGTTTGGAAAATTCTGTACATTATGTAAATAGGAGTGTGGGTCGCCACACGTGAGTGATGCTACTTTGAGCATTTTTGCAGTCAATTTTTAATTCAAAATAAAATGAGATAATTTTACATGATGTGTTATGCCCAGTTGAATCTCCTTCTATCCTTATTGTTGCATTAAGCCAAAAATCAGTAAAGCATTTTTTTCACTTGATGTTGTTTTTGCGATTAGCTTTAACCCATGTGGCGCCCCGGGATATGTTGACTCTCGTGCTGACTGATTATTGGTAAAATGCATATGTGGTCGTGCGGACTCCGGTCTAAACGGGCACAACGTGACATGTTCTACAATTTTAGACTTGCTTTAAGACTGGCTATGACGTCACACTGAGCTCAACTAACAGGCGGCCCTGGTTTCTATCACGTGACATGTTCTACAAGTTTAGATTTCCTTTAAGACTGGCTAGACGTCACACTTAGCTCACCTAACAGGCGGCCGCTGGTTTCTATCACGTGACATGTTCTACAAGTTTAGATTTGCTTTAAGACTGGCTATGACGTCACACTTAGCTCACCTAAAAGGAGGCCGCTGGTTTCTATCACGTAACATGTTCTAAGTTTAGACTTGCTTTAAGACTGGCTATAACGTCACAATTAGCTCACTTAAATGGCAGCGGCTGGTTTCTATTATTTAAAAACAAGTGATCGAGTGAAATGTGTGTTTAACGCTCTAATAAGTCCGAACGTTTGCCACTAGGTGTCAGTGACAGTGACATATCTGCTAACCAAACTTGGAACTACTTATCAATTGTGTAAAGCTAGGTTTGTAGGTTATATTTGATTAACGCTCTATCAAGTTCCAAAGTTCACCACTAGGTGTCAGTGACATTGATATCTGTTAACCAAAGTTAGAACTACTTAAAATTAGACTTGCTTAGAGTCAACATATGTTCAATTAAAATACTCTACTATGACTATTGGCTGTAATTTAATTAACATATTTTTCTTTTACTTTGTTTTATTTTATATTAATATTTATGATTTTTTTCTTTTATAGGTAATTTGGAAAGTGATCATTATGTTCAAGTGTAGTGATTGTAAAAAGCAGTTTTCAAGACCAGACAACCTTCAACGCCATGCAAACGCTAAACATAAACTTAAACTGTTTGTTTGCAGTCACTGTGCTACCACATTTAACAGACAGGATAATCTTGCACGCCATGTAAATTTAATACATGTTAGTTCAGCACTATTTTCGTGTTCAGTTTGCGAACTTGGTTTTTCTGGTGTAAAGCGATATCAATCCCACATGGTTGAAGTGCATGGTGAACAACAGGAATTAAGAACTGCAACACCATCAACTAGCAGGGAACCATTAAATGAATATAATGAAGTAGGAGGGGACCATCCTGAAATAAATGTTCAAAGGCGTAAACCTTCTCAAGATTGTGAAAATAGTTATTCCACAAAAAAGAAGAAGAATGGTGAACCTTCGATAACGAATTGTGATGTATGCAATATTGATGTACCTTCTTCAATCATTCATGGACATTTACGCAGTATTCATCATAAAAATAACGCTTGCCATGAACGAAATTCTGCGAATATTCAACAAATTGGTAGTGCGTTTAAAAGTCGAATTGCTAGTTACAGACTTTACAGTGAAGAAAAAAGTCAAAGTATTGAAACATTTTTAAAAAATATTCAACCTAGTGTGTTTGGCTTGGTAGATAATGTTCTAGTAGAGCATAAATCATTTAAAATGAATTTTGAACTCTTTGGGTTTTGTGTAAAAACTGGGAGTGAAGGTGAAATTACTGATATCAAATCTTTTAATACAAATAACATAATTGTTAGTGATTCAACTAATATCAGTGACATGTACCAAGATATTTCAAGTGCTATCATCGTGTAGAGTGAAAAGCTCCAGGAAAGGGAGTCAGGCTGGGCGTTGGTTGAAGTCCTATATTTAGAAACCAACATGAATAAATAAAACCCCCTTAGAGCATCTTCATATATTGATTTACAAGTATGGATTAAACGGAAGAAAGCTTGTGTAAACGTTATGAATACTGACCATGCATATTTTGCATGGGCTGTAACTTCAGATCTCCATCCAACTGTGGGGCATGTAGGGAGAACATCATCTTATCCTCACTATTCCTCAGTGTTAGATTTAAATGAAATGGAATTTCCTACGGCGATAAAAGACATTGAACGTTTTGAAGAGCTGAACAATGTAAGTATTAATGTGTATGGAATTAAAAACAAGAGTATAGTAGGTCCTTTACATTATGCTCAGGAAAAAAGGATGCTCATGTTAATTTACTATACATGACTAAAGGTGAAAATGCCCACTATTGTTGGATAAAACATTTAAGTAGACTTGTCGGTAGTCAGCTATCAAAATACGAAGGTAAGAAGTGGTTGAGTGATGGCTGTTTGCTATATTTTAAGAAAGAGGGCCAACTAATTCAACATCAAAAATAGGAATGGAATAATGTTTGTACGGTATTACCTACTCCTAAAAATAACATTCTGAAATTTAAAGACTTTGACAAACAGCTTCGAGTACCATTTGTTGTATATGCTGACTTTGAGGCTTTGCTAAAACCATTTAATACATGTTCATCGAATCCAACCAAAACTTTTACCAACACTACTCACATTCATGATCATTTTAGCTTTGCATATTGTATTAAATGTAATTATGATGATTATTTAAATAAGTTTGAGCTGAATAGAGGACCTGATGCACCTAAAGTTTTTATGGAAAAACTTGAAAAAGATGCAATCCGTATATCCTCTATTTTAAATACTATCATTCCAATGGAGTCACTAACATCATTAGAGCAAATGAGTTTTGAAACTGAAACTAATTGTTTAAATGTGGTGAATGTTTATCTATAGACAGGGTTCGCGATCATGACCACTTAACAGGGAAATATCGTGGTGCTGCTCACCAAAATTGTAATTTAAAGTATAGAGTAAGTCAATTCATTCCAATCATTCTACATAACGGTAGCAAATACGATAACCACTTTATCGATAAAGAATTTGGAGCTTCAGATGAGAAAATTGATGTGATTGCAAATAATAAGGTACAATACATATCGTTTACAAAATACATCCAAACTGACAATAAGAAAACTATAAAACTGCGATTTTTAGATTCATTCCGCTTTATGCCAAGTAGTCTTGATAAGCTTGCTAGTAATTTAAAATCAGGTCAGTTTTGTGAAATTCAACGTGTCCTTCCTAAAGAAGATGATTTTAATTTGATTCGTCAAAAAGGTATATTCCCTTATGAATATATTAACTGTGTGGAACGTCTTGAGGAGTGTTCTTTACCACCAAAAGATGCAATTTACAGTACCTTAAACACAAGTCATATCAGTGATGAGGAATATTTACATGCACAACGTGTATGGACACAGTTTGACATTCAAACTTTAGGTGAATTTTCAGACATATACTTGAAGACAGATGTGTTATTATTAGCTGATGATTTTGAAAATTTTAGGAATGTTTGTATGAAAACTTATGACCTTGATCTTTGTCAGTATTTCACTGCTCCTGGGTTATGTTGTAGTTCAATATTGAAAAAAACAAAGTAAATTTAGAATTGATGACTGATTTAGACATGATTAATTTCATAAAATCATCAATTCGAGGTGGATTAAACCAATGTAGTGGGCGATATTAAAAAGCAAATAATAAATACATGCCTAACTACAATCCTTGTGAAGAGTCAAAGCATATTGTCTACCTCGATGCAAATAACAAATACGGTTGGGCTATGAGTCAATATCTACCACTGAAAGGTTTTCGCTGGCTGAAACAACCTGAAATTGATCTTTTCCATGTTAACACTTCATATGATAACGATGAAAGAGGATATATTTTAGAGGTAAATCTTGAGTACACTAAAGAGATACATGATGATCATAATGATTTACCATTCTGTCCTGAGACTATGAAATCTCCGTACATTACATCACGAACGAAATTGTTAAATGCTAATTTGAATGATAAATGCAAATATGTAATACATTACCAAAACTTGAAACAGTGTCTGCAGCATGGATTGAAATTAACTAAAATTCATCGCGTATTACAATTTGATCAGTCAGCATGGCTAAAACCATATATTGTTCTAAACAAAATTTACGAACACAGTCAACGAACTCTTTTGAAAAAGATTTTTATAATCTCATGAATAATAGTGTTTTTGGAAAGACTATGGAAAATGTTCATAAGCCAGTTGATGTAAAGCTGATAATAAAGTGGGAGAATGATGGTAAAAGGTATGGTGCTAGCAACTTAATTAGCAAGCCTAACTTTCATAGCTCTTCAATTATTCATGAGGATTTAGTTGTAATACAAATGAATCATCTTAACGTAACTTACAACCAAACCATTTATGTGGGTTACACCATTCTGGAATTGTCAAAAACACTTATGTATGAATTTCACTATGATTATAAAAAGAAAAACTATCATGATAATGCTAAATTACTCTACACAAACACAGATTCTTTTATTTATGAGTTTAAAACTGATGATTTTTATGAGGATATCAAAACTGAGCTAAATAGTTTTTATACAAGTGACTATTCCGAGGATAATATTTACAATTTACCTCTAGTAAACAAGAAGGTTCGTGGAAAATTTAAGGATGAATGTGCTGGTGTTGTTAAAGACACATTTGTAGGCACAAAAACTAAATCATAGCTATATGGCAATTGATGATGTAGTAATAAAAATTTAAAAGGAGTGAAAAAGAGTGTTGTTAGTAAAGAGTTAGATGTAAGTGAATATAAAAACTGTATAGTTAGTAACCCACCCGTATTATATTTGAAAATGTGTGTATTTAGAAGTAAAAATCATCAGCTACATACCAATTTGCTGAACAAAGTTGCTTTAAGTAATGAAGACAAGGAACGATTCATTATACCCAGCTCATTTGATACTCTTGCTGGGGGAAACAGTCGTATTGACGACTATTACTTTACTTAAATCTGATGTTCACCTTATTGTATTTATTATAGTTTGTTTATATAGTAATATATTTGTAAAAACTGTAAGTATAATGTGTAATGCTAGGCTACTGTAGTTTAGTAAAAAAAACATAAGTAAAATGTTTTAGTGCAAAATGTTTGCTTTTTATATTACGGAAAAGATTTTTACAAAATATACAGAATGTGTGAACTAAACAAGGGGAATGTAAAAATGTAAAGTGGAAATTGTAAATATCGACGTGTGAAAAAGTGAAATGGCTATCACCATTTTAAAATTAAAAGACATTGTGATCTGGTAAACCTTGTTTTTATTTCACAATAACAACAAAAATGTACAGAATGTGTAAACTAAACAAGGGGAATGTAAAAAGGGAAAAGTGGAAATTGTAAATTTCCATGTGTGAAAAAATGAAATGGCCATCACCATTTTTAAAATTAAAAGATATAGTGATCTGGTGAAACTTTTTTTTTTTCACAACAAAAAATGTACAGAATGTGTAAACTAAACAAGAGGAATGTAGAAAAATGTAAAGTGGAAGTTGTAAATATCCATGTGTGAAAAATGAAAATGAAGAAATGGCTATCACCATTTTTAAAATTAAAAGACATTGTGATCTTGTAAACCTTGTTTCTATTTCACAACAAATAGGGCTTTACAAATTAGAATACCAAAAAAAACAATTCTTCAATCCTTTTCAATGTACATGTCCACACAACATTAACTTTTCTTTCATAGCATTAATCACAATGAGGGTAGCCAATCTTTCTTCCACTGAGACATCACAGAATGTCAAACGTTGTTTAGCTTTTCAACGGTACTTTATCCGCCACACGTCTTAATGCAGGATGACTGTGGCGATAAGAAAGGTCATGTTCTTCACATGCTTGATCCAAAGGATTAATAGGTATATCACCACGTTGCAAAGGTTCTTCAAGACAAGTCCCAGAACCACCAAAACAATAACCAGGTAGGTAGATTTCGAAAGTCAAGTATTGAATTACTTTTTCAATGACGCCATTGCCTGTACAGGTCTGGCATATCCTTTTTTCATCGATGGTAGAAAGGTTTGATCTTCCTCTTCCTCCTCCTCTGTGGATGATGTTTGTTGTTGTTGCTTTTTTCTCCATCACAACCGTGGAATGAAGAAACAAAGTCTTTACGCGGACTTTTATGACCGTGATACAGTTTGACCAGCTGGCAAGTGGCACATTGTTGCATAGATGGTATTTTTGCCATGGCCACTTGCTTATGGTGATCATAATCCGTACATGGTTGCAATTCACTTAACACAGGGTCTTGAGTCCATGATTTCGGTACATGTTGCGAGATTTCTTTCACTGCATTTGCTGTCTCATAATAAATGAACGATTTTGGAAGAGCCAATAATTCTTCTTTGGTAAAACTGTCTAGTTTCTTTTTGCACACAAAGAATTTGCCAATGGCTTTATCGGTGGCATCCCCTTTCTCCATGGTATTACATTGATGATTATACGTCACTTGTAGGAATCTCACTGGTGTCATCCACAGGTAAACCTTCAGTTTTAATTTTATTTAACAACTCCATACAGGCATTGGTGTTTAGCCAATGAAAGAGATGACACACCTGTGCCAGGGCTTTATGGGTAATGTTATCACAGGGGCAGCGGTCCATGAGTGTTTGCAGCGAGGGACACACAAAGTCCATTAAATCGATACATTGACAGTAAGGAGCCAAACATTCTTGTAGCCATTGACGTTTTTCATTACCTTTTACAAATACCACATGGGCAGAAGACAAGTGGGCTTTCATGACCATGTCCAGGTGCTTATACGAAATGGTTCCTTGATTCCAGTCTAGTTGCATATGAGTTTCAAACCACAGGGTTTGTTTACGGTCTTTATCACACAACAAATCAAACGCAAAGGGTGGTTTAAAAACCAAATGGGTAGCTTGCGATATCCAAAATGTAGAACAATCGATGATGGCCACCTGTTTCAATATAAATTTGTTATCTCCAATTTTAAACCCATGACAGTCGACAATCAGTGTGCGCAACATGTTCACGCTTGTCTGGATCAAGTACAAATGACCACAGACTGACTATCGTCCACTAAGGTGTACCCATGGCATTTACTTACATTCCATTCTAGTAAAATAAAATATAAAAATAAAACACTGACTAGTCACTATTGAGGTTAGGGTATGACAGGGGACATGAGAAATAATAATATAACAGCAACAACAAATTCATGTATTACATTATTTTATTAGCATAGCAAGTTTTACATTCTTTTGTCATTCTGGGATAGTGGTGGTACAAACTTATACAACAATACAGTCTTTTATTTTTATAGCGTCCAGAACAGCTATGATGTCCCAATGTCTCTAAACTATGCGTTTTAGACGGTGAGCTTCTCACCGAAGCACCGTTGACACCATAGAGTCCACACGTATCGTAACTTGTTTTTTCATCACTCAGAGGCACGAATGAGGGATAGCTTGAATGACAGGGTATATTTTCCACCTCCATTCTGCTCAGGTAGGGGCAGGCATGTGACCAACGCTGATGTTCCTGCATGGGTTCATCGCTCTCTTGCCATTGGTCTACGGTGATGGCACAAAAGACACATTTCACTTCATCTCTTGTTTTGAATAATTGAATCCAGCGGCCGCCAAGCCTTGAGGGTTTATGAAAGGCACAGGCCACGTTGCAAAAGCCTTGAAACGTTGTTCCTCAGAGTTTAAATTCATGGATGTGACGTCTCTTGATGCTTTAAAGCAAGACATGACTGAGCGGCTTAACGTGGGTTGATCTGTTATTTATACACTCGACGCTTGGTTGGACAGTGGATAATAGTTGACTTGTTTGGGATGAATAATCAAACAGTAGGCCGTCGTATTGGCTGGTAAATTGTCATGCGTTTCAAAATCTAGTCGGATGTCAATATTGGATGGCATGACAGACTTTTCCAGGCAAGAACAGTCAAAGACAATCAGTGGCGCTCTTGCATCAAACGCTTGGGGTAGCAGCATGGGGCTGTTCTCTTTTTGATAATACGACCATCGAAATTTAGAAAACAAGTGGTACAGGGGACCAAAATTATTTTTTGAAAAATCCAAATCCAGTCCTACATAGGGAAACACAGCTCCGTTGAGGAAAAGGCGTGCATTTCTCAATTTCAGGTGTTCAAATTGCGTGGCATCTTTGGTTTGTTGATACTTGCGATTCCTTTCAAAACCCACGATCATGTAGAGAGGTCTCTCTGTATAGCGGGATGTTTTTACAGACCAATTGTGTGTGATGGTGGTGGGCAATAGCGGATACTTATGGAGAGCCCTGCTTCTAAATTCCATGGGTAGAGGCATATCTCTTTTTACCATCTTCAGTATGTCCAGTTTTTTTTGCTATCGTCAAGGGTCACATGGGGCACTTTCCATAGCATGCGTTGTAGTTGAATTTTTGAATCTATGGGGGCATTGTCGGCTCCCTTGAGTGCATTATTATCACTTCTGTCTCTCACCAGATAAAGCACTTGCCTTGCGTTGACCACAATACGCTGGAGATTTTCGGCAAAGCCTAAAATCAATTTAAGAGGTAAATATCCAGTAAAGGTGCCATCGGTGTGTACCATCCAGTCATTGGTCGAGTCAAGGCACCGACCTGCCATGCAAAGTGTTTTTCCTTCTTCCTCACTATAAGAGGGGTATAGTTTCATGACACTGGAAATACCCACATTTCTAGTGCTATCCACCACGATATCGTTAATGACATAACGCACTTCAAAAAACAGAAAAGCCAAAGCATGGTTGGCTTACTTGGATGTGGCGGGTGTAGAGCCATCTGCTTTGGTGAGCCAACCTTCAATCTGAATGACACTTTCATGCGGTAGGGTGTAAATAACTTGGTTGTTGATAACGAATTGAATTTCATCATTGTTATTGGGTCCAGGTGTTTGAGCATGATAGGAATGGAGATCAATTCTTACCACTCCTGGTTGCTCCTCGACGTCGTTCGCTACCTCTAGGATAGAATTCATCATGGGGGTTGACGTGGTAACCCAAATGCTGTAAAATCTGCTTGCCCTTAGATGTTAACGTGTATTCATGTGGCAAACAACTAACACCATTCCTAGACGGTGTTGTTGCTTTATGCACCAACTTCATAGTGGCTTTAGCACCAACTTGTAAGCCACTGGTGTGGTAGAATCTAGTTGAACGAGTTGTTGAACTCTATTGATCAGTCTTAAAGTTATATTACTAATACCATCGACAGACACAGAATAAATAAGCACCACTGGAGTGTTTTCACGAATAATATACCCTTTGGTCGATGCCACAATAAAGTCATAAAGCGAATGCGATGGTTCTTGATTCGTGTACACATGGCTAATAATATTACACGTCACCGACACATGATGGTTCTCAATGAATTTCACTTCATGGTCTGATTCTTGTTTTTTTTTTTTTTTTGGCTCCAACACGCGTGGTTTAAATCCTAGTAATAGACCAATGGAATCGGGTCGTGTGTTAAAGTCAATTTTGAATGTGGAGAAAATACTGTAGCGATGAGTGTTGGTATTTCCTACAAGTCCAAACTAGCGCGTTCCATCGAGAAATTACGTTAAACCATATTCATTGATCAACACCATATAAATGTGTTCATAAATATCATCTATCGTATATCCACCAGAGTTCAGGGTGAGCACAGAATCATCATAGTAAAACTTGTCCACATTTTCACGTATGTTGTATATTCTATTGTACGTTTCAAGTGAAACAAGTCCGAAACCATAGGGTTTTTCACCGAATTCGATAGGCGGGTAAAAGTCTAGGCTGACTTCTGGTCCACGTCCATGCATTGTAAACGTCTTACGTTTTCTGCCGACATACTGTGTACGTTTTTGTTTACGCTGTGTCTTATATAAAAATAAACACAAACGTCCACACTGTTGACTGTTAAACATTTGCTCTCGTTTCACATTATAATATATCTTGATCCTGTTTCCAAAATAGGTCACTAGTTCCATGGGCGGGGGCAAATTCCCAAAACTGTCTAAGTACCATACGGTGGATCCCTCTTCGACATAAGCTACATAATGCGTTCCTGGTCCTCGGTGATCATCCAAATTAACAACAGCACATTCCTCTTTCCAGGGTCGTGGAGTTAATTGGTTTCCTCTAGATACACCTCGAAAATGCGAAAGCTTTAGTTGTTTAGCATAGCTTTCCTTTTGATCTTGCTGTGGCTGAGGTAATTTTTTTAAATTTCGAAATGGTGAAATCCCAAATCCTTGTTGATAAAAGGCTGGCTTTAAATTGGCATTTCTAGCCCCCATAGCAATCGCTTCCATGGTTTCATTGTGTCGCTGACATTCTTTTAGTTGTTGCTTGCCCTGCTGAGCGGCTTTAATGGTTTTCACCATCGCACTGGCACCGCTAAAAACTGAACCCAGGGCAGCCAAACCAGCAAATAAGGCAGGTAAACATCCCGCTCGTTTGCGGACGGGAACCACTCGCCGTCGTTTTGAACCATGTCGCTGACGTTTTAGAATAACGCGTCTCTGTGCTACTCAAAAGGCTTTCCTTATGGTCAACACATTATTTTTTATTTTTTTTTATTCGCAAGGGCTTGTCCACGAATGCCTTAAGCCCAGGCTTTGACGATGACAGAGTCTTATTTTTAGTCTTTTTAGTCGTTCTCACCACATATCATTGTTTCACCATGATGATGACCAACAACCTTTCACAAGAAAGTTTAAGTCGTAACTAACGTCAGATTGTTATTTCATAGCTGTATATTCCAATCCCACATAAGGAGGAAAATAGTTTATGGTTTTTCTCGCTTGCTTTTCATCCCTTGTCAACATGAGGTGAAAGGATAATTCATTACCTGTATTGACCATTATGGACCAATATTCTATGACCATTTGTCTCTATTTGTAAATGGTTCTCATCAGGCATGGCATATTTCATGTGAATGGTTCCATCATAATGTAATCGATAGTGGCTTAAACCCGAAGCAAGCACATAGGTCAGGTGCTGGTTATGGACAAGCGGTAAATGGTTTCTGTCATTCACAGTTTTTTCATTTGTCAGATAGACTAAAAGTATAGATGGGATAAATTTATAAAGCCTTTTCCTTTCATAGGTCACGTAACGTTTGGTACAGATATCGTCTTCGTCTTTCGGGTCTTCCACGTGAATAATGCGGTGATGATTAGCGGTATAGCCATTCACTGTAAGCTGAGGCACTTTGTCATAAAATTCATACACTTTGTTATCCACATACTTTTTTGTAGTAAAGTCTGTAGACACTTGAGGATGTTTTACATGAGTTAACCGCTTTTCCTTAAAGTCATAATCTCCCTGTTTTGTGCGTGGCACTACAGATCTATCCACAAAGTGTTTATTAGCAGGATCTGTTTCTTGTTTAGGATCATGTATGGGGACCGACCTAGCTTTGGCCATCAACGCACGTCCAAAGACATCCATCATCAACCTGTAGTACGACTTCTTCTATGACAAGGCTCGGTGCCGTATATATAGACAGCCTGCTAGCCTCTCTAAACCATAGTTGAAATGAATGTTACTAAGCAGCAAGAGTCAGTCCCCGTGGGGACATGGTTTCCCCTTTCTGTCCCACATCACATGAACAACATCATGGTTCATTGTTCCCGTCTTCCATTCGCTGCATCATTTTGGGGCCTTCGGGATGTGGAAAGACTAATATTTTGCTGACACTCATCACAGCGCCCAATGGTCTGCGTTTTCAAAATATTCACATCTTTACAAAATCTCTCTACCAACCCCTCTACGTGTTTCTGGATCAAGTCATGTCTGGATTACAAAATGAGAATATGGGTTATTTCACATTTTCCATGCAAGAAAATGATATTTCGTCGGATGAGGTATAGCCTGATTCACTCATGATTTTCGATTATGTATCCACTGAACGACAAGGCATCATTCAAAGCTATTTAAGCATGGGTCGTCACAAACATATCGATTGCTTATATCTTGGACAATCGTATTCTAAAATGTCCAAACAGTTGATTCGTGACAATGCCATTATCATTGTTTTATTTCACCAGGACGAGATAAACACTCGCCACATTTATAATGAACATGTGAATCCAGATATGACCCTTCAAATGTTTACTGAATTGTGTGCTAAGTGATTGACAAAGAAAGTGAACTCAACGAAGGACGCTATCGCTTAGGGTTTGATCATTTTATTGCTATTTAAGGCACTCACTTATTACTTCTCAAGTCATTTGTCAAGACACCATGGCGTTAGCAGAGATTCAATTGAAATAGTATATTATTAGAGCAAAAGTTTCGTCAATTGAAACGATCACGAGCGGATCATGCTTTGTTTATTCAACAACATTTAGCACCTCCGCTAAAAGCCATTTTGAAACCCCCTTTCAAGCCATCTGAATCGCTACCCACCGTTTCACAAGCCACACAGACGCTACACGAGAACCGTGAGGAAGAGGAAGAACAACAGAAATAGGAAGTGTTAGCGAGGTTGAGGATGACAAGGAACAAGTGTTTACACCTAAAAAAAGAAAAGGCCTCACCCCTTGCAGAGATTTTAAGCAAAAATAAATCCTTGGTCATGGTCGAAACACCCTGCCCTTCCAGATCGTCTCTGTTTCCACATCCCTTGGCCACCCCTCAACATAAAGCTCAACTGAAAAACAATTTAATAAAATATTACGGATCAACACTAGAACCCTATTTCACCTATCTATTTATTGGAAACACAGATACCACGTTATGGTGCTCACTATGAGGATGATAATTTTAAAATTGCTATTAAGAAAATCAATTATTATAAATTAACGCCAGGACTGTTAAAGCTGCTCTTCTCTCGAACACCCTCTTTCAATGATTATACGCAGAGGACCTTGGCAAATATAAATCCATATTATTGGACACCCATGCTCACAAAAGACAGTATGATCCCGCTCAGCACGTGAATGCCAATATATCTCAAAAATATAAAACCATCATTGCAAAAATATTTCCCACCAGTCAAAGTGGTCGTCGTTAAGCGTCCGCTTCGGGAGTGACATTTAAACCATTAAAACCCCTTGTGGACGTTACCTACTGGCACAATCCCAATAAGCTCGTCCAGCGGCTACAGTTGTTGCATGCTTCACGTCAAGCCGGCCATACTGGTCACGACTGGGAAATTCAAGAAATTGAAGAACTTCGAAATGCCAAAATTATTGTTTAAGCCTTCACCCATTAAAGTGGGCATCGCTCATGAGTTGCATCGTCCAGCTAGACGTCACTATCAACGACTTAAGGTGATTTCACGGGGTGTGGATGATTTTTCGCAAGTCGATTTGGTGGAAATGATTCCCTACGCTAGCGTTAACGATGGTGTACGCTATATGTTGACTGTCATTGATGTGTATTCACGGGTTGAACAAATGCCATTTTGGATGTGTATTCCAAAATGGCATTTGTTCAACCCGTGAGTCGCAAGTCTGGCCCGCAAGTCACCAAGGCCTTTAAACATATTATTCAACAATCCAAACGTCAACCCCAGTTGTTACAAACGGACCAGGGAAAGGAATTTTTCAACATGTACTTCCCCTGTTTTCTCAAATCTTTGGATATTCACCATTACACCACATACAGCAATTTCAAAGCCAGTGTGGTCGAGCGGTTTAACCGAACATTGAAAACCCATATGTGGAAAGCGTTTACCGCTCAAAGCTCATATCGCTGGTTGGACTTGTTACCTGAGCTAGTATCACGTTAATATGACACCAAACACAGAACCATTGGGACCGAGCCACGACTTGTTACCAAAAATATTCTGCGACTGGATAAACTGTTTAACCACATAAAACAGCAGACCCTAAACGTCACCTCCTTAACATCGGGGACCATGTTCGTGTGAACAAATTTAAGTCCGTCTTCGACAAGGGCTACACACCAAATTGGGGGACCGATCTATTTCGAATTCGACAAGTCAACCTGAACAGTCCAGTCACCTATTTACTCGAGGACCTCAACCATCAAACCATAAAAGGCAGGTTTTATCCCCAAGAACTCCAAAAGAAAGCGTTTCCAAAACATGACCTTGTGGAGAAGGTGTTGAAACTAAAAGGAAATAACCTATATGTAAAATGGTTGGGATTTATCTCAGCCTTTAATTCATGGATTAATAAATAACATATTGTATAAAATTGTGCACCTTGTATTTATTTATTCACTCATGTTGTACTTAACCTGTAGCCCTATGTGTACAGTCCTCAGCTCCACATGTATTATGAGCAATACATATTTCTTTCTCTCTTCACCTGTGTTCTCTCTTACACCTCCCCTCCCCCTCTCCTTCCCTTCACCTCCCACCGCTGCCATACAGGTTGTGACTTGTTAGGTGTTATAGCGCACGTGCACAGCTAACGTTCGAGGTGAACACCTCTGTGTAAGGTCATATTACACATGAACATGCATTTTCTCACGTACGAATCAAAACAGGATGTGACTTGTTAGCTTACATGTTGTTTCACAAGGGGACGGTAATAATGCCATCTCACACGTGTTCACTTGTATTTCGTCACTTTTCTTTCATATCGTTATTAGATTGTAGTAGTAAGGAATGTCGAACAACGTCAGTTCAACACACTTCTTTACACATGGACCAGGCTAATATAGTTACCCCATCATAAATTCAAAAAAAAAATTAATAAAATTGCAGTTAGACCCTTTGTCAAAATTTCAAAAATACATTAAAAAAGGGGTGTCATCCCAAGTCCTACAATACCTCATACAAGTCCCTAGTCTTATTGGTTCGCGAGATATTAACAATAGTGCACTTAGGCCCTTTGTCAAAATTTCAATTATAGATTTAAAAAGGGGCATCTGCCTGAATTCTACAATACCTAATACAAGTCCCTAGCCTTATTGGTCCGTCAGATATGAACAAACGTGTAATTAGGCCCTTTGTCAAAATTTCAAAATTAGATTAAAAAGGGGGGCATCTGCCCGAATCCACCAATACCTCGGAGGTCAAAAATCCCATCATGGGTTCAGGAAATATCAACAAAAGTGTAGTTAGGCCCTTTGTCAAATAGGTTTGGTTAAGTTGACTAGACTAGGTTAGCTTGACTAGGATAGGCTAGGTTAAGCCATGCTCACCAGCTTTTATTTGAAAAGCCCGCCCTCTTACAAAAAAAACAATTACCTAGAAATTACTATTTCACCCCCTAGCAGGGATAGGTTTTATTTGAGGGGGGGGGGAAATAAGTTGTCTATAGGAAAAATGACGTTAGCCCGAGACCTTCAAGACCTTATTTGTCAAAATCCAACCATGGGTTCAGGAAATATCAACAAAAGGGTAGTTATGCCCTTGTCAAAGGTTAAGTTAACCTAAAGCCGCCATCTTGCTAGGTTAGAATAGGTTAAGTTAACCTACTGCCGCCATCTTGTTAGGTTAGGCTAGGTTAATTTAATCTACAGCCGCCATCTTGTGAGGAGGGTGAGGAGGAGGAGGGGCCAGAACCGCTACAAAACCACTACTTATAAGGCTAGAGATGATGTAATTATTGAGTCTTGAGAGACCTTTTGGGGTGACGAGCAGACTATGATCTGCATCTGGTAAATATAATGTAATTTTCCGGCAATGGAGTTTGGCTTTTCAACTCATTGACCGAAGGTTAGCGAGTCGTAGGCCACAGGTATCCGCCGTTTAATGGCGTGTGTTATTGTGTTGCCTATTTTTAAGGTAACTAGTGTTTATTGACCTGACATCCACAGGACAGTGTTTTTGCTGTTTTCGTGGAGTGGCATCATGGTCATTAGGGACATAAACTTTCACTTTAGGGATAATAATGAGAATAATATTGGAATAAATCATAAATCTAACTTTTATAAGAATAATTTCACTGAACAAACACTAAATAATGTTGAATGACTTTAAATTCGAATTTTCTATGAATGACCGACACCATGGAGCAGCTGATTGTCTGTTTTTTCTACAATGCTTAGACCGAGCTGACACTTATTATGACTTCGACGTTGATGATGCCACGGAAACCCTGTAATGGCGTGGACATTCCGCAACTATGTAATGTAAGCCGTGGTTTTTACCGCACTATTTTCATGCACTCATATGACCATCGGGCGCAAGGAGTGTACCTTATCGGTGTAGATAAGAGGGCATTTCTTGTTTATTAATGATATTAATGGTACTTTATTCATCCTTACCTTACCTATGTGTGTACTAGCTTATTGTTCCTTTTGTGCCTGGTTGTTATAGCTTTGTTCTTTTCTTTGCTACGGGATGCTTCTCATCCTGTATTAACATCAGATATGATTAGCTATTGAATTTAAGGTAAATATAAATGTTAGAAGTGACACCATCGTAACGTCAATTATACTTATTGTTGATTTAAATGTAAATGACCCTAGCCTTGTTGAACAAATTAAATGTCTTGCCTTGTTGTAAATTGACCGCCTGTCAGTATTAGTATTTTTCAGTTATATTTTCTGTATTTGCTTCGGGTGCATATTTCGTGTCGCATTCGTAGCTTGCTTGCTATCGCATTTTTGTAAGAAGGACTTCCAGAGGGTTTAACTTAAATTCAGTTTAGGAGATTTATTTATCTATTTTTACTTGCTTTTTAGATTTGCGGGCTAGCCGAGATTTTTCAACCCTCTGAAGTAGGATAGGGTTTTGTGATTTTAACAATAAATATTTAACGAGTTCTACATGAATCTGGACTAAGTATTTCTAGCTTTGTGTTTTTTTGGTGTGTTTCCTTGGGCCATCTATTACTTTCTCCTCACTCACCTGATCATCCTGAGCTATCAGTCTCGTGCCGGTGCTAGTCTGAGGACGCACCCGATCCTTTCACTTGTTGGTTCGGAGGACAGGGTAACCGCATGGGTCATCTGCGGCAAGTGATCTCCTGGTGACCTTGTCCAACGGGCACAATATGTTAAACTCCATGTGTTAATAGGGCGTTGCATACAAACACACACCTAACTTTGCTTGTGATACTGGCAGCAATTTTCGTCCAGACAGTGGACTAACCTAGTAGAGACCAATGGTTTCGCCCAAACAATCGGCTAACCTATAGCGGCGAATGGTTTCGTCCAGACAATCATCTAGCAGAGTTGGGATCAGTGGCTCTGCTTCACTATGGCTTTACAAGAGTACAGTCCAACTTTACAATTAGATTGAACAACTGATCGTAATATTACATTTACCACCACACCTCGCACTTGAACACAGTTCACGACATTGGCATGTTATGACGCGCTGTTTGAAACATCGTACAGCTGACAAATATAAGCGCCAATTCAAGACAAAATATCAAACATACGAACATCAACGCCGTACGTCATCCATGACGTCATCGACTACACTAAACATTTCCTATAGAGATGTACGTATCGCGGTATATACTTGAACCGCAAAATATATATCTTCAGCCAAATCAACTAAAACATAATATTACATCGTGACTGTAATTACATGTATAGACAGGGCATTGTTTCCCAACTTGACAGTGATCTGATTGCTGGCTACAAGGAATGAACTGGAGTAGAATAATAATTCCACGTAGCAGGTTTTCCACTGGAGTCGGCGAGATCATTGGATAGCAATCCTTTTGTTAATTTATAAAGATACGGTAGTTTATGAACAATACGGAATGTTTTACACAGATTTAATAGAAACGCACACTTTAATACACTGCTGATGGGGCCCGGGCTGACTTCTTTTTCAAGGTACGAGCATTTGCTTGGAAAGGAGGCTTCCTAGGAGATGCACGTTATTTTAACTTTCCAGTCTGTTGTATGAAACGGATAAAATAACTGAGTATGGAGTTACCAGTTTGACATTTTTGCTCCATATTTTGTTACATCAATTGTGATCATAAACACAAAATATATTTGTGTAGTTGCATTTGAGAAGCTTGGGCAGCGTGATAATTTAGCCCCGTGTACTAAGGTGTGCGTAGAATGTGTGATAACCTGCGTTATTTTGGTGTCTGTAGTACAGTAGTGTGTGTATTTGTAATTGAGGTGATTATTGGGACGGAAGCGGCTGTTGCCTAAGGTTAGGAACCATCACAGACTTTGCCTAAAATTATAGCGAGAAACCACGGAAAATCACTTCCAGGACAACTGAGGTGGGAATCAAACTCACCTCTTCTTAGTTATGCCTCGTAATGCTGAATCTGCCCCGTTACAGCCCTCCGACTAGAATTCAATTCCCTGGTAAAGCTGAAAATCGAACCCGGACCTCCAGGGTGACAGCCAAGAATGTTTGCCGCTACACCACAAGGTGGTCAAAATATATTTAAATCTCCAAATGGAAATGCGATACTTCTAAAGAAAGAATTCTGAGATGTGAAGGACGCAGTAAAATATATAAAATAAAGAATTAAATCTGCACCGACATATATTTCAGCCTATTTTCATCTTTCGAAAAAATAGGATTATGAAATCACATTTTGTCCGTGTGTGTGTGTCTGTGTGTTTGTGAGTGTGCGTATGTGTATATATGCGTGTGTGTCCGTAATAAGATCTAAATGGCCGAACGATTTGAATGAAACTTTGTAAGGACATACTGCTACCTCGTCCGACCTCGACCGTGGCATTCAAATTTTAATACATTTCACCAATCTTACATGGCGGCTGCGCGAAATATTTCACCGGCATTCTATTACACCGAAACTACTGTAATATAGATATCGCCCTGATATTTTTTACGGTGAAAAAGGTGCTACTATAAGCTCAGCTGTGTGACTTTGAATAGTCTGTTGAATGAAAAACATTTGTTAATGCACGATTCAATCTACCGGTAACATATTTAGTTCAATTGTTCTCATAACCTCAAGATGGCGGCTGTGCGAAATTTTTAATTTAAGTTTTAATTTGTGTGTCCTATCATGCGATCCAAGTGAACGTTTGAATAATGAACCTACGCAATAATCTCCATATAATGGTACTTTATTCTATGGCCTATAAATAGAACAATCCAACATGGCGACCATCCGAAATATTTAGATGGTTCTCAATATCTACGGATCTTTTCACAGGAATCAAACTGAAATTCCTTATGTAGATAGAGACTGTTAACATAAGTTCACCTATCAGACTTTCAATAACCTGGTGAGCACGAAACAAACATGCCGGTGACGCGAAATTTAAATATTTGAATGGATTTTCTCACGGCATACTCATCCGAACGCGGTGAAACTTGGCACCGTATATCTGCATTCAAGCCTTAATATATTGACGTCTAATTTAATGGAATTTTATAAGAACTTAATAATGGTGGCTGTGCAAAATTTTTAAAATATCGCTTTTTATGTCTTTTGTCATAATCAAACAATAGAATATAGGTTGGTAAAATGGGCTTTGATTAGAATCCAACATGGTGTCCTTGCAATATATTTCACCGCTTCAAAATATCTCCAAAATTATTTATGCAATCAAACTGATTTTTCTTTTGGTGCAAGTAAATTGTTAATTAAGTACATACATGTGACTTTCAATATCCTGAGAAACACAAGGACAACATGGCCGCCAAGTGCTTTTCATTTATTTAAAATGATCTTTCTGGCGATGATGCTAAGAACAGCCAATTTTTATACAAATCTTAATATAGAAATGTCTCATGATCGATTGTTTACAAAAATTCAAAATGGCATCACATGGAAATGTTAAAACCTTCTATATTCTCGTACCCTATTCAAGCGATTGAAGAGATGATTCGTATGATAGGTTAATATAATAATCATTATCTAATGACCCTTAATGTGTAGCTTACTTTTCTTAAATCAAAGCAGCTGTTCATTTGACTAATCTTAAATTTAACTCCCGTGATGCGTTACAGAAGGATGTGATATCGCGGTGGAAGTCTTAATCACCGATACTGAATGTTCTGTATTCTAGCACATAATTTCTCAATGTAATGGTGTTTGTGGAGACATAGGTCATGTACCAAAAGCTATTTGGTATACAGTACATCACATTGAATATCTTGAGTATACCCGGAAGTGTTTTTAACGGAAATGAACAGTTGGATATATGAAAATAGGCTACTCTGTTCTTCGCGGAACAACTTGTTGTTGTAATTCAGTGTTTTTACTGGCCATGTTGATGATTTGTGGTTCTACCCTCTAGAAGCTAAGCAATTATTCTGAATGAGAATGCGAAGAAATTATTTCTTAATTAAGAATGTGTCTGTCATGCAGCGTAGGCTTTGTGCAGGAATACCTAAAAGTGAGCATCACACTGTAAGCACGCTGCATCGTTGGTAGACGCAGTAAAATCACTCACGCAGCTCCATGAGATATTCATTTTTCAAAGCAAGTCCGCAAAATATAAGTTACGCTTTACAAAGTACTCATGCCCGCAATTGCTATCTAACCATTTAGAATATATTCCCTTTATTAGAACAATGTTGAAAAATAACAATGGATTTCCTTTTTCGTTAACTCCAACACTTCACTGGTTATTTTGCGACATCTCATATTGATTGCTATGTTAGTTCACGAGATATTGCATAGTGATGAATAACTTGGCTCGACCACAATGTTGGAATTCTGCCGATTATGGAAATACGAAATGACATGGTAGGGTCATATTGTATTGTACTAGCAAGTCCATACCAAGTTTCGATGACATGGCTCCAGCCAATGAAGTGGGGACACCCACCTACAGGCAAACACTCACGAGATAAGTCTTTGTTTCAATAGGTGGACTACTGTAGCGGAGACTAGTTTAAGCACGTTCTTTTTATACTTGCGGACACCTTCTTCAGTGAATCGATTAAAATAGCATGGACGTAACTCTCCTGGTGCTTGAGGGTCATTATCTAGGCTTCTATATTTGGAGTCAGGAATCTAAATGTATGTTTGGATGAATAAGCCACTAGGATATGAAATTAATTTTTGGAGTTCACAATGATTGCCACAGTTACTCCTTAAAAATGTAAGATATTGCCTTCTAAAATGACTGATCATAATTCCCATATAAGGGCCTCATAATAGGTACTGTACTTTCGTACATTCGTCAGAATAATCTCCTATTATGAGGAAAGGGGCAGAGGTTGACAAATTGAGTTTCACTCCTGCCCATAACACTTACCCTTGAGCCAGGAGATATCCAGAACTGATAAACGCTCTGTAAACTCGCCTGCAAAACTTACGTTTCTCCAGTCCAGTTCTAGCACGAGCCAAAGTAAACTGGTGTGTTATGTTCCTAGCGGCAAGTAACAAGGTGTTCTTGTTTTTTCACATAGGGGCTATGTGACATCGTAGTCATGTAACTCCGCGCACTTGGGCGAGCGTGTAATCTGTCCGATAACTTGTGTTGTTGTGATGGCTGTAGTAGTGTGCGTATTTATAATTTGAGAGAGGATTATACATGCTGATTATTTTGCTGGAGCGGGACGGGCAATCGGCTGCCGGGTGCACGCGCTTTCCGCCAGCCAACCGAGCTCGCACCGCGGATTGTGCGCAGGTGGAAACCTTAAAAAGTACATTAATTAATGGTTAATTCACCAGCAAATCAAGACTAAAGAACTTACCTTTTCACAGAAGACGCTGAAAATGTTCTCCTTCAACTGACAGACAGGCGTTGTACCGTGTAAATAAATTAGCGTTTACACGTTGTAATTCCCTTCTGTTGTGAGGGATATCTGCTGCTGTATATAGTTCTCCAGCTCCACTAGAGTACGGGTAATTGATCTGTACACTTTGAATGTTAAATTAACCCACACTTGAACTACAAACGGGCTTAGGTCCGTGCATCGATTAATTACAGTAAACACGAAGAGGGCGGGGTGCAGGAGTAGCGACATAATGTAACGATGTTTGTCTGTGAGCTGAACGAGAACATTTTTAGTATCTTCTGTCAATAGATAAGTTCTAACCTCTAACTGGAGACGTGAGGTCATCCGGATTCCCAAGAAATAAAAGAACATCAGTGCTTCTTTAATTAAATATTTCAGCTGTTGTTTATGCTACCTTCTTATCTGTGCGCTGACACTACACACCCTCGAGGAAGAAAGTTTAGAGACTTAATGGACATTAATGACCCTGGTTAGCTCGCCTCCGTCTCGCGCAACCCCGCGGAGCGAGCTCGGTTGGTTGGCGGAAGGCGCGCGCGTCTGGCAGCCGGCCGTCGGTCCCGCTCCAGCAAAAGAATATCACTGTAGAAGGATGTGATCGTGGCCTTAATGTAGACAACATCCTGATATTCACCTGGAGTAGAAGTCGGAAACTATGGAAAATCAATTCCAAGATGGCCGAGGTAGGAATCAAACCCGCCTCACCTCCGCTCGGTTATGCCTCAAGAGTCTGTGTGAACCACGTTGCAGACCTCAGACCAGAATTACATTTCTTGAGTGAGCCTGGAATCGAACATGGGCCTCCGTGGTGACAGTCAAAAATGCTAGTCACTACGCTACAAGGCAGACGGCATGTATATAACTAGGTATACATATATATACAATTGAAATTCACCTCGCGCATGAAATAACGAATCATTTACACAATTTACACAAGGTAAGATATATATATCGGCAATAATTAATGCGGTGCCATAAAAGTACTTATGCATTTTGGTACGTGTTGACTGCGATGACATTTATCAGCCACGTCCGCAGCTAGGTGTCGTGAACGGTAGCATTTGGTAGCAAAAGTAGGAACTACTCAAAAAAGTTAATCGTCTGCATTTTTTCTACCTGAATCACAGATAACACACTAATGCAGCCATCACAATTAACACCGGTTATCAGACAAATTCTACACGCACTCTAAGTACACGGGGCTACATGACCACGTTGTCGCACCCCCTAAACTAAGGAACCAACCAACCAACCAAAGCAATTCAGTCGAGACGTTTTCGGCATTATTTTAAAAATAAATACATATAGTTTTCACGTAGATAAGAAATAAATGCTTGAAATACAGTAAATCCATAGTGAAATCCTTCAATCTATGTTAATTTCCTTGAAGCAGTCTTATTTTACGAACATTTAACACTGTTATAACGATACTGTAATATATCAATATAATAATGCGTATTCAGCCCTGAATTTCCTGTGCGAAATTATGATATGAATATTTTAAGTCTATGCATTGTAACATGATATTTATTGTCGCTGGAAATTGGCAGGAGGCTTCAAGAAATGGGTCGATGCTCTGACTCCCTAATATCAAAAAAAACTGGTCACACAGGTTTTAATCTAGTTGCGAGGCGAACAGCTCTGGTTGACAATAAAATGAAAAAGAATACAAGTCAACACGTGCGGCCAAGAAAAAAAAAACAAGAAGCGTGGCCTGACACGAGTCGAACTCCCGCCAGCGATAGAGAGGTGTGGGAATTACGTGACGTGATTATGAACATAAAAAATTCCGAGTTTTAACGAGGCAGTAATTAGAGTATAATAATTGTTACAGAAGTACCAGAAGATATTTGATTTCACTGAAAATTGAGGAACATTTATTACCATAATTATCATATATTTGGAATTCAATTAAGGGAAATATTATGGATGAAATAAATATGTTTACGAAGTTTGATCGCCAATATCCCTATGGCAGAGGAATGCCCCATTCTGAGCGAGGCTTTTTACTTCTGAAGTTAGAAGATGGCAGACGTATTTGTCGAGCTCGAGCCCAGATCACGATCTCCTGGTGACATATTTTGACGGCGATTGCATGCGTACCGACGGTCAAGCCGTGATGAACAGTCATAATCGCGACTCTAACAAAGTGCGGACTTGTGATACAGTATGTTCGTCCTTCTAGAAGAATGAAATAATTAGTCGAGTGCATTGAAACATTTTAGTAGGAGTGAACAGAAAGATAAGAGTGCGCTATATTTCTGAACTTCATCGAGAAAAATATTGTATGATGAAATATTACGAACATTATTCAGAAGCATTATTGATAAACATTTCTTCGAACATTACAAATTATATTACGAGGGATTTTCATCAATTACCCCAAATAATAAACCATCGATAGTTCTACGCTTTACGAATTTATAGAGATATTCTACGAGATTAAATACACTTTTCAAAGATGAAGCATTACAGCAATAATGATACGACAAAGCTACGATGAAAATTCACGAAATTTCCAAAACTTATTCAGAAATGGAACTTATTTTTCCAGGGAAAGGAACGACATGCGAATTTGAAATGAAGGCGGAGATGACTGAAAAATTATGCAGAGGGGAGCACTACTTTAAGAACCTGGAAAGATCAGCGGTAACCAGATGGCATCGACTACAACCATGGAAAACCCTGGAGTAACCTAAATACTCAGAAACATATCGATACTAGAACTAAATATTATTCAATTGCTCTCACGTTGAAAATATGCAATTACCAATACTTCAAGAACATCATGCAGCCGTATGAAGAAAAGAAGAAGAGGTTTTTAACAAGGGATTTTCCAGTTCAAGACCCAGTTCTATTCCAGAACTAGGGACAACGCGGGGTGAGACCAGTTCGAGTCCAGAACGAGTAAGTGGAGATGAAGTCCAAATGGCTGGAGAGAATGGGGCAAAACCCGGAGATGGCATCAGAAAGTGAATCGGTATATCTTCCGATATATCTTACTCTAGCAGTAGTGCCCGGCTTCGCCCGGTGGATTTATTTCTTTTATGGATGATAATGGATACTACTACAGAACTGGCACATGAAACTTAATCTACCAGAAACAAATATATAACTTTTTGACGTGGTGGTGGCGGTGGTGGTGGTTTAGTGGGGGTGAAAATACGGTATAATGGACGTAACATTCAGGTCATTTTCCCGTTATGATAATAATGAATAGGGAAACGGCTGTTTACTAACTACAGCACTGACACATGTAATTTACAAACAAATTTCAAAATATGTTTAGAAACATGAGTAAGTGAAATAAGACACTGCCTAGGGCCTTTATCTCATTGGCTGTTAGAAAAGCAGAGACCAATAGTATCGTCTTTTGTCGCATAGTGCCGTAGGATAATAATCAGAAAACTTTGGAAAACTTTGGCTGTCCCGAGCTCCTGAGGTAGAATAGTATCATTTACAGCCACATAGCGCTCAACGATAAGTTTCGGAATAAATGAGGGTAAATTTGAAAGCACCAACGCTTATTGCAGCAGATAACCTCAATGTACTGAACCAACACCATTGCACTTATACAGAGGCATAATATGTTCATGATGATAACTGTTTTAAGGGGCCTAAAGAATCTTTCTGCACTAATTACTCCCCGTGACTGCAATTTATAAGCAGCGCAAGATTTAACTATTTTCGCAATTCTGCACCAGAACACTGGTAGGAGCGACGTGATGCAGCCCGAATTGCCAGTCAACAATAGACTTATTTAAATACTCTTACAGTTACACTACTAGGGACATGAATGATTCTAGGGCCTTAATACATGGTTTTCAAGTTCAGCTTGTTTGTTATTCTAAATGTAGGGAATGGAGAGCGTTGTCGAAATTATCAATGGACAGTGTTACCAGCAGGATTTCATAGTGTATGTATAATTTGGTGCAATTAGGAGGAACGGTGCAGATTTGTGATAAAGGGCCTAAATGACTGTTACTCGCAGGGTTCCAAAGGGTATGTATACAAATTTTGGTTCAGATCGGTGAAACGGTGTAGATTTGTGCCAAAGGGCCTAAATGCAGGGAATGGTCTGTCCTAGATCTCATGCAGACAGTGTTCCTCGTAGGGTTCCAAAGGGTAAGTATACAAATTTTGTTTAAGATTGGTCAAACGGTGTAGATTTGTGCCGAAAGGACTAAATGCAGGGAATGTAGTGGTCTGTCCTGAAATTCATGTAAACAGTGTTACTCGCAAGGTTTCAAAGGGCAGGCCTAAGTATATATATTTTGGTTCAGATCGGTGAAACGTTGTCGATTTGTGTCAAAGGGAATAAATGCAGGGAATTGAGGGGTCTGTCCGAAATTTAAAGTGACAGTGTTACCCGCAGTGTTCCAAAGGGTGTGTAAACAAATTTTGATTTAGATCGGTGAAACGGTGTAGATTTGTGCCAAAGGGCCTAAATGCAGGGAATGGAGTGGACTGTCCAAAATTTCATGCAGACTGTGTTACATGCAGGGTTCCAAAAGGTAAGTATACAAAGTTTGGTTCAGATCGGTGAAACGGTGTCGTTTTTGCCAAAGGGCCTAAATGCAGGGAATGGACCGGTCTGTCATAAATTTCATGCCGACAGTGTTACTCGCAGGGTTCCAAAGGGTATGTATACAAATTTTGGTTCTGATCGGTGAAACGGTGTAGATTTGTGCCAAATGGCGTAAATGCAGGGAATGGAGTGGTCTGTCCGAAATTTAACATAGCCAAAATATTCTTCTTGAATCTGGCTATCAAATAAAAAAGAATTTTTCGAATCCGACTGGTAGTTCCGGAGATTAGCGCGTTTAAACACATAAACACACAAACAAACACACAAACTCTTCAGCTTTATTATATTAGTATAGATCTGCAGTAAAAGCCATCACAAGCTAGATAGAAGATCCTTTATGTAGTTTTGTTGTAGATTTTGAATTTCCATGAGAAACCTTCTTCAATATTTTATATTCTTCGATATTCTGTACTTGTCGACTTCGCAATTTTTGAAATTGGATTTGTATCGTATTTTCCGACGTTTGGTATTTTTAGCCTACTTTTCACATTTTGCAAAAATAAGGAAAAAGTAGTCTTATGAGATCGATCCGGGAAAATGTGTGTCTGTCTGTCTGTCTGTCCTTCTGTCTGTCTGTATGTCTGGCTGTGTGTGTGTCCCCCCTATCAACTCCTAAACGGCTGCAGCAATCAAAACCAAATTTAATATGAGGAAAGATGTACACCGGAATATCTCACGTCCATATTTGAAAATGATGTCAGTGCTACCAACTGCTGGAAAAAACGCACTAGAAATTTGAGCTCCATGTCGGATATGTCGCAAGGTATGCGTGGGAGCTATTCCAAAATTGGTACACATGCAGATAATACTATTTCATTTTAATTTCCAGGAGGCCAACAATGACAGTGTTGCCAAAATATTTTTAAGCCTTCTGATAGGTCCAATGTTTAAATGCATATAACTTCTACACTATCAATTGGATTTCAACCAAATTTGTATGTAATATCTGTACATAAACAGATATGATTGAGCGTATTCATAAGAGCCACCAGGGCTGCCAACTGTTAATAATTGCTCTCTCTATTTTTTTATCCAAATACCAATATATCAGAAAGTATGCAAGCCAACAGCTTTAAACTATGCACACGTATATTCTGACATTTTAGATTAATTTTGAGTAACTTATATACGTCAGTTCTACCAACATGATTATAAGCCTGCTGATAGTACCAATTTTTAAATACATGTGACTTCTATACAATCAGTTGGATTACAACCAAATTTCGTTTGTGCTATGTGTACCATAACAGAATGACTGTAAGTATTGTTAAGAGCAATCAGGGCTGCCAACTGTTAATAAATGCTGTCTATATTTTTTACCCTAATATCAATATATCAGAAAGTATGCAAGCCAACAGTTCTATACTTTGCACACGTATAGCACCTGACATTGTAGATTAATTTGGAGTAATTAATACAAGGCAGTGCTGCCAACATGATTCTATGCCTGCTGATATGTCCAATTTTAAAATACATGTAACTTCTATACTAACAAATGGATTTCATCCAAAATTGGCACAACAAGATATCATAATATTTCAGATTATTTCTGACCAGCCCACGCATGGTATTGTTGGCAACATGCTTTTACGCGTGCTGATAGATCCAGTGTCTAACTGCATGTAACGTCCATTGGACTTCAACCTAATTTTGTATTCTGTACCTTAAGAGATGGAACTAAGAATATATTCCGTCACCAGGGCTGCCAACTATAGTGCTCTATCAGGTTACATTATACCAGGTATATTTTGAACTAATTTGATATTTCGATATTACCAACTTAATTTTGTCATTATTCTAGATAGGTTCATATGCTGTAGAATAATCATTGGCATGAAAAGTAGGCTGTATAGTTCTTCACGGAACTTCTTGTTTACTAGTGGATTTTCGTCTTTCATTTAGGATTTTTCGTCGTATTTTTGGAATTTTGTGTGGGATTAAATTATTTTATTAAATTTATGTGTTGGACATTTTAGTGACTCGATAGGATTTTAGTAAGATTGTAGAAATAGATAGTTGGATTTAAACTAGAGAGTGCGATATTTAGATCTGTTTTAATTTTTAGATAATTGGATGAACTTAACCTCAGATAGACACTTGAGTTAGTAGAATACACAGTCTATTGTCGATTTTGGAACAGATTCTTATATGAATGAGTGACAGATTTAAAGCAAAGTTCTGTTATTGTAAGAAAAAATGCAATTATTTGCTATTTGTGAAGCTACTAAAAATTAAGTATTCCTATGAAAGATGGACTATGAAAGTAAAAATTTTAAGAGGACATATTCCTGATTGTTGACAGAAATATTTTAGATTGATCAGAGAGGAGTACAAGTTTATTATTATCATTATTCTCTGTTGAATTTTGTTGAGCTGGTAAATTCTTTGAAGTACTGCAAGCTACTGTAAGCATATCTAGAAGAACACTGTCGTTAATATTTTGAGGAAACGCATTGATAATCACGTTTTATAATTTTGAAATTGAAGTCAAATTCCACACGGGCATGGTGACGTTGGAATGATTTTGTGACTCTAAAGGGATTTAAGATTGATATTTATGAATGGTATTCCTGCAAAATAGAGGAACTTGTTATGGTATTTTAAACTAAAAGTGGTTCAGTTGTGAAAATATTGATATGTGTTAACATGAAGGTTTATGCAACATTTATTTGGACAGATAGGATGTTTTATGGCGAAGGTTATGCGTATACAGTTTATGGCAGCTATAGATTTTTGTGGAAAGTAAATGCATGAATGAGGCAAACGACCAGTAGCAACAGTTATCGCCTTGGATATTTTATACATAATTTTAACGATAGACCTGAGTTATACTTTATTGTACGGTTTCAGAGAACCAAGTTATTACTGTAATTGAAGGAGGGAGAGCGACCAAAGTCAGCGGTTTTGCGCATAACGAGGCGTATGAGTTATGGAAGTGAATGTAGAACATTTGAAAGAGTGGAGACGCTTCATATAAGCAATGTTGTATATAATTGTACAGATAATTTTAGATTTTAAAGGGAATAGTGACGGCTGGGTATTTTCCTACATTTTAGGGTTATTACCATTTATACAAGTAGATATTTAAGATACACTAAATTGGAGTTATAATTTGTATAGAGTAATATAAAAAGTGTAACTAGAGTAGATTAATAGCGTGGAAGTATATGTTTTAGTTAAAATTAGGGATTTTTATAATTATTAAGAAATAGAAATCCAAGCGACAATCATATATTTTGAGTGAGAGACATTTCTCACAGATGTCTCAATATTGCGGTATTATTCTATTTTGAGGAATATTTTCATTTTTATTAAATTTATTGTATCGACGGTTTGCTTGTCAAAGATGTTTTGATTTATGGAAGTTCTTTTAATTTATTGAAACTCGTTTTAAGAAAAAAAATCTTGGACACGAGGGTATCGTTTGTCCACGGATTTATAGAAAACAAGCGTTATTGATTTATAATAATTAGGATGAGGCTGTATAATGGAAATAAAGATAGGTGCCCATTTAAATTTTCTTCCCATTTGCCCCGAGAAGCGCAAGTTTCTCACTCTACTCCTGTTAACTTTTGTCTTTATTCCGCAGTATTAGGTCATTGGTGTAAAGAAATCTATGTGTCACATCAGGTATTTCTTTCAGTGGTTTATCTAGCTGAGGCCATGAAGAAGCTGCGATCCGCCCATCTGGATACTGGCAGTTATTTTTATAAGGATACAGTATGCATGTATGTATGTATGTTTGTATGTACTGAACGTCTACACCCCATTATTCACGTTTTCAACGCGGTCGGGAATGATGATGATGATGATAATTGTTGTTTTAAGGGGCCTAACATCGAGATTATCGACTCCGATCGAGAATGAGGCTCGATGAAAATATATGTGGCCGATGGATTTTACGGCCGTATGCCCTTTCTGATGCCAACCCCATGAGAGGAGTTAGTGAGAGATGAAATAAATGAAGGTGAACGAAATTGGGCAATGATGAGGAAGGAAGTGGCCGTGGCCTGTCAGAAGGAGTTGAAAATGGGAAACCACGGAAAACTATTTCATGGACGGCTGACGGTGGGGCTTGAACCCACGTCTATCGAGTACGCAGAGGGCTTGGCTCCAAGGCCTAGCGCTGCGCGTTAGTGAGCGTAGCCGCCACTGTCCTTATAATAATAATAATATTAATAATAATAAAACGAGGGTCACTCCAGAATTGCACCAGAATATAAAACAAGAAGTTCCGTAACGAACTAACGAGCCTACTTTTCTTGAAATTTAAGATCTATGACAATGATTAATCTACCCCTCTATCTAGAATAATGCCGAAATTAAGTTGGTAATATCGAAATTTCTAATTAGTTCAAAATACTGTATACCTGGCATAATGTAGCCTAATAAGAGAACTACAGTTGGCAGCCCTGGTGACTGAATATATTCTTAGTTCCATCTCTTAAGGTACAGAATACAAAATTTGGTTGAAGTCCAATGGAGAGCATGGACGTTACATGCAGTTAAACTTTGGATCTAACAGCGCGCGTAAAATCATGTTGGCAACAATTACATACATGTATTGGTCAGAAATAATCTGAAATAATATGATCTATTGTTGTGTCAATTTTGAATGAAATCCATTAGTTAGTATAGAAGTTACATGCATTTTAAAATGGGATCTGTCAGCAGGCCTAGAATCATGTTGGCAGCACTGACCTATATTAGTTACTCCAAATTAATCTAGAATGCCACGTACTATACGTGTGCAAAGTTTAGAGATATTTGCTTGCATACTTTCTGATATATTGATATTAGGGTAACAAAATAGAGACAGTATTTATTAACAGTTGGCAGCCCTGGTTACTCTTAAGAATCGGCATATACATATGTGTTATGGTACACATAACACACACGAAATTTGGTTGAAATCCAAATTATAGTATAGAAGTTACATGTATTTAATATTGGACCTCTCAGCAGGCTTAGAGTTATGTTGGTAGCACTGACGTATATAAGTTACTCCAAATTAATATAGAATGTCAGGTACTATACGTGTGCATAGTTTAAAGCTGTCGGCTTGCATACTTTCTGATATATTGGTATTTGGATAAAATAAATTGAGAGCATTTATTAACAGTTGGCAGCCCTGGTGGATCTTGAGAATACGTTCAGTCATGTCTGTTTATGTACACATAGCACATACGAAATTTGGTTGAAATCCAATTGATAGTGTAGAAGTTATATGCATTTAAAATTTGGACCTATCAGCAGGCGTATATTCATTTTGGCAACACTGCGATGTATGGCCTCCTGGAAATTAAACTGCAATATTATTATGTATACGTGTGCCAATTTTGAAATAGCTCCTATTCATACCTTCCAAGATATCCAACGTGGAGCTCAAATTTCAATTGCGATTTTTCAGTAGTTGGTAGCACTGACATCATTTTCAAATATGGACGTGAGCTATTCAGGTATAGATCTTTACTCCTACCAAATTTTGTTTCGATTGCTGCAGCCGTTTAGGAGTTGATAGGGGGGGGGGACACACACACACAGCCAGACAGATAGAAGGACAGACAGACAGACAGACAGAAGGACAGACAGACAGACACACATTTGCCCGATCTCATAAGTCTACTTTTTCCTCATTTTTGCAAAATGTGAAAAGTAGGCTAAAGATACTCTTCTTAATCTGCGCCTTTGTTATTTATAGCCTTTATAGGGAACGTAGAAACATCCATCCCCCCTGTAGTCAACTTTAGTTCAACCTGTTCTTGCGCGTGGCGCGGTTGTAGTTGGCCGCTGCACTAGGTGTCCGTCAACAGCAGTGCACTGCTGTGGAGTTTATTTGCAGTGAGGATGCGAAAGTGGCAAACAGCCACACACAACTTGTGTATGGGGACGAGTCTGTTGATCGCACTAGTTTAAGTTGTTGCTCGCAGAAGTTATCAGGCATCCAAAGGCAAGATTCTCCTAGCTGTGGCTGACCACGCATCGCTCCAACACTTGACAGTGTGGGGCGCGCTAACAATGTGGTTTTGCCCAACGAACGTGTGACCGTGAATTAAATACCATGCAGAATCATTGCGAAGCATTCCACATCAAGATTCTTAGTAACGTCATTCAACTCAAGTGAACACTGTGAAAAACAAATAGGGGAGGAAGTAGCCTCTATTTACATTCTTCACTTCTCATTACTCGGCAAAATGTATTTTATCCTATACTAGCTCTGCCTACCTCATCATAATACATTCTTAATTAGGACAGAGTTTGATAGAAGGTGGGAGAAATTGAAAATTGATAGCTAGCAGTAGGTGTATGTCAGCTGACCTTCGTGCCTTGATACGAGGCGTTCCATTGATCTGACGTGGAACATAATTGCGCTCTGATTCCTTGCCCTCTAGTTGAAGTAGGTTGGATCTCGCAAATATACCTCTATTTAGCTGCATAAGCGAAAGTTTTAGGCGAAGTCCCTTTATGGTACCGTCTTATCAAACTACGTTGTTGATAATTCATTTAAATGGTTTGGGACATATTGGTAATCAGCCCCATGCCCTTGTGTGTGTGTTGAATTTATATTAAAATGCTTCTGTTCCTCTAGTGATTTCAGTTGATATTTTTATACAGCCTAGGATTAAGGTAAATGCCCCTGGACTTGAAACTAGTTTCCATATCGGCATTTTCCTGGAGAGAGTGTGAAGAAACACAGGGAGGTCCATGCCCGGGATGGCATCGGTCCCTACCGGTATTTGGATCTTTAATGTCCAGATTTACAGCTCTTCTGTAAAGTCGTGGAGCGTGACTTAACTAGCACGGCTGTGCTGCGAGTTTACTACGAATAAAGTGCAAATGGAACACACACCGTCTATATATGAACCCGCGCAACGAATAAGGGACTCCACACCATTTTTGTAGTTTTGTTTAAAGTACGTTTTTGTTGTTTGAAAGCGCGCTATTGCGGAAATTTCGTCCAAATTTTATATGAGTGGTCCCTACTATCATATAAACATTGCAGTTTACTTGTATGGTGTTTCAGTGATCACTGAACATAGATAGAGGGATATTGTTTTCTATAATACAGGAAGGACTCCCGTAACAGGTTTTTTGTTGGCTCAGAGCTCACTCGTTAACAGCATGAATTTCATGTGACTGGAGTCCATATTCCACTGAACGGATGGTAATAACTATATTAATACACACACTGATGTTTGTTGTTTGTTGTTGCAGTTGTGGATTCTTTTAGTGCCTTTGCAACATTGCGGTCATGTAGCCCCGTGTATTTGGGTATGTGTAAAATTTGTCTGATAGCCTGTGTCACTGGGAGGTCTGTACTATTGTGTGTATCTGTAACTGAGGTAGGATGTGGGTAGGAAGCGGCTGTGACCTTAAGTTAGGTACCATCCTAGCATTTCCTGGCGTAGAAGAGGGAAACCATGGAAAACAACGTCCAAGATGACTGAGATTGGAATTGAACTCGTCTCTTCTCAATTCCGCCTCAAGAGTTTCAGTGTACCCGGTTTCTGCCTCAGACCAGAATTAAATTTCTTGGCAGAGCCAGGAATCGAACTCGGACCTCCACGGTAACAGCCAAGAATTCTAGCCACAACGCAACGAGGCGGACAAAACACTGGTTGGTTGATTTTTCAGTTTAAGGGCTGCGACAACGCGGTCATGTAGCCCCGTGTACATTGGTTGTGTGTAGAATCTGTCTGAAAACGGTGTTAATTGTGATGGTTGTATTAGTGTGTGTTATCTGTAATATTCAGGTACGGACTGCAGACTATCAATTTCAAATAGTTCCTACTTTTGCTACCAAATGCTACCGTCAACGACACCTAGTTGTGAATTTGGCTACTGGATGCCACCGCAACCGGCTCCTGGCTATGAACGTTGGAACTACTGAGCGTTAATCAAATGTAACCTACAAAGGTGGCTTTAGACAATTGTAGTTAGTGGAAGGTTCTTTTACTTTGCATGTCATAATTCTATGACATGGGACTGCCGGCTTTACATACCATCCGTAGGGAGGCATACTGAGAGGTTTTAACGCTTTTAAAAGATCCGACGACTTCGGCCGTGTTTGAACCGGCGATCTTGGCCATAGAAGCTCAGCATGCTACCAAAGGGTGCGGAGGGGACGCTCAAGGTACTCTTGGGGAACAACTAAAATTTAGTTCCCTTTCTTTTCCAGACCTATTGTAACAATCTTATTGTGGTTTTTCTCTTTTGGGTGGGAAGAAAAACAATCATATTTCTGATATGATTTAGGAAGAGTTAAGATTGATAAAGATATTTTGGAAACAGTGAGTCATTCGTGCATCAGATAGTGATCTAGCCGGAATTTCAACGGGTTATCACATTCAAATGATGTCTTCCTGAGAAGTGTGGCGAGAAAGAAACCGATGTCAACACCGAATGATGTGAACAGATACATCGTGCAGAGGGTCTCATTCACACGTCTACACATAGAACGTCACTGGGCTGCAAACACAGACTTGGATCACTACATGTGTTTCGAATATTTTAAGATATTCTCTTGATTATTCCCCCACAGCATTGAGGGCCAGTCTCATCAACCTTCGTTAAAATTTTAACGACACGTTAAAGTAATTTAACGGAATTGTTAGCGAAATGGTGTTCCATCAATCAACATTACTGCTAACAAATCGTTAACCTATCAGTTATTTTAACATCCCATTCTTGCTCAGTTAGGAGTTTAACAAGGGTGTTAAAAATGGTTGCAAGCAAATACAGTATGCGTTTCGTGCTTAGTTATTGTATTTTTTAAAATTTATTTTTACAATTGAATAATGCTGAAGAAGAAGAATTCTTGCCGAGGTCTAGTGACATGTTGCAACTGTCTGAAAAGACATTTCTGGAGAGATATAGGTTGACCAAATGTGTTGTGCATAAGGACTTTACATTACAACTGGCCACTTAAATGATATGCCTTAGGCCTAACCTACAAATTTGCCATCATGCAATGAAATTGGTCAACATAGCCTATTCAGGCAGCAACATCAATACGTAATGGTCAATAATGTAGTTTTATAGTGCACACAAGGTTATTGTACTGAATATGTATTATGAAATGTTGAATAAAACTAGTGGAAACGACAGCCATTTGATTTGCATCCAAAGTAGTAGAAGCTTTCAGTTGATCAGCATGAGTGGTGATTTGTAGTTTTCATTTTCACATTAACTTTAGATAAACAGTGTCACGATGCAATTTATATATAAACGCACATACAATTTTTGATCCATAAACAGCCTACAAGTTGACTATAAAGATTTTTAAAATTTTTAATAGGCACCTGATTATCAGAAAAAATGAGCTTCACAGATTTGAAGCAGCAATGGGGCAAGTTAAAATAAAATGTTATTTTACTGAAGTAATTTTTGCCACATGGGAAGAACAGCTGTAAAATCGACCCTGCTAAAAGTCGCAGGGGGTGAATGTAGGTACCGGTACTGGTTATTAAAAAAATTCATTACCGGTAGTATTTATTAATAAATAATTCTCCGTTGTAAAATGGCAGCCGTATACAATCATATACTTCGAGTTCGGCTTGGCGACGCGAAGTAATATACCCCATTCCGTCTGAAAAGCTTTCTTTTTGTGGAAGTAAAGCATTGATATGGCGATTGTTGAATTTGAAGAGTACAGCGGAACTGAGCAATTATATTACTCATCTCTTAGCCTCAATTATTATAAAAATAACTGAAAATACGAGAAAAGAGCACACCTATCTACTCAAATCACTTGTTATAGCATCTGTTTGTTTGTTTATGTTTCTATCGCCCTTATATTTTTATATGATCCTTGGCCTTTACGCTAGTTCAAGATAACGGCAGCACCGTCGATGAGTTCGAGAATAGCAAACAAATGAATACAAGTTGACTAGACACAGTTCAGAAGTCTGAAAAACCATCCATGCAGTTCACTGCTTCCTTGATCCTTACATCAAGTGCCATTTAACGCATCATTTGTTAACAGAATTGTTAAAACGTTCTGTGGAACACGTAATCTATAACAGAATGTTAAACTTATAAAGATTTGTTAACTAACGCTTTGTTAGCCAAATTTAACGCAAGGTTGATGGAACCGGCCCTGAGAGTGCCCTGAAAGGTGAGGAGATGCGTGTGCACTAGCAACTTTTAGCACGCCTTGGCTACCTGCGTCCCTGCGCTCCAACTCTCAGACCAGCATTAAAGATCCTCCATGGTAGAGCTGGGGATCGAACCTGCAACATATGGTGCAGGTATCACATAACTGAGGATATTACACTAAATGTATATAAATTAGGACTTCAAGGGAAAAGGTTGTACCTTGGTGTCTTCCCTCTGAAAGTGTACTTCTTCCGGGTTCATCCTTATGGCAAAGAGGACATCGATTATCGTAGAATCTGTTAATAACAAAGTCTGGCATGCATACACCCAGGTGAAGTCATGGAGGTCGTTTTTCTACTCACCTCTTTTGCTTGTATTTTTGCTGTAATTTTACGTCCCGGTCGATTTTCATATGCTTCCCCAGCATCTTTCAACACCTTTCTATTGAAATCCTTCCATTTTTGCATGTTCCGTTTACGTCTACGGCCGATATTGTCACGATTGCTAGATGACGGAGAGATCTCCAACTTCCTGACGCCCTCCATCTTGGAATAACAGAATCCTTCATCCACGCAAAAGGCATTTTAATTGCAAATAGCTACCCAGAGGAGGCATTGTGTGCACGTTTAACACGTCACTTCATGCTACATGCCACAAGGTACCAATTTCCATCATAATCTCAAAACAGACCAAGGCGGCGCGGAGTCCCTTATTCGTTGCGCGGGTTCATATATATTGGAAAATATACGCTATATCACAATGACAGCATACTGAACCCTTGCGAGAAGCTTTTTATGAGACTCTTTTCTTCGGGTTGTGTACGGTCCATAACGTCGTTGCTAAATTTACGCTTCTACAAGGTGCAAGGTAACATAGTCCAAATGTATGACAGAAAGAACAACAGTGAAGCCAAACTAAACAATAACAAATTTAATTTCAGGATAAAAAGATAAATATAACAAAACACAACAAACACCACGAGGGAACACCCTCTTAAATCTACAACCAAATTTACAGTATGAAGCAAAGACTCATCTCAGAATGATGTCAAAATAAAATTACAGGTCCTGAAATATGGCCTGTCTCATCTAAAATCATGTGTGCGTGTAGTATGACGAGCATGCAATCTGGAAGAGTACTGGGTGCTAGATTTGTTGCCATCCTGCGACTGCCGTCAGGCTACAAATCCGCACCTCGGATAAATTAGCGATGGGAACTTAAAACTACAGATAATATCAATACACACACCCGACACTCGCTAACCTTCAGTAATTACAACAATGAAGATTTCCGCCGAAATCTAGACCAGTGAGTTACAGCACGCAACTACTGCCTCAACAAGGACTTTTCAATGAAACACAGGAGTGAGTAACGTGACCACGAAACAACAACAACAAATAATGACCGCATGTCATTTACTCTGAACAACACAACAAGGTGTCACAAGAAAATTACACTATTAAATGATTAAATAAACATATGCTTAAAAGCAAGACAATGCTATACAAGAAACATTTCATCTGGACGTCAGCATGGTACTACCGCTTCGGCGTAGCGAACTGATCCCCTTAATGTCATATCGCTCTTTAAAACAGAACAAGTAAGCCATCTCTTTAAAAGTAGGTCATTGCCTAGTTTGGCGTGGTCGCACCGGATTCGTCCATCCAAACGTAAAATCGTTGAGTAAAGTAGGTCGTTTCCCCCAGTTGCCAGCACCCTTCTCTTTCTTTCCTCAATGCTCGACCTGGCTAACAAAGGCTAGAGCTTCGAGGTCACGGCCATTCACCTCTCTTCCAGGAAAAAGTTTAATTATGTCAGGCGCGCTCAACTGCCCTCTTCCTTGCGACATCTAGCTTGCACTCTGTTTCAACTGACTGCGGCCACAATGCAGTATATAAAATAAATATATGAACAATTATTCTAACGCAATAAAGAATAAGGGTTCATTTTCCTCCAGCTGAGTTAAAAAATTCGAAAAGTCAAGATTTGAATTTTTAATCATCAACATAGTCATTTTCCCAATTGAGTCTGGACCTCACCAGCTCTTTGAATTTTCCAGCGCAGTCTGAGTATCTGGCATCTCTCAGCTCACTAATTGCTTCTCCACTGATGACTAAGTGTACCTTGGCCTCGCTGAGCCGTCATCCCCTGTCACATTCCGGCCTCCCTCTCTCTGTGTCATAACAACTTGTAGACCTCCCTGACTTGTCACCATGTTTGTAAACAATGCTCTCTCATAATTTCTTCCGTCCAGTAGCCCCGTACATTTCAACGTTTCTTAGTTTGCACCAGAATTTGCAACTGCTTCATTTTCTACTTGCTCCCACGGCTCTGTTCTTCTTCTGCTCCCATCTTCTTCTTCTGCTACCGTCTTCTTCACCTTATTTCCAGACCCTTGCCTGAAACTTCGTCCCGCGAATTTCTTCTGCTATTTTTCCACGTCTCCTCCTGTCTTGTCACATTTTCTGCATCCTCGTTACTGTGATTGTCGGGATTTCTTCTGTTTTTCATGGCTCGTCCCCACTTCTCTTTCTCCGTTTCTTCCTTAGCGTTCAATTCCTCCAAGTATTTCTGTGATTCTTGGTATCGTTCATCCCAGTTGTTCCAGTACTCCCTTGGATCCTCTTGCAGGTTATCCCGTCTGTTCATCCATTGGTGCGTGTCACCACTTCTCTGATAAGGCCTATCCTGCTGCCTATTCCCTCTCCAATTAGAGTATCCTCGCTGGTACGGTCTTCTATTATTGTTATTCCGGTACTGGCTGTAGTTATTATTATTCTCATGCCGATTATAGTTATTATTATTATTCTCATACCGACCTCTGTTATCATACTGATCTTGTCTCCTAGGCGTGAATTGCGTATTCGTTACCTGTGTTCTCGTACTGGAATTCTGATTGTTATTATTATTATTGCTCTGGACTACTTCTGCTGCATTAACGCATTCAATATTTCTTTGCAAGTTTGGGCTGAAACCATGCTTGTTTCATCCAAATGGCGAAGGAGCTCTTCTGCTTCTATCGCGGTTTTTACGTTTGCCGTTACCAAAAATTGTTCGATATTCATAGGTAACTGCTTGCCTATTGTCAATACTAAAGTTTCCTCCGATGGCGGCTCGTCCAGATCTTTCAGCCTAATCATCTGTTGCGAGAAGAATTCTCAAAATTTCGTTGAGTGCATACTATGGTACTTTCTAGCATACAGGTCCATTTTTAATCCTAGCTGCAATGCGGGACTCCAAAATTTTCTCAAAAACGCCTCTTTAAATTGCGTCATGTTTTCAAAGGTGTATTTGAAACTTTGATACCAGACGAGACTTGATCCCCGAAGAAACTTCTCTACCATTCTTAGCTGTTTTATTGGGCTTATTTGATTATCATTGTAATAATCGTCTAATTCGCGGAGAAAAGCTTTAGGCGTAATTCCTTGCCCGTCTATGAATTTCGATGGTTTGAAATCATTTCCTCGAATCACCTGAATAACTTGCGGTGTCAGTACGTTAGGTTGCGGAGTGGATGTCTCGCCTCTGTAATTACGAAACTCTTCCGTGTCGACCCCTGCTTTAACGCTATTTTCTTGGCTCGTGCTCCCTGTAGATTTAATGCCTCCGGGCTTCCCGTACTAACAAGTTTTTCTGCTGTCCGTTCTGCCATAATTAACGTTGCATTCTCTAGTGATCGTATCTCATTTTTTATAATTATATCCGAATGCTCTTGAAATTTAGTTTTTATACAGTCCTCCAGCGCTTGCATCCGAGAATTGTTATCTCCTAATCTCTTTAAATTAGACAATTTATCTCCTTTATTTTCTTCTACCTGCTGCTTCCAATCTTTCCGGATCTTCTCTTTCATCGTCTTCCAACCTTCTACGAAACGTTCCTCCATCTGCTCCTGATTCTTGTCTATCTTATCTTCGAGCTGCACTAGATTTTTATCTATCTTGTCTTCGAGCTGCCCTAGATTTTTATCTATCCGTTCTTCTACCTGCTCCATTTGTTCTTGACTCTTATCTTGCCCTATCTCAATTTTTTCCAAACGCTCGTCCAATTGCATCCTATTTATTTCAATGTGCTTCTTTATCTGCTGCTGATCAGCTTCTAAGTGTGTCCATCTCTCCGTAGATTTAATTTCCAACCGATCTAGTTCTTTAATTAACCCCAGTACGTTGTCGTCTACTGCTCTTATTTGCTCTTGTATGTTCTCTGTTTTGGACTCAATTTTCTTAAATTCTCCCTGTAATTTCTCCTGCGTTATCTTTATTCCCGTTGTATTAGTCATACATGCTCGCTCTATTTGTTCTAGCTTCGCGGTGACCATCTCGTCCAACTCCATCATTTTCGATCCAAATTTAGCTTCTATTGCTACAATTTGTCCCAATTGTTTAGTGTCATTACCCTCCATTTCATTTGCCAGTTTATCTAATTGTACTTTCGTATTCTGATTTATCTCAAGTGTGATTTTACATCAGTTTTCAGTCTGTGCTATCGCATGTTCCTCACTACGTTCTTTTATTCTTCCTTCAAGTGTCAATAATTGTTCATTATTGTTTTCCCGCATTCTACTTTCAAGTGTCATTAATTGTTCATTATTGCTTTCCCGCATTTTAGTTTCTAATGTCTGTATTTGTTCGCTATTACTATGAGTAATCTCGTTCTTTAACGTAAGCATTTGTTCGTTACTACGCTCCTGCATTCCAGTTTCTAATGTTTGTATTTGTTCCCTGCTACTCTGCGTGATCTCGTTCTTTAACGTAAGCAATTTTTCGTTATTGCTCTTTTGTATCTTCGCTACCGTCCTCTCCAACAATCCACTGATTTCAGCAATCGTTGCCATTACAACAAAATATATATCACTTGGAGAATAAAGGGCCATGCACATTGGAAGCTCCACCGTACCCACAAACATGTTTCGACATTTAATAATTATTCATACTCAATCATTTAATTTTACTTTAAAACACACCCCTCAATCAAAGCATCATGAGTATTTGAATTTACTTTTATTTTAATATTTCCCTTCATTATTCTGATCATAAATTCCAAATCTGACTGAATTTACGTATAACACCTTTTAATTAACCAGTGTTAATCAAAATTTCAAGGCAACACCTTCCTGTCATTTAAATATTTCTGAGTTCATTGAATCAAAACAAACACTATTTGTCTTTTTTAAATGGGCGCCAGGAACACGTCATAACTCAATACAATGTCAAATCTACCGTGTTCCGCATTTCTAACCTTAAATGAACTCATTGATTTTACTTATGCACATGGTGGAAAGACTTCACCTAATTTACTGATTCTACTAATTACTATGCCAAGCCTGGTATTATTTTCCACAAAATACTACGAGGTAAGCAAAAGCAACAACAAGCACCACGTTGGGCAGACATTTTAGATCTATGAACCCTTGCGAGAAGCTTTTTATGAGACTCTTTTCTTCGGGTTGTGTACGGTCCATAACGTCGTCGCTAAATTTACGCTTCTACAAGGTGCAATGTAACAAAGGCCAAATGTATGACAGAAAGAACAGTGAAGCCAAACTAAACAATAACAAATTTAATTTTAGGATAAAAAAAGATAAATATAACAAAACACAACAAACACCACGAGGGAAGACCCTCTTAAATCTACACCCAAATTTACAATGTGAAGCAAAGACTCATCTCAGAATGATGTCAAAATAAAATTACAGGTCCTGAAATATGGCCTGTCTCATCTAAAATCATGTGTGCTTGTAATATGACGAGCATGCAATCTGGAAGAGTACTGGGTGCTAGATTTGTTGCCATCCTGCGACTGCCGTCAGGCTACAAATCCGCACCTCGGATAAATTAGCGATGGGAACTTAACACTACAGATAATATCAATACACACACCCGACACTCGCTAACCTTCAGTAATTACAACAATGAAGATTTCCGCCGAAATCTAGACCAGTGAGCTACAGCACGCAACTACTGCCTCAACAAGGACTTTTCAATGAAACACAGGAGTGAGTAACGTGACCACGAAACAACAACAAAGAATGACCGCATGTCATTTACTCTGAACAACACAACAAGGTGTCACAAGAAAATTACACTATTAAATGATTAAATAAACATATGCTTAAAAGCAAGACAATGCTATACAAGAAACATTTCATCTGGACGTCAGCATGGTACTACCGCTTCGGCGTAGCGAACTGATCCCCTTAATGTCATATCGCTCTTTAAAACAGAACAAGTAAGCCATCTCTTTAAAAGTAGGTCATTGCCTAGTAAAATCGTTGAGTAAAGTAGGTCGTTTCCCCATATGCCAGCACCCTTCTCTTTCTTTCCTCAATGCTCGACCTGGCTAACAAAGGCTAGAGCTTCCTCTCTTCCAGGAAAAAGTTTAATTCTGTCAGGCGCGCTCAACTGCCCTCTTCCTTCTGACATCTAGATAGCACTCTCCTTCAACTGACTGCGGCCACAATGCATTATATAAAATAAATATATGAACAATTATTCTAATGCAATAAAGAATAAGGGTTCAATACATATAACATTTCGAGGCTTCACAGATATTCACCTCCACTGTTCTGGCAACTTTCTCAGCGCTGAACAAGTTTCCCCACACCTTCCACGAAGAACATAACTGACAGAGATAATGCGAAGGGAGGGCTATAGGCTATAATTCTGTCTTGTGAAATGTGGAACAGGTGTCTGTATTAGATGTGCATGCCAAGGAATTTCACTTAAATTCAAGTCTACCCTCACCCATCACATTTTCAAGTCACCTGAAGTAGTAAAAGTAGCCTAGGAATGATATAAAGTAATCCATTATCAAACACCCTAACTTCTTAGGACAAATAAGATGAGGTGGGTTCAGTTCCTAACTGAGAAGTCCTAGAAAGGATTTTCCATGGTTGTCTATTTCCATTCTAAGATTATGAAGGTATGATACATACCAATAAGCCACGGCCACCCCCTGTGCAATCATATCCCCTACTATAAATACCCTCACGTTCGCAGGAAACGTAACAACACAAGTTATCGGAATTAAGAACACGTTCAATTACATGGGGCTGAGGATGATGATGTTAATGTTGCAGTCCCTTAAATGACACAACAAAAGCTGTAGCAGCCAGACTTTCATTGCTACCTAATCAGGCATGGAAACTGAAGTCAAAAAACTTGAGTTAAATATATATATATACCTAGGTATATATATCTAGTGATATAATGACTGTGTGTGACTGTGATGTGGGTAAATCCTATACTGTGAAGCAGCAGCATACACTTCTTATCCTTACTTTGATATGAATTATTAGAAAGTAACACTCCCCAAAGTAGTGCTTCACAATAGAATTCTGACTATTTAGAGAACTTCAATATGCCAGTGCAGAATGAAACTTATTCCTGCCAACTTTTATCTGGGTTATTATACCTCGTATGTGGGGGTTGAAGTTGCTCACGTCCGTAGGTTTAACCTTAAAGTACCCTACACGTGACCCCTGGGTGGTGCTAATCGAGCAACAGTGATCTGGCAGCCGGACTGATCTTGTTGGGAAGACCTTCTGGCCATAATATGCACCTCGTATGTATAATGTGAAGTAGGCTATCTCACGGAAATTAGTAAATATATATCTTCATTTAATTGCATTATTGATTTAACAGCAGTTTAAGGATCACTTATATGCGATAAAATACAACAATTATATTCAAATCAGATGCATAATACTGTACTTCATGGTCTGTGAAAGTTGAAGGAAATACTATCAAGCGAAAATAATATGAGGATATTGAAACGCGATCCTTTCGAAAACTTCCAATTTTCACAGGGAATAGCAAACAGGTATTTTCAGATTAATCAAAGACCAAGAGCCAACTCTTTAAACTTGCTAGTTCCAAGGGCGTAAGTCAATTTCAATACATCTCTGTTCAGGGAATATAATACACATATAATAACGGATATATTCAGCAATGGAGATGGCGAGAAATCTCAATACAGACACACCCTGCTAAATAAGAAGAATTCATAAAACGTGGAGAGCCCGAATAATCTGGCTTACGAAGCGATTATCTCATGATAACTGGTAGAAATTCACTCCAAGATAGCGAATTGCTAAGTTCAACCACTACGAAACGTTAAAAACAGTATCAAGTCGTTATTAGGTCAGACAGATAAACAAATATACATGCAGAAATGCAATACAATTTTAACATGATAAAATAACAACATGTAAACAAACCAAATACAAACCGTTATCACAAATGTGCGTAGCAGCCATCAACTATCACAAGCACCCTATCATGCACACAAATATATCGATTTAATCTAGCAGTCGTTCGTTCTTACATTCATCAATTCATTTCATTCAACATATTGTGCCCGTCAGGCAAATCCATCGAGAGAACCACTGACCGCAGTAGTCCTCCCGACACCCTCATCCTTCGAACCCACACGCCGAGAGGATTGGATGTGTTCACAGACTAGCTTCGCACGATACCGATAGCTCAGGGAGTATCGGGACTAATGATAGACAAAATGGTTAAATAGCCAACCCAAGGAGCACACCCCCAAAATACAAAGCCGCAAGTTATAGCCAAGACTGAGGTAAAATTCACTTGAGATTTATTGAAAAATCACAAATTCCTAACCTACTTCGGAGGGTAAAAATCTGACTAATCTGCTAAGCTAATAAAAAGAATAAAAATGAATGATCATCCCCTAATCTAATTCTAGTTAAGCCCTTGAGAAGTCCTATTACAAAAACGAAGAAATTAAAGATGCTAAGAGAGTAAAACGTAAATAATCCCTGACCAAATACAAACAGAATTAAAAGTACTAATAGAGACATATCAAAAATTTATTGCAAGGAAAAAACATTTTTACTTGTTTACAAGACTAAGTACAATTATTACATTTTCAATGAATTAATAAGTATAAGTCTATGCTATTATGGTTTTGTCTCTGACATTTACAATGAATTTAAGTAGCTACCATCCTATCTCAGCCTAATAATTGTAGACGAGACGCGTATTAATCAAAGAAAAAAATAAACAAAGCTAAGCAACAACCACATACGACTCATCTGAATAACAGGTTGATTACAACATGACATAATTAAAGAGACAAATTCACACTGTTATATTGCAGACCCCTGCCTACGCCAATAAGTCGCTGTTTGCACATAATCATCATCTATGTGCGTGTTATTTATGATGGTGAATGCGTAGTCAGAACTACAGCTAATATCACATGGTCGCCTTAAGTCCGTGCTTACTAACTTGCATTAGACCTAGTAACCTCGTCGTCCAAAGTATATCAGCTCAATCTAAAATATGTAGTACTAATGAAAATCATGATTCCAGGCGTGCACGTCATTCAATTAAGTAATATCAAAGTTTAGATCGTTCACATCTTATGTAGTTTCAGTATTAGAATATTTTTTCTTATTTTATTTCAAGTTTAATGTGCTTTAATCATCCCTACTAGTGTGGTTTATTTGTTAATGACCATTAAGGAACTCCAGAAAGACAGCAAAAACCACTGCCTCTAACGATGTCAGTCTGTGAAAATATGAGAAAAACCCTCATAGCAGGCAATATAATAACACTAGCCTAGAATAGCAGTACTCAGCGGCACTCATGGCTCGCGATAATACCTCGGTCGACGATAAAAAGCCTCTATCACCGGAAAAATATCAATAACCAATGTTGGTGGTCACAGACCTGACCATCATCACTTTAGTCCTCTGCGGACACAACAATAACATTGCCAAAAAGTATAGTTACATAATTCCATGGTCAAACAAAATGTTAAAAGGATTCTCCAAAAATATGTGTCACCAGTGAGATCAAATTCTCACATGACACAGAATAAAAAACGTAGATTAAATTAGATGTGACAGTCTAGTAATAGCATTAATACAATAGCCTATCTGGCTATGACCTCTCCTCTGCATCAATGATTCATTAAATTAGCCGTGCAGCTCAAGTCGATTCAAGACATAGTAGTTTGTCAACAGTTGTCTCGCCAAGAGATCGCTTAAGCATTGTGGGTCTCTGGTGTAAATGTCACAGCTGTTCCACTCAATGCCTCTCAAAACATATCGTACGCGAGAACAGACTCAGACTGGCATCAAACAGCATTCCAAGTTCACACATAGTACGAGCTGTCATAATAAAATAGCCCAACTCTGTTAGCTCATAATTAGATGAATGTAGCAGGGATATGACAATGAATTAATAAACTGAGCTGGCCTTAGCCTGGGCTCTTCAAATATGGAAACTCGTTCCAAACAGTACAAAACCAAAGACACTCCAGTAGTTCCAAGTATGATCAAAGAATAAAAATCAAATCCGACACTATAATATTTACATAATTTGGCTCCCAAGCCTTCACACTGACTCATGAGTGTGTTCTGAACTTTATAATAACCATTGTGCTCTCTTGGCACAAAAAATGAAATCTGAAACGACAACACCAAGCCTTTCCGTATTGTCAAACGATACGTTAAAATGCTATCCGAAGCCTCTGAAGCTTCTGACCTGCTTCTAGCATCATACAATGCCCACAATAAAACATACTAAAATTACGGCGTAGCCTTCCATGCCGTCAAACGATACATGAAAATAATGTCTCGCCTCAAGCCTACAAAAATGCAGTGCTTCCAAAGCACATTAAAATGAAGACATGTCATGGCATCTCAGAGATAAGAAAAACGTATTCACATAAAAGGATTGCTTCCTGAGCTTGCGTGGAGATTATTGATCACATAGCATGTGATACATTATGTTACGCTTGGTTTTAACTGGTCAGGGTTGATCAAAATGGTGCTTCCGCCTGAAGGATGTCACAATAGGGATATATATTTAAATCTAATACTATTTGCCTGGTTGCTACAATTTCGGTGCGGTCACCTATAACTAATCAACACGAGATCATGCCTGAACATAAAAGGAAGACGTTTTAGTAAAAAGGCTCACATATCGACGTAGTAGTTGGTAATCTGCCATCGAGCCACGGCCATGAGCACCGCCATTGTTTGAACCATGACGTCGATAATCACATCGCCGTTTCTTCCTCATATTGCTCGATTGGCTCCAGATGTGCGCATCTCACTCAGCATAAGGTGTTTATCTCATCTCCATCATGGCCTCAATCGGTAAAAGATTCAGTTCCTCGGTCTCGTAAATTAGCCATAATAAATTGGCAATTTGCCCACAGTAGACTTGTCACAATAAATTGGCGATTTGCACAGATTTGAATTGCAATAAATATAGACTATTTTGCACTGCATCTACGCTTGTGCAGACAATAAGAAAAATTGCCCATGAGATATGACATAGTCTCTAGAACATGCGGATGATAATCGCACACTGAAGGTAATACTCAAAGAATCGCGGAAAATCGTGACCATCGCTCACAACAAATATAGCAAAATAATGCAAATTTTATATCACGTGACTTTGGTCACAGAAAGTGTATCACTTGTAGGATTGCACAGTTAAAATAGTATTTCAGAAGACAGTCTCGTGGCGTCAAGCGAAGAACATGCCAACCATGTGGCCAAGTTGCACAGTTTTAAATGGATTTCAGCACTTCAAATTATACTGGAAATTAGTTTCAAAATATGTTCGCGTTACTCACTGTAGTAATACGTTAGATGTGTAGTAGTTTAGTACAATCTCACTCACACACATAGTGATAATTACACGATTGCATTGCTCTCAAAATGCACATTTTCCGCAGGTCGGGAGACACAATAGCAATGGCTTCCCTCACAGAAGGACAGAGTTCGAGTCAAAATATGAACTCGTGCAGCAACTGTAAATTGTTTATTCGCATATCTACGATGCTAATACCTCTTACTTACCGTAAATATTCAGAAATGAACGTAGAAATTCTGCAAAATATTCCAAAAATTTACTCAAAGCGTGTAAGTGAAAATTGAATATGGAAAATATTCGTGCAATAGGAGCATAAATCCGTACTGCTGCAGTCAAAATGACATGTGGTGACTGGCTCAAGGTGTTACGGTGCATTCTAGCCGTCTGAGGAATGTTACCCACTACACGTAAACTGAAGGATCATCAGTCTAGAACCAGCGGGTCCAATATATTCCACAAATTATGCAACAACGTAGAGTATGACTAATTTATAAAAGGGGTTTATTGAAAATTTACATACACGTGGTGAAACACAAACCCGAGAACACAAACAAGAAGAATTTTGTAATGATCTGAAGAGGTACAAGGGTGCACATTTTTAAAATGCCGACACAAAGCCTGGTCACAACTAAATGATAAGCACCTCCACAGGAAGTACGCTTCCTCACCAAACTACTGTACCTCCAATCACTGAACGATCTTAGGGTGTTGATGGTGACGTCGCAATCTCCTGGTGGTTGAGGGTAGCGTAGGGTTACCTATGAATTTCCTTTGCTCCACATCCCACGTCCCTAGACTATACTATTTCTCCCTTACCTAAAACTTCACAGGAGCAGATGACCTCGGCAACCCGCTCCTTGAATCAACAATCACTACCAATAGCTGATACTCATGCAATCAACTGTAGGATTACTTCAGGGGTTATATCAATATCGTAACGAACCATATTTCTACACAATATATATGCACATTTCTCCAGCTCCATTAGCTAAACAGCTCCTGGAAAAGCCGACTGGAAATAAAAATGTGAATAAAACTGGCCAAGGAGTTGGAATGATCAAGCCATGCTCTATTAGAAGGTACCATCTCAGCATTTACCTTAAGTTGAAAATGGGAAAACTTTTCATGAATGATCTTCCCACTCGTCTCCCGTGTCCGCAAATAGTATGCGCCTTAGAAAACGTAGCTACCGCTGTCAGCCTAAATTACAAAAATTGCATTCGTCCATAATAATTTCAGTACATTGCCCTCTGCCTTGACTGCCTTAGATGTGCACATTATGAAGGAACTGGATGGAATTGAAGAGGAAGTTCCTTGATGGACAAATCTTAATAACGAAACAAAGTGCAGTAAATCCTACTTAATAATTGAAGTTAAGTTGCACTTCGACTGCGGTAACTGTGCAGTTCGTGGAAACGAAGCGGAAGCTGAGGAGGGCAGCCTGTTCCGTGAGGAACAGTTACAAGCATCAGGAACCTCCCACTGCCAGCCCAGAAATTAATTACCTGTATACTTCGTGCACTTCATGTCAGACGCTCAATTTACAAACGGAAATAGAACAGACAGCGTTCAATTATTCTGGGGATTTTTACTTCTCTGCAGTAAAACAAAGATAATCCACATTAGGCTATAATCTAATTACCTTCGTACATTGACGTGACGGGAAGTAAGGGGCTTGGGACTGACAGAGAGGAATAGCTTCCAACTGTAGCCCTATGGATTCAACAGCAGGGATACCTTCAGCTATCGGCTACAAAAACATAGCACTGTAACCATTAAAATGGCATTTTATTGGCAGGCAGTATTCTTATTAGAAAATTCTTGAAGCATTCTACTTAGCCTCATTTCAAATGTTGCGAAAATTGAAAAGACATCTCTGAGATCCACACAGAGTTGTAGTAATGGCATACAAAATGAAAACTGGTAATGCGGACCACTAGAGAGTGTTTTGACACAGTGAACATATGCTCTACGAGGCTAGTGAAAGGTGATATGGACGTCAACAATTCTAACACGAATTAATTGGCCTGTGCGCGTACTTTTATTTGGATTTTGTTTATTGTTCACTGTAAGGATATGAGGATATCTGAAATATTAGACGTATGAGATTCCCGTAGACACAGCATGGATTTGGTTTTCAGGATTGTTGCTGAATGTGTCATGAAACACGCACGGGATATTTGAGCGGATCCGGAAGAATCTCGTAAGGCATTGTTATGTGTGGTTCGAGTTTGGTAGCTGTCAATTTGAGAAAATATTTCGCATTTATACACACTGATGCCCTATGTCTGGTCCATATATGGTATGGTCCCTGTTACAGAGCTATCGGTGCGATAGTGTACCCATTTATTGTCAATAAACCTCAGGACACCTTATTCGTGTTACACATGTTTACATCCATATCACTTTTAATTGGCATCACAGACGATATGTTCCCAGTTCAGTGCAGGGGCCCCTATTATCAGAATCCATTTTACACGTTTTTATTGATGTACCTGTATACGGGTGAAATGTTCACGCGTTTTGGGTGCATTTATACGTCTACCCCTCCCATCAATTCCCAAACGACGAAACCGAATTGAATACAATTTAGTTCAAGGGTAAAAATAGTGATGGGCTTCTTAGTCCTATATATTTAATCGCCGGTATGTTAACGAAAACAAATCGGCACCCAACGGAGTGCTCAATGCCCAATTCACGTACCGAATAATCCACATTTTGCAAGCTCAAACCCACGTTAGGTGGCCTAAATTACATTAAGTAGCTGCATAATTCCTGGATGGCAACCACGCAAATCATTCAACCATTATAGTGTATAACTCAAGCTCCAATAAAATTATGCTAACAATGTATGAAAAGGAAGCTCGTAGTTTTGCTTGACCGTGAATCACACGATCACGAGGCACGAGATCTCAATTTTATGTGAAATATGAAACACAGGACGTGATGTGTCTCTTCGAATGTCTCATATGCACTGGCCGGGAATCAAACCTGGTGAACCTTGGTGAGAAGCAAGAAGCTTTATCACTGCCCCACACAAGATGTTAAACAGCGAAATGTATATCATGAAACCATGCTACCTGAGTGATGACTTTATCACATGGAATATTACGAGTAGCCGTTGTGTTCTAATCATGGAATATAAAAACACACAATATTTCAAACTGGTAAAAGGAAAGATCAACAGTAAAATAGGACCGTGCAAGTGGCTTTGTTTAAAATATATCAAAATCAGTATTTTAGGATGCAATTTCGCAATTGACAAGTATCTATGAAAGAGGAGTATCATATTAGAAACTTCAGAAGCAATAGCAGTAAGACTATCGTCTTTAATATGGCGCACAACGGCTTCCTTCAAGACATAAGTCATAGAATTATGTATCCACAATCTCTTAGCACTTCAGTGATGAAACTACGCAACTATTAGAAGAGTCTTTAAATTTACAAGTCACAAGGCCAGGAACTTAATAAAACTGGTATTAAAACATTCAAATCAATAACTCAGGGCGAAATAGCGCACTTATTACAAAACTTGCTGATATGGACATTTATGAAACAGACCTCCCTAGGACCAGTCATAAGGGTATGGCTATAGTGCGCAGTCTAGATCCTGAAAATAAATAGCCCACCTTCTATTAAAACTGAAGTAATAAGCATTGCCTTATGGTAGACCTGTAAAGTGGCTACCTATATCCATGAAAAACTGCTATTGGCTCCATACTGGGCGTACTACTGTATTATAACATTAAAATCACTAAGGATATGATTGTGCAATTGACATGAAACTCGGAAATATAGGACTACCATATAAGACATCAGTAGAATTAGTCATACGACTATCGCACTGGCTATATCGTGCAGTCACCATCATAAATATAAATATATATTCGAAAACCCACGATCCGTTTGAGCTAAAATGGCGACATTCAGAAATAAGCTACATACGTATAATTGGTTTTGTATATTTGAGGAAGGAGATAAGAAACTACATACATTCGTGATGGTGACTGAGCATTTTATTTAAAAATTAGAATCAAACTCAGAATGTAATTGGACAATTAACATGAAACTTGGAAGGAGAGAAATATTGTAGGCCTATAAAGGGCGTCTGAAGCATTAATCGTAAGACTATCACACTGAGCACAGTGAGCATCTGCCACCGCGAAAATACGTATATGACAATTCATAATCCACCACCTATTAGATCTACAATGACGAAACGTTACAATTAGGTACACGCTTTCTCTGTATGAGGCACAAGAACAACGACTCCACAAATTCAATGAGGTGCTAAGGTGTGCTATACAAATGTTAAAATCAATTCCACATGGAGAATCGCAACTAACCTTAATAAACGATATGTATTACACCAGGTGAGTCAACCGCCCCTTGTAATATTGATTTTATGCAGCCCAACTAACGTGTATTAACATGAAGGTCGATATTTCTCTGCTTATATCCCGTATGTTACTAATGCACTGTGAGCATATCCCGCAAACGATACTTAACCCTAATATTCCCCCACCCGATGTGACTACAGACCGTTCGAATAATTTAATATACCTGCAGTCAATTATTGCATTGCATCATATGATCTGCGTTAAGATGTCGTGCCAAGCGGCTGGGTATCGCAAAACCTGAAATTAACGCTTAAAGCTATGGTATAGTGACATGGAGAGCGTTTTAAACATTGAACTCGTGGAGCAACGAGCTCAAAGACGCTCTTAATACATGTGTAATTCAAAGGTGAGGCGTATCTCTTGTATATAACCACTGTATTTCCAATTGATGAACTGGCATACCGAAGGTTCGATTCCCCCATCGGAAAAAATAATTTTGCAACGTTTTGCATCGTTATGAGGCTTCAATGCTACATTCACATGTCATTGTGTGCCACAACATGCAGTATACTGCCGTTATTACAGTGTTTGTGCGCTACCCACTCTGCTCAGCTATGCAGTGGGATTGAAATCACTTCATTCATTCATTCGTCATGTACTCCACTGACGAATAAGTTGACATACTTCTTGTTTACGGGGAGGCAAGAGGGAATCCCTTGCAGGCAATCCGTCTGCATCGGGAAAGATACCCAGACAGGCGACATTCGACAGGAAATACTGTACGCAATATTGAAAGACGTTTACGAACAGGTGCACTTGGGTCGATAACACCTGTCCGACAGAGGACCATAACGTATGGTGAGAATGAGGAGACAGTTACGGACGCAGCTCACAATAACCCTCACACTAGTACAAGAGCAATTGAACAATAGGTGAACTTCAGCCAGTTGTCCGTAAACCGTATATTGCATGCGCATAAGTATCACCCCTACCATCTACAACTAATCCAGGAGCTCCATGGGAGAGATTCCGAAGCTCGGATGAATGTCTGTCAGTGACTGTTAGGAAATGTGGAAGATGGTGTAGCATTCTTATAAATAGAATCCTATTCTGGGATAAAGATACCGTCAACCACCATAACATGCACTATTAGAGGGCTGACAATCCCCGCTGGGATCGACTAGCGGCCTATCAAGTGCAATGGGGAGTGAATACATTGTGTGGAATTTTGGGCGATCGCCTTATTGAACCGTATTTTTAATGCCATTTGACAGGCGCACGCCATCTACACTTTCTACGCCATGAGCTCCCACTTCTGCTGGAGAATGTGCCACTTGGGGAACGTTTAATTATGTGGTTTCTACGCGCCGGAGCTTCACCAATTGGGACGTTAGCTGTCCGCAACCATCTCAATAATACCCATCCAGGAAATGGTTAGGATGAGGAGGACCTGTCCCTTGGCCCGCCAGGTCACCTGATTTAACGCCAATAGAATTCTTCCTCTGGGGGTATTTGAAGCAGGCAGTCTACACCCAGCAGCCAGAAAATCCATAACGCCTTCGACAACTCATCGTCGAAACTTGTAATTCAATAACACCGGCCATGCTACAGCACTCTAGAATGTCCATTCAGCGGCGTGCGCAGATGTGCATAAACCAATAAAGTTACGAGCATTTGCTACCGCAACAAATCATTGTTAGTGCAGTTTGGTCACCCTGCCCCCACCTATCCATCTTGTCGTAGTCTGACCCTGATGACAAATCGGCACTTCTTAGAGCCACATACACTTTCATTTATTGACTATTTGCATACTTGTGAAGTTCTTACCTTAGGCGTAGCTCAAGTAGATAACCACTGGAATTCCAATTGATGGACCGGAGTATCGAAGGTTACCATCACAAGATTAGAACTTCACAAGTATTAAGAGCGTCTTAGAGTACGTTGCTCTTCCAGTTCGCAGGTTCAAATGCTCTCCACGTAACTATATCAGAGTTTTAAGCGTTAATTTCATGTCTTGCGATACCCAACCACTTGGCATGACATCTTAACGCAGGTGATATGTTAAACTACAGTAATCGAATACAGGTACACCATATTATTCAAATGGTCTGTAGTCACATCGCATGGGGGAATAATAGGGTTCAGTATCTTTTGAGGGATATGCTTACATTGCATTAGTGCCATACGGGATGCAAACACAGAAATATCGACCTTCATGATAATAAATGTAAGTTGGGATGCATAAAAGCAATATTATAAGGGTCAGCTGACTCACCTGGTATAATTTGGATCGCCTCAAGAAAATAGGCTGAATTCTTCACTACCACCATCTTCATAATATAAAATGTTAAAATGGGTAACATACCTAGGTACGATATACCGCGGCACTACAGCCCATTAAGTGCCTAGGCCTACCAAGCGACCGCTGCCCAGCCGTTTGGCCTACATATATTAGGGTGACGCATGAGCAGCGCATCGGGTCCCCTCGGCAATTAAACAAGGTATTCGTGATCGGGGCACTGCTTCACTGTCAGACAGCTACTCAATTGTCCTCACGAGGCTGGGTGCACCCTGTTGCAGCCCTCACGTCAGTAGGAATAATAGGCCGAAGCTGATGCAGGGGCTAATGTGCAAGATGGCTTCCACGCGCAACTCCCCTATGTTATTCTTATGGAGGGAGAGTCATAGATGGCGCAGGGGCTAATGTGCAAGATCGCTGCCATTCACAACGAGCTTAGGATTATGGATGCTCTGAGCCAAGAAGATGCCATTATTTATCTTAAGTACGAGGGTGAAAGAGAAAGGGGGGTGGGGGGGGGGAGGGAGTTGTTTAACGTCGAGTGACTTAGCACATGATGTTTTTAAATAGTCATTTTTTATTTTCATATTTCTCACACGGTTAATTACAATTTGCAATGTCGTCTTTCTTAAAATTTCATTTTTCAAGTTTTGCACATGATCAATATTCATAAGTTGATTTTACATTTAACTGTTATCACCTTTTCAGCTCTCACACACATGGTGGGATATGCTTTGCACACATACGTTAAGCCAAAAAGAATGTTAAAATGGTAGAAACCGCCATTAACAACACCCCAAAGGTTGTAGCCTTGTCTTACAGAGTTGTAGCCAGTACTCTACACCCCTCTCTGTGAGGGGCTTAACATCAACCAGTCAAAGCTTGAGTATGTAATGAAGCTGAAACTCCAGTAAGTTAACTCTAAATGCTATACATAAATTCTTATCACAGGTGTATCAACAAGGTTTGCAAGCTTGAATGAAAATACACCTCAAAGGTCTACTCTCCCTTCGTAAAGGGCACCGCGCATTACAGTTAAGTTTAAAGAAGTCTAAGCTTGAGTATGTCACGAAGCTGATACTCCAGTGAGTTAACTATAAATGCTATACGTAAACCCTTATCGAAGGTGTATCAAGAAGGTTTGCAAGCTCGAATGACGAATACACCTCAAAGGTCTACTCTCCCTTCGTAAAGGCACCGCGCATTATAGTTAAGTTTAAAGAAGTAAAAGCTTTTGAGCCACTCCTCTTTTCTCTGGGCTAGAGACCAGCACTAGGGCTTAAGCCTAGAGGCAGAGTTAACACACACACACAGGCTTATGGTGAAATTAATCTCCCACCAGATGCCTTTCATTCACACACAGGCTTATGGAGAAATTAATCTCACACCATAGGCCTTTCATTCACACACAGGCTTACAGAGAAAGTAATCTTGTGTCATAGACCTTTTCATTTACTCACAGGGATACGGAGAAATCAATCTCATACTAGATACATTTTCATTCACTCACAGAATGCATGAGTTTACTTACAGTAGGGTGGCCACCACCTTTCCGCTCCTCATTCCACCACACCATCTGGTAGGTTCCATGGAATACAATGAAGTTGGGGGACACAGTACCAGACCATACAATTGCTTTTATTGCTTGACAGAGCTAGGTATGGAAGCATGAACCACAGGTGTGAAAACTAACAACACAATTCACTACACTGTGAGGTGGTCTTGATAAGTAGTCTCTATGTATTACTTTGTTGACATGATATGTTTAACTTAACTATTTAACTATGGTCAACGGTTGTGTAATGACCAAAGGCATGTGTAGCTATACCATCAGAGTCAATTGCTCTTTTATCATCACGAGAACACAAAGCAATTTTGTTTAGTTTTACAGATGATATGTTATGTTGTTTAGATGCAATAATATTCATCGGTATTCTTTTTACCTCGTTCTTCATGAGACAATCCTTACAACCTTGAAAACGTATACAATTCTTGACAACACCTCTGTTAATACCTTTAATCTTTTTATTTCTAGTCCATCAATGTTTGAAGCATACATTTTAGCTCTAAGTCCAGCAAATGTTTTAATAATACGTCCACAAGCCTCGTCTTAAAATTTTCCAAAGTTTTCTTGTTTGATGAAGAGTAACATATGTGATTAGTACGATAATCAGATGTGTCCAGGTGTTCTGAAAATTTCAACTTGTCTTGATAAACATCTTGGGTGTTAACCAAATAAATGAACGAGTCTGTGTCCATATATATGAGTTTGAGATTTTCGATCCCATAACGGGGTAGCAGGACATCATTGTGGTGGGAATACATAAGAGTTTTTGAAATATCCAGTATACACATTCCAATATATATAGGCTTATTGAACACAATGCTACGTTTAGCCATGTGGAAAGCAGCTAGGTTAGGTCCATAAATTGTTCTGTCGATAAATGTTGGTTTAGCGATTAGCTTTTCAGCCTTTTTGTTGTCAGTTAAAAGACGTATATCTATTCTTTTAAGAATATTTTCCATTGATTTTCCAAAAATTGCATTGATAAATGGTTTGTAAGGATTTTTCCCGAAATCATTTTTGGCTTGTTTTCGAAGGTTGTTATTCAAATCAACGTATGCCTTTAGCCAAGGTCACTGTTGAAACTTTAACACACGATGAATTTGTATCAATTTTAGTCCATGATTTAGAGCCTGTTTAAGTGCCATGTAATGAACAACGTATCGCCTTCGATTTCCAAGATGAGGAATTAGTTTTTTGAGAGACTAATCCTTAGGTTGTATACACTCTGGTAGGAAAGGTAAATCGTTGTGTAAATTATGAAGGTCAGATGGATAATCAACATCAACGTCTAGAAATTTCCAACAGGGTCATATTCTTTTAGCGTTTCTAGATCAACGGTATCTAGATAAACCCACTGAAATCCACTGTAAGGAAAGGAGTCGCACATAGCCCACCCGTATTGGTTGTTGGCATCATCATAGGTAATAAACTGCGTTGGTTTCTCGGAATCATTTGTTTCCATGTATTTATTGTTAGCTTCGGCATACCGCTGAGAAACCTGGCATATTCCTCCACGTATTCCAGACTCTATTAAAAGAATTTGATCATAATCCTGCAGCAATTCCAGTTCAATTCCAGTGTAAAGGAGCATTGCCTCAAAACTTAAACCAGGCGAAGTAAAGAAGTGTGCAGCATCCACTCGGTGTGTTTCTAGTGTTTTGTTTCTAAAAGTTTCAAAACTGTCTGCAAAAAGGAGTACATCTGTAGTTAGGTAAAGGTCACTGAATTCCCCTAGAGTTTTAATATTGAACTGATTCCAGACATTTTCAGCATGTTCATAATATTCTTTACTAACATATTCCTTATTTAATTTGTTAAGAATGCTGCTTTTGGAGACAAACACTTTTCACTTAACTTTTCCCAAGAATCAATGTAATCATGAGGAAATACATCTAAGGAGTCATGAGCGTTGCATTTTCTTTCCCAATGTACTTGGTGTGTTTCAGGGTATGATGTTAAGTTTGTAACTAAGTTTTCTAAACTACTAGGCATTAACCGAAACGTATCCACAAATCGAAGCTTAACATTTCGTACATATTTGGTGAAGGAGATGTAATTTTCTTTAGAGTAGGGGATAACGTCCACTCTCTCAGTAGTACACCCCAACTGTTGTACAATGAAATTTGCATCATATCCACTCATATTATGTAGAAATACAGGAACTGGGTTACGTGTTTTACACCTCAAATTACAGTTACTATGAGCGCATCCACGATATTCGCCTATAATATGACAATGATCTCTAACTTTCCAGTCCTCGTTGGTAAATAATTTATGGCACAAATAACAGGTTTCAGAAGATTGAAACTCAGCTTCTTGACCATGAGTTAAAGCCTTTGGAACATTTAAGCTGTAAAGGCGATCAATTTCATTTGCTATCGATATCAACCAGTCCATGAACTTTTCTGCAGCGTCAGGTCCACGATAAATAAAAGGCTGGCTCGGAAAGTTTGTGTTTATTTTTTCCACAGCTGGCGAGGGTTTAACATATACACCAAAGCTCATAGGAACATGACTTTGTTATGGGACTGTATAACTTGCCTCAGGATTGGGTAATCATGCTTGATATGGTAAGAGTAAACTTTCGAAATCTGCATAGAAAAGATAAGGTATTCTAAGCATTTTTTCCACATTTAAGAACTTCAGAATTGGGTTTTAAATAGGCATTTCGACCCTTGCAATGTCATGCTGGGCACACAAAGCTCTATGTTCTTTTAATTTATCCATTCCTTGTTGACCATATCGATTATCAAAGTAAGTAAAACACCGTTTACACGTATATATCTTATGTCCATGGTGTGTGACCTGATGTACTACTAGTTTATCAAAATCTTTGATAACGACGTAAAGGTTCTGGCCAGATGAATAATTTAGCAGACGAAGATCGCGGTGGTCTTGTAGCTCTTGATCTACAACATTTAGAGGAAACAGTTTGTTGTCTTCTTCCAGTCCAAATACATTGATGGATATATTGTTTGCTTTCTGAAATTTCGTAATGTCAGCTAGCGATGTAGGGAACAAAACGACTGAAATATCATACTTGTTTTCCAGGTCCTTGTATTTACTAACGCGTTGAGCATTCTTTTTAACCAGTTTTGCTAAAATGGCATACATAAAACACCTTTCATCTTTCAAGTTTTGTGGATTAATGCAAGCTTTTTTTGAATTTACAGCTGCTGGTAAAGGAATATATGTGCTACCACGCAAGGGATTATACTTATATATTTTCGATTGCACAACTTCAACTGCTAGCAAAGCCCAATTACTGCCTTTTAGCTCAGATTCCTCCATTTCAATGGTTAACTTTTTAAATTGTGTTTCCAAGAAACAACTTAAATCTGTTTCCAAATATATGGCCTGATTACGAGTTTTAAAAGCACGATCAAATTTCATTGGTAGATGTATGAATAAATCCACATTCAGCCACAAGAATAACTTTTAACGACTTGTGGTTCGTTTGTTCTTTTTGTATAACATGGATTATTTTATGCTTGGACTCGTTGAGGTATGAATTTAAATCCATACTCGTATCATACCGTATAAAATAGGATTTAATACGACAATCAAAAGACGTTCCATATTCATTAAGTCCGTTTTAATCAGGAACCATTGAGAGTAGGTGATGTTTTGTAGGTTCAGATTTTTGTCTTTTGGCTGATGACATAACATCACAACATTCTTCATGACGACGTCCGTTGTAAGCATTGTTGAATTTGACTCCACAGGTTTTACATTGATGGAATTGTCCACACGATACTTCATGACGCTTTCTAACATAGTCTCGAACAAAATTTTTCCACACACTTTGCATATATAGCTTGGAATAGTTTACTCCATTATGGAGGTTTTTTTCTGCTAACAGTTGATTTTTTTTTCAAGAAATAAATCACACCTGTGAAAAAGAGAGACAGAGCGATGTACTTTCCCTTCAACCTAGTTGAGAACAGTTGTGCAAACTGTTTATAGGATACAATATATTTAAGGGGTAAGATAAACATTTTACATTGTTAACAATAATAATATTTATAATAGTATAAAATAATAATAATAACAAGATATTCTATGACTTCCTGCTTACAAGCTAACATTGAGTTTACAAACATCCCTGACTGTCACCTAAAACAGCGTTTCAATCCCCTGAGCTTTCCTAAACGAATACACATGCTTACAGCTTACATATTCTATGACTGGCCATACACTATTTGCATGTAAATACCACAGATATGCACGCAGTGGTATTCATTTACAATAATAACATGGCTTACATTTAGGCCCCTGGAGACTAAATTATTATTGCGATTTTTATAAATCTTCAAGTTTCGTTTTGGAAATATACCATCTAAGTACGTTAGTCATAATTTTGAACTTACTAGTAGCCTCTAAATTACAGATCGGATGCAACCCTAGATGCTATGATAAAACTTACTGCGTATGACACGGCTACTACCTCTCACAGGGTTCACATCGTGAAAGACTGTATCACCGTCCAGTCTACAGCTCAGGGGATTGAAAAGCTGTTTTAGGTGACAGTCAGGGATGTTTGTAAATTCATTTTTAGATTGTAAGCAGTAAATCATAGAATACATTGTTATTATTATTATTTTATACTATTATAAATATGATGATTGGTAACAATGTAAAAAATGTTTATCTTACCTCTTAAATATATTGTATCCTATAAAAAGTTTACACAACTGTTCTCAACTTGGTTGATGGGAAAGTACATCGCTCTGTCCCTCTTTTTCACAGGTGTGATTTATTTCATGAAAAAAAAATCAACTGCTAGCAGAAAAGAACATCCATAATGGAGCAAACTATTCCAAGCTATATATGCAAAGTGTGTTGAAAAACATTTGTTCGAGACTATGCTAGGAAGCGTCATGAAGTATCCTGTGGACAATTCCATCAACGTAAAACCTGTGGAGTCAAATTCAACAATGCTTACAACGGACGTCGTCATGAAGAATGTTGTGATGTTATGTCATCAGCCAAAATACAAAACTCTGAACCTACAAAACATCACATATTCTCAATGGTTCCTGATAGAAACGGGCTTTATGAATATGAAACGTCTTTTGATTGTCGTCTTAAATCCTATTTAATACGGTGTGATACGTGTAGGGATTTAATTCCATATCACAACGAGTCCAAGCATAAAATAATCCATGTTATACAAAAAGAGCAAACGAACCACAAGTCGTTCAAATTTAATCTTGTGGCTGAATGTAGATTTATTCATACATCTACCAATGAAAGTACAGATCGTAGGTTTAAAACTCGTAATCAGGCCATATCTTTGGAAACAGATTTACGTTGTTTCTTGGAAACACAATTTAAAAAGTTAACCATGAAAATGGAGGAATCCGAGCAAAAAGGCAGTAATTGGGCTTTGCTAGCAGTTGAAGGAGTGCCATTGAAAATAAATATAATCCCTTGCGTGGTAGCACATATATTCCTTTACCAGCAGCTGTAAATGCAAAAAACGCTTGAATTAATCCACAAAACTTGAAAGATGAAAGGTGTTTTATGTATGCCATTTTGGCAAAAATTGGTTAAAAAGGATGCTCAACGCGTCAGTAAATACAAAGACCTGAAAAACAAGTACGATTTTTCAGTCGTTTAGTTCCCTACATCGCTAGCTGACATTACGAAATTTGAGAAAGCAAGCAATATATCCATAAATGTATTTGGACTGGAAGCAGACAAAAACTGTTTCCTCTACAGGTTGTAGATAAAGAGCTAGAAGACCACCGCGACCTTCTTCTGGTAAATTCTTCATCTGTCCAGAACTACTACGTCTTTATCAAAGATTTTGATAAACTAGTAGTACATCAGGTCACACACACCATGGACATAAGGTATATACGTGTAAACGATGTTTTACTTACTTTGATAATCGATATGGTCAACAAGGAATGGATAAATTAAAAGAATATAGAGCTTTGTGTGCCCTGAATTACATTGCAAGGGTTGAAATGCCTATTAAGAACCCAATTCTGAAGTTCTTAAATGTGGAAAATGCCTTACGTTATCAATGCAGATTTCGAAAGTATACTCTTACCATATCAAACATGTTTACCCAATCCTGAGGCAAGTTATACAGTCCCATAACAAAGTCATGTTCCTATGAGCTTTGGTGTATATGTTAAACCCTCGCCAGCTGTGGAACATATAAAGACAAACCTTTCGAGCCAGCCTTTTATTTATCGTGGACCTGACGCTGCAGAAAATTTTATGGACTGGTTGATATCGATAGCTAATGAAATTGATCGCCTTTGCAGCTTAAATGTTCCAAAGGCTTTAACTCATGATCAAGAAGCAGAGTTCCAATCTTCTGAAACCTGTTATTTGTGCCATAAGTTATTTACCAACGAGGACTGGAAAGTTAGAGATCATTGCCATATTACAGGCGAATATCCTGGAAGCGCTCATAATAACTGTAATTTGAGGTGTAAAACACGTAACCCAGTTCTTGTATTTCTACATATTATGAGTGGATATGATGCAAATTTCATTGTAAAACAGTTGGGGTGTACTACTGAGAGAGTGGACGTTATCCCTAACTCTAAAGAAAATTACATCTCCTTCACCAAATATGTAGGAAATGTTAAGATTCAATTTGTGGATACGTTTCGGTTAATGCTTAGTAGTTTAGAAAACTTAGTTACAAACTTAACATCATACCCTGAAACAGACAAGTACATTGGGAAAGAAAATGCAACGCTCATGACTCTTAAACGTGTATTTCCTTATGATTACATAGATTCTTGGGAAAAGTTAAGTGAAAAGTGTTTACCTCCAAAAGAAGCATTCTTTAACAAATTAAATCAAGAAGATGTTAGTAAAGAAGACTATGAACATGCTGAAAATGTCTGGAATCAGTTCAAAATACAGTGACCTTTAACGAACTTCAGATGCACTCCCTTTTGCAGAGAGTTTTGAAACTTTTAGAAACAAAACACTAGAAACACACCGAGTGGATGCTGCACACTTCTTTACTTCGCCTGGTTTAAGTTTTGAGGCAATGCTCATTTACGCTGGAATTGAACTGGAATTGCTGCAGGATTATGATCAAATTCCTTTAATAGAGTCTGGAATATGTGGAGGAATATGCCAGGTTTCTCAGCGGTACGCTGAAGCTAACAATGAATACATGGAAACATATGATTCCGAGAAACCATCGCTGTTTATTACCTATGATGACGCCAACAACCAACACGGGTTCGCTATATGCCACTTCCTTCCTTACAGTGTATTTCAGTGGGTTTCTCCAGATACCGTTGATCTAGAAACTCTAAAAGAAGATTACACTGTTGGCTACATTCTAGACTTCGATGTTGATTATCCATCTGACCGTCATGATTTACACAACGATTTACCTTTCCTACCAAAGTGTATACAACCTAACGATTCGTCTCTCAAAATACTAATACCTAATCTTGGAAAACGAAGGCGATACTTTGTTCATTACATGGCACTTATGCAGGCTCTAAATCATGGACTAAAATTGATACACATTCATCGTGTGTTAAAGTTTCAACTGAGACCTTGGCTAAAGACACGTTGATTTTGATAACTACCTTCGAAAACAAGCCAAAAATGATTTTGAGAAAAATCTTTACAAATTATTTAACAATGCAATCTTTGGAAAACAATGGAAAATATTCGTGAAAGAATAGATATACGTCTTGTAACTGACAGCAAAAAGGCTGAAAAGCTAATCCCTGAACCAACATTTATCGACAGAACAATTTATGGACCTAACCTAGCTGCTTTCCACATGGCTAAACGTAGCATTGTGTTCAATAAGCCTATATATATATTGGAATGTGTATACTGGATATTTCAAAAACTCTTATATATTCCCACCACTCTGATGTCCTGCTACCCCATTATGGGATCGAAAATCTTAAACTCATGTATATGGACACAGACTCGTTTAATTATTTGGTTAACATCCAAGACGTATATCAAGACAAGTTGAAATTTTTAGAACACCTGGACACATCTAACCACATATGTTAATCTTCATCAAAAAAGGAAACTTTGGGAAAATTTAAAGACGAGGCTTGTGGACGTATTATTAAAGCATTTGCTGGACTTAGAGCTAAAATGTATGCTTCAAACATTGATGGACTACAAATAAAAAAGATTAAAGTTATTAACAGGGGTGTTGTCAAGAATTGTATACGTTTTAAAGATTATACGGATTGTCTCATGATGAACGAGGTAAAAACAATACCAATGAATATTATTGCATCTAAACAACATAACATATCATCTATAAACTAAACAAAATTGCTTTGTGTTCTCGTGATGTTAAAAGAGTAATTGACTCTGATGGTAAAGCTACAAATGCCTATGGTCATTACACAACCGTTGACCATAGTTAAATAGTTAAGTTAAACATATCATGTCAACAAAGTAATACATTGAAACTACTTATCAAGACCACCTCACAGTGTAGTGAATTGTGTTGTTAGTTTTCACACCTGAGGTTCATCCATCAATACCTAGCTCTGTCAAGCAATAAAAGCAATGGTATGGTCTTGTACTGTGACTCCGAACTTCATTGTATTCAATGGAACCTACCAGATGTTGTGGTGGAATGAGGAGCGGAAAAGAGGTGGCCACCGTACTGCACGTAAACTCAGGCATTCTGTGAGTGAATGAAGATGTATCTAGTATGAGATTGATTTCTCCGTAACCCTGTGAGTAAATGAAAAGGTCTATGGCACAAGATTAATTTCTCTGTAAGCCTGTGTGTGAATGAAAGGGCTATGTTGTGAGATTAATTTCTCCATAAGCCTGTGTGTGAATGAAAGGCATCTGGTGAGAGATTAATTTCACCATAAGCCAGTGTGTGTGTGTGTGTGTGTGTGTGTGTGTGTGTGTGTTAACTCTGCCTCTAGGCTTAAGCCCTAGTGCTGGTCTCAAGCCCAGAGAAAAGAGGAGTGGCACAAAAGCTTTTACTTCTTTAAACACAAATATAATGCGCGGTGCCCTTTACGAAGGGAGAGTAGACTTTTGAGGTGTATTCGTCATTCAAGCTTGAAAATCTTGTTGATACACCTGTGATAAGAGTTTACGTATAGCATTTATAGTTAACTTACTGGAGTATCAGCTTCGTGACATACTCAAGCTTAGACTTCTTTAAACTTAACTATAATGCGCGGTGCCCTTTACGAAGGGAGAGTAGACCTTTGAGGTGTATTTCCATTCAAGCTTGCAAACCTTGTTGATACACCTGTGATAAGGGTTTACGTATAACATTTATAGATAACTTACTGGAGTTTCAGCTTCATGACATACTCAAGCTTTGACTGGTTGATGTTAAGCCCCTCACAGAGAGGGGTGTAGAGTACTGGCTACAACTATGTAAGACAAGGCTACAACCCTTGCGGTGTTGTTAACGGCGGTTTCTACCATTTTAACATGCTGGTTGGCTTAACATATGTGTGCAAAGCATATCCCACCATGTGTGTGAGAGCTGAAAAGGTGATAACAGTTAAATGTAAAATCAACTTTTGAATATTGATCATGTGCAAAACTTGAAAAATGAAATTTTAAAAAGACGACATTGCAAATTGTAATTAACCGTCTGAGAAATATGATAATAGAAAATGACTATTTAAAAAACATCATGTGCTAAGTTACTAGACGTTAAACAATTCCCTCCTCCCCCCACCCCCTTTCTCTTTCACCCTCGTACTTAAGATAAATAATGGCATCTTATTGGCTCAGAGCATCCATAATCCTAAGCTCGTTGTGAATGGCAGCCATCTTGCACATTAGCCCCTGCGCCAGCTATGACACTCCCTCCATAGGAATAACATAGGGGAGTTGCGCGTGGCAGCCATCTTGCACATTAGCCCCTGCGCCAGCTTCGGCCTATTATACCTACTCACGTCAGTTTCTAAAATCCCTCACGGAGCTGAGAATCGAACCCGGGGCCTCCAGGTGAGAGGCAGGCGAGCAACCCCATTATCACAGGCCCGGCAACATACAATACAGAGAAGTTAAAATAATGACTCCTACCTCGGCCGTTGAGCATAATGCGCTTTCGCTGTATGAGGCACAATTTCACACATTCAAGGTAGCGCTACAGAAATGTGTTTCATGCGGCACATTTGACTTTCATTGCTGGTTCCTTTACCAGCAGGAGCCATACGAGTGCGTCTTACAGTACTCATGGCGCTGAATGTGCATAACGTTAATTGTTGGCATTACTAATTCTACGAAGTTAGGCCTATACTTCATATGTAAAACAGATATGCTGGTTCCTTTACCAACATGGTTCATAAGAGTGCGTCTTACAGCACTTATGGTATACCCTTATATTTGTCATAAATTAGGATATATCCTTTACTGAATATCTTGTTTTTCTATAGTTCTATAACACAATATTTCTTACATATCTTATAATCAACATTTCCGGTACAGTGAGTTATATCCAGTACTAACTGTACATTGTGCACAAAGATTCCCGTTATAGCCAGTTTGCGTTTTTGTGTGCTTAAATTCCTGAGACTCATGCAACTGCATGTATCTTCGTCACCTCTGCATGCACCGCTGGCGTAAAGGAGAAAATTATTTCAATATTATAAATATAATTATAAATACTAATTTTGTTATTTTATTAATAATAATATTACTTAGCCTGTCATAAATACAAAACCTGTTTTAGGAAATGGTAGAGATAAATGTGGAAAAACTCCCCTGGATCAAGTCCGAAGTTCTGTAAGTAAATCGATACATGTTTAGTACAAATTACCAATTTATAAATGGATATCACCACCTGACTGAGAGTTAGTGGTTTCGGTGCATTTTTATTGCCAATGTGTATACCTAGCAAACTAGCAGAAGGGAGAGTTCATAAAAATGATGTACTGTATTGTACCCGATACCTAGTTTAGGCTATCGGCTACGCCAGCAGACATTAAGCTGTAGTTGAGGTTTTAAGAAGAATTAGGAAAAGATAGCGCACCGATCGCGTCAAGAAGAATGACAAGATGACGTAGGAGGTCTAGAATCAAGGAGGCACTGACGTCTGTAAGAAGATAGAATTATGGATAGAGATGTGAAGCTTTATTGAGATATTTATGAAATTATAGCAATTAAACATCTTAGAAGAGGAAATATAACATGCAGTATATGTGGAAATAATTTTATGGAAGTCAGATAACCCTTAAGTTATTTTATAACGGAATAGCCGAGATGATCTGGGTTCGAGACTATGACCGTGACGAGAGAGCACAGTGGTGGGGGACTACACCACGTGCCTGCGCCGAACACATAAGCAAGAAGACAGTGCAAGCAAGTTCAGTTGAGCTCAGTTAGACGAGCAGGTAGGAGCAGCTCTATAGCGCAAGCGAGACGCACAGTGAAGGTCACGTAACATACAGAAACTGTCACGGCAAAAGTGTAGGCGACAGTTCCTGCATCGCCGAGCAGCGAAGGCCAAGCGGGTCATTGATCCAGGCGGGCTGGCCGAGGAAGCGATTACAGACGGCCGGGATATGTCAGAACCGCACTGCAAGTAGTTGAAGACTTTATTACAAGCTACATTTCAACGCAGTTTGAACATTGCTTTTACGAATAACTTTATGACTATGCTGTTCTATAACGCATTCGAAGCTGCTTTAACTATTTCAAGTAAACGGAATGTTGTTAGCATAGGCACTGATGAACATTAGATCGTGCATAAATAAGATTTATTTCTTATGCAGTTTTCATGAATTACCTAAATACAGACAACTACAGGGTGTTTCGTAATCTTGAACACTCTCAAGTAAAATTTTATTTTACGGAAGTGAGACATAGCAGTCATTTGAGATTGAACTTGCAATACTCAAACTGAACATTTAACGGAACAGTGGCGTATCTTAGAAGAGGAGTAGGGGGTCCGCTGTTTCCATGAACATTTTCGAGAAGGAGTTGGACAATATCCGCTATGGGTAATCCGAAGTTCAACATGTCCGAGTAGACACTGATAGAGACAAGATGGCACCGCAGAGCGATGGATTCGATTCCTGACGAGAGGAGTCCACCAGCTGATTCACTTGGGATTTCGAAGGCAATCGTCATTTCATGGATGGAATGATATTCACGCCGATCTTTCGAGAAATTCTTTATGTAGGGAAAATCGACGATCTTGGAAATTTATTACAGCTGATTATGAAAGGTACTGTAAGAGTCATAACTACCTGATACGATTATCTTCATGAATACTGGGCACACATGTATATTTTTCTAATAGGAGTGATATGATTATTAAGACATGGTTTGAATTTATATACTTCGAATTTGCTAGAATATGGAGTGACCATATGATATGGCAGGCATCATTATACGAAATTCTCACCATTGATTGGCTTTATTAAGCAGATGTTTGGTCTTTTAGATATTTTTCCAGCTAGGATATTTTTCATGAATAGTTTTTTTTGTGTAACGAGTATTTCGAACTCGTGATCTGCAATTGATTATCTAAAATTACTTCGTCAGTTCATTGCATACTAGCGAGTGTGTATTATTCATCAGTAGGGATTTTTTCCATTGGATTGTTTGGAGATATTAAAAAGTTATTCACTTTAGTGAATGAACATCGCTTTTATATGACAACTAGAAACTTGTTGATTCCTATCTGGTACATTCACTCATATAGCCTACGAGGTGGGGTCTTTCGTATTTATACGATTGTATGGTGGCTACTCATCTTACCCATCGTTCAGGGAACTATCATCCAAGTCGACGGGGCGAGGTCTTTCGTATTTATACGACTGTACGGTGGTTACACATCTTACTCGCCATTGAGGGACTCATTTTTATCATCCGAGTGTACACAAGATGTAAGTGAATCAAACAAGGAACTACTAGTCACATATCAGTCGAAATTTTGTTAAATAAAGTAACGATAAATGTCAACAGGATTGCATTTAGTAATTCTTGTTTGCCAATCCAATATTTTGTTGCTATACTCTTTTGAGAGTAATTTCAGTTTAACAGCTGTTACAGCTGATGCTTTTGATGAGTTTATAATTGTGTTTGATACCTTTGAGAAGGATTTAAAGTAATTGAATCTTGTAAGATTAATCATTAATGGTCAAGATTTATTTTAAGGCAGATCAGTATTGCAGATTTTGATATGAGATTATAGCACATTGGTGTTTTTCTGTGATGTGAATTATAAGAATTGTAAGAGAATTTATGCTATTTGAAAGCAGATCTTAAATTACTGAAGTAATATTTTTCCAATTGTTTAAGAAGTTGTCTAGATGTGATCAGAGTAATTACAGTTATTGGAGATTGTGTGCGTTGATAATTTGAAGCCAGTTATATATTTTTTGTGGATCATGCAACATGGTTAAGTGAAGTTTGTGGTAGGCATTTTGTGGAAGTTGCCATGTGATAGTAGCAACGTTGATAATGTATTTTGAAGCAGACATGAGGTCGTCGTACCCAGTCTAGCGTAATTGTTGAGATTCATGCTGTATGTGCTGAATATTTATGGAGTTTTTGTGGAATAATTGTTGTATTCAAATGTGATATTTGAAGTATTGAGGAAATGTAATGTCGTTGTGGATAGTTAGATCCAACGTGATGTCGTGGAGGCAATAATATTTTTTGGCATGATAAATTAAATACGAGATATAACTTGGAAGTAATAAAACTGTAAGACAACGTTCTATAAACCATATTAAACAATTTGTTAGGAAATTAAACAAATAAATAAAGTTGATAATACAAGATTTTCTGAAAATAATAATTAACGAAATAATAATCTGAGATTTAAGCATATTAACGATCTGACCTAATGAAATAAAAATCAGAATGACTAGATGAAATAATAAAATCTAAATAACCAGATGATTGAAATTTAAATAAGTTGATAAATTAAATTTTTGAAATAAATCGATGAATTAAATAGATGGATGAATTAAAGATTGAATAATTAAACTGATTGAAATAAATTAATAGACGATTGTAATGATGATGAATAACTGAATTAGAAGGTGATAATTAATTAAAGAAGCTGATGATCAATGAATTTATATGGAATTAAATAAATTTAATTGAGATATAATTTGAAGGAATTGCAACTTGAGTTGAGAATTTAAATGATGTAATGGTGATGAATTAACGATTCTAACAGGAGTATGTAGAATTTTGAAGTGAGAATTAATGTGAGAAATATTTAATTTTGATGATGACGATAATGATGACCAATTAGAATATGAATTTTCTGTAATTCACAGATAAGTGATTGTTAATGACGATGTAAATAGTGTAAAGTAATTATTCGATGTTTAGGAGCATTTGATTAACATGTTCAACATTCAAATTATGCCATGCAAACCATAATTTACGTGATATTTAATATGTGTGATTATTATATGTGTATGTTTAGACAGATTAATAACATTTTTAAATCCACATTGATGTTAAATTAAAGAGAAATTAGGTCTCAGGTTTCACAAATGTCAGTGACGAAAGACATAGTGCTACAGTGATCCTGAGAACCCAAGAGAACTTTATAAATTTTTCTTGTTATGTGGATAAAAATAATTTTGGATTAGAAAAGAGATGGTTCGATTTTTGGACAATGACAATTTAACTTTGGCACTCGACCATACTCTTAGGTAGGAGTTGTATTTAAAATGTCTGTCTGACTATCAAAGTAAAATAAATTTGTTTTTATCTTAGTTGTGATCTGATGATGGTGTGATGTTCCTTTTTCTTTCCTTGTCTTGAGTAAGGCTTATCCGGAAAGGAAGTGGTTTGCTAGGAATTCAGTTGATGGCGCCCATTTATATTTCCATTATTTTTATTAAACTTAAGCCCGTAACGACCCTAGAGATACTTTGTCTCGTGATACCCACTGCTTTTTCGATAACTCAGCTGAATTTCCGACACATTCCTTATTTGACTAGAGGTTCGTTTAACTCCGCTCTGTCCTGGAACTCCAGGAATGCGATGTTATAGCAGATGGGTCATCGCATCCCCAGGACGAACGGGTACAGTATAAGTAAACACTCAAGACAAGCTGCTCAGAATGTTTCTTAACGTTGCATCATTGAATTGTTACTGTATTTTGTTTAGCAAATAATGACAAAGTTTGTTGATTTATTGAAGTTGTGGTGTGGCACCTTTGTTATTTTGAGGGCAGGAATCTCCACTAAGGTATCTGTACTAATCTGTGTTCTTCTTAACTTACTAGCCTTGAGTCGAAGTACTGTACACTAAAATGTTTCCACATAAATATGGGTGGTATAAAGAAGCAATTATGCTTATAGTAAAACAGATGTATGGGAATTGTTATTCAGGAATCCATAATGAAGATGAGCAACTCACAAATGGGATAAAGTCATATGCCTCATGTCTCATTTATGGAATGTATTCAGACAAGGTTCCTTCCATGAAACTTATGATAGCAGACACAATTTGGGTTGCAAATTAAGGACTATTCATTGACATTTGTAGGTGTTCTTTATATATCATTCAGCTCATAAGTAACATGGTAGCACGAATCATACTATGAGTCATGTCATTTGGTTTACCCGTCCTTATCCTGATCATTCAATAGGAGAGCACACTTGTCCCAAGGACTGCTACAGACGTGCTAAGGTACATCACTCTTCTATTGTCCGGGGTAGTTAATACCGCTAAATGGCTTGACCTTGGCAATTAGGAAAATGAGTGGGTTCGAACCCAACTTTTGCTGGTTTTTGGAACGAGTTTCCTTAGTTTCTGCTCCAGAAAAAAGGTTTGGACGATACCTCCAAATCCACCACGGCTCGTTTTTCAAAATCGTTGCCCAGATTCATCCATGTGTAGCCTATTCACGTCATCTTTCAGTAACTCATCTCGTGGAAATAAATTGTCACATATAAACTCTTCTCACCTCATCCTGGACCCCGAAGAAACTAGAATAATACGTGGTGAGAATGAATATTCATCCTATTCCTCCAACAACAAAAAGAACGTAAGGAAAGTTTATTTTAATATCTTGCTCAGAATTTCTCGATAACGGGAGTAATGCATTTCCAGAATGTACTGCAGATATCAAAATCAACCCCACTGCATAGCAGTGTGCGTTAAATAGCTCACCACGATCCAAATTGGGAGCCTCAGCAAGTCTAGAAATCAGATGTGCGAACCCTGTTGCTGACAGTGGCTATCCTAAGTGTAGTTTCCTCTATTTTCCACACCACCTTTAACAGTCGAGATAGCACCTTAATTCAAGTCCAGTTTCTCCTACCCCATTACAGACCCTAATGTTTACATTTACACACAATACTACAGTCACCAGAGAAACACAGGCTATCAGACAAATTGAACACACACCTAAGTGCACAGAGCCGGTTACAAAGATTCTCCAATCCCCTTAAATGATATAACAACAACGGCATCAACAAAACTGTGGATTAAACGTATGTATCAAAACGTGGTCTCGTAATGAAGTCAGATGAAGGTGACTCTAACGTTCCTTGAACACCTGTATGGCAGGATCTTTTACAACACGGAATGGGAAAACCATCAATTGAACATGGGAAGTGACAATGTGAGAGAAACATTAACGTCATATCAATAGAGATTCGATTCACATGCATGGACTTTCTGGAAGAGGTAATTATGTTTTTCCACATGAATGTGCACTAAGTGATCAAAAGTCACGAGAAGGGTAGTGCCGTATATGCCTCCTGAGCGTTGCGGCTAGCTGCTGTGGATCAGAGCAGTCTGTCACAGACACGAGTGTAGTGGAGGTGCAACACGTCGCGAGTTAACTGGCTTTGAACGAGGGATGATCATCGGCGCACGGCGCATGGGTCATAGCATTTTGAAGATAACACGTGAATTCAGATTTCCGAGGTCACAAGAGTCGAATGTGAATCTTCAATATCGCAGAGATAATGTTACCATCTGCGTAAACTACCACACGGGATGACGACATGTGTTTAAGGTAAGATCAGAGGCCAAATTTTCAAAATATTGAAAATTATGTTTTGCATTATATAATTATTTTGACTTTTCTGAATATTTTGGTATACTATTTATCATAAAAATCTAATTATAAATATTTTATACTGTGCCGGTTTTGACCGAGATCCAACGACCACATTTTGTAAAATACCGAAATCGGATCAGCACGAGAAAATACATCTCAGGGTCTATCTAGGTGAATACATGGGTCTAATCTGGCATCTCTGATCTCGGTAATTCATAAGTAAGTTAAGGTGAGAAATTATTTTTGAACTAGCACATTCCTTAAAATTCGCAATTTATTTATAAATAAAAAATATGATTCAACTGGTAAAAACCCTCAACAAAGATAAAAACACATCACACATAAGAATTCAACGGTCCCTATAATATTATTAGAATTGTCGTAGATGTGATAATCAGAAAAAATTAATTAGTCCAATCTGATATCCATAAAAAAATCAAAAAGAATATTTACACTCGGTAATCACTGTTCAATAAAGAGTTCTGAGTGATCCCTACTATTTACACGTTCGTAGTTCACTTTACAAAGATTGCAATTTGATTTTATCAAGTATTCGTAGCAAAAAATTCTCAAAATAAATAGTCACTTGATTCATTCGGTGTTATTCCAAAATTAAACTTATTTGGAAAGTTATCATATCACTGATTCGTTGTTTCATAACAATATCAATACTCGACTGACATAAAGTCGAATGTTAATAATTGTTCATAAAGATTTTCAAATTCAAAAACAAAATTTGTTCAAAAACTTTTCATAATATTTTGAAAATTCAACTTTCTTCTTTTATCACATTCATTTGTTTAAATGTCATAAACGATTATAAATTATTCTCATATGTTATTAACATTACACAAAAATTGTTGTAAACAATGTTGTTATTTCTATCCACCATCAGCGGATTAAATTATCTTACTCTTCACCAAATTTTTATGTTAAACAAAATTTTCTATCACCAAACTATTCGTATAATCTCAAAAAAAATTAATAAAAAGTAATAATTATTATTATTAATTTATTAATTTCCAACTTTCCCTTCACTTTATTTATAAGAAGTTTTCTCAACCTCTCACACAATGAATATTTTATTTGCTCATTTCCAATGTTATTATTATTGTTATTCAAAAATAAAAATCATTAATTATTTATTATAATTCATTTGCACTTTTCATTTCATTTTATTTTTTCTCCTCAGTCAAGTTCAACAAATCTAAATTGAAGTTCTTCAATTATTTATTTAGGCATTCCATTTGAATTTTGAGTTGATCCAGAAAAAAAAAATATTTAGATTAACAGAATAGTGAAATCTGACAAGAATATGGGGCGGTACACATCGCCTAACCCTTCTTTTACAGATATAGACCACAGGCTCCTTCAAACAACCGCACATCCTTCTGTGCCCACAACTACGGGAATAAAACCCACTTTTGGATGACCCCCTAGTCCTCCACAACTTTAAGTGTCTCCAAACTCACACTAAAATCCATTCGCTGCCAAAAGTTAAGTTCGTTCACTTGAACAAAAACTAAGTCATGCTGACCACTGGTACGGCGACTAAGTCCTCCGACCGTCAGAATCTCGGCGTGTATACTGTCACTTACACGTAGCGTAGATCCGAACATAAGCAAATGCTTTGAAGATATGATGGCTCTCTGCTCAGCAACGTGGCCTTTTATAGTTCAGCGAGAAATTGTTCGAGAACATTCCATCTCGTATCTCAGCTTCTACTGGACCGATGTTAATGCTTGATAGCTCAAAATCCTCCTCTTGTTATAGCCAGAAAAGTGTGCTAATTTCCTAGCGTCCATCTCTTCTCCTTAAGGTAATTCTAAAAAATTATTTCTCATGACGTATTCAGGCTCCACGTCATAATCTCGCGTCACTCGCCCCTGCGATGTATGCTTCCCTCAGCACTCTTGAGTCTCCTCCGCGTGTTATTCAAATCATCCATTCCTTCAACCTCTTCAACTAACAACTCCTCTTTCCAAAATAAGAATGTCAACAATGTCACGGACATGTGAACGATCCGGGTATATCCACCCCTCACGCCAATAAAAAATATGCGACATATCATATATTTTTTTCCTCATTGTTGTCTGGCTCTTGCCGCGTTGAATTTTCCCACGGTGTTACCAGATTCTTCTTCAAGTAATGTATAACTTCCGTTATCAAAACTTATGTTCCTCTTCTGAGTAACAGATATCCTTTCCAAACGTTCTAAAATTTCTTCATCTTCTTGTATCAAAGTAATAGGCATCACCTTAAAAGTCGGTTCAACTGCACGACTCAACAAGTTCCTACATTCACTTTCCAAGGTTTGTGCTCTATCATAATGTTGAATTGTTGGACAAACAAAGCCCAACGTGTAATCCTTTCACTTGCAAAATTCGTTTTCAAAATAAACTCAAGTGCATGATGGTCTGTTCGCACAATGACAGAATGTCCTATAAGTATCTCCTTCCAAGTTTCTAGAGCGTGAACAATAGCTAAAGCTCAAGTTCAGTCGTGTAAAAATTTCGCTCTGAAGGTCTTAACTTTCTGCTTATAAAAGATAAATAATGCCTAGTGTGATCTTCGTCTTCTTGTAATAGGATAGCTCCTATACCCACATTTGAAGCATCTGATTCGATAGTAAAATTCTTCTGAAAATCAGGATATTCCGGTTTTACACTATTCATCAATAACTCCTTGTCTAGTCTGAAAGATTCCTCGTGCTCTTCACTCTATTTCCATCTGTTCCCTTTCTTCAAAAGATTCTGCAAAGGCACAACAATGTTGGTGTAGTTATCACAACGTCCAGCGAAAAATTGGCAAGTGCCCAGAAAACTACGGACATGCTTTATCCTCGTGGGTCTTTGAAAGTTGGCAATTGCTTGTATATTGGCCTCATTTGGACGATACCCCTGTCCATCTAAGATATGCCTTAAGAATTTGATCTCTTCTTTGAAAAACTGGCATTTCTTCCGATTCACATTGAAATTTGACTTCCTTAAGTCATCGAATAAATTCCTTAAGTATAACAGATGTTGCTCTTCATCTTCAGACGCTACCAGTATGTCATCAATGTAACATATAACTGAGCTCTTCACTTCTGACTAAGATTCTTGTCTAATGCCATAATTAGAACAGATCCGGATGTTTTCATTCCAAATGGTAATCTTTTGAAAACAAATGTTTGCTGGTTAAACATGAATCCGGTGAATTTCTTCGTCTCTTCGCTTAGCTTCACATGATGGTAAAATGATGTAAGATCGATAGTGGAAAACCATCTCTTGCCTTTAAATTTCCTCAACAATTCCTTAATAACCGCAGGTCGTTCATATTCAGGCAAAATTTTGGAATTTAGAGATCTTGCGTCTAAACAAATGTGCAGACTCCCATCTGGTTAGGGCACAACTGCTAATGGATTCACATAAGCTGTGGTATATTTTTCTATTATATCATTTATTTCCAACTCTTCAATCATTACTTTCACCTGCTCTCTATACTTCTCTGCAATAGGGTAAAGTTTACGATGATATGGTGCTTCATCGCTCACTTGGATGTGATATTCAAAATCCTTGATCTCCCCTGGTTTCGCATAAAAAATGTTTTCAAATTAACATAAATTCTTTTTCAATTCAGGTGTTTCCTCTACTTTGACTACTTCTTCTTCTTCTCCTTCTATATTATGAATAACCTGTGACCATCGGATGTTTCCCTCGGTGAATTTCTCTTCGTCACCTTCCAAATCTTCTTCTTCAGTATGATGAAAACGTATGGTCTCTGACTTCATATCGATTATAGCTTTGTACTTAGTCATAAAATCATTTGCAAGGATCATATCATGCTTAATGTCCTTCATCACCACGAAAATGTGCTCAAAATAGCATCCTCCCATCTTTAGCTTTAGCTATAACTGTACTTTGCATGAGGTATAATTCTTTGTATCTTAATGCACGACACAGGAATTTCCTCCAAACATTCTGTGATCTTCCATAAAGCCTAGAGCTTCTCACTAATTACACACAGCATAGATCCGGTATCTATAAGTGTATGAATCTTCGTATCCTAGACTTCACACTCTATAATTGGCAATTTCGATCTTTTCTCAAGTCCAATTCTCTCTTCCTTTACATCTATCAAGTCTTCATCTTCTGCTTACCATTTAACAATCTTTGAAATGTAACTACTTATTGATTTTTCGACGTTTTTTTTCATCACCAGTTGACTTCAGCAATCCGGAAGAACTAGGTTTGTTGTGTTGCTCATCTAGGTATTGCTTGCTATCCTGATGCCTTCTTTCAAGATCTTCCCTAGCCTGTTGCTTAAATTCATCCTTCTCCCGTTGTTCTTCTCTTCTATTTTGTTGTTGATTTCCATACTGTTGCTGTGGCCTATTGTATGGTTTTGATTGAAACCCTGGTTTTCTCCACTGATTCCATCTATTTTGGTATTGATATGGCCTCACATATGGTCTATTCTGATATGGAGTGCCTCTCGTGTTGCTCCATTTCTTATTTTCAATCTGATTCTGAGGTTTGTTCCACTGTTGATTTGTTTGGCTGTGACGATCAGTCACTACAGTGTTTATCGTATGGTTTTCAGTTTTATTGTCTCCTCCTAAGTAAAACATTGGTGTGCATTGGCATGATCTAATCTTTGTAGAACCTCATCGAACTCCTCCATGTTCGCTGCAATCAATGTTCTTTGCACCTCGATTGGAAATTAACGTATGAGCGCAGATATCATTTCAAAATCTGGCATTGGTGGATCGAGAAATTGCAATTTTGATAATTGTTGCGAGAAATAAGCCGAGTACTTTGTTGGCTGTGATGTTGAATATATCTTTGCATACAATTCCGCCCTGATCTGTTGTTGAGTTTCCGGCGACCAAAATTTACTCATCAGCCCCCTGGAATTTCATCGAAGTTGTGGAAACTGGATCTAAAAGCCCTGAACCAAACCAGTGCAAGTCCATCTAAAAATCTGCTCACCACTCTTATCTCTCTCTCCTTTGAAATTTTTGAATCCCGGATGAAATCCCTGAATTCCCCCCAAAATTCGGCCGGTGGGATACTTCCTGTTCCTGAAAATTTTCCTGGTTTATCATCCTTATCCTTTATAGCGATAGGAATAGAATTTGCCATAATTTTCTGATCCTCCATCTCTTTCGAAATTTCTCTCTTTTTGTTCTGCTCAAAAATCGGTATTTCTTCTACATTTCTTTGCTGTCTTTGAGATTCATAAAAAGCCATTCTCTCTTCTAATATTTCCAATGTCTTCTTTAATCCAGAATCACCTGTCTTCTCTGCTATCTCTCATCTGATCTTTTCTATGGTTGTCTCAACAAATTCTTTAGTTACAGGATCGATTCCATTCTTTCTCAAGTCTTGATTCGTGTCCTGAACATCTTTTACTAGTTTTTCAATTATAGTTTCGTGAGTCTTCACTAAATTAGTCACCTTAGACACATCTCTCTGAATTTTTCCTACATCTTCCGATATTACTTTGATATGCGTAGAAAAAGAATTCCTTACTTCCTGAACGTCTTCTTTAGCCTCCTCTAGTACTGAACTTCTGACCTCAGTAAGAGCTATCTCCTTTACATTGTTACTAAGTTCCTGGATTAACTTGTCCTCTTTCAGCTGCTCTAGAATAGTCCCCTGGAAATCTGTTGCCACTTTCTGCAACACCTGCCATGCAGTAACATTACACTCTTCCGTAATTTTAATCTCCAAGTTTACCAAATCTTCAGCCACTCTTCTAGAATGTTTATCAAAATCTTTTTTCATGTCTTTCAATTTATCATACGATTTTTCGATTTTGTCCTCTAAGTTTTTCATACTATCATAAATTTTTGTCTCCAGTGAAACTTTGTTTTCTTCTAACCTAGTTTCTACGTTGTTGGATTTTTCAATTAATTCGCTAATTTTTTCCCCAAAAATTTTGGACATTTCCGCGAATTGTTTCCCCAGACTTTCTGATGAGCATGTTCTAACTATTTAGAATTATCAGCCAAATCTAACCTTAGCGTTTCTGAATTTCCAAAGATTTTTAAATCCATTATGCGGGAATTTTCAGTCAACCTATCAATAGCTATAGAATGTTCAGCAATCTTCTCTTCCAAAGTTTCTCTCAAAGATTCTGCACTAACACTTAATTTGTCTTCAAAAGGTTTAGAATTTTCGGATAGTTTACTGCCAATATCTGACCTAAGTGAATTAGAACTTTCTAACAATTTTTCAGATAGTTGAGATTCTAATGACTGGGAATTTTGATTCATTTCAGATTCTAATGACTGAGAATTTTCATTCATTTTAGATTCTAATGATTCTTCAAAAGATGTAGAGTTTTCATTTATTTTAGATTGTAATGATTTTTCCAAATATTGCGAATTTTCTTGTATCTGCTTTTCCAAACTTTTGGAATTTTCTGACAACATATTCTCTAATTGAGTAGCTCTCTCGATACTCTGTTTATTATTTGACTCCAGCCGAGCCCACACCTCCAAAACCTGATCCATAATTTCCCAATAGAAATACAGGACTGGTAATCCATGGATAAAACGAAGCCTTAATACTAAACATATACTAACCTATGGCATTAGAGAATTCCGAATAAATTGAGATACCCTACGTCGATGTCTAATGGGAAAGAAAAAATCTACTCATTTAAATTGACATTCAAACAAAAACAGCAAAATTTCAAAATTCAAAAAACAAAATCCTCCATCTGGATACTATGAATATGCTATTTCACCTAACCAAAACAAACTCCCAATTCTAACATTTATTTAAAAAAACTCCCTTTAAAGTATTAGTGTACTCCCTTACGAATCAAAGTCGTTGCAACAAAACAAAATGAAAATACTTATTACGAAATGCAAATTTGACTATGTCCTCAAACATGGACTCGACCATCTCCCTTAATTCAAAATTATCTAGATTTTTGTCAATTGTCGAAACAAGTGGCATAATTCACAAGTCTACTCGAATGCCTCTTCGAAAGCAAGTCCGAAAGACCCATTCGATAGCCCCTTAGTACGGGCGCCAAACTTCTCTACCCTACATTATGTGCCCGTTTGGACCGAGATCCAACGACCACATTTTGTAAAATACCGAAATCAGATCAGCACGAGAAAATATATCTCAGGGTCTATCTAGGTGAATACTTGGGTCTAATCTGACATCCCTGATCTCGGTAATTCACAAGTATGGTAAGGTGAGAAATTATGTTTGAACTAGCACATTCCATAAAGTTCCCAATTTATTTATAAATACAAAATATGATTCAACTGGTAAAAACCCCCAAACAAAGATAAAAACACATCACACATAAGAAATCAACGGTTCCTATAATATTATTAGAATTGTCGTAGATGTGATAATCAGAAAATATTAATTAGTCCATTCTGATATCCATAATAAAAAATTCAAAAAGAATATTTACACTCGGTAATCACTGTTCAATAAAGAGTTCTGAGTGATCCCATCTATTTACACGTTCATAGTTCACTTTACAAAGATTGCAATTTGATTTTATCAAATATTCGTAGCAAAAATTTCTCAAAATAAATAGTCACTTGATTCATTCGGTGTTATTCGAAAATTAAACTTATTTGGAAAATTATCATATCACTGATTCGTTGTTTTATAACAATATCAATACTCGACTGACATAAAGTCGAATGTTAATAATGGTTCATAAAGATTTTCAAATTCAAAAACAAAATTTGTTCAAAACTTTTCATAATATTTTGAAAATTCAACTTTCTTCTTTTATCACTTTCATTTGTTTAATTGTCATAAACGATTTTAAACTATTCTCATTATGTTATTAACATTACACAAAATTTTTTGTAAACAATGTTGTTATTTCTATCCACCATCAGCGGATTAAATCATCTAACTCTTCACCAAATTTTTATGTTAACAAAATTTTCTATCACCAAACTTTTCGTATAATCTCAAAAATTATTTAATAAAAATAATATTATTACTATTAATTAATTAATTTCAAACTTTCCCTTCACTTTATTTATAACAAGTTTTCTCAACCTCTCACATGATGAGTAATATATTTGCTCATTTCCAATGTTATAATGATTCTTATTCAAAAATAAAAATCATTAATTATTTATTTTAATTCATTTGCACTTTTCATCTTACTATTTTTTTTCTCCTCGGTCAGGTTCAACAAATCTAAATTCAAGTTCTTCAATTATTTATTTAGGCATTCCATTTGAATTTTGAGTTGATCCAGAAAAAAAAAAATATTTAGATTAACAGAATAGTGAAATCTGACAAGAATATGGGGCGGTACACATCGCCTAACCCTTCTTTTACAAATATAGCCCACAGGCCCTTCAAACATCCGCACATCCTTCTGTGCCCATAACTACGGGAATAAAACCTACTTCTGGATGACCCCCTAGGCCTCCACAACTTTAAGTGTCGCCAAACGCACACTAAAATCATCACCAGAATATTCTGCACACAGCATCATATTATTACTATTATATATTTTTTTTACATATTCTATTTTTTCTCGTAATATTCTGTCAATTACTAGACTGTGGTTCTTTAGTATTATTTTACCAATTAAATAAATTCTGGCCAATATTTCCTTGCCTCGCATTTACATAAATTCTCCCTATTTGATACATTAAATACCTGCCGATCCCTTCTTTTTTATCTGAATATTTTATTTTCTTTCTTTTTTTAAGTGCTTTTGAAAAAATAATTCTGAGCTCAAAGATCTAATACTTCATTCTCTTCATCAAAAAACTCATTTAAATTTATTTAAACTTCCAAACAAGGTTATTTAATTTAATTCCTTCCAACTAATTAAATTCATCCACAAATTATTATTATTATCACCACAAAAAATATTTAAGCATCATCAATGTCAAATGATTAATATCGCCCTATTCTTTTAAATAAATAAATATTTAAGTCTCATCTGTGAATTATTATTATCAATGTCTCCTATTAATTTTTATTTAATTCATTAATTATTTAATCATTATAAACAATTAACAAAATTTAATTTAATTCCTAATGTTCGGTATTATCACTCCCTAATTATTTATATTTTAAATAGCGTTGTTATTATTTATAAATATTATTAACTTATTCACTTCACACTTGATTATTATTATTATATTATTATTAACTTATTCACTTCACACTCTATTATTATTGTTATTAAATAACTCAAATTATTTAAATAATCCAAGCCTCAATTACTTCTGTTCTCATAATCAGAATTAACGAAAAATATTTATATCCCTTGGAATAATCGAAATATTTCATGTCGAAACATGAACTAATGCCTGTCCTAACAAAAATCTTAGATCGAAAAATAAATTGTCAGACAGCAGTTCCATTTGTCATCCAGACAAATACAATCGAAGATCTAGCTAATATCTAGCTATGGTGAAAAATGTGTGTTGATTTCTGATCGTGACTGTTCAATAATATGGATTCCTCTAATGCTACTGGTTAGTGGATAGTACATGAAATGGTTGTCTTACTTCATCCTTGATGTAGATGACGGGCGTGTCCTGCGGAGTACATTATTCCCACAGTGTCTTCCCATGGCCATCTGCCGTATCCAAATACCTCGTTCGTCTCCAAGTCCTTCCAGTCCTACGAGTAGTTTTAGCGGCGCATGATGATGTTCGCAGTCATCCGTTCGAAATAACTCCCGTTATCACTAGTACCGTGAAACATGACAAAACGTTGCTCAGTCATAGACTGGTACAGTACTCTTGTAGATTCGAGAATAAATCTCATGTTCCAATAATGCGGTTTCGTTTGGACGCTAAGATAGGAACACCTATTAGCTGCACAAACGAACAAAATGAAATAAACTTCTCCTGATGAATTCGAAGTGCCTGATGTATAGTCAACACAAGAAATACATCGTTCCGTAGGCTAACGTCTGTGAATGGTTTCGACACTACCATCACCTGACTATAGAATAAGTGACCTGAAAGTCAGTGAATATTCTAAGTCCATTCGCTGCCAAAAGTTAAGTTCGTTCACTTGAACAAAAACTAGGTTGTGCTGACCACTGGTACGGCGACTAAGTCCTCCGACCGTCAGAATCTCGGCGTGTACACTGTCACTTTCACGTAGCGTAGATCCGAACATAAGCAAATGCTTTGAAGATATGATGACTCTCTGCTTAGCAACGTGGCCTTTTATAGTTCAGCGAGAAATTGTTCGAGAACATTCCATCTCGTATCTCGGCTTCTACTGGACCGATGTTAATGCTTGATAGCTCAAAATCCTCCTCTTGTTATAGCCAGAAAAGTGTGCTAATTTCCTAGCGTCCATCTCTTCTCCTTAAGGTAATTCTAAAAATTATTTCTCATGACGTATTCAGGCTCCACGTCATAATCTCGCGTCACTCGCCCCTGCGATGTATGCTTCCCTCAGCACTCTTGAGTCTCCTCCGCGCGTTATTCAAATCATCCATTCCTTCAACCTCTTCAACTAACAACTCCTCTTTCCAAAATAAGAATGTCAACAATGTCACGGACGTGTGAACGATCCGGGTATAATACTGAGTTTTTAAAATTATGTGACATGACTGCAAATATGGCCTCTGGACATCACACTGAAAAATTGTTCATCTACAGAATATCATTCGATCTAGAAGGCTGTGGTTTGGATTATTTCATTGTGGATTGTTCTTCTATTTATTCCTTGGAGTTCTAGTGATTGTCCTTTGTTTATCTTCAATCTGATTACAACCTATAAACAAACGATATATTTCATAGTATTTCATAGTATTCAGAATGACTAGAACCAAAGGTATTTTAAAGAAACGGAAAACAAAGGCAACAGATATTATAGGAATGTGTCTGCAGTAGGTTGTCCACACAGCCCTTCTCATTGATTCCAAGTCATGGGTATTTTCTCTAATAACTTTTCCATAGTACTCCTGGAATTCATCTATGACCTTATCGGTAAGCCTACCGGCATTTTTTATGCTTTTGCCATCAGATAATTTCGTGTCGCGGAGTTTGCTTTTCAGTTGACGAAGTCGTGCTCCAATTCTCTTCTTTACGTGGCCTACACACTCCAACTTTGTGATAGGTTCATCATAAGTGTTACTATTCAAGACAGTTGTGAATTCACACCATCACAATCCTGAGTTTCACTACTAACATTTTCACTATTTACATCAACATTATCTGGTCTCGAATGCCAAAAACTGACTTTGTTGGCATAAAAACATTGAGGCTGGGTGTAACAGATACTGTAATCACCTTCACTGATGGCAATAAGTGTAGGATCAAGGTCCTCCATACGCTGGGAGTGAAGACAGGACGTAACACGGAAAGAGTCCTGTTGCAACTTGACAAATTACGAGTGCGCAAAGCTGAAATTGCGGCTGAACAAATGAATAAGGTGGCAAGAAAGAAGAGAAGAAGGAAGAAAATAGATATCAGGGATGAAGAAGAAGGCTCAGACTATGAAGCAGGATGCTTTTAACAGTAGGTCATCAACAAACAATAGGAATGTTCACATCATGAAACTTTAACTCAGTTTTTCTCAGTTTATTTTTTTCCACACATTTGTCCCTTTTTCTCAGAAATGAGACACAACAGAAATATAATTTTGACACATCTTATTCAATATAAGGTACTGCATATGTGAATCTACACTCAGCTGTATTTCACCGGTGGAACATATTATGACGAGAAATATGTAAATATTTTCTTAAAAATTAATACCTATTAAAAAATACAGTTTTTTTCCTAATCATCTAATCTGCTTGAGTCTAGATCAGTAAACTGCCACAGGTTCTATGTAACACTGATGAAAATTACAGCTTTCTATCTTGAATAGTTCCTGAGATAATGGGTCACCAATGTAGAATATTTAACATCGTCGGTATAGGGCGTTTAATCTTACCTTAACGAACAGACATCACGTCGCCTCAGCAGAATCATATGGGGCTATCCAAGGGCCACTCTGAGTCAGATCACCGCCCAGTTGAATATTGGGAGTCAGGAACCCATTTCATGTCGAGTCAATGCCTCGCACTATTGCTGCCGTTTAGGAGGCTCGTGGAGGAGCATCTCATTATTAACATCATATTCCGTGTCTTCCCATAACTTTTGACCACTAAGTTTATAGCAGGTGTTTAAATGAAGTCGTCGAGTTCAACGACCACAATATTACTCACCTAATGCAGAATTAGAAGGTTCAAGGTAAACAGACACCTTCTCAGTCAGTTAGCAAAAATGCATTGGAATGACATAGCTATCCTAGGATCAACTGCAGTACGTCCCTGCAGCTCCTTCAATGCTTCTCAGACATTCCGAAATGGTTACAAATGGCACTTACAGTATGTCATGTTATGATGAAGCCCAGTTTAATATACTCGTATATCGCAGAATTCACATATTATTCATTATATGACTTCCACTGAATATGTTGTGTGATGTCATTGTTTATAATGCTTGGCAGTAGCTGGTACGTCCCATTTTAAAATCCATCGTTAGCAGGCGAGCATTGGCATGTCCCTCCTGCTGCGCTGTCATGCAGTGTGCCAGTTAAACGTGTGAGAGAAAATCTACCTTATGGACAGTGGTTTGAGATATTACCATTTTAACCGGCTTCTATTACTTTCGGGAAATATTCCAATGTGCAGTATTGTTCTTCTTGCAGAGGTACAAATCTGTTCTTGCAGATAACCTAGATGTTAGGCCCCTTAAAACAACATCAACAACAACAACAACAAATCTGTTCTTTATTAGGGGTCATCGCTATGTAGATATGTTCACAAATATCTTGAAGTCCTCCATGATTTATTGCATTTTAGTAACTGGCTGACTGCGTGGCTCAGCGGTAACGTCCTCGCCTGCTGTAGCCAAGGTTGCAGGATCGAATCCTGGTGCAGCCTGTTGGTATTTGGGAGTGCACAAATGCGAGGAAGCCGTGTCAGTATATTTGCTGACACGTTAATGATCCCCTTCGGGGGAAAATTCCAGCTCCCCGGCGTCTCTAAAAGCCATGGTAGTTAAAAGGGACGTAAAACCAATATTATTATTATCAGTTTTAGTAATTTAATTTAATTTGGAAGTTTCCACCAATTGGCCCACCGCAATTCCTGTTTTAATTTGGTGCCTAGCAAGTAATTATTCACACCTGTGATCGCGATTAACTATCCGGTTTTGTTGTACAAATCTAGTATAAGTGCCTGCTGAATGAATTGTTAGATTCAAATGTCACTTGAAAACTCTCCTCTTGAATAAAATCTGCTTTCCAAATGTGTTCTATTTGACAGATTGGAAATCCATTCTTGAATTGGTTTTCTGTGGTTCGCCACTTCTACTCCCAGTAAATTCTGGGAGGGTACTTAACTTCACGGACGCCTCCTACCCAGTTAAACAGTTAAACAGAGTAGAGTATCAGACAGGCTCCTCACACACCTAACGACACGGGGATGCATGATATGGATCCGAAAAGCTTCTGAAGGAAACAACAGAAACAAACAAGTGAAATTTGTGTTCCGTTTCTAGTTCAATAATTTATTTTAGTAAATCGTGCTATACGTTGAGTGTTTGTAGAAGGACGTTATTGCTCTTTTGTGCTGTATCATATGGTTTACTAGAACAAGTTACACTACTACAATCATTACATAAATACAGGTTATCAGACAAGTTCAACACAAGACTAATTATACGGGGCAGATGATCAAGATGCCCTAAACCCCTCATATGAATTAACAACATCTAACAGAAGCGATTCGAAACAAAAGTTTGGTGCTTTTCAGTCGGTCAACACAATTGTACCCAAATGAGATCGGTTATTCCCTAATCCTGAAAAACATTACATGAGATTAATAAATACACCCTGATGACCAGTTTCGATCGTCAAGCGATCATCATCAGATCTATAACACTTAGGCTATAAAATCTATGTCTGAAAGTATGGGTGAAAATATTTACAATTTGTACATTTATTTAGTTGCAGTATTAGTTGAGATAATGAAACTCGTCAGTATTTGTTACTTGTAGTGTACATGATGTTTTGTTGAGATACTGGAAGTGGTGATTACCTCCGGAATTTACCTGTTTGGAGTGAATATTTGGTTGTTGTAAATAGCCCATATAGATTGTATTGTACACTCTACTTGTCTGGTTGAGTCTTGCGCGGTCCTGTTGAGAGCAGTTCACTTGTTCTCTGTGTACACTCAACTGAATGGAAATTTATGTGTGTGAGGTTCCATTATCTCGCTGGGCTGTTCCCCGTCTCGCATTCCTAAGTGTTGTGTGTTCTTCGTGCAAGTGTACCTGTAGTGCATTGCCAAGTCTAGTCTCGCAAATGTGGTGTATGTTATTGTATTCAGGATAATCTTCAACTATTAAAGACCTGGTTTTAAACTCTCCACGCATAAGCTAACAATCGCTCTTTAAGCTCAAACGAACTAATGAGAATGTCCCGGCACCTTTAATACTGCCGTTAATACCGGCCCAGGTTTATTGAAGAAAAAGATACATCGTACATCCTGATCCAATAACATGTTTCCCCTATTAATCCCTTATCTAGCTCGGCTACATCGTTATTTTGTGTCTTGTTTCCGACGGGGTGTGTTTTCTGGTAGAGTGAAGAGGGATGAACTCTCCATGAAGGAGTGTTCGTTTAAATTATTGGGTTTGTTTCTTTTCGCTAAGTGTATCTCGATTGCTTCCTTTATGTCATGAGCATTGCCTTTCGTTTCGTAATGAATTATTTTTGATGTGTAACATCTTTCCACTCGGTTGCTGGATATTTTTGTGGGAGGGATTTTGAAAAATGGGACGGAAGTGGATCGGAACGATCGAGGTGGCACCAGCTGGCACACTTCCGTTCGATCGAACGGAAGTGTGCTCGAAAGGAAGTGTGCTAGCTGGCAGTGGTGGATCGAATGGAAGTGTAAGACGCACTGCCAAATCGATCGATCGATCCAGCTGGCAGTGGTTAAAGAAACAATGAGCGCGCGGTGTGGGAAATTGATACCATGACGTACTCTCGGCCATGTGGAATGTATATGACATACTGAACGGTAAACGCTCATTCAAACTCTGGTGTCAAGTGATTGAAAGAAAGCACATGGTACAAGTTCGAAGTCTTCGTATCAGTATTTAAATGGTAAAATGCCTTAATATCAAACATTGTAAGTAGTCAGCATTGCCGGTATTATGTTTCTGCCCAATGGCTATTCAAATATTAACCCACATAACGGTAATGCGTTCATCAATATAATATAATCGTTGTGGTTATACGAGAATTGAGCAAGCCTTCATGAACTATTGCTGAATACATTCTCTTTACTCACAAGAGGGCCTATTCATTAGGCATTTTAAACTAAATTTCACGCCGGAAAATTATCGAAACAAGCAAAATATACATGAAACTTAATTCCGTAATGCAGTATTATTGGAACGTGGAAATAAGTCACCATCTTATGCACAATATTTGCGTAGTCGAAATAGCAGTGGGGTTAGCGCCTATGACTTTGAATCTAGAGATCTCGGGTTCGAATCCCGGACGGGGCACATATTGTTGCTACCAGATTATCATTTTAAGCGATATTTTTAATATCAATATGACTCATTTTAACAAAATCCATATGAAATTACGTGTTGGTCTGCGAATCAAGAGGTCGTGTTTATAAGGAACTAGCAGTAGTGCCCGGCTTCGCCCGGTGGATTTATTTGTTTTATGGTTGATAATGAATACTACTACAGAATTGGCACATGATACTTAAACTAACAAAAACCAATATTTTAAATATATATATTTTTGTGATGGTGGTGGTGGTGGTGGTGGTGGTGGTGGTGGTAGTGGTGGTGGTGGTGGTGGTGGTGGTGGTTGTAGTGGGGGTGAAAAATGGTACAGTATAATGGACGTTACAGTCAGGTCAATATCCCGTAATGAAAATTATGAATAGGGAAACAGCTATTTACTGACTACAGCACTGACACATGTAATTTACAAACAAATTTACAAAAAAAAAAAAAATAGAAAGAGCAGAAAGTGAAACGAAAGACACTGCCTAGAGCGAATATATCTCATTGGCTGTTAAAAACGTAGAGACCAATAGAGTCGTCTTTTGTCGCATAGCGCCGTAAGAAAATAATCAGAACTTTTTGGCAAACTTCGGCTGTCCCGAGCAACTGAGGTAGCAATAGTATCATTCATCGCCACAAAGCGCTTAACGATAAGTTTCGGAATACATGAATGTAAATTTGAAAGCATCAACGCTTATTGCAGCTGATAACCTCAATGTACTGCACCAACAACACCCTTATACAGAGGCATAGTATTGTCATGATGATAACTGTTTAAAGGGGCCTAAGAAATATTTTTGCACTAATTAATCCCCGTGACAGAAATTTATAAGCAGCACACGATTTAACTATTTTCACAATTCTGCATCAGAACACTGGTAGGGGTGACGTGATGCAGCCCGAACTGCCCGGCAACGACAGACTTATTCAAATACTCTTACAGTTACACTACTACGGACATGAATGGTTCTAGGGCCTTAATACGTGGTTTTCAAGTTCATTCTGTCTGTTATTCTATATGTAGGGAATGGGGAGCGTTGTCCAAAATATCAAGTGAACAGTGTTATCAGCAGGGTTTCAAAGTGTATGTAAAATTTGGTGCAATTAAGAGAAACGGTGTAGATTTGTGATGAAGGGCCTAAATGCAGGGAATGGACAGGTCTGTCTAAAATTTCATGCAGACAGTGTTACTCGCAGGGTTCCAAAGGGTAAGTATACAAATTGCCGTTCAGATCGGTGAAACGGTGTAGATGTGTGCCAACGGGCCTTAATGCAGGGAATGGAGTGGTCGGTCCGAAATTTCATGCAGACTGTGTTACTCGCAGGGTTCCAAAGGGTAAGTAGGGCCTATACAAATTTTGGTTCTTATTGGTGAAACGGTGTAGATTTGTGCCAAAGGGCCTAAATGCCAGGAATGGAGTGGTCTTTCCGAAATTTCATGTAAACACAGTCATTCGCAGGGTTCCAAACGGTAAGTATACACATTTTGGTTCAGATCGGGGAAAAGGTGTAGAATGGACTGATCTGTCATAAATTTCACGTAGACACTGTAACCATCAGTGTGCCAAAGGGTAAGTGTACAAATTTTGGTTCTGATAGAGCGGATAGAGCTGTTCGGGAGCACTTGTTCTACCAACTTACTGAACAAAACTCAATCTTGAAGGTTACCTGAGAGGTGTAGCCTAATGATACATAGCCTAAACTATTCCTCTTGAATCAGGCTATCATATAAAAAAAGAATTTTTCGAATCGGACAGGTAGTTCCAGATATTAGCGCGTTTAAACACATAAACACACAAACACACAAACACTTCAGCTTTATTATATTAGTATAGATTTAAGGTTATGAGCGGTGTCGCGTCTATTAATCTAGTTGATCCATATCGTATTCTTTATTTAGGCTAGTACTGGTGGAAGCTACAAATCACCTAATAAAATGAGTACCGTATTATAAACTACAATATCTGTAAAACACTCCCTTTTACAATAAATTAATATTTGTGCCAATAATAGTATAAAATACCGGTGTATCAACAATTTCACGTGCGGTTTCTTCTATGTCAGATGATACACATCATATGCGACCACTGTAAGGCTCGTAACATTTTTAAGTCGGTTTCAATGTTAGTGAAACCGTCTCCCGCGTCACACATGTGTTCGCATATGACCGAGTGTGTCCTGTATTTTATCGCATTTCTATGTTCATTGTAACGTGTAACCAATCGTCTTCCACTCTGCCCGACGTAATTTGCTTGGCACGTAATGGAATATACCCCTGACTTTGAATACTTTAAAAGAACAGATTCGTAAAATTTTCTTTCTTCAGAATTATATTTCCTATGTGAGAGATGACAATAAGGATACGTTTCTGGAACAATAAATCGATAGCCAATGGCTAGGTTGTTCGACTGTTTTGAAATATTATTCCTGAAGTGTGGAGGTGGATTTCAGTCAGCACAATTTCAAGTTTCTCAATTTTACAGATGACGGCATCAGCTGTTATTAGATAAACGGAACAATATAGGAGCACTCAAAATAAATTGGTGTAATGATTCCTAAGGAATGTTATTGCTTGGAAAAAAATTATCATACCAGTATAAGTTATGAATTGTAACCAATATTATTATGAGCCCCCGATGACAGTTTGATGTTTGTTGACTGTTACTGTTTTATTAAGTACAATGTTATTGTGAACATTCTTATTGTGGTGGCAATATATTTCCAATTGTATTGGTCATTTGGAGGTAAAAGTAGGTGCATTATCTTATTAAACTATTATTATTATTATTATTATTATTATGTTTATTATTATTATTTTATTATTATTATCATCAGTCGTCTAAATATATGGTAATTTCGGGGTTAATGTAGAGTTTTGTTGGACGATGGAGTTCTGATACCTGGCTTACTTCCATTTTTAAAGGTATTCTTTTAAATTTAGCTTGTAAATAAATTTCTAATATAAAGAGTACTAGATGTATTGATCTATGATCTGGTCCAGTGAATTGTGTAAGGGGTCAACAAAGATATTATTTTGGTGACCTTTGATTTACGCGTGAGTCATAGGAACGATCCACGAAACTCCGTGATCAGAGATTTGGCAACGCTGATGTCACGTGGGTTCTACCCGGCGAACCAGTGGACTTACGTGCACTCAGGATTGGCTATTACGGCAAGTGAATTACAGGAACATCAAATTTGGCATGTAAATCTGGTTGAAGAGAATAATTCAAAACTTTTATATATCATTTTTCAATTGGAATTAAACAAGAGGGCCATTTCTCCAATTTGGTAACTTATGAATAAACACATTATTATTTTTGTTATGGCCTAATGTTTATTATTCCAAACTTTCAAAAGGTCTTCGAAGAAAAATGAAACAGCTAGGAAAAGAGACAGGGATCAATTGTGGTTTACCCAACAGATGTATGCTCTAATTTCGAGTTGATTCGGACACTTCTTGAGTTTATCTTGAAAGGCAAAAGAAACGCTGAATTCTTCATTTATATACGACCTCGCTGTACTGAAATCTTCTCTCAAACTCATTCATAAGATCATTTAGTATGAGAACATAATTTGTGTCGATAACAGTGCTAGGAATACTAAGCTTGATACAGTGACGTAATGGTCGGATGGGTCCGGAAACCCTCCCAAACCTTTTAAACTGGCGATTTAGGTAAATCGAAAAACAATGTCTTTAGGCCTCTCGCCGTATGTGCAATCCTGGGAGATTAAAATTACCAGTTTTCATCGTGTTTACGGTTGAAATATAGCTAGCATAATTCACTGCTGAACACAGTGTAACGCTACGGTTGATAGCTTCCCTGTTCTTCGCCAGCCAAACGTGCAAGTTTACTTGACACTTCCTTGGACCCTTCCTCCGAGCCTTCACTGCAGGCGGAAGAGGGGAAGCTGCTGAGTTCACTCAAGACACGAAAACCCCACTGCGAGTACACGTTAACTTATCTTGGCTACACAACATACGGATTTCCTGGAATGGTAAATTCAAGATTTAATTTATAAAGGTAGGCCTATTTTGTATTTGTACTATATCCAAATTTTATATAAGTTACTGTACTTCAGTTATCATTCAATGGAGTTACTACTTGATACTACAAATAACTTACCTGTACAATAAATCCATTAAAACATGAATCAATTTCGCACTGAACTTACAGGATCTCAATGTGAGCTGGCACAACTTATTGATGTTAATTCATTTCAGGGGCTTGAGATCTATTGGTCTTGAGTCCTGTGTAGTTGGGTGTGATTTGAATGTGTCCGACAACCTGTATTTACGTTATGACTGTCGTAGTTTGACTAGCTACGTTACGGGAAGGGCTGAGTAAGTTAAGGGAGTTTCTAGTTTTACATGACCGTTAATCTCGCGATCATGAGCTGACAGTGAACCCCGGGACCTACGTTTTACGTGGAATCCGAGCCACAGGACATGCTATTTCACTCTGAAAATCTCACGTGCATTGACCGGGAATCGAAACCGGTCCGCCGTGGTGAGAGGCCAACTGCTCAATCGCTGCGCCAGCACGCCCCTGGGGGCAGAAATAAGGTTGGCGCCCCAGGACATGAACTATAATACTATCCCGGCAATTGAGTGGGGGGAGTGTGGAAAAATCCGGGGAACAATTGCACTCAGGATAGCCGCTGTCAGCGACGGGATTTGAACCTGCGATATCCTGACTTGCTGCTGCTGCCCATGTGGCAATGGTGCACGCCACGGTACGCAGAAGAAAGTTATGAGCGACAGTGGTATGAGAGTACGTTTATATGCAGTAAGAATTCTGCTCAAAATGGCCACGCAAACGGTTTAGACACTCTTCACGTTCTCTTGTAGAGAACTTCTGAGACATCTGCTTAGATATTTAACTTTCATGTTCAGCGCCATGGATCTTTCTGGTGGCTTCACTAAATGAACAATGTCGTCGGTGGATAATTCCTTAGCCTGTTACTATGAGTTTTTCAGCTGGGAGAGTTGTTCCATCGATTTTGGTAAGACGTTCAAAAGTTTTCTCTAATACTTGGACTTATTGGTCTTCCTCAGATGAATCAGCTCCAGCAGTGATTCCAGTTGCGGCCTAAACTCCTCCCCATGCAACTTTGATGTAGAACAGAGCGACCGTTAACGATAACTGATCTGTTAAGTGATTTTTAGCCTACTTTTCACATTTTGCAAAATGAGGAAAAAGTAGTCTTATGAGATCGGGCAAATGTGTGTCTGTCTGTCTGTCCTTCTGTCTGTCAGTCTGTATGGCTGTGTGTGTGTTTCCCCCCCTATCAACTCCTAAACGGCTGGAGCAATCGAAACAAAATTTGGTAGGAGTAAAGATCTATACCTGAATATCTCACGTCCATATTTGAAAATGATGTCAGTGCTACCAATTGCTAAAAAATCGCAATTGAAATTTGAGCTCCATGTTGGATATCTTGGAAGGTATGAAGAGGATCTATTTCAAAATTGGCACACGTATAGATAATAATATTGCAGTTTAATTTCCAGGAGGTCATACATGGCAGTGTTGCCAAAATGATTACAAGCCTGCTGATAAGTCCAATTTTTAAATGCATATAACTTCTACACTATCAATTAGAATTCAACCAAATTTCGTATATTGTATGTGTACATAACCAAATATGACTGAGCGTATTCTTAAGACCCACCAGGGCTGCCAACTGTAAATAAATGCTCTTAATTTATTTTATCTAAAATACCAATATATCAGAAAGTATGCAAGCCGATAGCTTTAAACTATGCACACGTATAGTACCTGACATTCTATATTAATTTGGAGTAACATATATACGTCAGTGCTACCAACATGATTCTAAGCCTGCTGAGAGGTCCGACATTAAATACATGTAACTTCCATACTATCATTTGGATTTCAACCAAATTTCGTATGTGCTATGTGTACGATAACAGATATCACTATGCGTACTCTTAAGAGCAACCAGGGCTGCCAACTGTTAATATGTGCTGTCCCCATTTTTGTTACCCTAATATCAATATATCAGAAAGTATGCAAGCCAATAGCTGTAAACGTAGCACACATATAGTACCTGGCATTCTAAATGAATTTGGAGAAACTAATATACGTCAGTGCTGCCAACATGATTCTAAGCCTGCTGATAGGTCCAATTTTAAAATGCATGTGACTTTTATACTAACTAATGGATTTCATTCAAAATTGGCACAACAATAATTCATATTATTTCAGATTATTTCTGACCATTACATGCATGACATTGTTGCCAGCATGATTTTACGCGCGCTGTTAGATCCAATGTTTAACTGCATGTAACGTCCATGCTATTAATTGGACTTCAACCAAATTTTGTATTCTGTACCTTTAGAGATGGAACTAAGAATATATTCAGTCACCAGGGCTGCCAACTGTAGTGCTCTATTAGGCTACATTATGCCAGGTATACAGTATTTCGAACTAATTAGAAATTTCGATATTAGCAACATAATTTCGTCATTATTCTATATAGATCCATGGAGATTAATCATTGGCATGAATCTTAAATTTTAAGAAAAGTATGCTCTTTAGTTCGTCACGGAAATTCTTGTTTTACTTGATACCGCATGTCCTTCAAAATGTTTGATTATTCCCGAGTCCAAAAGCTGAAGCTATCTAGTGCAATGACGAGAAAGAAATTCCACGAAGATATTCACATGGTTTTTGCTTATATTGCTGGGATTTTGTGACATGGCACATTGTCAAGGGTTTATAACACATTTTGATTCTTCATTCTCATATCGGTTATTCACGTCTTTATAGTGTTCCTATACTCAACGTAAACCGATAGGTTAAAATTGTTGAAATACCGAGGTTTATCAGACCTTTCTTTTATCTGTTTTGTTGGCATTTGCACGAAATATTACGTTTGTTCTGTCCTTGATTTTTTGCAGCCCCTTGCAGTAGCAATTGTTACTGATTTATCAGGTTGCATACGTTAAAATAAAGCAGTTTCATCCGTATTGTACACATCATTTGCATCATAATTTTTTATGACCGCTGAAAGTCATTCGCAACCCTCGTGGACAACCACCTTGCGTCTGTCCATGGCGCTGTTTTAAACGAAATAGTGAACAGTTACTGTCTGTAACGCCTAATTTGTCACCTACAAGTTTTACCTGTTACTTAATGACCTCATCGGTGGCAGTTCCATTTTATTGCGTTGGCTTGGATTAACCAAGTACTGTACTCAAAGCTTCTACAAGCTACTCATACTTGAATCCTTTTCAGTTTTTTGGCTAACAGATTTGCGTTTTTCACTTAGAATATCTCCAACATTTCGTTTAAATGTGGTTTTGCCCACAGTAATGTACAATGGTCCAATATTCTGTTAAGTATCAGAAGGATAGTTTTCTTTATAAGCACACTCTTTCTTCCCTTTTTCTCTTAATATCTTTCGTCATCCATCGTGGAAACTTGCAAGCACAGGACAGAAGAACAGGACTGAATTTCCTAACACATCAAGATGAGCTACTTCCTGGCATTTTACATTCTATATTGTGAAATCAGGGTTCCATATCTGTTCACAGAAACGGTCCCAATTAATAAGCCGTAGGGAAATTCCCATTTATTTCATGGCTATTTTTCCAGAGATGGTGCATGGGAAAATCCCTTGCAATACCACACTCGAGATTATAATAAATATTTATTGCAGCCAAGTGGCCATAATGGACAGTTATAAGGTGTGCTTACAAATAATTATTACAGGTAGATTAATCTTTACTGTATTCAACTATGCTCTTTGTCCGTTTGCTGCATGATGTGATGTGGTATTTGTCGCAGGGGTTATTGCACAGAGAACATACGCATTCTTCATTCGGTTCATGGTATTTAACATTTTTACAGATCTTGTGGTGGCAACCGTGGATGGCGAGTCTTGTTACCACATGTCTCATCTCCTGGTTCTCGTTTGTCCATCGTCTGTCCACCATTGCTTCTGTTGCGTAGAATTCAAGCGGGATTTCGTTCTGCTTCTGATGTCTTATCTCGAGGAGTTTCTTCATATGCTTAGTAGATGGCAGTTGTAGTCTTAATCTGAGATCTTCAATGTAGTATGTTTCTTTTGTTAGGACATATGCCAGCCTGGACTGGGACGTTCTTGCAATTCCTAGCACCCTTTTCAGGAAAGAAGCTTTTACTTTTTCAATTGTGATTAGGTCTGTCATGGATAGCCTTTCCCATATCAGTTCTAGACCATATGTAATGACGGGGGTTATTTTCGCGTGGAAGAGAATCATTGCTGTTTGTAGAGATAGTTTGGTAATATTGTTCAAATCGTACATTCCTCTAATGGCTGCTGCTGCTCGTTCCTTTATATGTAGTCTAAAGGATTGGCACGTTGTCTGTAGGGTGAGGCCGAGGTATTTGTAGGAATTGACTGTCTCAAGTTCAGTCTCTCCCAGGATCATTTTGTTTTCGGCGGCTAGTTTTCCTCCTTTTCGGAAGGCCATATGCACTGTCTTCTTTTCATTTATACTGAGCTCATTTTCCTCCGCCCAGTCTTGCAAGTTGTTGAGCACTTCCTGTAGCTCCTGTCTGTTTGTAGAACCCAGAACCATGTCATCTGCGTACAGGTAGAGGGATACTGATTTTGTGTTTTCACACTCGAGATTATGAGGCACAGTACTAATGAGGGTCGATAGCATCCAGCCAGTTCAAATTCCTACAGGATTACATTAGTGATATATTACAATTTGAAGTTCCCGGGTTCCTGCGGATAGTTTTAAATCAACAGTTGGGGATAGATCGAATACACTGCACGGCATTTCTCTTCCTGTGCTACCTATGACGGAAAGCGATAGTTTGGGGTGGCATTATATCGAGTTAGTTACTGTGATACTTCCATCACGAATATCTGTTGGTTGCTCATCCTGGGCGACAACTGAGGGTAGTGATACATTCGGTGGTAATATACCGAAGGGTAACTGCACTCACACGTACATTTCTTCACCAAGTTAATTTCAAAAAATTTTTGTATATATTTTTGACTATGTAATATGAATAACTAGCGCAAAAACTGCAAGCAAGAAAAAAAATATGTGTACGGAAACTTCAGCCCGTTTGGAAAGAAATTGGTCATCGTTAAAGTTGGGTTTATATTCACGTTTGATACACGTACATATTTAGTAAGCATGGTTATTTTGAAAAAGACTATTGTAATTTTGAAGAAAATCACATGATGGCTGCAAATTCGGCATTAACTGTAAGTATGCAAATATGACTTGGTGGGTTTCGGAATCCACCTGTTTAATTGGAACGCGCTTTGGTTCATTAAGTGCCTTAATGTTTCATGGTTAGTAGGTTTAATTTTAGGAATTATTACTACTAAAAGTTTCCTCCATGACTAAATGGATGGCCATGACTCATGACCGCATGATGAATGGTCACGTAAAACTAAAATCCTCCTTTTTGTTTAATGGATGCAGGTCAACTTACTGACTATGTTCAATGACTTAATTTTGATTGTCCTCGTTTTTCATTTTGTAAGATAGCTACATCTTTGCCATCCGTCCGGTGTTTTTGTGTTGAGTTCTTCTGATAAACTCTGTTTCTATTATGACTCTAGAGGCGGATTTAACAGTTACTATTGGGATAAATATAAATAGGGTAGGTTCCCCTGGGCTTGAAATAAGGTACGATATTGGAATTTTCCTGGAGGGAATGAGTATATATTCGGAAGAAAGCCACGTTCAGGATGGTCATTCAGCATTGGAATTTCAACCATCGATCTCTGGATTTTTTTGCAGCTCATCATCGCAGTCATGGTGTTTGATTAAATGCACACGCCTTGGGGTTCCATAATGTGCTGGTTTGAATCGATTCAATAGTTTCAACTGTTGACTATGTATTGAGTTTTTGTATATTTTTTATTCATTTTAAGCCAATTAGCATTGTATACACACCGACACAAAACAGCAACTGTTGAGTGATTTACAAGAAATGTATCCTTAGATAGTAGATATGAATTGCCTGTCTGCTTTTCCTATCTTAAGAGAAATACTTTTTCAATATGCCTACGGGGATAAAACACTAATTATTCACTAACAAAACGAAGCTACTCCAAATATGCTAGTTGCATAATTTTCTGAAGGAAGATCATTCTACTGGCAAATATGGCACACCAAGAAATAATTATCTATGGACAGGTAGTTGTTCTCGTTGAATGAGGAAATATAACCGTAACAGAGGCCGGGCAAAACTTCCCACAGATTAGAGTGACACGTTCCATAACATGTTTAAGAGATTCGCGAGATGTAAGCCAACGGGCTAGCTCCGCTTTGTGGTTGGTCTCAAACCGGGAACAGGATGAGTGCTTAATCGCCGAACCCCATTCTACTCTGTTCATGAACACCGTGCATCTATGCCAGATTGCACATTTCCCCGGCTGCTTTAGGACGGTCTTGAGACAGAGGTTACAATACCGGTGAGTGGCTAGGGAATAAAAGCTTACGTATGAGCAGAGGGCTGTAAGCCTTGTGCTTACCGAGGACAACGTGCTACGTGATTGGTCAAATGCCTCATTCGCCGTCAAAAGCACAATTTCGTTGGCGAACGATGAACCGATACGCCAGATTCGACTTATCGGCACTCCACACAGTCCAGAGCACCTATTCAGTGCTCTCTGACCATGTGTCTCTTGTGTGCTGAGGTTGAATGAGCTATCGTGGGATATGAATGTCGCAAAGAATCGAGCAACGTCCATGCGCTCTCACGGCTGTTGATTATTTTTTGTATATATTAGAGGATGTGCGGACAGTATAAAAGTTTATCCGGGCCTGTCTCTTATCGGATTAGTTCAGGGATGGTTTGCTAGGGGAGGTAAGGTCAAACTTATCGGCCGCCTTCCTGGTGGAGCAGACTGGAAACCCATTGAGTATTGTGGGACGACGAATAAAGTGATGGTGGAGACCTGGCCCTATCACACGTCAAGTAACAACAACGTTCCCAGGGATGTCGTCAGTGCAGCCTGGAACTATGTGACATGTGTCGGATCTACAGTACATATGGTTCTTCCCTAATCGATTTCATGCCGCACAACTGGAAGAGGGTTTGCACATAGGCTATGAGGACCAGACAATGGTCCTTTTCAGTATCAATAATATGATCTTTTGCTGTCAATAATGGAATTATATAACAAAGTAAATTACGCGACTCACCACACACGGTCATTGTGGAAATAAAATTAAATTCAAAATAAAAATACCCCACCCCCGCGCAACTATTATGACCGACGGACAAAATATAGTGCGCGCATTACGATATTACGAGTAATGTGACCACTGGACGTACTGATCGAGTCCAAGCTCTATGAACTTGCGGGGTGAGGAGAAAGAGCAGGGAAGTGTCGGGCGTGAAGAGAAGGATCTGTCAACAGCCCACCGTGATATATGGTATTCCTATTCCAATACTGCTAACATTCGGCCGTTGCTCAAACCACTGTGGTGTTAGGAATGACTGGGTGAGTCACCGACCAATGTACGTATTTGGTTCTGTACTATGCACGGACCGAGAAACCTCATCACTCGTCAACACCACTAATCATAGTCCGCGATGCACATTCCTCTCAGGTTCGCGCAGCTTAGACTCAAGCAGTATATATTATGTCCCAGGCTGAGAGAGAAAAGGAGCCAAGTCCTGTGGCCCAATTTCACCTCCAGTACGTGTTGCGGGCAACCATACCTTTCAGTGGACACTCAATTTCTACGTCGGTGAATGTAATATTTGCAAACGTAGAAATAGCCAGTGTTGATTAAATATTGATGTTATGCAGTAATACTATTTGGATGTTGTTGGTAGAATCCCATAAAGATAGCAGGTCCAAGGCCATTCGAGTGATGCAACGTAGTTATAGTTATGAGACACTGAACGTCGGGTGCTCCACGTGCCAGGGTGGTAACAACACACATTGCCCGAAAGTCTGTGCTTCATAGTTTTTCCTACGTTGCACCGTTCGGATTGTCTTGAAATTGGTTCCATATATGCTATTGCGCCCGTTGACGCATGTGTGCACAGCTAATAAAGACCAAGATCCATGCTGAAAAGTAACTGAACATACCCTGCGAGCGGCGGGAAGAAGCTGAAGCAATATCGTTTATGATAACATTTTTATGCACTTTAGACATTCCATAAATCAACAATAATTTAATCAACGTAATTATGCTTATTTAAAATACGATATACAACGCTGATGAGCGAAACCGTCTATTTACGCGGCGAAATTTTGACCTGAGTGATCGCCATATTTTGCGAAGCCAGTACCTACTTGTCGTTTGTTGGAGCAACACCTATGTGCATGTGAAGCACGAGTAAGGACACGTTCCGAGAACGGAACCCATGTGCTATGGAAAATCCGAGTGTATTTGTCGAATGGACAGCCATCAGGGCATTATCTAATAATCAAATAATTGTAGACAATTAGTAACATTTGATCAGTGATATATTTTGATCCACGAAGTGAAAATTATGGAAGCGTGCTTCGCAAACTTTAAGACCACATGGTCGCATCCAAGTGTATTATAAAACTGTGAATTGATAAACTGTGAAAATCCAGAAGAGTATTTTATGTTTTGCCGGATGGGCAGTCATATTGATTTATATTTTCGTGTAAATATTAGTGAAAGTTGCGAGTGAATTCGCACAAGCGATAATTTAACGCCAGTGGCGGAGTGGAAAAATGCGCAATTTATCACCCCACCTTAGCATCAGTGAGTGCAGATTTTCTTTAAACATGTGTAATATTATCACCAACGGCAACATTATGATCCTACTGAAACATAAAATTTGGAATATAACCCCTACCATGCAATGCAGATGGATAACTAAACCATGCGTGGGGAATAGGCAGAGGAAGGTGACCGGAAACAATGAGGAAATTATATAAGACCATAAAGGAGACCGCTTACAACATCTCATGGCGGGTCTCGAACCGACGGTCTCTGCTTCTGTAAGTCAGATCATGTATCAGTAGCGTAATTGTAATGAGTTGGAAACAGTAGATTTAATTTTAGTATGGTTTATTTTACAGTGCACAACGCAGGTAGCTATTATAAGAACCCGTGTGGAAAGTTACAGTTTTGTTAAAAATTTATAAACGCCAGGAAGGCAGTCTATTCAACGTCCATTTCGTATAATTTCAAATCAGTTATTATCAACTTCTATTTTGTCAGGCTGATGACAAAGAAACTAGTTTTGGCAGATGTTAAAACAAGGCCAAGGTTACATGTACAAGCCAAACCACTACACAGCACACTAGATCTTTGGCAGTGCATTATTTATTTAGAAGGCTGTGAAATTCCTATTAGTATTATCAGCGGAATTCAGGGTTCCGTTATTCACATTTGTTTTGCCAGATCAATACTTGAAAACAGGTTTATTTCTTTACGAGAAGCCAGACAGGCAATGAATGCAACAGTATTTTGTAACCAGAAAACATAGGTTCGACCTCATTCAGGGAAGAGGCAATTTATTGAACGCACAATATCACACTTTAGCTTGTATCGGAAGCCTTCATGTTAATTCATAGAGTTGTTAGAATGTGTTTTCTATACACATAACCTTTATGACCAGTATTTGAAACTTGTATAATTCAGGGATCCACACTTATTGTAATTATCATTATTATGGTATTAGTGAAGTGAGTCGTGATGGTGGATTAAGACCTCCGACATGTTATTGTGGTTAATCAGGTGGTAACGAGATACTGCAGTCGTACCTAACCGATGGCGCCAGGATTGATGAATCCGTAATTGTAAGAGTGAGACACAGGGTGTCTAATAATAATAATGAAATATTGGTGGAGACACAGGGTGTCAATTAAACTATTCAGTTATTATGCATTAGTTGGATACACACGTTTTCTGAGTAAACTGAACGCTATTTAAAGGTCCATAAACTGAACACCTATACTGTGAGGAATAAATAATTGTGTGAAGCTTTAATAGCCAAAGATAGGATTTTGTGAAAATAAACTAATCTCATATATCCCCCTGAGCTTAAATAAAGATAATAAATACTAAAAATTAAATATTTTCTGAACCCAATGTTTGACACTTAGTTATTGTTAAGTTATTTTAGATACATTTTGATATACTTTTACATGAATAGTCGACAACCAATTGGTGATGTGATAACTGTAGCACACACATCACATTGGTAGCAATATGAGGCGATGTAATTGTTTAATTACCATCGCATTTGCAGGCTTTTCTATTTGTTCTACTTTCTTAACACTTTGAAACTATGACCATTTGTTACAAACAGTAACAAACCGAGTACGCAGGCAGTGCCAATTGCACTACCATAGGAGTGCTGAATTATTGTATGAATTTGTGTTGTACTAGCATAGGTTTTTAAAATTCAGAAACGTTGTGCACATAGTTTGATTTCCTCTGTAATAAACGCGTCTCGTTTATTAATTAATGATATTTAGGACCAACTAAACTCGTAAATTTTAAAGATAAATGTTAGAGATGGCACCATCATAGTATAGGACAAATTTTCCCCTTTCTATTATATGTAAATGTTTCTAGTATTTGTAAACAAGTAAATGTCTTGCTTTGCAGTAGATTCTTTGATGTTTGATCCTCCCGTAGTCATTTTCGATGTAATCGCTTAGGGCTGATCTTACGTGCCATACTCTTAGCTTGTTCGTTCTTAGTCGAATTTTGTATTAGGTCCATGAGAGTAATTTAGATCTTGATTAGGACTTTTTTATATTTTCTTTCAGGGCAGAATAGTATCGGACTAGCCGTTTGCAACTCTCATGCTAGGCTAGTGATCTATTCTGAATAACATTTATTCGTGATTTTAACATAAGACTGACCTCTCTTTTCTTGTTTAGTTTTGTTACCGATGCATTCCTCTGAGCTGGTTAAAGATCGAACCTCACCAATTCCCGATACCCCCGAGTGCAGACTTTTGTGCAACACCAGCCTATGAATGTGTCGTCCCCTATACTTGTGTGTTAACTGGAAGAGGGTCTCGGAAGGGTCATTTGAAACCGATGGCTCCCCGAAACCTTCGGCCAGCGGGCACACTATATCGCCAGAGGTTTCTACCAACCACATACCCACAGTGCTGATTCTAACACTGTGATATCAAACTGGTCTATAAAAATAAGCAAATTACAATTCAGGTTGATGCAACTAAGGCGTCTGCAAATACAGCCAGGATTTAATTACAACCTACACGTAACTAGTAGTGTTTCGGACTGTTCCTACTTTATGGGATACACCCGTAGGCCTTCGAAGAACATTTAGTTCCCTAGCTCCTAGACGGTTGAAGACACCATTTGGAATTTGGTAAGCGTTACATTCTTATAATAGACTATCGATGAGTTTGAAACACCTTGACCATGTTTCAGCTTTGTAGGCTATACTTTTTAATACAGGGTCATCCGTTTGGGATGTCAGAAAAGTAAAACGCTATACACAAGAAACTATGCACATTTATTGCTTGTTAAAGGTACATACGTGTTAAGGAGAGTCTGGAGTTTGTGTCACAGCATATTATCACTCATTATGTACACCATCGCGCACGCGGCAAAATTGATACCTCGAATCCATGTTGCGGCACGTGGCACGCAGCATTTCTGGAATGATTTGCTAAAAGGTCGCTGTAATCTCCCTCCGTAGGTCAGCCAGATTCTGTGGTCTTTATGCATACACTGTCGACTTGACGTAGCCCCATACAAATAAATCTGGAGGAGTTAGGTCTGGGCTATTAGGAGGCCGTGGTATATGTCCATCACGGCCGCACCAGCGATCGTTGAATATGAGGTTTAATTGTTCCCTCACCGTGATAGACCAATGCGGTGGAGCACCATCCTGTTGATAGATAATCATGTCCAGTATCCCATTTTGCTGTAATTGAGGAACCACATACTGCTCGATTATGTCAAGATAATTGACGGCACGAACAGTCTTCTCCGCAAGAAAGAATGGTCCGTAGACTCTCTCGTTTGAGAATTGTGGAATTTCTGTTCCCCAAATGTTACAGTTATGCGTGTTGACTCGGCCACTCACATGGAATGTGACTTCGTCCTTGAACATCCATCGTTTTAACTATTGATCGTCACCTTCCTGCCGCTCACACATCGTCGAAACAAAACTGAGTCGAGCTTCGTAATTCTGCTGTGTCAATGCTTGCAGGCGCTGCATACGGTATGGAAGCATGAGAAGATAACGCCTAACAATCCTGTGACATGTTGTGTATGGTGTATTCTGCTCTGTTGATAAGCGGCTGAGTGACTTTCGTGGACTCTGCGTCTTGGCTTGTCGAATATTTTCCTCCTTGTAGCTATTACGCCGCCTTCCACCTGTGGGAGGCATCTGCAATCCATTTCCCAAAAACATGTTTTACCATTTAACAATGTCCCAATGTGATGGGACATCCCTAACGTTGTACTGATGTCTGAAAGCTCGCTGGATCTTCACTTCACTACACACGAAAATTTGGCATACCATACGACACACTGAGCGCGTTGTTGTGGTGTAACCACTTTCTGAACGCAACTCTGTAACGACACTGAGCACTGAGAGTGCGCTAACGTGTACCCCTCTTTACCTGACATCAGTTGATTGCACTATGAACTACACTGCTACGTTGTCTCGCGGAAGTCGTTGTTGCAAAGAGAATCAAAGTTAACTCCCATCATTGTCACGTACATTACAGAAAATTGTATAGATATATATATGCATTAACATAATAGCTATAACGTTATAATTTTCTGGCATCCCAAACAGATGACCCTGCGATTTGAAAATACAAGTCAAGTATTTTAAAAATATTTGCCTAATTTAAAGGTAAATTATATAGACTTGTCCAATTATCAATTGCTATACCTCTTAACTTATTGTATCGATTGCGGAAAATATTTGTGTCTGATGAAACAGACGTATAAATTATTCATTACTGTTCGTCCTTATTTTGGTGCTGGGGTCATCAGTATAAAGTATACATTGTATCTCATTCCTGATTATTCTTACACATCATCTAAATTACTAATCGCAACCTAACTAAGTTGCGTAAACTTTCTGTAGCTTATTATTCATTAAAGTATTTCAGATTGAATTGCAGCTAATATTTAATAATATATTGCTGTAAATTGATCTGTAAATACTGTAGATGATCCATGTGATCATTAGCTTGTAGAACGTATACTATTGTTACATGTGCATAATACTGTTATGGGAATATGCCTACGTAGTTCTGATGAAATGAGGGCGAATTCCTAAAGACATGGTTTATTATTGAGCATGTAGCATTTGGTATGGTACACTGATGCTAGTAATTTAGTTTATCACATTACAGCGTATCCGTGTGCTTTAAATCGCAAACCATGGTTTCAGTAAGTCTCGCATTTTAGTGATTCGTATCCCAGCACTGACAGTGGGTACCATAAGGGCAGATTTCACCGTTTTTCGATGCTCCTTCAAAGTAAATGCCAGTTTGCTACAATATTCCAAGTTACACAAACTACTGCAATCACCTAAAAAAAGTTATTAAAAATCTAACACAAACGCACCTAAGTACACAGATTAATGACCGAGATGGTACAAGTCTCTAATATGAATAGACAATAACATTATACAAAATGTGAGGTTATTCAATCAGTCCACACGTTTGTATCCAATTGTAATGGGTGTTTCCCTGATCCCAATATAATTGTTGGGAATTATTAAGTTCTATATTTCATAATTTCACGATGGCAGACAGCTGCGTGTTAAATTCACGGTCACATAGTCATAACGTTGGTTTATAACACTATATATATAAATACTAAGTATTGTGATCATTGGTTCATTGTTCCATAAGTTATGGATGAAATTGTTTGCTTGATTCGCACGGCCGCCATCTTGAAACTGTTACGCTGATGATTTTGTAATTTGGGCGAAAGGCACCTTCCGTAAACAGGTATGCTGTTCCAAAATTTGGTACAGATGCGATGATTAGTTTAGTCATCATTTGATTAAACTTTGAACGATTGGGTGCCGCCGTTTTGTTTTCCGTATACCTCTGTACGAAATTCGGTTCAATTCGGTTTCCTCGTATTTGAATTGATTGAAGAGACAGATATTAGCATACTGTTCCCTGATGAGAGGTTGCGCGAAGATTGGCGTGAGATACAATTTGAATTCAGCGCGCGGAGGAAAAGCCAAGGTCGCTGCTCGATGTTTACCTGCCATATAAGAACTTAGCACGTGGCCCTGGAGCTGGCCAGGAAATGCCTGTGAGTAATACACTTGTTTCACTTATGTAAGGATGTTGACGGCATAAGTAAATTAGAGTACTGATTTATTTTCATTCTATGTGCAATTAAAGAACTTCCATTCCACAAGAGACGTATTCTGCAATTTACTGGTACGAGACCTGATGCTAAAGCTGTCAAAAACACCGCTTCCTGTCATTTTGTTACTGCGTGTCTTTCTTCTTCTTTTTCTTCTTCCTATTCTACTTTCTATAAACTAGTTCGTGAATTTGCGTACCTGTTAAGGTGGAAATACTTTGTATTCAATCAGCCCCTGCTTCCTAAGCCTTACCTAACCAACAAGGAATTGAATCTAACGACAACTAAAATCTTGAATCTCACTCAAGAGGAAGCTTTCACCTCTGAGCTTTCTTTATTATCTTCCTATTCTACTTTCTATAAACTAGTTCGTGAATTTGCGTACCTGTTAAGGTGGAAATACTTTGCATTCAATCAGCCCCTGCTTCCTAAGCCTTACCTAACCAACAAGGAATTGAATCTAACGACAACTCAAATCTTGAAACTCACTCAAGAAGAAGCTTTCACCTCTGAGCTTTCTTTATTATCGCAAAAGATCGATCTTCCGAAATCTGGCCGCCTCCGACCTCTAGCTATATTTTTATGATGAAGGTTTACTGAGAGTGGGTGTTAGACTTTCTTATTCCACTCTTTCCGAGGACAAAAACATCCAATTATAATGCTTCTAAGCATCACGTCAATTCTCTTATCATACATGAGTTTCACTATCGTAATTTGCACGTCTGCACGCGCACGCTGCTCTGTCTTCTCTGATAAAGGTATTGGATTAATTATGACGTTCTTGAGGTCTCTTCTGTAATTAAGAAATGCATTCCTTGCTTTAAAGTAAAGCCGAATGTCGAAACTCAACTCATGAGTGACTTACCATCTTTTCGCTCCTCCCCAAGTTGACCCTTCTCTTTGATCGGTGTGGACTATATGGGTCCATTCTTTTATCAACGTAATTTGCCTGAAGTTAAGAGAAAACTATTAGGAATGCTTTATATTTCCCTTTTTGTTTGCATGGTTACCGGAACTATTCATCTTGAATTAGAAACTAACGCCTCCATTTCGTATTTTCTCACTGCTGTTCTTTCCGAAATGTTTTCCGACAACTCTACCATGTTTCAAGGCGCAGCTTCATCTTGGAAAAAACACTTACGTCACCTTCTGCTAAGAATCACATTTTTAATTTCTCTTATTCTGAGGGTTTCGAATGGCGATTCATTCCACCTTACTCTCCCTTTCATGTTGGAAGATGGGAATCTTGTGTCAAGCTCACCAAACGGCACCTAAAAAGGTTCACGGTGATCGCACTCTAACCTACGAAGCATTTAACTGTCTTGCTATTCTCATTGAAGGTGTTGAGAATTCTTGATCCCTAACTCCTCTGTCAAATGACCCCGTTGGTTTAACTCATCTTGCCCCTAGCCACTTTCTCATAGGTTGTTCTATATCCGCTCACCCTCCTCTCCTCGATTTTCGTACAGACATACGTCTGCCTGTTTTTGGCGCCAAATTGAAGCCCTACGTAACTCATATTGGAAACGCTGGAGTTTGGAATATCTAACTCCGCTTCATAGGAGGCAAGAGTGGCTTCTCCCTGACCGTAGTGTGAGGCAGGGATACCTGGTCCTCACCAGAGATACGTCTCCGCCATTAGTTTGGATCTTGGGAAGAGTAGCCAAGTGTTACCCTGGGCGAGATGGCAAGAGTCGAGTAGTGAAGATCCTTACAAATAACGGTCATATTTTAAGTTCCTTTCCTATGATTTCCCCTTTGCCACTTGACTCTTGATTCTTTGTTCTCCCTTTCTCTGTGTAGGTGGTTTTGCACTTTCGCTCCCCCAGTTTGGTACATTCATTCTGAATATACATTTAATCGTTAAGTAGCTTGCGCACACCTTTGGTTTTCTTTGACTTTTTTCCATTTTCTTTCTTCCGTGAAAACCACCAACATACTGTTTTTGTGCTTCGCCCTCTTGTTGTTTATATCCTTAGGTTTTCTGAATGTGTGTTTCATTGTTCAAGATATTTTCTCTTTGCTCAAGTTGCAGCTTCAAGCTTCCCTCTGCAGCGCTTCATACGGCGAAGTGTTGAAATTAATGGTCCCTAGCTGCTTACGAAGAATTCTTACAAGTTCAGCTCATCTCCATGAGAGGGCAACCTTCTCGCTGTATACTCCGTGAACTACACCTTTTGGACTACACCTCAAGACATGAATTTTGTATGTTCATGTATTCATTCTCTGTGTCTCACGTCATACTTTCCCCTCCACCTCTCCCCTACCTTGCTCTCATAGTCGGTAGCTTGCTTGCTCGTTCACTTAGTGTGTAAATCTTGTAGGAGTAGCTTGGCCTCACTACCTGAGGCTTTCACTACGTCCGACATTTTGTTCCAGTCATGAGCTAACATTCTCTGCTCGCTATCTTCAAATTCATCATGTAAAGATCAGTACCTGATCTATTTTAACACGGCGTGGAGCTGTTTTAGACATTTACATCACCATTTTATCCACCAAGTGTCGCATTCTACTTGCAATGTAAAGCATCAATTTGTTTAATCATACTTTCCGCCGTGGGAACTAATTGTAATGAAATACTGTGAATAATTGACGGGCACACCGAGGGACCTTCCTTCGAAATCTATTCTTTCAATATCAAAGCTGCATCGTGGGATTTTTCTTACAACTTTAATCTCCAACAACTAAACATAATATCGTGGGATCTCTCCATAAACTCTGTCAAACGCAAGTACATGGATCAACGTGGGAATCGTATTGAACTTTATCTCATCTTATAAATTTCATCTGGATGGTTCTAGAAGGATTTGAATGCAAAGTTTGTGACGTCAGTATGAAACATACTTTTACCGCTTCTAATAGTTTAACGGATCAACTCCACTTAACGTATGAATTTCCAGCTTACTTAAAATTGCAATATACCCTCTCAACAGGAATATATTCACTTGCCCAACAGTGACCGTGACCCAACAAAAACTACCCACATAAGATTTCAGGGCTTCGATCCCAAAATAATACTTTTCGGCTAATCTTACAATCTGTCGTGTTGCGTGTGAGTGAATGATTGGCTAGGCAATACATTGCAATTTCCTTCCCTCTCTCCTTTTCCACTATACTAACAAATATAGCTTAAGTAATGTCTGTATTTATTTTTGTAAAATTGAGGTTTCATCAGAGCGATGACCCTCCCCTCTTGAAATTTAACACCACAAAGTATTTCTGCTGAAATTATCCCGGTGATATATCGACCACCTTTTAATCAAAACTTAATTGCTTCATCCTATTGCCTACATGGGCTACTCTTAACATTCCCCTAGCCGTCAAGGCCCTCTAGTATAAATATTTATTTGATCCTTGCACTATTCTTCATAATGCTCAGCGGCACCTGCTGTGCACAAGATCCTATAATCCACACACTTTTTTGCTATCTTAGTTTTTTCTCTCTAAATTTGCTGTGTTTAATGAGGCATCGTAAATGCAAGATACTCACTCTTTCAACGATTTTAGTGTATCTCTGGTCTGAGACCATTAATTAAGTGATATTGATGTGCTCTCTTTATCTCGACACTAATGCAATGTAATTGCTTACCGTACCTTTTACATTAAGCATAGCTTACATGCACGAGACCGCGGCCATCTCCTAATGTAATTTTATTATTCTTGTTTATTATTCTTACTCGAAGAGTATTCTAAATTGATCTCAATGCTCATTACTAGGTTATTTAGTCTCCTTTGTCACTCACGGAAGCAATATTGTAATGGTCTGCATTTATTGTTAAAGTATTCCTTATCTTTGTTGTGCTTAATACAAAACGTTATCAAATGCGATATTGTCAAGTTTGTTCCATTTTCTCTTTAGATTGTTATTTGGGGGTACAGTCTGCTCAGCATACTTCCTACCTAGAGTCAATGCTGTCCATACAACTTGGTTGTTGCTTTTGCGCATTAAGACTTGTTTGGTCATTCTTTTGCTAAATCTCTCATTAGCTCCTTGCTGATAAAAAATAATAAGTGTGCTCCAAGTGCAACAATTATTTTCCTGTTAAGATTTTCCATGTTACAAATTACTTCTAGCCTCGGCCACGGCTGTGTCCTAGTCTTGCGCCACGATATTTAATTATATTTTGGGTTCTTATAACCCGCACTTAGTAATTCAGTTAATTACATTTTTCGCCGTTGTCAATCTTCACTTGACTGAAATTTGTTGATGCACAAAGTGAATTTTTTGTTCCTTGCTATTTCTCTTTCTTTTAACTTAATCCTTCTTTTTTAGGATTTAGCATGCTTTTCGAATACCTACACTCATTGTCCTAAACTTAAATCTTGGTCATAATTGTGACCACCTCTATAATAATAATTTTGTAAATGAGCCACGGGCTCACCCTCTCTCTGTTTTTTTTTGCCAGACTCATTCAGAGATTTATAACAACTTGTTCTTTAGATCTTCAGTTCTATATCCATTACTTTTATTGTTATATTTTTGAATAAACTGTTTTATTGTGGCCCGTCCCTTGCTCGTAATCTTTTTCGTTCACTCTTAACTCTTTTCCTCAATAAGTCATCTCCTGTATGGTAGTGATTGGAACCGATTTCGAATTGCTCCACATGGGGAAGAAATTAATAAGAATCAAATTATTGAAGAGGTAGAAAATAACTTGAGTCGAAGACGCCATGTGCGACACAAGGAAGGAGTTGCCTGACTTAGAAGAATTGCTAGAACAATGTGAGGATATTTTCTGGTACATGTTCAGGCGAGATTAAGAGTTTTGAGTATGTTTTTCGAGTTCAAGATGAGGGTCACTATTAAAAGAAGTTCTACCCCATTCCTGTGAAATATAATTAACAGGTTAAATTGATTATTTCGGACATGGAAACTTCCAAACTGCCTACTCATTATGTGAACTCATTAGCTGTTTTTCCAAAAGGGGATGGAACGTTGAGGATATGTTTAGACACGAGGTCTGTGAACGAGTGGTTATTTCCAGAATACGTCCGCCCCCCTAAGATTAGGGAACTGCTTCAGGAGTTTTGGAGTAAACACTACTCGAAAATTGATCTTACGTCGTCCTATCACCACGTGAAGCTCATAAAGGATTCTCGGAAGTACACCGGATTCATCATTGACCATCACACCTATGTTTTAATAGGTCACCTATCGGTATGAAAAATTCAGGAGCCGTTCTCATAAGAACCCTAGACCAACATTTGAAACCAAAGGTCAAGTAATTTACTATATGTTATGTTTATGACATTAGGCGACTTCAAAGGTATAGGAAGAATACATGCTCCACTTTAAGTTGTTATTCCTAAATCTACGCGAGGCTGATTTCAAGGCAAATGTTGGAAAATGCCAGTTTTTTCAGAAGGAAATCACCTACTTAGGGCATATCATTGACGGAGAATGGTATCGACCTAATAAGTCAAAGATCCAATCGAAAAATGATTTTTCTCGACCTCTGAAGGTGAAGCAGGTTCGACAATTTTTGGGTACCTGCCAATATTTTGCCGGTCATTGTCGTAACTATACTGGTACTGTTGCTCCCTTGCAAGAACTGCTGAAATGCAATAATCGGTGGAAATGGAATCAAGATCGTGTGCAAGCTTTCCGGGAAACAAAAGACCAGATGCGTCATAATATTAAATTAGAATATCCTGACTTCAGCAGGAACTTCATTATTGAGTCAGATGCATCTGCCATTGGCATTGGAGCCGTTTTACTCCAGGTGGATGAAAATGAAATGAAGCATTACCTAGCATTTATTAGTCGCAATTTACGACCTCATGTGAAATCCGACTACACTACTGAATTAGAGGCCCTTGCAATAGTATTTGCCTTCGAGTCATGGAAGAATCTCTTGATTTCACACAGTGTGATTGTGAGAACCGATCATCGTGCGTCAGAGTTCATGAAGACTAACATGGCTAGTGAAGGAGTTATTTTTCACAACAATTTGATTTGCATATACAGCATCGTCCTGGCAACGAAAACATCATTGCAGATAAACTGAGTAGATTTACAGTTCCTATTGCTCATACTCTAGAGATTACTCTGATTGATGAAGACAGAAAGCCCTTCAATATGTACAGTACAATCCCCAATCTCAGAAGTAAAATCGCAATTTAAGGAAGATGTTTCGATTTCTTGATGGCGACATGAACAGAAATGACACTGATCATGCTCATACTGAACGTTTAGCTAGGGATTATGTATTATGGCAAGGGAACATTTATAAATTTTTGGAACCTGACCACACCCAATTACGGATTATGATAACACCTCACTTGAGAAAACCCATTATCTGGCTTGCTCATCGATCTACTGGCTATAGAGGGGGCGATAAGACTGTTAGTACCATTAAGGAGAAATTGAAATGGGAAAACTTAAGGACCGATGTCAGGAATGTTTTTCGCACATGTGTCTAATGTCAATGCAGCAAATACTCATCCTTTACTTTGAAAGAAAAATCACGTCAGATTATACCTTCCAGACCAAGAGAACTGTAGGCGACCGACACCTTTGGACCTATTCTGAAGTCCAAAGGGGAAATAGATAAATTCTGGTGACGATGGATATATTCAGCAAATTCACCATGCTGCATCCGATCCATAATTCAAATTCTAAACATATTATAAAGCGCATTTAGGACAACGTGATTCCAGAGGCAGGGAAGTCTGAATTTCATTTATCGGATCACGGATCCCAACTAACATCCAGGTAATTCAAGACAGCTTGACATTAAACAAATATTATGCTCTATTAGACATCCGGAAAGAAATCCAGCGAAAAGGATCATGGTTGAAATAGCAAACATTTGAAGATTGTGTTGACCCTAGTATCATTGGAAATGAATGGATGTTTTACTTGTGGCCTCAGATTCAATGAACTATTCATGAGAGCACTGGGCAGATACCTTCTTTGCTCCATAAAGGAATCAGACCTATTATATCTTGGGTTAATGTTGTAAAAATTTCCACCATCAATCGAATTAGGACCAACAGGAAGAATACGGGCTTCACAACAGAAGATCGAGCAACAAGCTGATAAGAGATCTCAGAGAACAAGGATGAAGAAATTTAAATCAGCTCTTCGTGAAGGATGTTTAGTCCTAGTAAGAAACCCAATCCCTTCTGACGTGAAAGAGACGGTGTACACCAAATTTGCCCCTCTCTATTATGGTTCTTACAGGATAGTTGAATCCTTGCAGAATGGAAGTTACAGGTTGAACCAGATCGAGACAGGAGAGATTCAGGGTACCTTTATACCGCAAACTTAAAAAATTATCACGGCAGATGAAGATGTAATTCCAGAAAGGAAGAATTGAAAATAAAAATTCGAGGATTTTTGATTTTGGAAGAGGTAGGTGGCGTATGTGCCTTGATGCGAGGTAGTGAGAAGACTGGCGTGAGATACTATTTGAATTCAGTGCGAGGGTGTGAAGCCAAGGTCGCTGCTCGATGTTTACCTGCCATATTTGAACTTAGCACGTGGACCTGGAGCTGGCTAGGAAGTTCCTGTGTCTAATACACTTGTTTCACTTATGTAAGGATATTGACGGCATAAGTAATCTAGACTACTGATATAAGTTCATACCCTGTGTAATTAAAGAACATTCATTGCAAAAGAGAAGTATTCGGCAAATTACTGTTACGATAGCCAAGAGAATGAAGGGTATCGCATTACGTAATGTCGCTGCGAGAGTCAATTCATGACCTTGAAGGCCTATATAAACAGAGGTTTGAATAGCATCGGGGTTACTCGTCATGATACTCACCGTGATACTTGTCATGTGGCTCGTTCTGCGACATAGTGTTGATGTTATAATCTCACGCGCCAGTTCGACGTTACTAGATCCGACAGTGTTACCGTGTTATTGAAAGTGCCGCTGGAGTGACTGCGCAAAATCCACGTCTGGAACGTATTTAAAAGGTACTCCGTGAAAACTCTGAATAAGAAAGTTATGTTGACATAGACTTGCTAGTGATTGTTGCATTACTTCTTATACTACTGTAGCTGACATATTCTGACTGATTGTGAGCTTCGCTCAGAATTATGTGGACATGGAAACCAAGTGGAATATGGTGTTCATTAAGCTGACCATGATGTTGTGGACTTTGGAAATGTCAGTTTTTACTACTTGTGATCACAGGGCTTGAAATAGACCAGGCATATCTTTGAGTTTAATGTTACACCGATATCAGAGAACGTGGTAGTTATAATTGAAACATTCTAACGATTATACTTGAGACATTTTTAAGGTCAGTTAACCCATCGATAAAAACTGTTAACCAATACACCTAAAATGCCGAACACGCACGACAGTGTTTGGACTATCCTGAGGCAAGTGACTGGAAACGTGATGTCACCGGCCAGCTGTAGGAAGACCATGATGGGCTAGTGGCCTATGGGGTACGTGGAATATGCCGGACTAGCAGAATGAAGAAATGAAATCGATGTCATTCGGTGCTGCGAATATGGAGCCAGCAGTAGCCGAATACTGATATACAACCTTTTCAGGGGACGGAGTCATTACGGAATCGTGGTGCCTGGTTCCATTTCGTGCCGAGGGACTTCCATCTTCAAGGCATTGCTAAGGTAGAAGCCTTCAAATTTGCCATGCGAATCTTTTTTTGCCATGAATTTCCTAACTTCCGTCAATTTGCGTCGTGACAACGCACTGCGAAATTACTATAAGTTTATTACCATCGTTCCCTGATGATTATGCTTACATTTGAAGATGAGGTGGATCCTCATTAGATTAAATTAAATTCATAATATAGGAGGTCTTATCCTATGTTTTCAGAGGTAGCAGGTTTCGTGACACCTCAAAAGCTCTGGTTGACACTATCAGAACATGAAATTTAATAACAATAATATATTTCATGTTCGAGAATTATAATAATAATAGCTCTTCAATTTTTGTCATTGAATTCTTATCGAAAGTGACGATTCTTGATCTAGTACTGTAAAATGGTGAATTATATTGTTATAAATATTTATTTGAGAGTGAGCGATCAAAGTAATCCTGGATCTAATATTGGACACGTGGTAATTGAAGCTACTTATTCTATATAATTGCGATTGGAATATAATGGTATAGGGATGTGTGTTACAGCTCAGATTGATAAATTTTGTTTCCTGAGTATCAGCTCAGGAGGTCTAGGGGTAAATCCTCTGATAATTTGGACATGTTGCGATGGGGGTGATCCCTGCCCCTAGTGTGAATAAAAAAATTCAGAAAACACTCTTCAACAAATGTTGATGAAACGTGTGTAAATGACTTCAGTTTGGTTTTTCACATTCATTTGTGCATAATATAAGTAAATATTACTATCTAAGCAAATCCTTAGCTCTAGTGTTAGAAATAAGTGCTTCTATATTACAATGCCTAATTCATACGTCAGTATTCAACAATACTTACAACAAATACTAGAATGAATGGCTGTCACATTCTGAATTGATCAAGGCTTTAATAGTATGACCTAATAAGGGTTGAGACGCATTACAAATGCTTATTTTCATATATACACAGAACAATATTATGAAAATGATAATACTATGTCAAAGAAATACGTTTCATGATGACCGCTTTCGCTTCACTTGGCGTTGGTAGACTGTCTCTGGAGCATTTCTCGCGATAGTCCAGCAGAAGTCTGCTAAAACCGCAGGGCTCCAATTCCCCGCATACCTCTTCTCCATAACTGCAATATCTTGGTGAGTTCATTCGCCATATTCATCACATTCAGATGCAAAATTTGCAGGGAAGAAGTCACGATGGGCATGAAGGAAGTGGAGTTTAAGAGACATGTTACAAACAAGTTTTTCATAACAAGACATCATCTTGCCCACAACGTTTTATACAGTAATTTGGTGCTCTCTTTTGCCCAAGAAGTTTAAACAAACACTCTTAAAACTTTCCCATGCGGCCTTCTCATCACCTTGGATGATTGCATAAAACTGATTGTCTCCGATAAGCTCCCGAATCTGTGGTCCAAGAAAGATACCCTCCTTGATCTTTGCGTCCCTTAATCAAGGGACTTTTTGCCTGAAATATTTGAAAGCCGCGCCTTCTCGGTTCATTTTCTTGACAATGTTTTTCATAAGCCTCAATTTTAAGTGTAATGGTGGAAGTAATATTTGTTTAGGATCAATCAATAGTCCAATTAAAATATTGTGCAGGAAATATTTCTTACTGAAATAAAATCACAAACGTAGCAGCTTGAACGGGCAATACCTAAGCATTAACAAATAAAACAGTAATGTCAATCGGATGCAGCAATATTTCCTAAGTTAGCGTGACTTTCTAAAAATATGGGGCAATTGTTACAAACCTATGTAAAATGAAAACTAGAGCTAATTTTTCAATTTTGTCTTTCATATTCATAATCAGCACCGCAATATGTATCCGAATTGGCTATTTTTGTTCAATTTACATTTTCACTGTTGAACTGTGTAATTAAATTGTCAATCCAATATAATAAGTAGAATTCCACATCAAATGAATTGTATGATACTACTGTAGTCGAATCTCTTCGGAACAGTGAATTGACGTCACGTCAAATAAGGTTACCAATTAATTTATGTAGTAGCTTGATGAAGAAATCTGTGTTCAAATAATTCATTAAAAATCAATGTGTTGAACAGTATAGATAATACACTCAAGTGTCAATAATTACATTTGTTTGTAATTATAAAAAAAATATTATTAATATTAGTATTATTTTTTCTCTCTTCGAAAGCTCTTACATTTCAGTAAATTATTAGTGTCAAGTGTCGGATTATTCCATGACTAAGAAGTTTGAGAATACGTTGCCTCGATAAGTTGAGGTTGCCAAGAACCATCCCTGTTTCTTGATTCGATTTTGAAATATGAACATAATGTATAAAAAACGTCACAATATTGATGATAGTGTGTGAAAATAACTCCGAAGCTATTGAGTAATGTACATAGTAGGGAATAGGGCAGCGAAATGCGGCATCAATATTACTTCATTAATGTTTCCATTTTTATTTCTGTAGATGATTGTGCATTCTCTCATGTATTGGGTAAAATTATTTAATTGTATTCGTCGATCATAGTCAAAACAAATGGGCTCTTATGAAGATAATACTATGAATATATTTTTATTTATCGAGATGCACAAATCAGAATACTACAGTATGTATTCGACGCCGCACATTCATTTTCGATTGCAGTGAAGTACTTTATTTTGTTGCTGACAGGCATACTTTTATGAATTAATATGAGAATTGATTTCCTTTTTAAATGTGTGTGTTCTCCCTCAGTGTAAGTGTTGTGTACATATTCCTTGAAATCTTACGTGGAGCATTCGGGCAGTGTGCATTGAATTTTTGCCGGCTTTACCCAGGACGCCCTGAGACCTGAGACTCGTGCTCACACTGTGGACATGTGTCCTCGCATGGGATCGCCTGTCCATTCCAGGGGGACAGACGGACACAATACATACATACTTATATACAGGATGTCCCACCTATCTATGTGACCTCAGATATTATCGAAATGAAACAAGATGTGAAAAATCTACTTGCACAGGAATTTAGCCACGTCAGGGGGTCACACAATGGGAGGATATGCACAATCCAGGAAATTATAACAATACCTCTTTTAACGCAAAGTCACCTTTTTTAAAATGGAACATACATGTTTTTTCGAGAAAAATCAATAGTAAACATACAATTATTGAGAACAGAATTGGTTTCACTTCTCTAAACCTCATACCTTCTGAAATAACTAAAGTTGTAGGTTACTAACCAACGACAGTGGAGTTTCAATGTTTGGTGCAGTATCACTGGCAACCGTATTGTAGGTCCCTATTTTTATCAGGGAACACTGAACGAACAGCGATATGCATCATTTCTTCAAGACACGTTACCCCTTCTCATGGAGGACGTGGGATTGGAAACTCGTGTGTCAATGTGGTTCCAGCATGATGGGTGCCCCGCATATTTCGCACGTGTTGCCAGAGATGTCATGGATGAGAAGTTTCCAAATCGGTGGATAGGACGTGGTGGTCCTGTGAGATGGCCAGCACGGTCCTTCGACTTGACGCCATTTGACTACTTTTTCTGGAGAGCATTGCAAGGTAGTCTATCAGGAAGTCCCAACTACAATAGCGAATATGCAACAGCGTATTACTTCGGCGTGTGCGGAAATATCTGTGGAAACACTGGGATCCGTACAAAGCTCTGTTGTTCACCCTCTACAGAAGTGCATTGATGCAAACGGTGGTCACATTGAACATCCGCTGAAGTGACACAGTTTCATCAGAAGATGTTACTGCTTACTTGTGAATGTCTCTTCCGTGCTGGATGTAATTTAAAAACAAGACGTTTCTTTAGGCTATAGGCGACAAGTTTGTTTAGGAAATCGGTAATTGTACATTTTGAACTATGTGTACAGTTCTACACATTTGTTAAACTTGACAAACAGTTTCTCCATTGCCATCATCTACAACGTTAGTTATTTCAGAAGTTACGGGGTTTAGAGATGTGAAACCAATTCTGTTATCAATAATTGAATGTTTACTCTTGATTTTGCTAGAAAAAACATGTATGTTCCATTAAAAAAAGGGTAACTTTGCGTTGATAGTGATATTGTTATAATTTCCTGGATTGTACATATCCTCCCATTGTGTAACCCCCTGACGTGGCTACATTCCTGCGTAAGTAGATTTTTCAAATCTTGTTTCATTTCGATAATATTTGAGGTCGCAAAGTTAGGTGGGACACCCTGTATACACGCACACAGACAGACACACGGAAATTCCAAACGTGTAGACCTCATAAGCCTAGTTGCATTTTTTACAAAAATCTGATATTGTCTACTACAAATAGTGAATCACCCCTAAAGGAGGTAGTTAAACCCGTAAATTCTTCTTCTTATAATACGGAACTAGTGATTCAAAATGCTTGCTTTCAGACTTATGAAGCATTGTCTTATGGTACAAAACTTGCATGTTAAAATGTGCAGCTTTGATACAATGCTAACTGTCACTTGCTAATATCACGGTAATATCTCTTACCATGCGATAGTGTTCTCTTATATACACACTTTTTGGTGCATTTCCAAATACTTTTTCTATTGATCATCTCATTTCAGTTTCCTTAGGTGCTGGTACATGTAATATAGCACATTACTCGGGTGGTCTTTTGATAAAGAGAGATAATTTAGGCCTAAATGCATCGCGTTTAAATAAGCAATTACATTTTATACTCATACTATATCCTGCACATATTGCTCGTACGAATACAAAAACCAATTTTAAATTCAATATTTTACTTATCAATTACTACAAAAGCCAATCGCCATTAATTGAAATATATTAGCGAGCTAAAAGATTATTTTAATGCTGCAAGTGTGATATAACAATATTAGCTAGTTGAAACGGAATATTTACGAGTGTCACAGGGATTCCAATTCAATATTCCACAGCCAGCAACAGCATGTATGGCTTTGTTTATTATTTAAATTGGCCTATAAAAAAGACGCCAGACTGGAAATATGTGTATAATTTCATACATAACACACAATGAGACCAACTAACTAGTATCGTTACAAATGGTCAGCATGGATAACTGTTGTTGGTAGTTTCAACTTAAAGCAATGAGCTGCTTTTAGCCTACTTTTGACTTTAGTTAACACGATATTCAGTTAAGAACATTTAGCCTACATTCTCCTTAATGTATGGATATTGTCAAAACTCTTTATTCTTTTCAAGGAGTACAATTGAATGATCTATGGTGAACGACAGGTGTTGTATCCTACTTTCCTTGTAATTCCGCTTTTTCAACCAGATGAATTGATTAAAAGGTCAGAAAAGAGTGCCCATCCAGTATCTAAAATTGTTTTGTATTTATTGTAAAATGTCAAGAGTGTCGCTGAGACAGCTTGATAATCTTGGGACTGACGCATCTGAGAGCGCGAATATGATGCTCATCTCTCAGCTAGATTTGTTTGAATTACCCAAATTATTTGTGAGTTGTCGATTATAATATTCCAATGTTTCGCAGAGCCACCATATTCAATGTTTGTAGGGTCAGTTCTTTGGCTGATGTGCGCTATGTTCAGTTTGATAATCCGCTTTCTAACGCATGTGAGATCTCGAATATGATACTCACCTACTTGCAAGATTCATCTTAATTACCAATAACCGTTGTGAGTTGTCGATTATAATGATTTGGTATTTCGCACAGCCGGGATCTTGAACATATGGAGAGGTTATTATTTTTTCCTGGCCATACAAGACCACATGTACGGTTCTACCTTGCCTCTATTTTCTATTATAACAGTTCGTAAGTGTAGAGAGTTAATTATTGTATTTTAAAATTTCAAGGGGGCAGTTGAGCTTAATTTACGTTCTTATGTTTTATCTCTTTGACAACAGAGGGTGCTTATACAAAACTAAGTGCCAAATATTGTGAACATTGAGTCCTTCGATCATAAGTTATGGATCGTAATGTTTGACTGATTCGCACGAATGCAATCTTGAAACCTTCCAGGTTGAGTGTCAGACACTTCCCACATAAAGGAATATTTTTCCAACATTTGGTAGAGATCCGATGTTTAGTTTAGTGGTAATTTGATTTAAGCTTTGAACATTTGGGTGGTCGCAATTTTGTTTAAGATGACATGGCGGAAATATAAAACATGACACTGAGGTGTATTTTCTAATGCTACCTCTGTACCAAATTTGGTTCAATTGGGGTTTGACTTATTTGGAATGACATGCACTTTGACAGAGACTCAGGCATTTGGCCGTGTAGATCTCATAAGTATACTCACAAGTACTTTGCAAATGGCAGAATAGTTGCAACACGAGTTAGCCACTCCAGTGTTATCTTGACTGTGTAGGTGTTCAAAGAAGGTGAAGAGTGAAGAATTTGTGCTGATCCATCTTGTACAGCAACAGTTTACGTCAGTTACCCTCAAATTACGTAGATAGTTTGTGCGCCTTTTAAGTTTTTAGCTCGTAAATTACAAAGCATTCTGACAACATGGAAACAGAAGCAAATGAAGTTTGCCAAGCGAAATGCAGAATCTGTGCGCAGTGCTGCCAACAATGACAATTGTCCAGATATTGAGCAGCAGCGCAGCCTGGGCGGCAAAGCAGGAACCACCCCAAATACCCGTAGTACAAGGTCAGCCGTCACAAAGAGCTCTAGGCCCGAGTGTGGTGAAATGCGATGCTCACCGGTAGATAGCTCCACTGCACCCTTCAGAAAGGACATTGCCCAACCAATTCACGCTACAGATGTTGACCCCAGTAAAAGCTCAGCAAGCGCTTATGTTGAAGGAAAGACTAACCCGCAACGGGATCTATTAGAATGTACGATAACTACCCTGAGCACCCAACTTGGTTCACACAATCTGGACACCACAGTGTCGCGATCACTAGCCAATATGCTAAGTAACAACGATCTCCTAGACGACCCGGCAGAACGTGTAGCAAACAAGGTGATTGAAAAAATTGAAAGAGAGCATTGACTTTAATACGGACATCATAAGGGAACTGAAACCTGAACTCGCACAACGGGATGAGGCAATAGCTAACCTCGAGCAGCAATTACACGAAAATTAGGATAGTATCGAAATGTACCAGAGGCGGAACAGATTGAGGATTTTAGGGGTACCAGAAATTCCCGGCGAGGATACAGATCAATGTGTTCTAGATGTCGCCAGGAAAATTAACGTCCCACTCGAGCTTACCGAGATTGATAGGTCCCATCGTATAGGCTTCCGAGGCAGTAATAAAAGGAGACCTATTATTGTAAAATTCGTGTCCTACGCTGATCGGAATGCTTTCTTCAAATCGAAGAAGTTTCTGAAGAACTCCGGAATAACGGTGTGGGAAGATTTAACGAAGGCCCGCTCTGACCTACTAAAACAGACTATCGGCCATTTTGACCTTAATTACACGTGGCGCATAGACGGTGTTATCATAGTACGCGTGGGTGAGACAAAAAAAACTGACAACAACTCGATACCTCGAGGCGTTGACGAAGCGGTACCCAACACCCTTGAAGTAAGGCCCCATTGGAGAATCGCGCACCTGATGGTGACTCAACACTTCAATCCTTCAACATAAATATGGAACCTGGAGAGGATACTTGGGAATAAGGAAGATTAAAATACTTGTATTTCTTCCTTACTCAAATTTCTGTTATTAGTTAATTAGAATTAGATTCATGTCCCTAGTATATAAGTAATTATTTTCTTTCTCTTCTCTCAGTGTCTAGAATTGTAGGTATTAATAACAACTTCCAAATTACTCTAGTACTGTATATTCGATATCTCACTAGACTTTCTTTTGTTTTTAGCATAATTTAGGCTATTCATTGTTTTTGATTAGTCGTTTTATCGTTTGTTTTATTATTTTTATTACCAAAGTGATCCCAAGTTTGCAAAACAGTTTATAGTATATATTGATTCTATACTTTCTTAATTCTGTAATTAACAAGGTACTCGTTTCTATGTCTCATGATGAACATGTATTGGATGAACTACTATCAAACATTAGCTTGAGAAACGCAAACAGGTATAAAGTGGCACACATCAACGCACAATCTCTAGTTGACTCCTCCCACATTTCTGAATTCCGTCATACTTTTAGTAACAGTTCATTCGACATAATAGCAGTTAGTGAAACATTTCTTAAGCCCTCAATAGGGGATGCTGCTATCTATCTCAGTAGATACAACGTCTTTCGTAATTATAGACTTCTCAAAGGTTCATGAGGCGTTGCCGTTTATGTCAGAGACACCATAAAATGCAACATCCTCAGCAAATCTCCGTAAGAAATCGGAATATTTGATACTTGAAATGATCCTTCCAGTCTTAAAGATACTCTTTTCTTGTGTATACCATCAATTTAGACTCATTCTTGAACAATATGTACATACATTTACTGAATTACAAATATATTTTCGTTGTTGGAGACATAAATGCTAGATTTGGAAGTGGTACTGCGCCCGAAATTTGGATGGTTCATGACGAAAATTATGTTAATTTTCGAGCCCATGCTACAGTTTAACATTGCAATATAAATCTTGGAAGTTGGCTCAAGGCGAGCTTTCTTAGCGAACGCAGGCCATGGGAGAAACCCATCACGTGATCAGAGACGCCCCAGAATATTCTCGATCATTGGAAAGTGCCTAGCGACAAGGAAATAGCGCGAAATAATACCAGTTAATTGTTATAAAATATATCAATGGATATATGCTTTCAGACAATGAGAGGACGGTTTATAGAAGCAGATAGGGATTTTCACCTAGTTACTGTGATTAACTATGACATTTAAGCCCTATGTAACAATTTTACTCCATGGAAAACTTCAAGATATTACTACTACTGAAGCCTCCGTGGCTTAGGCAGCAGCACGCCAGCCTCTCACCGCTGGGTCCGTGGTTCAAATCCCGGTCACTCCATGTGAGATCTGTGCTGGACAAAACAGAGGCAGACAGGTTTTTCTCCGGGTACTCCGGTTTTCCCTGTCAAACTTTCATTCCAGCAACACTCTCCACTATCATTTCATTTCATCTGTCATTCATTTAATCATTGCCCCAGAGGAGTGCGTCAGGCCTCGGCAGCCGGCACAGTCCATATCCTCGCCGCTAGATGGGGGCTTCATTCATTCCATTCCTGACCCGGTCGGAGACTGGAAGCAGGCTGTGGATTTTCATTACTACTACTTTGAATGACGCAAAACGGAAGAATTTCACTGTAATAAGCATTATTACAAGTAGGCGCCACTAACTGCGCGGGACCAACAATGGCACGGAATTTCAGACGAGCTGAAGGGGGGACGATTTCTAGAAGGATTCTTCTCTCGACTGACTTCGCAGCGACAAGACGTGTTACGGGGTGTAGTTCATTCCCGTGGACACGATACTGGGCGCGGTCCTGCGCGATACAAGAGACGGCGGTGATATCGGCCAATAGCCTCGAGAGCCCCGCATCAAACTAAGTGAAGCTGAGCGGTGGACATTTAGTTAAATAGCGAACAAGTGTTTGACTTCGTGAATATTTCAGAGTATACATTATACTTATCAAGTGATAATGCTTCACCACGAAAAGATTTAGGAAAATATATCGAGAATTTTGAAAGATATAAGACATTTTGCGTTGCCAGCAAAAGTGTTTATCTCAGAGCAGAGAAAGTCATATAGTGCAGCGCGACTTTAACACAGGCAAGTCCACGTTGCAGCAACAAGTGATTAGAGTGATCTTGTATGGACATTGTGACTTGGTGTATGAACATTATGATGGCTACAGACAATTATAATATGGAATAGGATTATGACATTTTAAATATGTGCGGGATGACAGATTACACTATTACGCGACTGGGATATGTTGAGACAGAGTTATGAAAAACAATGTGGAACAACGTTAAGGAACATTGAGAATATCTAAAAAATATAGAATGATATAATGCCGAGACAACATGATATATAATGTACACTCCCATCCAGTACATTTAATGTATTTTCATGTACATCTATTCTCAACTGTGAGCAGATATAATCTTTCATTGACCAACCAAATGAACATTAACATCTACGATAGTGAATCGACATTCAACCTACAAATTTATTTGTAACGATCATGCTATCAAGAATATATTTCTCAACGATGATGGAAGACTTTCGAGTGATGTCGACTATTGAAGATTCATAAACGGGAAGAAGGAAGATAGAAGATACTAGGCCCGATGACTGTTAGAGATGGAATCCACTTTCGAGGAACGATGTTCGATACCAGGAGGAGATGAATATACCGAGAAGGAAACCTTTCCATTCTCGAGGCCGCAGCTCTTATCCGATGGTGTGGACTGGGTTTGATTTCAACAAATCATACCTGGATGATGAACCAGCTGGGTATTCTCTAATACCCGACAGTGAACTTCAATTTTCCACGAGACCAAGGTAGAAACGTTTTTCATTATCCTATAGTTTGAGTATGTTTGACGGCATTTGTGGACAACAATTCTCCATATTTATTTCATGTATTTTCACTTAGATGTTTTAGTAAGTTTTATTCTTCAGATTGTATAGGATGATAGTCGTACATCATACATACTTGGAAAGTTTCAGGACTGAGTTTTGGAACTGAAGTCAGCTGTTTGAGAAATTTATTTTCCATTGGGAAAATTTTTAAGGAAGTTATTATTCGACGATTTCCATTTTTTTCAAGGCTTCGGACATTTTGTCTTTGATATTTTTGGTAAATTCATTTTGTATAAATGAATTTGGGCATTCTTTCTGTAAGAAGAAAATATAGTTAGGAGAATAAATCTACGTGTGATATGATGTGAAACATCACTTAATATTATAAAACATTCGCCGATCTGGCGAAGTAATACATTTATGAACATTCTTTGTGAAGAATGAAAATAAGTTCAGTTGATTACAAACCAATATTTATTTGAAGGAAAGCTTTGTTCTTCAGTAAATGTAAAGTATTTGAGACATATCTATTGAAAGATAATTTACCCGACCTTAGGAAAGTTAGACAAACCTTTTCTGGTCGTGAGCGATCCTTATTGAGCGATATAATAACACGAGATGTTATTAAGGCTCAAGTGTAACACTACTTTATTTGTCAACGTAGTTTTGCAACCGGGCATATTTTAGGAAGGCCCAGTATGAATGAAACTTGTGTATGTTTATTAAATGTCTAGAGACATTGTGTTTTATGTCCTAGTAACTTCGTTTAACAATCCTTTAATGATCTATCAAAATATTCGTTTGAGAACGACCATTGAAATGTAGAACAGATATTGCTGTTCATTTATGAGCTATGTATTGTAACGACATATCGATCAATGCTAGTACGAAGGTATGCCAGTACAGTGAAACAATTGTTGAGAACAATTGAATTTATATAATATGCGTTTTGCAATAGAAATATACGGAGGTTATTGTCATATATAGTTGCTTGGAATGCGAGGGAGAATCCGTATTCGTTGTTATGAAGTACTGTGGTTTTAATAATAGGAGCATTGTTGTATTATGAGTAGAGTCAGCGAAGACTCCTTTATCTGTGATCAGATCTACGACACGAGAGTCGTTTATTGGCAGAAAGTCGATGTGAAAAGATATAAGATCCCTGTTCGGTAAACCATTATAGTAGGATAAATAAACCGGTTCTGGCGCAGGGGCGAATGGGCAAGATGGCCGCCGCGCGCAACCTCTCTGTTATTCATATGGGGAGGACGGTCATAGCTGGCGCAAGGGCTAATGGGCAAAATGGCCGCCACGCCCTGACACTGTGTATGACGTCACAGGGAGAGGTCGGCCGTGTTGTTGCTAAATGGAATATTTATTATTTTATTATTATTATTATTATTATTATTATTATTATTATTAGGTATTTATTGATTGATCATATTCAATCAAGACCAGCCGTATATTGTTCACCTCTTGCTGCAGTGGCTAGCATTCTTGGATGTTACTGCGAAGGCCCGGGTTCGATTCCTGGTTCTGCTAAGAAATTTAATTTCTGGTTTCGGGAGTGGAACGGGGTACACTCAGCCTTGTGAGGCAAAACTGACAGGAGCTGGGTTTTGATTCATAACTCAGCCATTCTGCCTAACCCAACTTCACCTAACCTAACCTAACCTAACCTAACATAACCTAACTTCAAAGTGTGACCAAATATGGGAGCAAATATCAGAGCACAAATAATAAACTTAGTTATAACCTAACCACACCTAACCTAACCTAACCTAACCTAACTTATCCTAACCTAATATAACCTAACTTAAAAGTGCGAGAAAAAAAGTGAGAGGAAAAAGTGAGAGCAAAAAAGTGAGAGCAAATGTGAGAGCACAAATAATAAACTTAGTCATAACCTAACCACACCTAACCTAACCTAGCCTAACTTAACCTAACCTAACCTAACCTAACTTAAAAGTGCGAGCAAAAAAATGTGAGAGCAAAAAGTGTGAGCAAAAAACTGAGAGCAAATGTGAGAGCACAAAGTATAAGCTTAGTTATAACTTAACCACACCTAACCTAACCTAACCTAACTTCACCTACCCTAACCTAACCTAACCTAACCTAACATAACCTAACTTCAAAGTGTGGGCAAATATGGGAGCAAAAAGTAAGAGAAAAGGTGTGAGCAAAAAGTGAGAGCAAAAAGTGGGAGCAAAAAAGTGGGAGCAAAAAGTGGGAGAAAATATGTGGGAGCAAAAAGTGGGAGCAAAAAAGTGCGAGCAAAAATTGGGAGCAAAAAGGTGGGAGCAAAAAGTGAGAGCAAAAAAGTGGGAGCAAAATGTGGGAGCAAAAAGTGGGGAGCAAAAAGGTGGGGAGCAAAAAGTGGGAGCAAAAAAGTAAGAGCAAATGGGAGAGCACAAATCATTAACTTAGTTATAACCTAACCTAACCTAACCTGAAATGGGTTGTTCTCTGGAGTGTTATCGCGCGAGGCTGTGGTATGTGAAGGGTAGTCGGGATTTCCGGTGTTTGTGTGTGCGTACGGGCCCTAGTAACTTGTGGTTCATAGCCCTAGTGATAGCTGCATTGCTTGTTATTGGTGGAGTAGAAGTGAATTCAGGCCCTGTTACTCCAAATATGAATTAGGCAAATGATCCACTGGCAGCTTTAAAGTGTTCGACGTGCAGTAAAACATTGAAGAACGGTGTTCAGTGTGGACTATGTGAGAAATGGTTTCACTTCGGCTGTATTAAGGTCAAGAAGGAGGATTGTGATGTCGGGAATTGGTTTTGTGAAGTATGTGATACGCCGGACTGTTTGAGGGTGCAAATCAAAGCAAGGGATCAAATAATACAGGAACTTGGAACAAAGCTCGGTGAATCAGAAGAAACGGTGAAGGATGTGACTGAGCGGCTTTCTACTGGGATCAGTGTGGAAGAGGGCGTGCAGGAGCAAACTGAGGATGACGTCATCATAATGGGTGATTCTATGATACGATGGAGTGCGAATATCTCGAGGAAATCAGGTGCGAAAGTGCGGTGTTATCCGGGGATTAAAATTCACCAGCTTGCCCAACAAGTCGAAGAAGCAAATGTAGAGGACTGTGACAAAGTTAAAGTGTCGTTGCTCCATGTTGGGAAGAACGATTTGAAGACGAGGGCTACAGCTGATTACATCATGGGGGAGCTCTACGAACTAGGCAGAAAAGCTAAAAGCAAGTTTGAAAATGCAAAAATTATAATGAGTGACATTGTTCGGCGAGGAGATGTTCCGTTAAGGCGAGTTAAGACTGTAAATGACCGCATGGAATGGGTTTGTGCACAACTGTGATTAGTGTACGTAGATGCTGACTGCTGGATTGGTGGTCGTGACTTCGCCCGAGACGGGCTGCATTTAAATCGAAGGGGCGCTTTTAACCTAGGGAACCTACATGACAGGGTCATCGGTTCGTGCCGGCCTTTGTGAGGAGGAGCAGGTCCAGAGGTTGCCAGCCGACGGGAACAGAAGGAGCTACTTCGGGATATTTGCTGCGGAGGTAAGACTCTAAGGTTACTGCAGGTTAATTGTCGGAGTTTAGGAAATAAATTAATTGAATTTTGGAATCTTGTAGAGACGTATTCTCCGGACATTGTCATTGCTACTGAATCTTGGTTATATGAGGATATAAATAGTAATGAAATAATTCAAGGGACCTACGAAATGTACAGAAGGGATCGGGGGAAGCGAGGTGGTGGGCTATTTATTTGTGTGCGCAAAAATATAGCTAGTTTCTTAAAGTGGGCTGATACGGATCATGAAATGTTATGTGTACAAATTTCGGTTAAAGGGAATAAATTCACTCTTCATGTGATAGGGGCGTATAGAGCACCGAAAGATAACTTTTCGCTTCTCAACACACTGTATGATAAAACTTGCACGGGTAATTCTATGAAAAAAGCATAGTAATTGCCGGAGATTTAAACCTCCCCAAAGTAGACTGGTCTGGTGAGTCAACTAGCTGTGGTCCAGCTCAGAGCGCTACAAACAAATTCTTAAGGGAGGGGGGATTTTCCTAAGTAGTTGACTTCCCAACTAGAGGCAATAATACCTCAGATGTTTATCTCGTAAGGACTGTAGAGCTGTATATTAACTGTCTGAAAGTACCAGGAATTAGTGACCATTCTGGGGTTGAATAAAATATTAGATACGGTGACATTACAAAATTAGACTCGGATGTAGCAAATAAGATCATATTCCAGTATCGCAGGGCGGATCAGGGCAAATTTCAGGGGTATTTGAATGAGCTATTTGTAGGATGGGCATCGGAAGGAAATCACATTAATATCCTGTGGACTAACTTTTTGAAAATTTTAAATAGCGCTATTGATAAATTTGTTCCATTTAAATTACTGAAACAAAACCCAGATCCTGAGTATTACACACGGGAAATCAGGAGTCTTAAACGGAAAATTAGGAAATTATACAATAAAAGACATGATAGTGACAAGTATATGTTGAAATTTAAGTCATTATCAAGAGAGCTCGTCTTAAAAAAGAGGGCTGCTCATGACAATTATATGCAAGGTTTACTTGGTTCGGGAGGCGATGGGTGGAAAAAAAAATACAGTTATGTTAGGAGAAGAAAGGGAAATTCAAATAATTTGTCGATGATAATGTCCGGTGACGGTAAATTAATTACTGAGAAGCAAGCCATTGCTAATGAATTAAATGTCTTTTATGGTAGTGTGTTCAATAAATCCAATACCCGTGTGTTGGACCTTAACGGTGAATCAGGGGCTCCACTTCTCCAAATAAACCAGTCAGCAATTGTAAAACTAATACAAAAATTATGTTACAATATATCGTAGGGTCCTGATAATATTGTTAGTGGAGTACTTAAACTAGGTGGTAGGGCCGTGGCACGATACTTAGAGGTGATGTTTAATGTGTCCATAAACAATGCGCAAATCCCGGATGACTGGAAAAGAGCTACGGTAGTCCCAATATTTAAGGGAGGGAGCAGATTTGAATTGCGCAACTACAGGCCGGTTAGTCTTACGTCCATCGTTTGTAAACAGATGGAGCATCTCATTTGCGACTACATGAGGGAACATTGGGAAACATTATCATGGTTTAATGATAGGCAACATGGATTTCGGAAAGGTTACTCATGCGAAAGTCAGATGCTATCACTTTTTCAAGATATTAGCGAATCGTTAGATGATGGAGTTTCAGTCGACGCCGTAGTTATAGATTTTGCGAAGGCATTTGATGTCGTGCCGCATGACATGCTACTCCATAAATTAGCTTCGACGAAAATTGATAGAAGAGTAATTTTATGGATCCAAGAATTTTTGACAGGTCGTTCCCAGAAAGTGAAAGTTGAAGGCCGATTCTCGGATGAAATTACAGTAACGTCGGGTATCCCTCAGGGCAGCGTAATCGGAACTTTGTTATTTTTGGCGTTTATAAATGACTTACCAAATGGGATTCGCAGTGACTGTCGATTGTTTGCGGATGATTGTGTAATATATCGAAAGATACATGACTCACAAGACAATGCAGTACTTCAAGATGACCTGAACCTGGTCTATAAGTGGGCGATTGAAAATAAAATGAAAATAAACACAAGAAAATGTAGTCTAAAAAAATAGGGAAAGTGCGAAGGCAAGATTTTCAATATAATATTGGCTCGGAAATACTTGTAGAAGAAGATTCTTGCAAATATTTGGGCGTTCACGTAAGAAATGATATGAAATGGAGTAGTCATATAGGATGTGTTGTTTCTAAAGCTTACAAATCCCTGCACTTTGTAATGAGGGTATTAAAGGGAAGTAGTACCTCTGCTAAAGAATTAGGATATTTGTCACTTGTAAGGCCTATTCTGGAATACGCCTCGGCGGTTTGGGATCCATATCAAGTAGGGCTCATAAATGAGTTGGAAATGGTACAAAGAAAGGCCGCTAGATTTGTGCTCAGTGACTTTAATCCCAGGAGCAGTGTGAGCCGTATGTTAAAGAAACTTGGGTGGGAATCACTTGAGGATAGGAGGATGAAATATAGAATCTGCGCTATGGACAACGCGTATACAAATCAACCAGCATGGGGTGAGCTTAGCGAACGTATGGAAAAGCCTACTTACATGGGTAGGAGCGATCACCCTTTCAAAGTTAAGGGCTGACCACAGCGAACAAATTATGGTAAATATTCTTTCGTAAACCGTGCCATTGATAATTGGAACTCTCTACCTGCCGCAGTCTTAGAGCCTTTTCCCAAACATATAGGTCGTTTTAATAAAAGACTGACTATTTGTGTAAATACCCCAGTTTAATTGTTAGTGAATTGTTATGTACAATTATTTATTTGTTATGTATATCTAATTTGCCACCGGGGGACACACCCCCAATTGCAAATAAACGAATGAATGAATGAATGAATGAATGAACTTAACCTAACCCCACAGAAACCTCATTTAAAGATTTTGGATTTTACATTTTAACATTTTACATTTTAACATTCTAGATTTTTGAATTTTTCATTTTACATTCTTTAGATTTTACATTTTAAATTTAAGATTTTTGATTTTAGATTTTACATTTTACATTTTTCGAAAAGGGTAAACTACAAGGTCACATACCTAACCTCACTAAACCTAACTTTACCAAACCTAACTTAAGCTAATCCAAAGGCTAATACACTTACACCAAGTATATAAGGGCACATGCAACTATCCTTATGCTAGTCTTATAAGCTACTGTACAACATGATCGCTACCCCAGCCGGGTATTTTTTTTATTTTGTTGTTTACAAATTTGTCAATTTTCCAATTTCCCATTTTCAGTTTTTAAAAAATGTCAGTTTTAAGTATTTCAATGTCATAATATGGAAATATGGATATTGCATTTTGTTGTTTACACATTTGTCAATATCCTAATTTCCCGTTTTCAGTTTTTTAAAGGTCAGTTTTAAGTTTTTCAATTACATAATATGGAAACATGGATTTTGCATTTTGTTGTTTACACATTTATCCAGTTCACAATTTCCCATTTACAGTTTTTAAAATGTCAGTTTAAAGTTTTTCAATTTCATGATATAGAAACATGGATTTTCCAATTTCTTGTTTACACATTTGTCAATTTACCGAATCCCCATTACAGTTTTTAAAATTTCACTTTAAAGTTTTTTCTATTTTGTCAATATGGAAACATGGATTTTCCAATTTGTTTTACATGTTCATTTTGCATTAGGATTGGAGAGAAGTGGGTAGTAATTAAAAATGTACAAGCAGTGTCCATACAATATTTTTTATTTTAAATGCATGTACACTATTTACACATAATACATTTTATATATATTCTTTTTTGTTATAAATTATACAGTTGTTTTTATTTTGTTTTCTATTTTATTTATTTTTGTTTATGAATACCATTTTTTATTTTTGTTTCTTATTTTTGTAGTGCTATTGTTTTATTTCCTAAATTGTTTTGTGTTATGTATTTGCTAGTTGCAGGCGGAAGATTTTGTTATTCATAACTTAACTCTTTAAGCATGGTTAATGATCGAGTAATGACCATAGGCATGTGTACCTATACCATCTGCATCAATCACTCTTTTATCATCACCAGGACACAAAGCAATTTTGTTTAGTATTATAGATGATATGTCATGTTATTTAGAAGCGATAATGTTCATTGGTATTCTTTTTACATTGTTTTTCATGACACATTCCTTATAATCTTGAAAGCTTCTGCAATTTTTGACAACACCTCTGTTAATATCTTTAATCTTTTTGATTTATTTACCATTTATGTCTGAAGCGTACATTTTAGCTCTAAGTCCAACAAATGCTTTTATAATTTGTCCACAAGACTCGTCTTTAAATTTCCCCAACGTTTTCTTCTTTGATGTAGAGTAACATATGTGATTAGCAGGATAATCTGATGCGTCCAGGTGTTCTAGGACATCCAACTTGTCTTGATATACATCTGGGGTGTTAACCAAATAAATGAACGAGTCGGTATCCATATACATGAGTTTAAAATTGTTCATTCCATAATAGGGTAGCAGGACATCATAGTGGTGGGAATACATTAGAGTTTTTGAAATATCCAGTATACACATTCCAATATTCCAAGATGAGGAATTAGTTTTTTCAGAGACGAATCCTTAGGTTGTGTACATTCTGGTAGGAAAAGGTAAATCGTTGTGTAGATCATGAAGGTCATGCAGCTATTTAACAAAGTTTTACCTCATGAAAAACGTGCTTGTATAAGCTTTGTATAAAAATTGAATATACAATTGACTACTAAGTGTTCAGAACTGACATGTATAGCCTTGTGTAGGGAATATTGGGGTCCTTAGCAAGAATGAGTGCCTAACACACATGATTGTACGGCCTTTTGATATGCAGAAAGTACCTGATAAACTTGAGTAGGGTGTAAGAATATGTTCAGTTGACTACAACCTTCTACAGTGTTCACATTGTGAAAGACTGCCTCCCGGACAAGTGAACAGCCTTGTCATAAGCAGTAAGCAGCTGTTACCCTTACCTAGGGGTATATTAGAGGACCCTTAGCTAGAATATCACCAGTTGACTATTACCTCTCATGGTGTTCACATCGTGAAACACTGTCAAAAACAACCATTGTAGAGCCTTGTACTAAACAGTATGTAGCTGTTGGTCTTGACTTTGATATATTAGAGAACCCTTAGCAAGAATACAATCAGTTCACTACTACTTGTTACAGTGTTCACATCGTGAAAGACCGTCTCACTGTCCAGTCTACAGCCTTGTCATACGCTGCGAAGAGCTGTTGGTCTCACTTGGGTATATTAGAGGACCCTTAACAAGAATATCACCAGTTGACTACTACCTCTCACGGTGTTCACATCGTGAAAGACCGTCTCACCGACCAACCTCTAGCCCTGTGATACGCAGTACGCAGCTGTTTGCAGAAATCAACATTCATAATGGAAGAACCCATTCCTAGCTACATGTGCAAAGAGTGTGGAAAAACTTTTCTTCGTGACTATCATAGGAAGCGTCATGAAGTTTCGTGTGGGGAATTTCATGAGTGTAAAACGTGTGGCAGCAAATTCAACAATGCCTACAATGGACGTCGTCATGAAGAATGTTGTAATGTTGTGTCGGCAGCTAAAAGACAAAAATCTGAGCCTACAAAACATTACCTACTGTCATTGGTCCCTGACAAAAATGGACTTATTGAATATGAGACATCTCTTGAAGGTCGACTTAAATCCTATTTCATACGTTGCGATTCGTGTAAGGATTTAAGTTCATACCTTAAAGAGTCCAAACAGCAAATAATACAAACTATGCAGAAAGAACTAGCAATGCACAAGTCGATAAAAGTTAATCTTGTGGCTGAATGTAGATTCATTCATACATCTACCAATGAAATCACAGATCGTGCTTTTAAAACACGAAATCAGGCCCTGTTTTTGGAAACAGACTTAAGTGGTTTCTTGGAAACACAATTTACAAAGTTAACTACTGAAATGGAAGAATCTGAGCTAAAAGGCAGTAATTGGGCTTTGTAAGCAGTGGAAGGAGTACGATTGAAAATAAATAAGTACAATCCCTTGCGTGGAAGCACATAATTATTTTCCATTACCGGCAGCTATAAAAGCAAGAAAAGCCTGCATTAATCCTGAAAATTTGAAAGTTGATAAGAGTTTTATGTATGCCATTTTAGCAAAACTGATTAAAAAGGATGTTCAACGCATTAGTAAATACAAGGACCTGGATAACAAGTATGATTTTTCTGTAATATCGTTTCCAACATCGCTAGCTGACATTCCCAAATTTGAAAAAGCCAACGATATATCCATTAATGTAGTTGGATTGGAACAAGGCAACAAATTGTTCCCTCTAAAGGTTGTGGATCAAGAGCATCAAGACCATCGCGACCTCCTTCTGCTAAGTTCATCAACCGGACAGAACCACTACGTCTTTATCAAAGAGTTTGATAAACTAGTAGGACATCAGATTACCCCCTATGAACTTAAGATATATACGTGTAAACGGTGTTTTACTCACTTCGATAATCAATACGGTCAACGACGAATAGAAAAATTAAAAGAACATAGAGCTTTGCGTGTCCAGCATGACATTGCTAGGGTTGAAATGCCTATTAAAACCCCATTGTCAATTTCTTAAATGTGGAAAAAATGCTGAGAATACCTTACGTTATCTATGCTGATTTTGAAAGTATAATGTTACCCTATCAAACATGTCTACCCAATCCTGAAGCAAGTTATACAGTTCCATACCAGTGTCATGTTCCTATGAGCTTTGGTATATATGTTAAACCCTCGCCAGCTGTGGAACACATAAAGACAGACCTTCCAAGCCAACCTGTTATTTATCGTGGTCCTGACGCTGCAGAAAAGTTTATGGACTCTTTGATCTCATTAGCTAATGAAATCGATCGCCTTTACAGCTTAAATGTTCCAGAGGCCTTAACTCAGGATCACGAAGCAGAGTTTCCATGTTCTGAAACCTGTTATATGTGTCAAAAATCATTTACCAAAGAGGACTGGAAAGTTCGAGACCACTGCAATATTACAGGGGAATACCGAGGAAGTGCTCACAATAACTGTTATTTGAGGTGTAAAACACGTAACCCCGTTCCTGTGTTTCTACATAATATGAGTGGCTACGACGCAAATTTCATTGTAAAGCAATTTGGATGTACTACTGAGAGAGTGGATTTTATCGCTAACTCCAAAGAAAAGTACATTTCCTTTACCAAATATATAGGAAATGTTAAGCTTAGATTTGTGGACACGTTTCGGTTAATGCCGAGTAGTTTGGAAAACTTAGTTTCCAACTTAACATCATACCCTGAAACAGACAAGTACTTTGGAATAGAAAATGCAATGCTCATGACTCGTAAAGGGGTATTTTGTTATGACTACATTGATTCATGGGAAAAGTTAAGTGAAACGTGTTTACCTCCAAAAGAGGCATTCATTAACAAATTATGTCAAGATGACTATGAACATGCCAAAAATGTCTGGAAACAGTTCAACATTAAAACTCTACCTATCTTAAGATGTACTCCTTCTTGCAGACAGCTTTGAAACGTTTAGAAACAAAACACAAGAAATTCACCGAGTGGATGCTGCACACTTTTTTACTTCGCCTGGTTTAAATTTCGAGGCAATGCTCCTTTACACAGGAATTGAACTGGAATTTCTAAAGGATTACGATCAGATTCTTCTAATCGAGTCTGGAATACGGGGAGGCATATGCCAGGTGTCTCATCGGTATGCTGAAGCTAACAATGCATACATGGAAACCTATGATTCTGAGAAACCATCACAGTTTATTACCTATGACGATGCCAACAACCAATACGGGTGAGCTATGTGCCACTCCCTTCCTTATGGAGGATTTCAGTGGGTTTCTCCTGATACTGTTGATCTAGAAAAACTAAAGGACGACGATCCTGTGGGATACATTCTAGACGTTAATGTTGATTACCCATATGACCTTCATGATCTACACAACGATTTACCTTTCCTACCAGAGTGTACACAACCTAAGGATTCGTCTCTGAAAAAACTAATTCCTCATCTTGGAAATCGAAGGCGATATGTTGTTCACTACATGGCATTAAAACAGGCTTTAGATCACGGAATAAAATTGATAAAAATTCATCGTGTGTTAAAGTTTAAGCAAAGACCTTGCTTAAAGGCATACGTTGATTTTAATAACAACCTTCGAAAACAAGTCAAAAATGATTTTGAGAAAAATCTTTACAAATTATTCAACAATGCCATTTTTGGAAAATCAATGGAAATATCCGTAAAAGAATAGACATACGTCTTGTGACTGACAGCAAATAGCAGAAAAGCTAATAGCAAAGCCGACATTTATTGACAGAAAAATTTATGGTCCTAACCTAGCTGCTTTCCACATGGCTAAACGTAACATTGTATTCAATAAGCCTATATATATTGGAGTGTGTATACTGGATATTTCAAAAACTCTAATGTATTCCCACCACTATGATGTCCTGCCACCCTTTTATGGAATGAAAAATCTTATACTCATGTATATGGATACCGACTCGTTCATTTATTTGGTTAATATTCCAGATGTATATCAAGACAAGTTGGATTTCCTAGAACACTTGGACACATCAGATTATCCTACTAATCACATATGTTACTCTACATCAACAAGAAAACGTTAGGGAAATTTAAAGACGAGGCTTGTGGAAAAATGATAAAAGCATTTGTTGGACTTGGATCTAAAATGTACGCTTTAGACATAAATGGTAAAGAAATCAAAAAGATTAATGGTATTAACAGAGGTGTTGTCAAAAATTGCATAAGCTTTCAAGATTATAAGGATTGTGTCATGAAAAACAATGTAAAAAAATACCCATGAACTTTATCGCTTCTAATCAACATGACATATCATCTATAAGACTAAACAAAATTGCTTTGTGTCCTGGTGATGATAAAAGAGTGATTGATGCTGATGGTATAGGTACACATGCCTATGGTCATTACTCAATCATTAACCATGCTTAAAGAGTTAAGTTATGAATATCAAATGCTTCAGCCTGCAACTAGCAAATACATAAAACAAAACAATTTAGGAAATAAAACAATAGCACTATAAAAATAAAAACAAAAATATAAAACTGGTATCCATAAACAAAAATAAATAAAATAGAAAACAAAATAAAAACAACTGTATAATTTATAACAAAAAAGGATATATATATATAAAATGTATTATGTGTAAATAGTGTACATGTATTTAAAATAAAAAAATATTGTATGGACACTGCTTGTACATTTTTAATTACTACCCACCTCTCTCCACTCCTAATGCAAAATGAACATGTAAAACACAAAGTGGAAAATCCATGTTTCCATATTGACAAAATAGAAAAAAACATTAAACTGAAATTTTAAAAACTGTAAATGGGAATTTGGTAAATTGACAAATGTGTAAACAACAAATTGGAAAATCCATGTTTCTATATCATGAAATTGAAAAACTTTAAACTGACATTTTATAAACTGTAAATGGGAAATTGTGAACTTGATAAATGTGTAAACAACAAAATTCAAAATCCATGTTTCCATATTATGAAATTGAAAAACTTAAAACTGACATTAAAAAAACTGAAAATGGGAAATTAATAAATTGACAAATGTGTAAACAACAAAATGCAAAATCCATATTTCCATATTATGACATTGAAAAACTTAAAACTGACATTTTTTTAAAACTGAAAGTGAGAAATTGGAAAATTGACAAATGTGTAAACAACAAAATCAAAAAAAAAAAAATACCCGGCTGGGGTAGCGATCAAACTGTACAGTAGCCTATAAGACTAGCTAAGGATAGTTGCATGTGCCCTTATATACTTTGTGTATGTGTATTAGCCTTTGGATTAGCTTAAGTTAGGTTTGGTAAAGTTAGGTTTAGTGAGGTTAGGTATGTGACCTTGTAGTTTACTCTTTTCGGAAAATGTAAAATGTAAAATCTGAAATCAAAAAATCTTAAATTTAAAATATAAAATCTAAAAAAAAAACTAAAATACAAAAAAATGTAAAATATAAATTCCTAAAAAATGCAAAATGAATAATTCACAAATTTAAATGTTAAAATGTAATATCTAAAATCTTCAAATGAGGTTTCTGTGGGGTTAGGTTAGGTTAGGTTAGGTTATAACTAAGTTTATAATTTGTGCTCTCCCATTTGCTCTTACTTTCTTGCTCCCACTTTTTTCTCCCCACCTTTTTGTTCCCCACTTTTTGCTCCCACTTTTTGCTCCCACTTTTTTGCTCTCACTTTTTGATCCCACCTTTTTTCTCCCACTTTTGCTCCCACTTTTTTGCTCCCACTTTTTGCTCCCACATTTTTGCTCCCACATTTTGCTCCCACTTTTTTGCTCCCACTTTTGCTTTCACTTTTTGCTCACACTTTTTGCTCTTACTTTTTGCTCCCATATTTGCTCACACTTTGAAGTTAGGTCATGTTAGGTTAGGTTAGGTTAGGTTAGGTGAGGTTAGGTTAGGTTAGGTGTGGTTAGGTTAAAACTAAGCTTATTATTTGTGCTCTCACATTTGCTCTCACTTTTTTGCTCACAATTCTTGCTCTCACTTTTTTTGCTCGCAATTTTAAGTTAGGTTAGGTTAGGTTAAGTTAGGCTAGGTTAGGTTAGGTGTGGTTAGGTTATAACTAAGTTTATTATTTGTGCTCTCACATTTGCTCTCACTTTTTTGCTGTCACTTTTTGCTCTCACTTTTTTTTGCTCGCCCTTTTAAGTTAGGTTGTGTTAGGTTAGGTTAGGTTAGGTTAGGTTATAACTAAGTTTATTATTTGTGCTCTGACATTTGCTCTCATATTTGCTCTGAATTTGAAGTTAGGTTAGGTTATGTTCGGTTAGGTTATGTTAGGTTGGTGAAGTTGGGTTAGGCAGAATGGCTGAGGTATGAATCAAAACCCAGCTCCTGTCAGTTTTGCCTCACAAGACTGAGTGTACCGCGTTCCACACCCGAGACCAGAAATTAAATATCTTGGCAGAACCAGGAATCGAACCCGGGCCTTCGCAGTAAAATTCAAGAATGCTAGCCACTGCAGCAAGGGGTGAGCAATATAAGGCTGGTCTTGATTGTACATGATCAATCAATAAATACCTAATAATAATAATAATAATAAATATTACATTTAGCAACTACACGGCCGACCTCTCCCTGTGACGTCATACACAGTGTCTGGGCGTGGCGGCCATTTTGCCCATTAGCCCTTGCGCCAGCTATGACCGTCCTCCCCATATGAATAACATAGAGAGGTTGCGCGCGGCGGCCATCTTGCCCATTAGCCCCTGTGCCAGAACCGGTTGATTTATCCTACTCATTATAAATTTTATTAAACTGGATATGTAATGATAATGAACTCATCTTAAATGATCGGTCATTTGTATACCGATACAGGCCTTTACCTGATATGTCATGAAAGTGGTTTTTGCATCTGTATTTAGAAGGATATAGTAGATGAAGGCTATATGGAAGGGAGGAGCGTTAATAATGACGCGGCCATATCGCTCAAGAGTGAGTCTTTAAAGCAATAGACGATCGTACATAGTGTAGAAAGATTTTCATTAGTTTATATCGAGTGTTTAGAATTTTGGTAATTGATGATATTTTTAATTTTGTTTTGGATTAATCACAGTTTGAGAGAGCGAATGTTTTCGATATGAGTGTTTGAGTTCTATTGTTAATATTGTGTGAATGAAAGCTTCGATGTTCTAGAACAACGGTAGCGAATGTAAGTATGACTGTTTATGTGTATGAATGCGTTTCAAAGAAAATTTGGTTAAATAGAGCCGTTTATGTAAATCTGTTTTCATTTTCGCCTCTGCGAGGTTCAATGTCTCGAATTGTGTGTGCTCGAGGCCAAGTCCAGGCGGGTGGGAGACAAACAGGTCCCGTTGCACGGCGAGGCCAGGCATAAACAGTTGAATCACGGTTCTCACAGCTATGTGGAGAGCTGACGACCAGTCCATTCATAACATAACCTGTTACAACTCTGTAGGCAGGCACGCGTCAGTAGTATGTCAGGAATTTTAAACGATTTGCTAGTTTAATGCAGCACGAGTAATATGTTTAGATTTGTTTTAAAAATGTTACAGACGGCAGAATCATTTTATTTTTTTTACTTTTCAGTTAGTATGAATGCAAGGAGTTTTAATGAGCGTCAGTGGCGTAAATGTATATTTATTTAAGGGTGTTATTTTGAGTGAGATTGTTACCTAGTTTTTATTAATACATTTATATTTTATATACGTCCTGTTTCGCTGTTTCTTTATTATTCTATAAATGGAAGCGTGTTATTTAACAGCCTAAAATAGATAGGATGTCCTTTCATTCCCCAACATAGCCCCGAGAAAAGCAGGTAAGTTGTACACTACCGCATAACAAATAGTTTGTTTTATCCGTAACACGTCGTAAGACTACTGTGTATAATAATGGAGAACCCGCTGGCGGGAGTGTGATATGATCATTAGCCGGGACTATCATTATTCTAAAATCCAGCTGTGCTTTGGATGTCCGGCGAGTACCTCCTTGATCTTTACGGGTACAGTAGACTTGAAACGGAAAGTATTCGTGAAGTGTTGAATGCCTGCGACCTTGAATGTTTGCCATACCCTGAAACCTTCCACACCGCTACCTGCGATAGCATTATTGATATAATATCTTCCAACTGCAATGATCTTGTTATAGAATATGGACAGGAGCCTGCTCCTGGATTCTCAGCTCATGACCTCTTGTACGCTGAATTCTCCTTATCTGCACCTAAATCAAAACCCAAGACATACCAAGAGCGTGATTTCAGTAAATTTAGTTCTAGTGATTTTAGTGCGGATGCAGAATTACTCCCTTGGAAGCAATTTTATAAAACAAACAATTAAACCAAAATATCCACTTTCTGTGACAAACATGCCCCTCAGGAGATATTAACCGTTAAACACCATTCAACTCTATGGTTTACCAGAACAGTTAAAGACTTGATAAAGATTCGCGACAGAGCCCGCAAGGAATTTTTAAAGACAAAACTTCCAGACGATTATGCAAAATTCAGAATTCTACGGAATAACACAAAACAAGTGATAAGAGAAGTTAAAATAAAGTGCACATTTAACCTCTTCAGACACTGTGAGAATGTTGCAGCATCCTGGAGAGTTGCAAAATCCCTTGGAATTGGTGCCAGCCCCCCACCCGATGCCCAAATGCCAGTTCCCCCTCCCCCCCGAGCTGTGCGATCATTACTTACACGTAGTTCCCAACAGTAACACAACAAGAATATCCCAGCCCGCAGAGCATTATAGACTACTTCCGCCACCAATGCATAAAAAATACTACTTCAATATATATACCCAGAACAAATAGTGAAAGCGATCAGGTCTATTCGTCCTAAAGCCCAAGGTCTGGACAACATTCCAATCTCCCTCGTCTCAAATTGTCTCAATATATTCCTGCCAGCCATTTTAAACTTCTTCAACATCTGTTTACAAAACCGAGTATGCCCGACGATCTGGATGTGTGCGAATATACGCCCAGTGCCTAAGAAGAGGATACTTGCGTCTTGCAGTGATTTTAGGCCTATCAGCATTCTTTGTGCTCTAAGCAAAGTTCTAGAAATTATAGTGCATGACAAATGTGTGAATATTTGACCGAGTTCCACATCAATCTGGATTTAAGAAAGGTCATAGCACAACTACCACGCTCTTAAAAATAACGGACGACATACACTCAGCAATTGACCAACGACAGCTTACAATCCTATGCCTCTTTGATCTCAGTATGGCCTTCGATTGTGTAAGCCATGAGTTGCTCCTTGCGAAGCTGCACTCCATTGGCTTATCGCGGAATGCATTGTCCTGGTTTGAATCGTACCTGCAGGTCGGCAACAGAGGGTGGTCTTCTTCTATAGCTCTTCATCGAATTGACAATCAGTAAGAAGTGGTGTACCCCAAGGGTCACTTCTTGGACCACTGTGCTTCTCGCTTCACATAAATGATATGTCAGTGTACTCAAAAACAGTCTCCGTGATATATACGCTGATGACCTGCAGGCCTACTTCCATTTCAGTCCCTCTGATGCGCCTCACCATATAGAACTTTTCAACGAAGACATCGCTCACCTCCATCAGGGGACCCTAACGCATAAACTCCAGTTAAACATTTCTCAGACTCAACGTATATGCATTGGCTATACTAAACTTCTTAACTCTGTCGATCTTAACTCCCTCCCTCCGATAAAATTACTAGACAATGATATCCCCTATAGCAACTCTGTGAACAACCTAGAGTAATTTTTGATAGAACTTTAACTTGGGGAGAGCATACCGCAACTGTAATAAGGAATGCTATATCATCAATGCAGATCTTGAAGCGGAATATCCCTTGCACTCCGTAAAAAATGCTCAAGCTTTTAATCCAAACATTGATACTCCCTATCATCGAATATGGATCAGTAGTGTATAACGACTTATCAGAAACACTTAACATAATATTACAAAGAGTTCAAAATGCATGCATTCGTTACATTTTAGACGTCAGGCGTGTACACATTACACCTTATTATGTGCAAATGCAGTGGTCAAAACTTCGTGAACGTAGGCAGCTGTCAATTTCTATCCTAACCCGGAAAATATTGTGTACAAATACCCTGGTTATCTATATAATGTGTTTTTAAACCAATGAACTCCATCCACAACAGAGAAAATTGATTTACCGATTCTACTCTACAGATTCCCGTCCACTGTACAACTAAATACAATAAATCATTCCTTTGCACAGCTTCACGGCTCTTTAATACATACCACCATCACTCATTTACAAACTCTGTTAATACTACACAACTCAAGAAATACATAATGTCAAGATTCCTGAAGGAATACGAAACACCTCAGTTGTTGAATTCGTAAACCACGTAATATAAATATTCTTTTTGTTGAAATATATCCGTGCCATACTGCTTTCTATAATATTATTACTATCCAATATACAACTTCCGTGCAATTGATAGTAATTCGAGTAATCATGCCATACATGTACTTGTTTCAATAATAGATTATATCATAATTCACATAAAGAATGTAGTCCTTTTAAACATACTATAATTAGTTTCTTTCAATAGATTTAATAATACATTAGGTAGGTCACTTATTTCATTATTATATTCTAATTTGCATTATTCATCTTATATAATATGTTTGCTAATTGGTCTGTTTAATAATAAGTGTATTCTATATTTTGTTTTGTTAGTTGTTAAGCTCGGTTTAGTTTTCTATTACAAAATATCAAGCCAGAACATTGTATACGCTACATAAAGGGGCTATTTAACCTCAGTGGCATTTCTTTATGAATACATTCAAATGTAAATTCAATTATTTACAACAATCGACAGTAGGCTAAAAATGAGAATTTATCTTCAAGAAGGTAATCAAAAGTGTAATACAGATCAGAAAGCAAAAAATTCTTGAATGAATTAAACATGAAAATATTATTTTAAGGATAATTAACCATAAAATGTACAAAATTAATAGTTATAGCAATACAGGGGAAGCAATTAATTTACTCACAGAAAAATGAAAACTTACCTCTATAATACAATTACTTTCAAGTAAGCTTGAATTGCAATTAAAGGGCACGAGGTTTCACCACAGAGGAAGGGTCTCTCAAAATTGAGGACAAACGGGAAGAAAATTTAACAATAGAAAAAGCGCCTTCAAGGGGTGTTGAATGGTACAAAATTAGTTTGTTCACCTAGGAAGATGGTTGATTAAACCTGAATTAGGCTAAGCCTCCAAACATGAGTTCCTGTGGCTTCCTTCTTTCGTCACATAGGCTCCAGGCAAAACTAGCAGATACATTTATTTTTACAGGCTTTCACACACCCTTAAACATTTTAGGCTGGAAGGAATCCGGCAAAAATCATGAATTTTCCACAGGCTGGATAAATGAGAATTAGGCACGAAACCAAATATCAAGGAGAACGGCATGGCTTTAAGGGTCTCATCAACGGTGATATTAAAGACGAATCACAACCAGTGCAGAAAAGTATCCGACTTGGAAAGGTTAGCTTGATGAAATGTGATCACGACCGGACGTAGCGTACGAAGGACATTAGTATTACAGCGGCGATGTAGTAGCTAGTAAGATGGAACGGACAAAACAAAATTTTTGTAGGAGAGTACAAACTGAAAATCATAGATTTGTCAGATTCGACATTGACCAAAAGATGAAAACACGAAAGCTTAAGTTTGCAGGCGTAGTTGTGGATCTAGTTGAAAAGGTAAATCTTAAGTGAGAAAGCCCACCTACATTCAACGGGATGTACTGGAGATCCTGTTTATACCAATGCAAAGGACCAACATAATCAACAAGTAGTTCCGTGATGAACTATATAGCCTATTTTCATATGTGCTCCTTATCTTAATTGCCCTTATCAATATAAAAATTCAGTTTGATTGCTGTAATAGATTCGTAGATATTGAGAACCGTCTAAATGTTTAGGATGTTCGCCATGTTGGAATTCTATATATAGGCCTTAGAGTTATGTGCTGTTACATGAAGATTATTGTGTAGGTGTTTTATTCAAACTTCAATCGCATGATTAGGACATAAGAAATAGGCCTAAGAACGAGATCTTAATATTTCGCTCAGCCACCATCTTGTGGTTGTGACAAAAAATTAAATGAATTATATGCCAGTGAATTACAATTTATATAAGCATGTACAGTACCACGTTTCACTGCGCTCGGGTGGTTAAATCGTGAGGAATGTCCATTTGAATATTTAAATTTCACGACGCCACCATGTGGATTTGTGCTCACCATGTTACTAAACGTCCAATAGGTGAACTTATGTTTATGGCCTCTATACACATTTCAAATTTCAGAAATGTAAAAGACACAGGAGGATATCAAAACTGATATTAGTGATTTACAAGATGCTTTAGAAAATAAGGTTGATGATCTCAGATATGACTTATTAGAGGTTATGGGGGCCAATCTTAAATGTTTAGAGGCTCATTTACAGAGAAACATAGATGCTGTAGAACGTAATTTAAAGATATCAGGAAAGTCCATAGATAATAAGATTAACTTACTCGATAAAAAGGTAGAAACTACATTTCAAGTACTTACCACGGAGCTCAAAGATTCTTTGGCACGGCAAATCAAGGATACTCAGAGTTCATTCCGGGGGAATATTGATGGATTAGAAGAAAAGTTAAACAATAACATTGGGGCAGATGACCTCGTAGCTCCGCCCCTTAAAACAACAATAACTAACTAAAAACAATAACATTAAAGGCATGGGAGAATATTTGACGGCAAAAATTCAATAAATTAGTCAGTCAAATGAGGAAACTTTGGACAAAATTAAACACGACGAGTCATGTTGGAAGGAAGAGGTCGTAACGGACGTGAAAAACATACAGATACAAGTTGAATCATTTCAGGACACGTACGACAAGAAAATCACGCATTGCCAAAGAACATTAATTGAACACGTAAGAGATTCCATTCACACTTCCGCTTTCCAGTTAGAGGAAAAGTTTATTATTCAACAAGGACGGTAAATCACTCAAATAGGTAACCTAGAGACAGAGATCGTTTATTGAAGGATAGATCGGAATCAGAAGTGTTAGATGGTCCGAAGGTGGGAATACCCCACTTTCTAAAGGAACGGAAGGAGATGTTTAAGTACCGCACATGAATACAGCGGGACTCCTGTCAATAATTAGGAGCATTGATCACCAACCAAGAAAATTCTCAGGGACTAATAACGTCACACCTATCTAACTCATGAGGAATATCCGCGAATACTTGATTGAAAACAGGATACCACTCGACAGGGAGTTAAGGATCATTGAAAGGTCTTTAGAATCTACCGCATTAACCTGGTTCGGTGGGTTACGATATGCATTTACTAACACGGAGGACTTTGAACGATTATTAAATAACGATTTTGGAGCCCTGTAGAACAGATGAATATACGGGCAGAACTGTACGCTAAACGTTATGCGACGTCTAATCCAACAAGATATGCGGGCTATATCGCATCGCAGCTCGCCAAACGACAATATTCGACTCCACCGTTGCTGGAAGATGAATTGGTCCAAGCCATTATACGCCAGTTACCCTTAGAAGTGCAGAAGATGGTGAGAGCTTCTGGAGTCAAAACCTTAGAGGGATGTGAATACATACTTCGGAAACTTGACCACACTTGTTCACAGATGCAGGCGAAGTCTGAGCGACAAGAAAATCGAGAGGTAAACACAGTCGTCATTGACAAAGTAGCGCAGACGGAAGAGCAGAGATCGTTCAATTGATGGATAGATCGGAATCAGAAGAATTTGATGGTCCGAAGGTGAAAATACCCCTGACAATAATTAGGAGCATTGATCACCAACCGAGAAAATTCTCAGGGACTAATAACGTCACACCTATCGAATTCATGAGGGAAATCCGCGAATACTTAATTGAAAACAGGATACCACTTGACAGGGTGTTAAGGATCACTGAAAGGTCTTTAGAATCTACCGCATTAACCTGGCTCCTTGCGTTTCGATATGCATTTACAAACACGGAGGACTTTGGACGATTATTAATTGAACGTTTTTGGAGCCCTGTAGAACAGCTGAATATATGGGCAGAACTGTACGCTAAACGTTATGCGACGTCTAATCCAACAAGATATGCGGACTATATTGCATCGCAGCTCGCCAAAACTGCAATATTTGACTCCACCGTTGCTAGAAGACGAATTGGTCCAAGTTACCCTTAGAAGTGCATAAGATGGTGATAGCGTCTGGAGCCGAAATCTTAGAAGGATGTGAAGACATACTTCGAAAACTTAACCACACTTGCTCAGAGTTGCAGGCGAAGTCTGGGCGACAAGAATATCGACAGGTAAACACAGTCGTGATTGACAAAGTAGCGCAGTCGGAAGAGCAAACGCCGCGGGAAACGAATAGGCCAGGAGATGCGGGGTATTATCTAAACCGAGATAGGAGTTATGACAGCAGACATTCGACAGTGGCGAAGAAATTAACCTTACAAAGAACGTAGGAAATCCCGATTTAATAAAACTAAAGGACGGTTTGGAGAATATCAACGTAGACAATCTAATCTATATCACCAGAGGCAGAACGAAACCAGGGATTCTCGTCAGCAAGATACGCGACCAAGCTATGCTGAGAGACATCGAGAAAGTCAGGAGTATCTGTAGCAGTTACGGAGTAATACAACCGCACCGCCGTGAGTAGATGACCGAACACCTGGTACAAGTCGGTCAAATCTACAAAAATAAACGCCAATTCAGGAAATTCCTCTCGCTTCAATCCTCCAGAACTAAAAGAAATCCAAGAAATATTTCATGGCACTGATGATGACTTAATTCATGAGGAAGAGGTTATCCGCCGTAGGAAGGTGCATTCTTAGCCCATTATTATGACTGAGGTTCATGGCAAACAGATTAAAACCCTGGCGCAATGATTAGCGTAATATCTCAGTCTTGTTTAGATGAGATCATGGAGGCAGGACAAGTACATACACTACCAGTGGCGAATGTAAAGGTTAGAGGTGTGATTCCCGACCGTTCAGTAAAATGTAAGATTCAGGCACTATTGACAATCAAAATTGGTGGGAGGCTTTATGAGCACGTGTTTGTAGCAATCATCGACATTAATTTTCAGATGATTTTGGGAGTTGACTTTATTTTGGAGTATGGCTGGATCATAATTATGCAGGACAGAATTATATATGTCGGAAATGTATCACTAACCAAGGGGTTAAAAGGAGATTTCAACACCAACTCGAGCCCACTATCCTTTGAGAACACTCTAGAGAACATCGTGGAAGACGAAGAGGGAACACCTACCCATATGTCCGCGGGTGTGAAGGAGAATTTGAGCCCAGTAATCCAGGAAGAGTTGGACAGGTTGATACAAGAATTTAAAGATGTTTTCAGCGATAAGCCTGGCGTCATTAAAAATTTTCAGTACGATATTAAGTTTAGTGATGACTCACCCTTCAGGAAATATCTATATCCAGTCCCAGAGATAGAGCCGTCGGCACAGAGGAGGAACGAATTAGCTCGAGAAAGGATGTAGCTTTTGGCTCAGAAACGGGAGACAAGAAATGTTGGCCGCCGATTTCGCGAACCACTTAGAGTTGGCGACATGGTTCTCATTCGAAATCCGGTTTCAACAAACTTACCACTCAGGGTGTATGAAAAATTTCATCGTCTTTTCTTTGGACTTCATCGTATAGCCCAAGTCATGAACAACAATTGCTACAGAGTTGTTGACGATGCTACGAATGGGCTCGTGGGAAAATTCAATGCTGCTAACTTACGGAAATATCACCCGCAATTCCGGTAGGAGTCAACATAGAAAAGCTGACCAATAGATCGTTCACATGTTTGAATGTTATGATGAGAAGTATAAACTTTGTTCCTTTGCTTATATGTTGAAGGCCCTGGGAGATATGTGACCGATCTGAACTGGCCCGATTTCCGCCTTGAGAACAATCGGAAACGTGCTGGATCACGTCAGATCACGACGTAACACAAATTTCCGGAAGACTATACAGGCTGGGAGCATGGCATGCAGGGTCATCAAAGCGTGAGAAACATTGATAGAGGAGCCGGACGATACATATTTCATTTTTTGAATTTGTGGTCTGAGATGTATAGGCTATGGTTATTTTCTTTGGCATTACGGACACATGAATGACCCGTCATTATAATTATTTGTACACATGCAAATGAAGAGAACTATGAAGAACATAGAGGATATTTCCCAATGTCACCACCAGAGTAGGGGAAATGAACTATGGAACTTCCTACCCCCACCTCTTCTGCGTGAATAGTGCTGTGTCTGATCTTGATAGTGTAGTACAGTAACTGTATGCTTCGTGGCAGTATGTGAGTCAAGTATCGTGGCGTGACGTGTCACCGCAGTATGTGTTAGTCGCAGTACGCGTGAAGTATCTCCGAGGTACGCAAGTTAATTATTGCAGTAGTGTAAAAAGGATTAGTGCTGCAGCAGAGTACGTGGAAATTGTATCAATGCATTGCACGGCATTATAGTGCCGCATAAATTGTGTATCGAATCTGATAATACGGCTTGAAACACGCGAATGCGTGCATTTTTAGTCGTTGACGGGAATTGAAGGTTGGTCGGATCCATGCTGTAACCAGTGTCGTGAGAAAAGGGACATGTCGGATCTCACGTGATAATAAATCGCCATTATTTTTGCTAAGGAAGGACTTTGCACGTGGCTACACGATAGTAACTTTTTGAAATGCCACACGCATGCACGATAATTTAGATATAATAGGACTGTGCACATCTGCATGTGACAACAGATGCCGTTAGAGGGATTAAAATCTATATGCTTACTTTAATGCCGGTAAGATATGAACGGACTCTGTGAATATTTGAACATGAATGGATATAATCATAAAGTAAAATAAGATTATCTGGGTGCGTAATTTCGGAGTCAGTAGAACGTTGTTTATAAGAACCATGAGACGAGATATTACGAAAGATATGTTCACCTTGACCTTGTGTATCGAGGATTAATGGACGCACAGACAGTATGAGTGGTAGGCCAACGTCATTTCAAACAGCTGCACGACTCGGGAGAGCAGGAAGGCAGGCTAAGCTGCTATGTATTTCACGTAAATGATTTCAAACACGGAGTTGATTCGAGCGTTATATCTTACAGGCACTGAAGCGAATTATTACGGTGTATTCTAATGCTGTGTTACGGGAATAAGATCTATATGAATAGGAACTCGCACACTTTTGAAATTAAACAACTCAAAATGAACGTGAACAGTCATACGATGAGGTGCTAGGCACACGAAGGGGCCACAGTGGTGAGGGCAGTCGTCAAGAAACGGAAGCACTGACCTTAAGTTGTGACGTTCGGAGATGCAGTCACCGCGAGGAATAGGACGCTGTCGCCCGATGGAGGAAGGCGTCGCCATGGGAGCGCTAGTCGCCGGAGGCACACACCACCACCAGGACGCTGAGAGGAGTCCCGAGATGCCACCACGAGGACGGAGACGTCGCCACTAGGACGCTAGGAAGCGTATGGGGACTCCGCCGCCAATGGAGATACCGAGGGTATGGACGCATCTGGAAGCCATATATAAAGTAAGACACCTATTCTTTTTCCTGTACATCGTGGGAATGAACTTCTTCTCCAAATAGCCGCGTCACCGATCACTTGGGAATGTAATACTTAACGCCTTTACGATCATTAATTTAATGTTATTTAGATTTCTTGTAGAATTACTTTTCGGAACTCATATTCAATTAGATAGCAGAACTTGATGAGATGCAGAATTTATTTGAATTTCCGAATTAATAATAACAATAATCCTGATTTCTTTAATGATAATATGACAGATGCTTACATAATTTTAAAAGCATCATTGTTTCAATATGTAATACATTACCATAGACAGTTGTAAACTGTAATAATTAATCTGATTTATGCTTGATGCAGTGTTCATGCACAATTATAATACGTTTGTCGACAGTATGGTCGAATACTATGGTCATTGGATGAGTGCCATCCTGAATATGTCTGGGTCAGTTATGAGTGAAAATTATAATTAAATGATGTGATGGAGACTATTAGCAATAATTAGTTCAGGTTCCTTGACTGTACTTAATACCATAAGAGGTTGATATCCAGATAAAACCGACATACCGTGTTCAGGTTGGATCTTTGATTCATGCGAATTAGTGCATGATTTTCGTAGTTTGATAATATGAGGAATTAATCAGTGATTGTAATGAGGTATTGTTCCATCAAGCTGGGTGATTGTATGATGGTGTTTCGCAGATCAGTGCATGACTGCTGAATAGTTTATAAGGACTAAATAATATGTTGTATTCTTAAGGTTTAATATTGGAGTAGAGTGGTCGAATGATTGGTTGTGAGCTCTCAGTTAGAAGGTAGTTTGGATCCTCGCACATGGTGTTAGGTGGAATGGCTTCGACGGAGGTCTATTACATGTAAATATTTAATGGATGTAAATATATCAGATGACCACACTATAGGTTTCATAATCTGTTTCCGGAATGTCAGCAGTTGTAATGATTTATTGACGATAACTGAATACATCGAGGATTGAAGTGAAGCATTAACATAAAAATTATATTTGGTCTAATGTCAAGTTAAATGACTGATTTGAATTCAGAATAAATGTCGCCAGTCTGACACATAATATTTCAACAATTAAGATATTACTTAATTCATTTTGTGGGTATCTTGAACTAATTGAACATGATATTGGATAAAATGTTGATTCGATATTTATAATACGGTCAGCTATTTTTGCGGTCCAATAAGGGAGATGCGCCTTTGACTGTATAGAGTAAAATGAATGTAAATTGTACGTAGCATTCCTTCATCGGCCATATGCCACGTGTGTAAACATGGTGATTTTGTGTGGACAGGGTTTGAATATATGCGTATGCGTCGACATCTATTTTTATTTTAATTATTTTAATTTGCTAGGCGATCTCCTTATCGAGACCCAGTCAACAGGAAATCCAAGAGTCTGGAATAGTTTAGCATCTTATATTTCTGGGACTCTGAACTTTAATTTTTTTCGGACTTGGTCCCAACCTAACTTTTTGAGCTCATGTGTGCTAGGTTAAAGCCGTCTTTTCTTTCTTCTTGCACTTTTGATCCAATAAACGAGCAGTGATTTTATCCAGGATTTCTCATTTGTTGCATGGTCAATCAAATTGGTGTGTTTGCCGAGGGTTTTTGGTTCGATGAGCCCTTCCAACCCAAACCCATAAGTGAGCGACACACTTTGTCTCTTGCCTGCTCGAGCATTTGCATTTTTATGGGAACCAAAATCCACGCACCAGTTTTCTTTTTAACGCTATCTGGCCGTTTCTTCTGATGGGGCCGGGATGTGAGCCGGGTCATCGCTTGTCCCATCGGAAAAACGAGCACAGTATGTAGGTCATAGAGTTATGTAATATTAGACGAGGATTATTGTGTACTTTCATTAGTCAAACGTTAATTTCAATCGCATAATTAGAACACACGAAATATAAACCTAATTATTTAAATTCGCACAGCCGCCATCTTGGGGTTAAATAAACAATTGAAATAAATTATATGTCAGTGCATTGCAATTTGTATAGTCATTTGCTGTACCATGTTTCATTGCGTTCGGATGATTAAATCGCGAGAAAAGTCTATTTAAATGATTCAACTTCGCTTGGCTGCCATGCTCGTTTTGTAGTTATCAGGATCTAATAGTCAGAGTAGTGAATTTCTGGCAGTGCAGTTTATCACCGCACAAAATGTCAGGGTGATATCGGTAACAGTTTGGGAGATATAGAATGCCGGTGAAATATTTCACACAGCCCCCATGTTAAATTGGTGAAATGTAATAAAATTTGAAGGGACGGTCGGCGTCGGCCAAAATTGTAGTACGACCTTACCGAGTTTCATTTAAATCGCTCTAGCTGTTTAGAATTTATTAAGGAGGCGGGAGGGGGGACGCACACACACACACACACACACATACACCCACACGGACAAAATGTGATCTCATAAGCCTATTTTTTCATAAATGAATATAGGCTAGCAAATAAACGCTCCATAAAAAGTTCAGCTTATATAATAGATTGTAATCCGACCCTCTGGTTTTAAGGAGATTTACTGAAATGATATTTCATGAAATCATCAACTTAATGATATATCTATTGCTAGCCTTGCAAATAAATAACTCATGGATTTTCTAGCTAGGTTTGAAAATTTCTAAGTGATCCCCAACATGTACCGCTTCCGGTAAAATTTAGGGTATACAGCACAACATAAGAATCCAATTTTAAAAAGAAAAATGTGGGGAATAATCAGTCTAAGAAATATTCTTCAGATTAAATTATATGAATGCGTCTTCCTCTGAGAGTCTCCGAATACTTTCGAACAAGAGAGACTAATCTCAAATATGATAGCAACAGAAACACTAGTACTATAACATTAACAGGTACTTCCGTGAAGAACTAAACAGCCTATTTTCATATATCTCACTCGTCTTTTTCATTGAAACATTCCTGCATATTAAAGGGATATTCCTTGTGATATACTAAATAGATTTTGTTTCACGACCTATGTCTTCACCACAACCGTTACAATGAAAGGTTATGTACAGGAATATAGCTTTCAATATAAGTGATTAAGACTTCCGCGCTATAGGGCATTTTTCTGAAAAGAAACCAGGGAATGAATTTTTAGATAAGTGAAATGCATGGCTTCTATGATTTACAAAAAGTAAACAACAGAATTTAGTGCCATTATATAATGATTGTTATCATAGTCCACCATGCGAATCATCTTTTCAGTCGCCAGAATAAGATACGTGAAATATAAAATAAAGGTTTTGAAATTTCGAAGTGATGCATCTTGAATTTTTCATGGCAATTGAACAATATTAGATGGCTCTACACTAAGCTCTGAATAAAAATTCGCTGTGCCAAGTTTCAAAGCACTCGGGTGATCAGATCGGCAGAAACATTATTTTAATATTTGAAAATCACTTGGCCACTGTGATGTTTTAGTGTTCCCAGGATTTGGAAAGTCACGTATTTGTCCTCACTTAACAGTTCTCTTGCACCGTACAAAATTTCAGTTTGAGTTCTTTGATAGTTTGGGATATATTGTGAACCGGTATAATGCATCGTATGGAGGCCAAGTTGGATTGCTTTATGCTATAGAATTACATGCGCGCAGATGGATATTATAATCATGACTCATTATATCAACCTACATTTCTTCCCCTTGTATAGGACCCGAGAAATAAAAGCGTAATTTTAAAACATTTGCGCAGCCGCCATTTTACAGTTCTCATAAAATATTAATTAAATTGGACTCCACTACTGTACATTACACCTTGTAAGAAAATGAATTACATAATTTTCCAGTTTTTCCAATTTTTTACGCCAGGTAAATGCAGATTTAATTTGTCTCGGCCGAATTCCTCCAACTCATTGCCGAGTTTTCTTCACCTTCAATCATTTCATCTATCATTAACCTCACCCATGAGGTAAACGTCAAGAAGGGCATCTGGAAACCAACCTTACTCTTTGCTTTTACTCAAAACATGTGTGTTCAAAATAATTATGACAAAGTTGGAAGTCGCCAGATATAACTTAATTAAAAATGACGAGTATTCGAGATAGAATTCTCACACAATGCAAGACACCTAACATGTTGCTATGCAGCCTCTTGAATATAGTGATATGAAAATACGGAAGTAGTAAAGAGCAAACATTTATGTCTTTTCACATCGACAGCTGAGCGTGCTGAGGCACGCATCTGGAGATCCACAAGCAGAAACCAGGAGTTGACAACAGCAATCCTGTACATGTTTTGTTCACACTCACTCCTGAATTACATGCCCCCATTCCGACTATAACTTTTATGATTATGCTGGCTAACGAAAAAATCTTACACACACCAAATTAACACAAGCTAATGATTACGATAATTTGAAACTGTGGGGATGCAACCACAAAACCGTCAGCTTAACACAATCTAAGATTGAAATCAAATGTTATTTCAATGAGTTGGTGATTTAATTTCTAATGATCGATCTCCATTTGAAATTTCATTTGTATGAACGTAGGGTTGAATTCAGAAGGCGATTTTGTGTGAATATCTCAGTCTCCTTTTTATGCAAAAGCGTTTTACTTTTTCTGTGATGGGGAGGAGGTCGTTTATGCCAATGATGCCGCGCCTCACTGCCAATAACACATGCCACTGCTGGGCGCACTGATAGGGGAAGTCGACCAGGAAAGGATTAGAAGCAGTAGAGATAAAATGATCACCCAGCTCCAGCAGCAACGTTGATCCTACAACTGAGAGAGCTTTAGAAGTAAATTTCCTTAGGAATGATAATCGGCTGATGAGTTCCAAAACATGTTCATCTCAGCTTCAAACTAAGGAGGCAAGAAATGAAGTTCAAACAAAAATATGAGGACTCCGAATTAAACATTGATTCATTAAATTTTATTAACCTAATTTTCACACATTGCAATAATGGCTGAAGCTTTCGAAGTCAAATGTTGTATGATTAAAGTTCTATGACAGAATACCTCAATGCAATATTTTAAATGACTCGATTGCCTTCAAGTGCTGGAGGAACACAATTGAAATTTGAAATTTTAACACCATGTTATCTCAATATATGTATGGATATTTATGTTGAAACCCAAGATATCTTGGTAAATGTGCATGGAACTTTGTTTAAGAGCAACCCATACATATCAGTGCTTCCTACTGAATTCTACGTGTACAGATACGATGGATGTATAACTCCAGGCAATTTCCATATTACCTATTCGATTTAAACCAAATTCTGTACGTGCAATGTATATGCTAAGAGACATAGCTGTGCATATACTCGTAATTGAAGTCACCAGAGCTACTAACTGTGTAGTGCTAATTCCCAGGCTTTGAAACCCTCAACTCAATATCTCGCAACATTTATTTGCTTGGAAGCAATTCATACTTCACAAACTGCTAGTCTAAGGTGTGTTAGACATGAGTAAAGCGGCAACGGTAGCGTTACCGATGTTATTCTATGGTTGCTTATACGTTCATGTTTAACGCCATGTAAATGCAACACTAATTAATGGATTTCAATCAAATTGTGCACGTGTGATATATGTATCAAGAAATATAACTATTTGTATTATCAGAGATGTCAGGGCAACTGACAAGTAAAGCTCTGAAGGCGTTTGAACTCAATCTCAGTATTTCAGAATCTATTCACGAAGACAATTTCAAACTTCACATACATTTCGACCAAAATGTCTTAGATATATTTAGATAAAATTTCCAATTGTGTTATTCATCTAAACTTAAGAAATGATGACTCTTTAGTTCTTCGCAAAACTACTTGTTTTGTTCAAAATTGGTTTAGTCGTTTGGTTAGCTGCAAGGTTGTTACAACCTAGTGAAGCCATGGAGGAGACTAAAAGATTCAAAATAGATTAACTGTGCATTGTATGTTCGTACAAGATTTGGCCAAAATTGTGCCAATCTATAACAAATTATGTGAGGATAACTATCAAGTTTTACCATCTACCAATAACAGTTGCTAACACTAGAACCATCTTAAACTTCATAAATTAGCTATTGCTGGTACGCACTGTATTCGTAGAAATTTCGGCCTAAAACTGGTTCTGTCGTTTGCGAGCTCATCGAGGGGTGCCTGTAGAGAATGGTACCACCTAGTACAATTAGAAAAAATAATTTAGTCGATTGCGATTTCTTCAAGGTTAACTGAAAATTTCATACCATCTATTACTAATGGTTGGCAACCGTGGAGGGGACCAGCTTGTCACGGAGTGTCTCTTGGTGATGCGCGCTATATTTGTAAAATAACTGGGTTAGTTGTTTGCAAGTTCTTGAAAGGTCAATTTGCTACCAACAATTGGCAACAGTGAGATCAATAATATAGCAAAGATCAAATGTCAGGAAGCATTGCTATCATCAGAAAATTTTTGTTGTGGCCGGAACTTCTCTTCAGTAGCTAATAGTGGCCCACGCAGACCGTAACACACATGCATGCCGCCTAGTGACTGATCTCATAATCCTACATTCAAATGAGGCTAAAAGTGCCAATAGCATAAAGGGTTTGGTTTGTATCCAAGTATAATGTGTAAAGTATTTTTCTTGCATTTATGTATTGAAATATGTAAGGACATCAATTCCTTCTTCACGTTGTTCATTAAATACCATAGACGTGATGAGAAGTGGTCTGATATCACATTTATAAACAACATTATCAATTCTAAGATATCTGAAAATGTGAAAATCCACTCACGGGAACTCAGAAGATCCCGAAACAAAACGTTCATCAATACACAATTATAAGATATCAGCTCTCAGAACAATCGAAGAGCTGTCATGATGGATAATGCCAGATGATGAGACCCTATTCTCTTCCTAACTTGGTTTATTTCAAAAGTTTCAATAAACCTAGGTATTCTCTAGATGCACACCGCTTACCTTGATGTTAGCTAAATATTTTCGTCTATTCAATACTTTAACACAGTTCATCCCGCATGCAATAGGCATGTTCACCTTTTACAAAAACAAAGTTCAGGAAACCATGAATTTTGCAGTTAATTAATTCTGCCCACAGACACTGTAATTAAACAAACATTTTCACAAATACGTACATCATAATCATACAGGGTATTGGTCCAATGGCACATACACATTAGACACGATATTCCACGCTATCACATTCAAACAGGTATAACTTACCACTACTCCATGCGACCTCGACAGTGCCTTATGAATTTTAATAAGACACCAAACCAACGTGGTGGTCGCGTGAACATTTCACCTTTATTCATTAACTCCGAAACTATTGCAGAAATGAACTTCACATTCTGTGTGTTGAAATAAGACATCACCCATTCACCCATGTGACCATTAATACCTGATAAGCGCGAAACAAATGAGGCGACATGCGAAATACACGTATTGAAATTGCCTTTCCTCGTGATATAACAATGAGAACACTGTGAAACACGGCACAATGAGTTTTCAATTAAAGCTTAATTCAGTAGAGTGTAATTTATTTCAATTTTTATGAAAAGTTCCAGATGACAGCGGAGTGACTTTTTGAAATCTGGATTTTATTTTCTGTGTATTATTCAAACGACCGAAGTAAATCCTAGTAAAATGTACCTGTGATATAATAACTACCTACTGCTTCACAGTAGTGTGGTCCACATATAATACAATCTTAAATGGTGGCCTCGCGAAATACTGAATGTTTCTTTAATATCTCCGAACTATTACAGCAATAAAAATGAAAGTGTTTGTTAAGTACGTAGAGCTGTGTGATGTTCAAAAATCTAATAAACATGGCAGCCACGCGAAATTGAAATATTTAAAATGACTTATCTGGCGATCTAATCACCCGAGCGTATTGAGGCATGGCCTAGCAAAGGTTCATTTAGAATCAAGTATGCAGGTACATAGTTTGTTCAACTGTTTTCAAAAATTCAATATAGTAGCAATGGGAAATTTTAATAACATAATTTTATTTTTCATATACTATGATTCGTAAAATGAACCACCATAATAATCTCTATCCACTGGCGCAAAGTTTTCTAATTTTCTGATCATAAATTGAATGGGTCCCCACCAGAACGTTCTAAGTGCCAGAATCAAAATTTCACAGGAACTGAAAAAAACACGTTTATTTCTCAAATTTATTGAATAAAGATACTTATTTAAGGTAATCGAACTTGAATTGGGGATTCTAACTACTCCCCTTCAATTTCAAAATTAAAAGCTCATTATCTATCAAATTATGAACAAAACATTTTTCTTTCAGAGTTAGAACGTTGCATGTGCAGTACATGCAACGTTCTAATATTGTACTCCACTGCTCCTGGTATAGTACTTGCAACGTTCTGCCAAGAGGGATTTATTTTCTCATTATGTAAAGAAGAGTCCTTATTTCCTTTATTGTTCAATCATACATAACGTTTCCATATAAAATAATTATTTCCTTTTCAAACAAAATAACAAAAAATAAAAATCCATAGGGAATTGTTCATTTTGACATCCCATTCAGCACTTCCTGGCGTAGCAAAGTCAGTCGAATGCTGGTTAGACGGAAGAGCTGGAGTTGTTTGCATGGTCTTCGATCTATTGCCAGATCTGTAAGCGTGACAGAGATAGGTCATTCATGAAGTCTGTATGATACAAGAGGAAAAGACCCGCTTGTCGGAAGATGTGACAACATCTGGGTTGTCAAATGATGTTAATGTGGGAGGCGAAAGTGACGTTGACATTTCGTTGGGTCACCAACCTCGTGGTGTTGTTATCAGTGACAGTTTTGCTTACTCGAAGAGTGACGGAAATGAAGACGAACGTATGGGCCATGACTGCATTGTAAATAATAATGCAGTGTTAGTATAATAATAATAGGAAATTACACTGGATTAAGCCCTGCCCGCTGTATCTCGACAGTCCAGGTACTAAGCATGACCCACTCCCTAATGAGCTATACTTTTATTAAAAACCTGCAGCCCATAGACAAGTGAAATTTTCTAGAGAGTGAACCAACATGTAGCTCAAAACATAGCAATTCGTAAATGTGTAATTTCTGATTTTCATAAATGTGTTTTTTCTTTCAAATTTGTGTTTACATTTTTTATTTCATTAATATTGTTTTGAAATATTGTTGTTGATTAATTTATGGGCTTTGCGATATTGTGGTCATGTAGTCCCGTGTACTTCGGTGTGTGTGTCAAATTTGTGTGATAACCTGTGCTATTTTAATCGCTGCATCGGTGTGTGTATTTGTAATTCAGACGAGGACTGGCTAGGAGGTGGCCGTGATCTTAAGTTAGGAACCATCACGGCACTCACCTGGAGTACAATAGGGAAACCACTTCCAGGATGCCAGAGGTGGGAATCGAACCCACCTTTTCACATTTTTGCCTTACAAGGCTGAGTGTAACCTGTCCCAGCCCTCAGATCAGAATTAAATTTCTTGGCTGTGGGGAATCGAACTCGGACCTCTACGGTGACAACCAAGAGTGCTAGCCACTACGCAACGAGGTGGACGAAAAATTGTCTTGTAGTACAAATGTAATATACTCGTGTTAGTAGTTTATAGCGACTCATTTACTTCTTCAAATAAATATTTCACCGTTATTATCTATAGAAATACAGATGTTATGATGATTTTCTTGAATCACTGGTATTTTATAAAAAATAGTCTGGTATTTAATTTTGAATATGAGAGTAAAAGCGACTGGTATTAAATGATTTATCCTAATCGCCTATCTGCGGTTCAACAGTTACATGTGGTAGGAGGAACAACAATATTGTATTTATTTAGGAAGTAAATGTAAGTTGCCGGAAATCTCTAGTTTTCAATAATAAAGTTTCGGCATCCGTACATTTGAAATGGTAATAAATTAATTCATCCAAGATAATTTTGAGGTATAGAAACTTGCCATTTCAAATTCAAAAGACAAACAAATGTGATGTGGAACGTTCTGATACTTGCCATATTAGGAGACTTCTTACCACTGACCTGCTTTCCGGCCGTTGACCAATAAGCACTCCCACCGTCCCTCAATCGTTTCCTTGTAACTCATGTCCTCCATTCGTAGTTAATACGATTTTTCTTGCCATTATTTGCATGAATAAACAGGGAACCCACTGGTGACTCGTGCGTTTGCGTCGCCATGGTTTGCTCACATGCAACGTTCTGGTACTGACCGCCAAATTCGACTCCTCTTAACTCCCAGAAAAGTTAATATTTTACCCTACAGATGTCACTAGATGACAGGAGAAGGGTAAAAGAATCGTTCTGATACTGAAACTCATTTTCGGTAAATTTGTCACTTGCATCGTTATGGTGGGGACACATTCAATTATAGAATTTGACTTTTCTTAAAGTTAACACCTGTGATTCGTTACAGAAAAATGCCACCTATAAAGGGAGAATAATACTTAACCAATACTTAATATTATATATTATAGAACGTGATTTGTATTGTTGTGGTGGTGATAATGGTTTAGAGGTGGTATATCGTAGTCATCTGCTCCAATTGTCTAGTGTACGTATGGTAAATTGTAGATGAAATGCATGTTAATTGCTGAAAATCAAAGACTCGTATTGATGTTCCTATGAACCCAATTTTAGGAAAATTGATGAACCACTACCATGAACTAACTATTATGGGATGCAATTCCTTAGTGTTGTATTTATGTATTGCAGATAATGTCTCAGCCTGTGGTATTCAAACGGTCAATTGGAAAGATGATTTACGAGTACCATTAACTAAATATTCTGTATACAATAATTTTGTGTTGTATTCATACACCACAAATGCCATCCTATCGAGTGACTTTGGAAAAATATCTTCCAGTGCTGGAAGAGTTATCTTGAGAATTGATAAAGGCTTTGCTTTAAGATAGTGCAAACACCAATGCCATTATAAAACCTATCATTTTTTGTTTGTCAAAGATGATTACAATTTTGGGATATTGAATTGTGAGTTGGAAATTGTTGGCCTGTACTTAATCACAATTTCATACATGTATAAAATATATTTCATTCATTAAATGGAAAGTTTATTTAACTACAGGGGGAATATTCAAATGTGAATTACTAATATAATGTATTAAAATAGGCCATTTATCTCTTCATGAAACTACTTTAGTAAACCTTTATCGTTACTCTGATATACAATAAAATATAACTCACATGAGGATAGAGAAAATAAATTCATCGTCGTTATTTACAGGTATGTTTACTGTTCTAGCTCTAGACGTAGAGGGCACGGATTCTACCCCCGTCTCTGCCATGGACTGTTGAAATTAAATTTTGGAATGAGTCACTCTCAGCATCATGTTCAAATCTCAGAAATGATATATTTCATCGAATCCATTCTTCGCTATCGTAGAAGAGGCTTTGCTTAATTTCCAGATTCATCATCCGACCAATCTTGCGATAGCATATAACTTAGGCAACGACTACGTCCTTACCAAACCTAGATGCGATTTCCATTAAATACAGTAGTATAACCACCACAATGTTAAATTTTATCATACGGATTGTTTACTCAACCATTGATAACGCGCCTAACTAATATAGCAATAAAAATATTTCCTGCTGATGTATGGCTGGAAGTTTTCTCTACCTTCTTAATCGGTGTGAATTGTTAAAATTAAATACAGAGACTTAGATACAGTAGAGGTTCACTTTACAGGATAATGTACAAGGACTGGGCAGTCTCTCGAGTTAATACAGTGCCTTGCCTCTTGCGCAGGACTAACGTAGTTCTCTTGACAGCACGAGAAGAGTGCGTTCCTCTTATCGGACAGATGAGTGACATCGCGTGCAGCTTAACCCGCACAGTTAAGATGCATTCATAATCAATCTTCAAAAGAACCCTTCAGATGAAAGCAGTACGGCAATGTACTCTTGTAACTTGAAGAGTTTTAAGTATTTCCTTATCACCACGCCCCTCTCGACCAGAAACTAAATGTTTAATTAAATATTGCCTAGGGAAAGTGAGAACAAAAGTCAATATGGCCTGATGCAGTAGCAGAAACAGACAAAACATCTGCAATGACGGAAGAAAAACTAACGCAGTTATTATGTACTCTGTCTTAGGCCTATGGCTGTTATGCTCATGAAAATGACATTTTGTCAGTGAGTGTGTCTATGTATGTCCGTCCTCCATACACTAAGCAACGATTCGTATTTGTATTCATGAAAATTTATTTGCGTGAAATGTCTATCTAGCCTCAATTCGAAACAAACGAAAAAAGTGCTGAAAATAATTTAGATTATTAAATACACCACCGGATCCACAGTTTCATAATCTTCCCCCAGGTGCTAATATATGATCTTTTCTGCCCTCATTAGTTGCAGATTATAGTAACAAAGTTCACTTCCTGCACTAATTCCAGTGATTTTAACATTTATATCATTTAATATAAATTTACTACAGAATTTCCCATCAAACTTAACTTTCTGATTTCAGTAGATATGGCTACTAAAATTAGTCTGTTTTCCAAAACTAATTTAAGATTCCAGCAGTATTGTACATACATTTCTTAGTTCAGACAGACAAAAAACTGCTCTTTTTCGGTGATAACTGTTTGCACTTGATTTTTGACATGCGAACGAAGACATATACTGTATATATATAATTCATGAAGGCATATTTAGTTAAATATACCGTACTATGCCCGATTGATAAGGTCATCGGATGACTATCTGTCGCTGATAGCCTTCCCACTTCTCTACCCTCCAGACCCACACGTTGAGAGGAAAATATGTGTCCTCGGACCAGCTCCGGTACATGACCGATAACCTCTGGGTATCTGGGTGTAGTGTGGATAAGTCATATACAAGCCTAGGAAACACCCAAAAAACTCAACTATAGAAATAAATAGTTCAGGCTTAAGAAAAATTCGTTAAATAATTATTCAACATAACAAATCCCTAGCCTACTTCGGAGGGTTTACAATATCGACTAGTCCGCGAAGCTAAAAAAATAAAAATAAATAAATAATTCTTCCTTTAACTGACGTTAAATTATACAGAAAAGAACGAAGTTCAAAATCAAAGCTATGAATGTGACACGTTAGAATAATACCCAAGCAATTACAATGACTCATTAAAAATACGAATAGTTGCAGGCGGTGATTCTTCAGCAAAGCAAACATTTAACTTCTTCACAAGGCTAAATCCATTTACATTTAAAGCACCAATAAAAATAAGCAGCGTTACGAAGGTGTCACTTCCAACATTTATATTTACGTTAATCTTCTAGCTAAATCCTGTCTGAAATTATCACTCGTTGATAAACATCGGTGGCAAGCAAAAATCAAAGCTAATAAAATAAATCATCCTACTTGATATAAAAAAACAACAAATCCAATATAATTACACATATGATACAAGTTCATAATAAATGATGCACACCCTTAAATCATTTAATAGACAAAATAACAATCCTCCCTACACAAATCCACACGCTGTTTGTGATTAATTGACATCTAAGTGCTTGCACTGGATGGTTTATAAAAGCGGCTTGCCCCACATTGCTGTCAGATATCCACATATACTGAAATGCTGTGGCATTGCAACTTGTCGTCTGGAAGCTCGTGCCAGCGAGAACTAAATGTTGGTACTCTAGTAGTTCGCTTCCAATATTGGTCATACTGTAATAAAATACAATCAAATTTAAGATAGTTCATCACTTATTTAATTGGTTCAGTTTATCTCGTTGGTTTAAGATAGCTACCTTTCTTGATATAAATTATATTACATGAGCAACGACAGCAAAAACACTGACATTGCGTTGTATGTACCATAAAATAAGTATTACCCTGTATCGGGTAGCAAAATAACACGCGCTAACAATAGCGAATAAATACTGCAGATCATAGGCCTGCAAACACATCGGTCGATTAGACGAAACCAGTCTCCATCGCCGGAATTAATACCTCAAATGATGTGGGTGTACTCGACAATCCCAACATCTGTCATAACAGACACAACAATAACATTATTTGTAAATTAATACATCAATTCTGGTCACTCCTAATGTGAAAAGGGAAGTTCTTTGTCTGTGGAATACTAAGAAAACTCTTGCTTGAAATCGTAACCATAAACCAAGTTCAGATTCCAAACATATAAGTATTTAATAATCATTTATAATGCGCAATGTGCGACCGTCATTCTCTAACAGAATTCCTAAAGCGTGGTTCCAATATTTACAGTCAAAAAGTATCAAATCAGACATCACGAATAGTTGCTATTGACTTGTGGGTAATCACGCCTGCTCAACCAGCTGTTCCGTCCACTCTGAAATTACTTGAAACAAATGAATGTGCACGCCGGCTCAGGCTCCCTGACACAAAGCATTCACGTTCAAATACGAGCCGTTATTTGGCAATACAGTCCTATCTGCCTGCTCGAAATAGTTTACTAATCCATTAAAACAACACTCGTAGTCTTATCATAACTGTTCGCCTGGTCCAAGGCTCGTTGCTATAACCAAAAGTAAAATCTAAGAGTACAAAAGCAAAGACATTCCCATCGCCTCGCGGAATGTTGACATACGTTTCAAACACTTTGAAAAGGTGAAGAGACTCCAAGTCTCAAGCCTTGAACTGAACCATTGTACACTGTAAATAAGTTGTAGTAATATATTTTGTACCCCCTGGACACTACAAATAAGCTTAAGACAACGGCATCAGCCCATATGTTGTTAAATGATACGTGGGCTATGCATATTCGTGCGTCTGTACTCAAAATTGTGTTGCCGTACTCCTGAACACATATATTTACAAGATTTATAACCAAAGATAATAACATCAAAACTCATTGAAAAAGCGGCTGTGTATAACTCCTACAACAGCCAAATGAGAAGGCTATTACTAGTACGTTCCTGCCTAAGTGCACCTTGCACTTCCTAGCTTTAAAATGCATGGGAAAATGAAGTAGGAACAATAGTTTTGCCTATTCAGGTGGGCAGTGATAACAAAGATGATTGTAAGTGTACAGACTTCTTCTTCAGGTAAAGACTGGTGTACACATGTATACGTGGAGCTTGACATCACCTACCATGGCATCTTCTGGCTACACTGTGACCTGAGCAAGTCAAAATTAGGCTGAAATTCACCCTAAATATCAGAATAGCATGATTCCTACCTATGATTGCTTTACAGTGCGACATTAATTCTACTCAACAGTAATTTAAGGCCTTGATATGGTGTGATAAGTTTCATAACTCGCATAGTTGGCGTGTAGCCATTCTGGTTAACTTTCCAAGCTATGACCCTCAGAAAAATAGCCTGGTTTGACCATCTGTTTCCATCGCCACTTCCGTCTAATTGTGGACTAAGATTTCAGCATCCCCCTAACCATGGTATTTCGTACATCTCCATCACGAACTGGATACGCCGGATACTGATCCTCGACATCTCCTCGTGGCTGGATAAGCTTAACATGACGTTCTTGACGTTCCCTGAAGTTCTCGTATATGTATCCAAGCGGTAGTGCTTTAATTCATTTATTCACAGGATGATTGTAATAGTAATATTCTGCCACGTTGCTATGGTGTCTGTTCAACTTAGCACTTTCACAAGTGATCATCCACAAAAATCCTCACGATCTTGACATTTATATTGTCGTGAATATTGTTATCTCATAGTTTACAAAAATTATCACTGTTGATTAAATATTTGGATGCACTTTCCACAAACTATTATACATTTGATGGCCCACCTTGTGACATTTCACTTACAGTTAGACATGATGTCTATCGCACTTCACAGAATTACTATTTTCTGGCGAAATATCGCTAGTTTCACCTTCCAAATTCACAATGATGCAACGGGTGTTCATATACACGCAAAACTAAATCGGTTTGCCATTATAAAGCAATACTTGACTATTTAAATCCACGTTTTTCGCGGAACATAAAAATCGCGCGTGCCTCACTCGGGTACCTTAGAACGAGAGCTGTCTATTGTAGGTTGTGATGCCTCTGATGTCGTAGTTCTGAGTTCCGGAAAATGTGCTAGTCATTTAGCAACTTTAATCCCTCATAATTGGTTTCTTCAAATGTCCATTTCTTCAATTACACATCCAAGACTGTCAAAAATCCACAAATTATTGACTCCTGGTGGTAACCTCTACAGACCTCTTTCATATTCAGTGGCCTTATCTCACGCTGGGGAAAGAATTTCCTCATGGTTAGAACAATGTAAAAATGACCCTTGCAGTGGTCAAATAAAAAAAAAGCTCAATGTTCGTGAGGCTCGTTCTGGCCTGCTCAGTGGAATACCAACTTTGGAAAAATTAAAGTTATCGCCCATGAGCTATTCGGGCTCAATACGTAGGTTTGATTTTCATTGACAACATCAAACTTTCATTGTGCTACCCGGTCAAATAATTTGGATTGGGTCGTTCCTAGACTGCTTTATTTCATTAAAAACTGTTAAAAACATGAAAATTGTGATATTCTTTAAAACCTGACGTAAGAAATAAATTATCCTCATTGATGACGTACTTGTGATTGGTGCTGAGACATGTAAAATATGTGTTGAGGTATTGGGTGATATGTTTACAATTCGTTGCAATATACGCCTACTTCTGTATGGATATATCAATGTTTCTTGTTTTGTTGTCTTATTCCACAGATATGTCGATATTTTAGCCTACTTTCTAATTTTTAAACAGATGAAAGTAGACTTATGAGATCTGCATGGGCCAAATGTCCATGAGTGTGTATGTGTGTGCGTCTGTCTCCGTCACTACTAATTCCCAAACGACACAACCCAATTGAATCAAATTTGGTACAAAAGTAGCACAAGTAAAGGCACCCCAGTGTCAGGTTTTATGTCGCCACCATCTTTACGAAAAAAAAAAACGGTGGCCACCCGAGCGTTTAAATCTTAAATCAAATTAGAACCAAAATAACCAACGGATCTCTAGAGAAATAGTAGCTCATTTGCGAAGCGTCTGAGACCAAAATTACAAGGTCATCAGTTGAATAATTTCATGATGGCTGCCGCGTGAATCATGAAAGTCTTGTAATCCATAGTTTATGATCAAACGAATTCTTGCTCACAGTATTTGGCATTTAAGATAATTTTATTTAAGGACCCTCTATTATCGTCGTGATGACTATTATACTCGTAAGAGTATTGCGGCCATTCACCATCTCGTAATTATAAAATTTTAAATAACATTCAATAATTAACAGCTAGAATGGCGAAAATTAGTTACAAGTTAGCACAATATATGTGGCCTTGTATGGGCAACACAAAAAATAAAGAAACGGATAAGATACTTCTCGTGCATTAGTCAATAGACTATCATTCTGCATATAGCAACCAGCCGCCATCTTGATTACGTAAGATAAGAATATAGACAATCCACTATTTATTATATTTACAGTAATAAAACGCAGAAAATATTTAGTCTCACACAAAAGGCTTTATTTTCAGCAGGCTCAATATAAATTATTCCATAGATTCAAGATGGCAAATGGGCGTACTTTTCAAATGTTCCAATCAATTCCTCAGGGTGCAAAAGCGGAATTACCACGAAACTTAGTAAACGGGGAGTTTGCTATACAGAGTACAACGCTTAACGTTCATCACAAGATAACTCAATTGCACTCCCTGGTATGGACAAAGAGTTATAACTATAGCCTCGCCTGCTGACCCAAGGTTTCAGGATCGAATACTGGCACAGCCAGCTGCCATTTGACGGTGTGCAAATGTGAGGTAGCCTTGTCGGTATATTTACTGACTCCCCGGTGTCTCTAAAAGCCTCAGTAGTTAAAAGGGACATAAAACAAATAGCATTATTATTATTATTATTTATTCAATTCACCATTACAAACATGGGTTACTCTAAAGCACGGGTTAAACCAAGTGCTTTACAACAATACATAAAAACTATAATACAAACTATAATACATATCATGTATATACAAAATATAAGAGTTCATTATCACTCATTCACTAGCAAAGAAGAATCGCACAATATTGTATGTGGACAATATGACCGAATGCTGCATACTCTTGTAGATGGTCGGTGGAAGATCCAATTCCTGCAGACTTTTGTGGAGTGTGTGAGGTATGAGGCCGTTGACTGACAAACAGGATCGATTATTATTATTATTATTATTATTATTAATCCTATTATTATTATTATTATTATTATTATTATTATTATTATTATTATTGGAGAGTGGCCACGGGAGTGTTCAGTGCGGAGTGTATCCGATATACTAAGTGGATTAGAAAGAAGCTAAGCCTAGGAGGTAAGCTGAAATGAAGTGCAAATGTTACAGAAAGAGGCATACTACGAAAGTACTAATCAATTACAAACATATACCAGTGTACTTAGTTAAAAAGTCTCATGACAAATCCACTGGCCTGCTAGCCCGATAAGTGAGGTTAAGTTAGCAGAGTCACGGATCGCCCACCGAAAGAGTAAACTCTGGGTAGTTCATACAGGCAACACAAGGCTGAAGTGTAGCAGGTGCGCACAAACATTTCACACCACACGGAGCGAGCAAAGGTACATGCTAGCATTGTGTAAAGACTTTCAGTCAGGAAACTGAACTAGATACCTCATGCAGACGGAATAAGGCTGAAGTGTTACAGTTGCGCAAAAACATTTTAATTATTATTATTGTATTGTGAAGTGACTTACCAAAGCGGAGCGCTTGGAGAGAGTTTCTGTTATTGAGGACCAGTCAAACAAGAGAGCATTGGGAATCTTCGACCGAGTATGGAGGATCTTTTGCAACGGTGTCGAGACATTCTCAATAAGATGAAGCTTGCAACTGGCAGGCAGCGTAATATATCCAACGGTGTGAAGAATGGCATAGTGGAACTAGAAGAGGCCATTGATTCTATAGCCTATTGTGATCGTACTTCACATGCGGCACAAGACGAAGCTCACAAGGTTGTATTGAATGACCTACCGAAGGACATGACCCCCAATTCTAACAGCCGGAACGAAGTTACTTCGGGAACTGTAGCTGCTCAGGAGGGGGATAAGAAGAATGAGACAGAGTCGTCAGAAATATGGACTCCTGTTACATCGAGGAGAGACAGAAGATTGGTAGAGGTTAGAGAAAATGCTGAGAATAGGCAGGAGGATTTTGCTGATAATGTTGACATATCTACCCACCAAGCAACCCCAAACAGACAGAAGCGACCTAGTAGGCCAAGGCGAGCAGCCTTGCTGATCAGACCAGCTGAAGGTAAATCATATGCCGATATTCTGAAGGAGATTCGCCAAAAAGCAAACCCTAATGATACAGGAACTGAAGTCCGGTCCATTCGACAAACTAAAGCGGGAGACGTCCTTGTTGAGTTGGGAGCAAGTTCCAGGGATAAAGCAGCTTTTGGTAATTCTCTGCGAAATGTTCTGGGGTCCAATGCTACAGTTCGTAGGCTTGAAGCGAAGGCAACTGTTGAAATCAGAGACCTTGATGCTCTAACTACTTCCGAAGAGGTCATGGAAGCTATCCAGAGAACTATCCCAGAACTCTCTCCAGATACCAAGGTGCTGGTGACGAGGACGAATACGAGGGAAGTGAAGATGGCTGTTGTCACATTAACAACTAGTGATGCAGATGTGCTCTTGAGGCAAGATCATATCACCATAGGATGGGTCAATTGCAGGATTAGACGGAGGATCATGGTATCTCGTTGTTATAGATGTCTGGACTATGAACATGTTGCTAGCAACTGCAAAGGCACAGATAGAAGTAAACTTTGCTACAATTGCGGCGGGACAGGTCACAAAGCTAGAGGATGTACGGCCACAAAGAAATGTGTTCTTTGTGAAGAACGAGGTTTTATCAAAGATTTAGCACATGCTATGGGATCTGGCCAGTGTAAGGTCTTCAGAGAAGCTTTGGACAAAGAAAAGGCACTGAGGTTCAAATGATTCGTATACTTCAAGCCAATCTACATAGAAGTAAGACAGCCAATGATCTGCTATATCAGCTAGTCACAGAGAAGCAAAGCGATCTCTTGCTAATCAGCGAACAGTATAAAGATAAAGAGTCATCTCTTTGGTTCAGTGACACACTTGGCACTTCTGCAATCTGGGTGTTGGATTCTAAAAAAGTTATTATAAAGGATCATGGAAGTTCTGATGGTTATGTTTGGGTGAAGACCAGAAGGGTCACCTATTTTAGTGTTTACCTAACTCCTAATGAGGCAATTGAGCACTTCCGCCACAAAGTAAATTCTTTGGAAGATGCAATTCTAAACGCCACAGATAGTGTCTTAGTGGCTGGAGACTTTAACGCCAAAGCAGTGGAATGGGGTATGCCAAGTACAGATTCCCGGGGTAAGTACATTCTAGAGATGGCATCCAGGATAGGCCTTCTAATATTAAATATTGGTACAGTTCCAACTTTCCGACGTCCAGGATGTGAAGGAACAATTCCGGATGTCTCCCTGGCATCAGAAGTAATTGTGCCATTCATTAAGAGATGGAAAGTGTTGGAAGATTATTGTGCTAGCGATCATCAATTCATCGCCTTTGACTTTGAATCAAATGTTCAAGGACGGGAAGTACCTCCCCAGAAATGTCAACGGTGGAATGTAAATAGGATTAGCATGGACAAGTTCAAAGATATCATTGGGAAGGGTGCAGAACAGATTCGAAGTGCTGAAGCACGGAGAGAGTTTGAGGTTGAGGATCCGGTTTCTGCAACCATGAAAATTATTACGTCAGCTTGTGATGTTTCGATGCCCTCCTCAGTACCACGTCACCGAAAGAGCCCTGTATACTGGTGGACCAGAGAGATAGCAGAATTAAGGAAGAACTGCCTCAGGCTTCACCGTCTTGCCCAGAGAGCAAGAAATCGGGAAGAAGCTAATGAAAAATCAGCGGAGCATAAAGCAGCAAAGAAGCTACTTCGGAAAGCCATAACTACGAGCAAGGTTCAGAGTTGGAGAAAGCTTCAGGAAGATATTGACACTGATCCATGGGGTTTGGGTTACAAAATTGTAACACAGAAACTTGGAAGTCACAGAACATCGTGCATCATGGAGGATGATATTATGAACACCATTGTTCAAAACCTTTTTCCAACTCACCCCACAAGACCTGAGAGGAATTTTGAAAGTGATCTAGATTCCCCACTGTTTACTGAAGATGAACTTCGGGTTGCAACGCATTCTTTACGGAACAACAAGGCTCCGGGGCCGGATGGGATTCCTAATGAGGTTCTGAAAATAATAGTTGATCAAGATATGTTGTTGTTATTGTTGAGAATGTTCAATGTGTGCTTGAAAGCAGGAATCTTTAGCTTTCGCTGGAAGATCTGTCGCTTAGTGCTCATTAGTAAGGGCATGAGTGACCCTGAGTTACCATCATCGTACCGCCCACTTTGTATGCTTGACACAACAGGCAAACTATTTGAGAAACTCATAAGACGGAGGTTGCTTGAAGCAATAATCGCAGCCGGCGATTTATCACCAAGACAATTTGGATTCAGGGTAGGCCGGTCAACACTGGATGCAGTGCAAGAAGTCGCCGAAAAAGTACGAAGAGCGGAGAGTTATAATCATTACTCTCGCCGGGTGATTCTTTTTGTTACACTGGATGTTAAAAACGCTTTCAACTCTGTCAAATGGACAGATATCATGGATGCTCTAGAATTTTCATTCCATGTTCCAAGGTATCTCCTTCGGATCTTAGACTCTTACTTGAAAGATCGTGCTCTGCTCTACGATACTACAGAAGGGATCCGTAGAGTACAAGTCACGGCTGGGGCTGCCCAGGGTTCTATACTAGGACCTGATCTCTGGAATGTTACATACGACAACTTGTTGAGGCTTGAAATGCCTGAAGAAACTATTCTAGTAGGATATGCAGATGATGTTGCTGCTCTTGTAGCAGGAAGAAGTGTCGAGCAGGCACAGTTGCGACTCAATATGGTAATGCGCAAAATCAATAGATGGATGGAGGAACATGGTCTGTCTCTAGCACTTAGTAAGACGGAAATTGTCATCCTAACAAAGAAGAGAATTCAGACAATACTTCCAATACAGGTAGGACAAATTCAAGTAGAGACGCAGCCAGCAGCAAAATACCTGGGCATCATGATCGACAGTAAAATGAATTTTGGAGAACAGATTATACGGACTGCAGATAAGGCAGCCAGAGGAGTAACGTCCCTCAGTCGGCTCATGGCCAATGTTGGTGGGCCAAAATCTAGTAAGAGAAGACTATTGATGACAGCCATCCATTCAGTTCTGCTGTATGGAGCGGAAATATGGGTGGATGCCCTGGATAAGGAAATTTATAGGAAGCCACTGGCGCAAGTGCAGAGGCGGGGGGCTTTGCGCGTGGCATCTGCATATCGCACGGTCTCTGAGGAAGCAGTTCTCGTTATTGCCGGGATTATTCCTATTTTTTTCTTGCGAAAGAACGCAAGAACATTTACTTGAGGAAATCTGATATGGGTTTACAAAATGCAAGACGATCGGCAAGAATACAAACCTTTCAAAATTGGCAGATCAAATGGGAGCAAGGAGATCAAAGCCAATGGACTAAGAGAATGATCCCTCAGGTGCAGGTTTGGACAGAAAGGAAACATGGTGAGGTTGGTTACTATCTCACTCAGTTCTTGACTGGTCATGGGTACTTCTGTTCCTATCTTCAGAAGATGGGGAAGGTGGATTCATCAGATTGCATCTACTGTATCAACGAATTAGATAATGCTAATCACACCTTCTTCTCTTGTGGACGGTGGGTCCAAAATAGGCAGTCTCTTCAAGATCACATTGATGTAGAGATATCCCCGGACAATATTGTTGCAGTGATGCTACAAAATGAGGAAAACTGGAAACTGGTAGCAAGCTTTGTTGAAGATATCCTCCGAACAAAGAAGACGGACCTGGATCGCCACTGAAGATGATTCATTACGGAAGAGTGCCCTACAGGCAAATATAAAATGACTCTAGCCTGAAGTAATGTGCTAAACGGTTCCAGGCTAGTGTTCAGAAGTAACGGGGGAGTTTTAGTCGGTAGTCTGCTACTCAGGAGCAGGAGCCCGACACTCTGTGCGTAAATGCATTTCTTCCCCTAAAAAAAAAAATATTATTATTATTATTATTATTATTATTATTATTATTATTATTATTATTATAACTATAGCCATACATTTAAGTGAAAGTAGTTTACATGCTATTAACTGAATATCTTGTTTTTTTCTCCTGTGATTTGGTCAACATGTGTGTTATCCGTATCTGAGAATTATGACTCGTGACAACTCGTTGTGAGTTCCCTTATTATAGGCAAGCTCCAAACTCACAATCACATCCTCTATTTCTGCTTATCCCACCTATAGCTGACTTTGAAAAGACATAGTATTCTGTGTTTCCACTTCCTCCTAGGCTTTATTTGCTCGTAATTGCCATCACTATACATTAGTTTCCTATACAAGTTTAATTCCTGGTTTCGCCATGGGTGACTTCAATCTGGGTATGAGGTTTATAAAAGGTTGAACTCACTCTCATGAATAAAATAGACGGTTCAAGTCTTATTTGCAGCCACTAAAGATGTGTTTTCTGTGATTTTCTACGTTAGTCATAGAAATATTAGAGTGTTGTGTAGATAGTAGGCTATATGCAAATTTGTCCTCTAAACTTAATATTACCGATACTTGTGCCAGATTTGACTTGTAACTTTAGAATACGTAAAATAACTAGAACTTGACTGGCAAAGCTCAGATCATTAAAATGTGTTTCTGATAGTAATCAACACATTATTTCTATGTTTGTTGCTATACCTTTATTCGCACTAACTGTAAAATTATTCGTCAATTCATTAGGGTTTGTTTAATTAATCGTTGTATATCTAAGGATAGGACTGATGACAGTTATTCATCTCTGGTTAGTTACCCAACCTGTACAAGCAACTTCAATATAGTCTACAATGATATGAACGCTATATTAGGGGGAACTTCGTCTCACCACGCAACTTGATCACGTCTCTCTGACTTGATTCTAAACATTTATTCATGAGGCAATGTTTGCTTTTGATTTGCATTTCCCACATTGGTTATTTTAAGCCAGCAAACAAACTAAAATAAATATAAAGCGGGAATAAATATCTATTCGCTCGCTCGTGATTTCACAATTTCATGAAGTATCCATGTACTTCAACAAATTCACAGCACCATGTCCCAAGTGGGGTATTCGGTGTTCTCTACATGCTACCTAGTCTATCAATACATTTCCTTGAGAATGGTAACTCGGCACACTAATTTCAATGTCTTTTATGCATTTTGTTTCATTGTGGCAGGGAACTTGACATAAGCCATAAGCCATACAAATTCACTTAGGTAAACTAAACAACCCAGATAATCTAAATTAACACGCATTCTTTGTGAGTTCATACCTATTCACACTATAAGACAAAAATTCTGATAATAAAAAGGTAACAACCTAACGAAAGAATCCAGGCAACAAATATATTACATGCGGGAGGGTTAGTATGAAATAAGTGCCAAGCGGGAAGGATGTACATTGTGCCTTATTCTCAATAAACCAAGGTCTAAATTAGGCAGTTTTTAACGAGTTCAAGAACCCCCATATATGTCTGCAGCGATTATATATGACTCATTAGTTTATGCGAGCCGGGGAAGAGATTGGTCGTTAATAGTTGAGATTGTCCTTCTCAATTGGTATACATTATTACAGGTTAGGTCATTTCCGGCTCCAGATAACAAAGCATGAGTTTTAAGAAGCAACAACAGATGGCACAGCCTGCATGTTGGCGTAGCGCTTGCAACACAGTGCACTAAACTACACGTAGAGTGCAGAACCATAGGTAGGTGGTAGCTAACGGACGTTACAGCTTTCAAACCCAGGTGAGCACTGAACTGAAGCGGACGTATAGGACTCATGTTTTGTATAACAGATAAGTTTAAACAACATGTTTCCATTTATGTGTTTCGTATAATTTGTGCGTTATAACCACACATAATAGGCCACCAATTTAAACAGGAACAGTTGATTTAGAACATAATTAACAAAATAGTTTAGACACCATTTCTGAATCTGGTCACAATAATAATTCAATAGAACACAGGTTAACATATTTGAAAAATATCAACAATAACGCAGCAGCCATAGTAGTGAACCCTAACACCTGTAAGTGAGATTGACGCGTTACACAAGTTTTTCACGAACGTATGTAATGTGAACATTGTATATAAGTGTAATTCATAAACATCGTAATTATTTAAGCCTATATGAACAAGATCTGAGAATGATCGCTTGCCGTTCGAAACATGTCCTCCATTTTAAGTACCCCAATTTCTGTACACAAAAGCGTGTTATTTTGTGACAAATATCCTATGTAGTGTTTTCGTGCTGGGGCATATAATTAACTTGTTTCCCCGCCTAATGTAATTAGGCACAAAAGAAATTGTGTTGACCGGCTGAAAAGCTTTCATTATTAGAACAAGGCAACGCTGAAAAATGGCTTCTATCACTTCAATTTTCAATGTGATTTGTGTTTGCTTTTTCAAACCTACTCCACTTTAACAATAAGATAATGCTTAATATCAAGTCCTGGGTAACCTTCATCATTATAATCCCGGCCTCATTACAAACAGAGATAAAGTTAACTTCTCCAGCAGTTAGGAGCTATCTTATTATTACGATGCAATTGCGCTTTTTAACTTACTCATAACAATATGTTCATTATTCCCGGTCTATTATTTATTTCATTGTTTGCGATCAGAGGTGGAGTTAGTGAATATTACTAACATTTGATTGGTAAGATACATACTCAACAGTCTCCCACGTACATGTGCCCAGCCATCTTTGAACGAGTAGTCAGCAATCACTTGCATTTATTAACAATAAACTCATGGTATGTATTGTACACATAAGAAACCATCTTTTTAAGATTAGCATCATCAATATTACATTCAAGCTAGATAGAATTATGCTACCGGATCTAAGTTTCGCTCCTAATGGCTTCAGCGTTTGAGTGACATAGTACTCGCAGAGTTGTCAGGTTTGTTTTAATAATGTAAAGTGGTCAATCTGACAGATGGTGGTGTCATTATGGTGTGATGGAGATTGACTGTCTCACCTGGAAGAGTTTAGTACCTTGTGGTTTTGTGAGCCATCAATTTGAAGCACGTATTGTTTATAACGTTTGAAATTTATATATAATGGCTTATAAATGTGTAAATATTAAATGGCTTAACGGATATATGGGACAGACGTTATGAAATTTCTTTTACCCCAGTAGTCACCCAGGTGAGGCTAGAAGTTCAGATCAGCTGGATTGAATAATGCAATCATATGAGGAATTCGGAAGCCTATTGTACAAAACCATACTATAAATAAATTATATTTTGCTCATCTACCCAGTGGTGAGCCACCTACAACTTTCGAACAGTTACGGTTAAAATATATACTGTAGACAGTCTTGATCCACGGCTCTTTATTTAATCCATTAACATGGAACTCCAGTGAATGACAAGAGTGGGGTTTAATAAAATAAACGCAGAAATACGGTACAGTATGTCTTTGTGGTGGACGGAGCAGAGCTTGTTGCAGGAAGTTAAACACAACATGAACTCTCCTGATTCATGAGGCTGAGATAAACACGTTATTTTCATGCAGTGATTTAAACGATGTTTAGCATAAATGTCTTCACTCTATTTATAGCCTCATTTCTATTCCACGACAAGGAGATGTAAGTGGAAGTCTGGACGTCCGGCTCCGTAACAAGGTCGTTAATTAGCCTCTGCTATAAGCTTGTAGCCAAGCCACGGAGCGGCCGGTGGCATAACTGCAAGGTGCTATTACATATGCAGGCGAAGCTGTTACCTAACCGCAGGGTTCAGAAATGATTCATAATTATGCTTTGATCTGCAGGGTCATTGTCTAGCCCTGAATTAAAGGTTGTTTCTATTATTAATTGTGAAGTGAAACAGAGGCACCTGGTCACATGACGCACTCTCAGGTACCATAGACTTTATATTCAAGGCTCTCAATACGTAAGCAAATACGTAAATGCAGTACAATAGTTAGGAGATCACATGTGTTATGGGAATGCAATATGAGAGTCGACGAACTACGTATTTAGCCTATTCTCATGTATGAAAAATATAGGCTTATGAGATCAACTTTTGACCGTGTGTGTATTTGTTTGTGTGGGCGTATGTGTATGTGTGTCCCTAATAAAACCTAAACGGAAGGAGCGATATTTATGAAACTCTGTAAGTTCATAGTACTATTTTGTCCGACCCCGACCGTGCCCTTCAAATTTTATTACCAATCACCAATCCATCATGGCGGCTGTGCGAAGTATTTCACCGGCATTCTATATCTCTGAAACTGTTACCGATATCACCCTAAAATTTTGTACGGTGATAATGGACACTACTAGAAGTTTACCTATGTGACATTCAAACACATGTTAAGTACAAAACAAGCATGGTGGCCCAGCGAATTTGAAACATTTAAAGATACATTTTTGCGAATTAACCGTCCGTGCGCAGTGAAGCATGGTACAGCAAATGTTTATACACATTGTAATGCATTGACATCAAATTTAGTTCAATTGTTTACATAAGCCCAAGAAGGCTGTGCGAAATTTAAAAATTAACTATTTACTTCTTGTGTCCTAATCATAGTATTGAAGTAAACGTTTGAAAAATGAACCTACCTGATAATTGTCATCTAATGCTACATAACTCTATAGCCAACTTATAAAAGAATCAAATATGGAAACCATCCGAATTGTTTAGAAGGTTCTCAATATCTACTAATCTATGACAGCAATCAAACTGACATTTTGTATGTTGAAAGATCCTATGAACATAAATTCACCTATAGAATTTTCAATAACCTCTTGAGCAGAAATTCAACGAGGCGGCAATGCGAAACTTAAATTATTAAATGGACTTTTCTCACGATTTAACCATTTGAGCTCAGTCAAACATGGCACGGTAAATGCTTATACAAATTTTAATCCACTGTCATTTAATATATTTCAATTGTTTTCATAACCACAAGATGGCGGCTGTGCGAATGTTTTATCTCTCGTTTTTATTTCTTGTGTCCTAATCATGCGATTGAAGTTTGAATAATACACCAACGCAATAACATTCATATAATAATACGGTGCATAACTTAATGGTATACATATATAAAAATCCTACAAATGCGACCATCCGAAATATTTAGACGGTTCTCAATATCTACGAATCTATTATATCAATCAAACTGAAATTTTGTATGTCGATAGAGGCTATTGACAAAATTTGGAGATATGAAAATAGCCTACTTAGGTCTTCATGGAACTACTTTTTTATTACGGCTAATGTGCTGAAAGTGAGACAATTTTTGAAGTACCTCAAAGTGAAACAATAAATTGTAATATTTATGAAACGATGTAAATGATGGAAAACATTCTTCTGAAAGTATTTATGAGTCTGTAATGTATTATGATCTGTAAAGTAGAATGTTCACTGATTAGAGAATCATCGACTGCACTCACGATGACTAACTGCTGATAGAGACCATCATGAAATTGTAATATGGTTTGTGTAATTCGAATGTGAGATCAATGAATATAGTTTGTGCATAAATTATGATATGAAGGAGAAATGCAAGGATGTTGTTAATGACTATGGTATATTGGTGGCGAGTTTAAAATAAGAATACGTTGAAATATTGTTGGAGAAATGAAATATGTTTTTTTAATGAATTGATGGTCGAGCTTTATGTAAGGTTAACACAGCAGCTTATACAGTATGCTTACAATAGAGTATTCGATGCGCAATATAGGGTGTTTAATGAAATTCTATTAAATTCGCGATCTCAGGGGTAATCCCAAACCAAAAAGTTCATCATAATAATAACACCAGATGTCGGATTAGGGTTTCTGAAATATAAGTATGGAATAAAATTATATTTCATTAAAAAATCATTAAGAATATTTATAATATTTCAAGCAAAGTGGAATACATGATAATAAATGTTGTGATATAAATATATATATTTTCGATTAGTTATAAATTCAAATACATGTTTAATGTTTCTTATGTTTTCTATGTTGACACAAGACAGATGTCAGGATTTGTAGTCGATTTAATGGAGTGACCCATTGTACAACACAGATTATGTTATATATTGGTGAACATAGATATTTGTTACAATTTTAACGTTTTCACACGAATTATTGCACAGGATTGTTTTGTGTAGAAATTAGTTCGAATTAACGTTCCACGTTCCATATTCCTGAGATATCCTCTTGGTATCTTTTTTCCGTAATCATTTTACCCTCCAAGGTTGGCTTTTCCCACGGACTAAGCAAGGGATCCCATCTCTACCGCCACTGAGGGCAGTGTCTTGGAGCTTGAGATTCTGAATCCTGGATACAACTTGGGTGTGTGACCAGCACTAGGTCCAGGCGGCCTCTCCTGCAATGCGAACAGGGGCCTGGGAAGAGTGGGAGGGTTAGGCAAGTAAGTGAGAAGGAGGCGGCCGTGGCTTTACGGTAGGTACTGTACCGTCATTTTATTGTCCTGGGTTCATGAACTTATCATGCAATGCACAGAGACACTGTATGACGTAAGAATACGAGATATTTCTTATGTCACGAGCAGCTGGGACTGTTGACTATTAAAAGCTAGGGAGATTTCCGACTCCCTGTGCTATTTCAAGGTCTCAGCGTACGTGGGCAATGAAGGACAAAGCTTGCAGCTCAGAGTGCCAGCGATCGATATACATGTCACCCATATCGAAACGCACGCTTGGAGCATTATTATATTGATTAAAAGAAACCAAGAGTTGTATTTGCAGTTCCATGTGTATAAGAAAAGCTTGTAGTTTAACGTGACCGTCAATCTTGAGATCATGAGCCACGGGACCTCCTTTTTACGTGGAATCCGAACCACAGGACGTGGCATTTCACTTCGAAAATCTCACATGCATTGACCGGAAATCGAACCCGGACTGCCTTGGTGAGAGGCATACAGATGTGTATAATGGCAGGAAGTTTATTCATTTCAATGTTTGTAAGAATAGACGCTGTGAGAGCCGTAAGATGTGGATATCAGTATTAGTATGCGATTTACATCGATATTCGACACAGAGGAGTGGGAGAAGTTGGTATCTTCCTGTAGCTAGCTGTCTTAAAAGGCAGGTCAGATATTTACGTGTCTCGGAATGATTCACATCGAAATGAAACTGCGCTTTTGACGTGTGCCGACGAGGAGAATCGCTGTGGTAGCTATTTTGTATGACAGAGGAACTTACTTATAGCGTGAATCTTTATGAATATTCGGAGAGACTGCTACAGTAGAACTTGATAATTCTCAGTAAATGTTATGTGGAGATTTTGTGGATAGGCACACATAGCAAAGCTATGTGAATGTGAATTGATACTTACGAGAAGCAATTCCTGCTTATTTAATGGTCAACGGACTTGTATTCTATCACTTCTTGTGAATGATATCAGCTGTGACAGTGAATTTTAAGCATATTCTTCGATGGAGAAACTCTATATATAAATACATTTTCTACAATTCTACGTGATGTTCAGAGTTAAGACGTCTGGAGGAATAATTCTAATAATGAAAGAATCCATAGCTATGGCCGGCTAAATGATGACATCAACACTTCATACAAAGTGGAAGCATGAATTTCCGTGATTAATCAACACGGCCTACAACTTTGAGAAACGCATTTGAAGCAACTAGCGATGTATTCGACTATGGAACTTAGAAGTCTTGAAACTATGAAGGAAGTGTATATAAACCACGGCAATACTTAAATACTGAAATACTTCTACTGAACCCGTAATATTATTGCCTTATATTAATGTTTCATGCTATCTGTTCTGTGTGGAGTAGCAAGTAATATTGTGAAGGAAATACTAGCCTGTATGAGGAAACTTGTGACTACCTGAACCTAGCAAGGGAAGCAAGACATCCTGTGAGGACAATGAGACAGGGTTGAGCAATGGAATGTGGCCCTCACCTTAGAAATAGCTGGACACCGTTAGCGTGGGTTCAAGAACCCAGGGTGGCGCGGAGGACAGGGTGAGTCACAAGGGTGCGTCTGTTCTTTGTAAGACAGGAGAGTGGCAGATAAAACAAAGGAAAATATTGAGGGAAAACTACGGTTCGGCGACGCGCACGTGGGAGGGGCCTGTAAATGCTGCGAAGCTGGGAACAGCATCTACAAACGAGAACAGAGGACGCGGAAGGCTTCCCGTGCTTCCAAAGTCACGCCAACTGATGACATTATGGTGAGAAATTGATTACAATTAAGCCTACGATCAGAATGAGTAACGCACGCCGCATATGTTCTATTCACGTCATGGCGAGATCGCCGGTATAAGTTACTTGTCCGTAGGAGCTCTGGTTAAAAAGTTAGTCATTTTATTCTGTCTCACCCCCACTTTTGGACAGAAATGAATAAATACTGAATGGAGTGTTCACTCAGGGCTCACATGGTAAATTATTTTGAAGACGTTACTATGTCAGTCGTCATAAGTCCGTGGACTTAGTAAATTTTCAAGCTAAAGACAGCGGGATAGAGAACTTAGTATTTTGAACTTAAACAGTGCTTTTGGAGATGAATTCTGTACATCTCAAGTGTAAAATAAAGTGTTTGCGTGTGAAATGTTGAGATAGCAAACTGCTATTAATTAGGGCCTGTCGACATTTTAATATTGCTCAAGGACTGGTGGATGGATTTAGCAATCCACCCGAGCAATCTATTAGGAAAATTGTGTGAGGCATTATTTTTAAAATATTGACATTCTCATTGAAGCAGCCAACCAGCAACGGAAAGCGTGGTATCATCCGCTGAAAGAAGGAAGACACACCTGGAACCGACCACTAGCATGTTGATGGAGTGCTAATTGCAATGCTTGGGGTCATGCCCGGATGCATCAACTATGGGGAAGCTGAGAACGGAAAAGTACTGAATGAATTTATTCGTCATGTAAACTGTTTTGGTAATCGGGAATCCTTGTATATATTTTATTGTGTAGTATTGTTTTGTCTTCTTGTGTTTAGTGTTTGTTTTTGTTAACCGGCTACTATTGTATTCTATGGAACGCAGCATGGTTTATCTTTTGTATTTTTATGTTAGAATAGTGCGGGACAGTGGATTAAATTGTACTCGCGTGTACAGAGTGTGTTTTGACAACGGATACAGCACATGAACGAACTAGATCGCTGATAATAAGTGAAGCTTGACAGTTAATGTAATGACAGCATTGGGAGGGGGTGGGCGGGATATGATTTTGTTCAGGAAACTTTGGATTACACAGGCTGAAAAGTTAATGCGATGTTGCAAATTTTCTAGCAGGAAGCAGTCAGTTTCTGTAGTAATTTTCTTTTGTATTTGAGCACTAAATTAAAGGTATTGTGTGTTGGGACACATTTTATGAGGATATCTGGGATCTGAAAACATTTTGATGGAGGTGATGTGTTGAACCATGACAAGGTCTATTTTTTATTCTGCGCGGGATCTGACCGAGTTCAGCATCTGTCTGCTGCTGGTGACGAAGTCAGTACTCACAAGTGTGATGTCACTGATAATGATTCTACACGTCTCAAACCGCAAGGTACAGTTTTGGAGACAAAGTTATGATATGTGTTTTATTTCAGATGTGTTGGCTGAAATCTCTACGGTTCTCAAGTAGGTGCTTGAGGCAATGTAAGACCGCCTGGTGTGACACAATATGACGAGGGCTAGTCAGAGAGTCCAACCGCGGATTCAGTTCTCAGATAAAGATAAGGAGTGTGAGGCTATTAGCAGCTGAGGAGTGTGCTCTTAAGATAAGCGATCAGTTGAAGCCTGTTTAATGTGAAGCAAATTAAATGATTACATTTCGGAGGCTCTTCATAATCAGAAATGTGGTTCACGATTATGCTGATTCGTGTTAGCCACTGTCTCTTAAATTTTGTAAATATTTGTCGCATATTTTGGTGCGAGGCTTGTAACTTTGTTGTGTTCGGGAAACTATCGGTTTGCCCCAGTGTTAGCTGATGATGACCACGATTTCGCATTTCATGTTTGTGTCTGTAAGACCTATTTTTAGGCAGTTTGTGTTTTTGTGCTTTTAGCACTTGTATAAAGCTTCACGCGGAAGTATTTTGGATAATAACTATAAGGGTAGCGTAGCCGATTGTCATTTATAATTTGTATAGACATTTAAGTCTGGATCCCAAGGCATGGTGAACGTTCATGGATATGCATCCCGTGGCCTGGTTCTAAGGAAGCATATCTCGTGACAAATGTACGTGTTCTAATCTTAGTTATTTCTATGCAGCCACACGCGCAAACACACAACGATGAGTGAATTAAGGACGAGGTCCATGAATTATTGTTTTATTATGAAAGCAGTTGCCGCTGTATTTTATTCAATGTAAATTAACCTATTGATTGTTTGATTTTTGTGTTGGTTAAGGGAGTCTTGGGGGGTTGTTGTGAAATTGTGTCATTGTATCGGTTTTAAAAAGTTGTTTTGTTATTTAAAATATTCTCCTTATGTCACTTTGAATTTATGAAGCAAAGTACAAATTGTCCAACCTCGCGACGATGAACTGTACAACCCCAAAAATAGTCTTGTGTACGCTTCTCAAGGGGACACTACGAGATTGAGAACATCTGCCAAGCGAGATGAGGTCAAGTCTCAGATGTACGAGACCATTATTGTTGCGGTATTGCAGTCCAGTTTCTAGGATGGAATCAGTGGAACATGAAAGGTTTCCCAGTTAGAGTCCAGGAAGGATCAATGGGCATACTGTGCCACAGTATGGTTTTAGAATGAGACCAGGGCATGTATTTCCATTGTATGCCATCTCCCAGAATCATCTCAATGTAGGAGCTAATCCAGCATTTTCGAAGTAGTAGAGCAAGGAGGTGGAGTTTGCCCCAGAGACTCCAACTCTTAGAGGGATAACAGCATCAAGCCTTAGCTTGGATTTATTAGCATTATGGGAAACATTGAGACTAAAGGATATCTTAATATTGGGGCTGAAGGATTTCACACATGAACTTGCGCTTGATAGTAATATGTAATTTATTCCAATAAACAATCTGAAAATTAACCACAATAAATGATTTGCATAAATAACCACTATAAATTACTTTAAATTCTTGTTGTAACCTTCCAAGTTACAAAGGAACTGAACCCGGGTTCCGGGGAGTTACGGATTTTATTAATCGTGTGTATATTTTTATTTTGGTCTTTTTATGTTTTATAATTATTTATTAGAGTGTATATTATGACGTGCTTAATTTATAAGTAATTTGCTTAGCGTATAAGTATTATAATTCGAGCAGGATCCAAATCAAGGGAAGTTGAAATATTTAACTTTGGAGTAATCTGAAAGTTTTGTAACAGAAAAGTGCACACAGGCGATGAAATACGAGTTGGTGTTCAGACACGGGGTAAAACCCGAGCGCCAGTAAGCGTGAGTCAGAGGTGAGACTTGGCATCCATATACGAGCGGTGACGATGGGCTGTGTTCCATATATGGTCACGTTGAGAATCAAGCGTTGGGATTGGGTGGATCCGTGGATCAACCCAGGTAACCTGTGATTGTAGAGGGGGGTGATGGCGGTACTTGGGATTTTGTGGAAGGCATTGGGAGACACTCTTATTCAGATCGCGGGGCGGTGTACACTCTTATTCATACCGCGGGGCGGTGTAGACTCATATTTTGGACCGCGTGTGGAGCGGGTTTTAATAATCGTGTGTATATTTTTATTTTAGGTCTTTTTATGTTTTATAATTATTTATTAGAGTGTATATTATGACGTGCTTAATTTATAATTAATTTGTTTAGCGTATAAATATTATAATTTGAGCAGGATCCATATCAAGGGAAGTTTAAATATTTAACATTGGAGTAATCTGAAAGTTTTATAACAGAAAAGTGCACACAGGTGATGAAATACGAGTTGGTGTTCAGACACGGGGTAAAACCCGAGCGCCAGTAAGCGTGAGCCAGAGATGAGACTTGGCATCCATGTACGAGCGGTGACGATGGGCTGTGTTCCATATATGGTCATGTTGAGAATCAAACGTTGGGATTGGGTGGATCCGTGGATCAACCCAGGTAACCTGTGATTGTAGAGGGGGGGGGGGGGGATGACGGTACTTGGGATTTTGTGGAAGACATTGGGAGACACTCTTATTCAGACCGCGGGGCGGTGTACACTCTTATTCATACCGCGGGGCGGTGTAGACTCTTATTTTGGACCGCCTGTGGAGCGGGTCTCTATTTAGAACTCCGGGAGGGAGTGGACTTGTCTTTTTGGTCTTGTGTGTGGAGGATAAGACATTACAGTATTACACTAATTGTGTTTTTTTTATACAATAACGGAGTAGCTGGCTATAAGTTCTTAATTGAATGATGAGCCTAGTCTTAAGTATATCGCCAAGGTTACTTATTTCGAACAGCACGAAGTTTTGTAGTCTGATATCTGCACTTCTATATTGCAACTATAGCGGCAATTTATTCATCCAAGGATGCGAGTCAAATATTCTCTGCATTAGTAAATTTACGAACGGATTCCAAACATTGGTCTGATACTAGATCCACGACGCAAAGTAAATCGTTGGATGCTGGGTACAAAAGGAACAAAAGTAATACGTAATCATAAAAGTAGGAATGGCGTGTGAATCAAATCAATTGTGCTGCGAGTATAGGCCTAATTCTTTTGGGAGCAAATAACCCCAGAATTAGTAGAGCTAGGTCACAACTGCTGGAGCCAACATCTGTAAGTACTGATCAACTTTATTCCTGAGGGTCATCTATATCATGTCATATGTGTATCTGTGGAAATACGATAGGGAGTGTTATTATTCTGTACGAGGATCCTGCGAAATGTGTGCCTTATGTCTGGTATGACAATATATTATCAATTTTACCAGAAACTGAAGGGTTTTATTTATTAGGTCACTTAGGTATAGTTAGGTGTGAATGTCTATTGCTTTTGTTATAATCGTACAGATGTTTAACCCCCACGAACCCCGGGGCAATTACATTGTTAAGAAGAGTTCTTTGTAAAGTTCAACTTAATCCACTTTACAAATGAAGTTGTAATTAAAATGTCTTAAATGAATGATATAACACTTAACTTATCTTTGGTATCACTTTTATGCGGAGAGTATGCTCACCAGGTATCCTTCCTCATAAGAAGGAATGCAGCCAAAACACAGCAGTATATTTCCAATGGGCAGCCTCAATAGGCAACCCACTCAACACTCTTGAGACGGTGATATTGTTTTTGTCGTGAACTTACACGCCTGAGTTTGTTGATAAACACTGCATGATAGCGGTGCGAAGTAGCTTTTGTTGACATACTTTGCCAAGATTCCTTTTTGTACTGAAGTATATCCCAAGTTGATTTTGAAAGTCACACATGATGACATAGACGATGTTTCTTGCGAAGACATGCGGAGAAAATCGAAGAGTAGTGGCCGCAGAAGGTCGGCAGAGTAGTGGCCTAGACATCTTGGCCGAAGAGTAGACGCAGAGTAGACAGCGGAGCAACCATGAGAAGAGAGAGCTGAGTCTGTGGCTGCGGCTGCTCGGAGTTATATAGGGGCAGCATCTCGCCGTGAGAACAGGTGATCAGAAGCACAGCGGTTATTGGCTGGTCAAGGAAAGTGTCGTCACGAGAAGGAGGTGGCAAGGTTCACGTAGCAGACAGAGCTCAGTGTTGTTCATGCAGTGATATGGCGCGGTAACCTTTAACACTTAGGTGAGTAACGTTAATATCTTGTATAAAAGGGTGGTAAATTACAATAATGCATATCAATTAACAATTACAACACTTCCATAGAAAAAGAATTATCTCTCGAGGATCTTGGAATACAAAAAGAACAAATTGACCGGAAAATGGCCAAAAATCAATACATTAAAAATATCACCAAAAGTGATCATGCTCCGAGAATGAAAACAAACAAAAGTATCAGTCAAAACAAACACAAACAACAGACGAGGAGTAAACTAAGTCTCGAAAGGCAAAACAGAGATAGCAGAAGTAGGTCTGGTGTAAAGACCTTTATTAGTTAAAACCTCAACAACTCTTACGTGCTTATCACGACCAAAGTGGCAGTGAATAATTCTGCTCAGAATCCGCACGTGAGGTGGAGATGGGTCTCATAGAAGAACCATGTCCCACACACGTACATCTGGTTGGGGAAGCCGACACTTCTCACGCCTATTTTGCAAGCTGAGATACTCTAATTTCCATCGGCACCAAAAAGAATAGGGCAAAGATTCTATTTTTCTCCAAAAAAAGGTAAGCCAGGATCACAGCGTCGAACCAGCAAAGGAGTGGTGGCAGCTAAAGAACAGCCAACCAAGAAGTGACTGGGTGTTAAAGGTAAAAGATAATTAGGATCGTTTGAAAGAGGAGTCAAAGGACTGGAATTTACAATACCTTCGACCTGAATAATTAAATAATTAAATTCCTGAGATGAAAGTATGTTAGGACCAAGAGTTTTCTTGAGCTGTCTCTTAGTAAGTTTTATACAAGACTCCCATCAGCCCCCATGAAAGTGTTGATAATGGAACTTCCTTATTATAAGGGGCAGTGATAGGATGCTTTGAAGGAAGAAAGATGGGATGTTTTTTCTCATCCGCACAACTAGACATAGCTAATTTTCCACCCACTCGTATCATACCATCCTTATCTAGAAAAGGAGTGAATGGTGAAAGCCTGCCGGACATCGGTAAGTCCTTACCACTTAGGAGCGCTTGTTTTTCAGGAACAAATACTACCTGCTGTACAAGCAACAAAATCCTTTCTAAGATTCGCTGCTTTATACTGTCTTTATTTGACACACTGTTATCTGTATTTCGGGTTCCTAAGACACCGATTTCTAGTTTTGAACCAACGTCCCTTCAAAACTCCAAGTTCCTTAATTATCGCTCTTGCTTCACGTAGTTCTGTATACTTTCTCCTGCAACTGTTTGTTATAGAATCCTCTAACTTAATTAAGTCTCCACTGGTAATCTATTATAACTGGTGATGTGTAGCGCACCTGGCCTACAGTATTCATGGTTCAACTTGTATTGTGGCTAGCCTACACTGAGGTCTTATAACGCTGCCTCCATCAGGAGTCCCTGATGATAACTGTCCTACAGCGTAACACGTCTCACCGAGATCTGAATGAACTGTTTTATAAAGTACAATCTCCCTTTAGGAGTCTCTATCGAACTGTCACGTTGCATGACTTACGCTGATGTCTGGATCAAACTGTGATTTTCTATGTGTCGTTGCGCCTTCCTGAGGCTTGGCGAACTATCGTATAGCGTTGCGTCTCCCCGAGGCTTATTGAGAACTGTGTCTTTTGACTGTTGACTGAAGTCGAACTGTAGACTGTCATATACTCGAACCAACGTGCAGCACCTCCACGGGCCTGCCAAGACTGAAGACTCACTCACTCGTGCAGCACCTCCACGGGCCTGCTAAAAACTGAAGATTACTTGACTCGTGCAGCACCTGCATGGGCCTGCTAAAAACTGAAGACTACATGATCACTGCTTGCAATGGACTCCTTTATATTCGATTTTTAGAAAATAAACTACTTTGCTTATGTTGCAAAAATTAACTTCTAAACCATTTGTGGTATCCTTCTAAAAATTATCCATCATGAAACTTGTGTTCCAAATGTCCCAATTCTGTAAAGTTTTTCCAGATTCAATCTTGGGGATGATTAATTTAATTAAATTAGCTCCTCTTCTGTGTGGGGGTATATTTTTTATTCCCCTACTCTCCCTTTTGGGCTGGGTGAATTCCCTTTCGTAATCTGCTGACTTTGCTTTCTTATCCCATGCGTTGTTTAATAACTTTTATTGTTCTAAAATGTCCCTTTCCAAAATGAATGACTTTGACGGAGAGTGTTCTTAAAAATTTTGGTTATTTTGGCTAATATCAATGATTTCTGCCGATTTCTTAGCTCCGCCTTCGCGCGACGTTGTCAATTTCTTGATGAATTGGGACTTTCTCCTTGATATCTTGCATCTCTCTCTTACAGTCGGTTCTTCCCCTGGGTCTATTTTTAACTATGTGTAACCCTTTCCTAGCTGACTCTGCAGTGACATCATCTTTGCAGCTGCTATGTTACTCCATACTCCTTTATCAGCTATGTGCGTCATTCATATGTGCTCTTAGGCATTAACCCTTGCTGCTTTAAAATTTTGTAAAAACGTCCTATTTTCTCGTTTTCCTGATTGGACGTGGGTTCAAAGCCTGTGCCAAAATCCATTTGGGTACAGATCCCTCTTTCAAAGGAAATACATTTTTGAAAAATTTTGAGAAAATTCATTAAAGAAATGACTTTTCTTCAAATTCTGGCACACCCTGTACTTTATATTTCTCCTCAGTATGTATTGTTATATGGGTACGTATGCGTCTTAACCCGTTTCAAAATAAAAAAACTGATTTTTTTTGGGACACTCTCTATAGTATTTACTCTTTAAATATTCAGCCCGTCTGTGGACGTATTCCTTCCTTACGGAGGTTCCTGGTAGTCTAGCTCAATGGCTCTTCTCACAAGGTCTCCCCTTGTGGCTATTAAATTTTACGACCTCGCTAAGTGTGTCAGTCTCGACTTCATTGGTCTGCCACTTTTTCAAGGTTCTATTTATAACTCTGGGCCGTGAGACTCCAGACAATGTTGACTGAGACCTTTCTGCTTTCAACCATTTCTAAGCTTTCTTATTTACTCGTGGTTTCTCTTTAGTTCTCAGGGGTCTATAATCCATCCATTGGTCTTTTTAATCCCTTGGTCCTCTATTCATCTTTCCTTCTCAGTGTTTTTGTGCTATTCTACTCTTAAGTCATTGACTATTTTAATCCTAGTTTCTTAACAACAATCTAATTCTAGATGATATATACATTTTTAGGTGCTTCCAACTTAATGTCTTTTTCCTTTCCTTTTTCTAGGATGATTACCCACATCTTCTCCTTAATCTTAGTGCATTAAATATTTCATCTTCTTCCCATTCTCCTTCCATTCCTTCTTCAAAATAGTTTTCATCTTCGCCTCCTTCTTCTTCTTCTTCTTCTTCTATATTTCCTCCTATTTCTCCTCCGGAATCATCTTTCCAATTTTCATCCCTTCTCCTATTTTCTTCTTCTGCGTCTATCTCTCGATTTGCAATTTCTTTCCATTTCATCACTAATTCTCGGGCTTTTATTTCTACTTCTCCTCCATAGTGTCTAAGTTCGTTAACTGTCTTTCCCACCAATGTTGTTTCTACATACTCAACATTTTCGGCAAATGACTCAAAATATTTAGGCAGTACAGCATCGTGCCTTCTGCATTTCTACATCTCTCTAACGCTCTCTGGTAGCAAATAATCGTGTTCTCTACTCCTGAACTGTCATAATTTCCTTCTTCCTGTAATTCTCTTTCTCCCTTCGGTCGCTTAATTCGTCCTCTAGTAATATTTCTTCCCCACTTTTCTAACTCACTCCTTGTTAATCTCAAATTTAGTTTCTTTTTCACTCTCTTCCAAAGTCGTGTTTTTCTTTCGACCATTCTTGTTTTCTGTCTACCTCTGTTTTGATCTCTTTCTTCTTTACTGGTTTTGGATAAAGCTTATTCGATCGTTCCCTTTCTCCTGATCCTACATACCTACGTTCGTCCCTTTGTGCTACCTTTTCCTGCTCCCGTTCTTCCTTTTCAATTTCCGCTATCCAATCCCTAACTTCGGTCATTTCTATTTCTAAATTAACTTCTGTCGCGCTGGGCGCAAACATATCGCTTATCCCTAAAATTCCATCAATAATAATTGGATTGAATTCTGACCGTGCTTCTCCGTTTAAGACGCTGGTTTTAGCTCTTATTTCGTCGCTATATTCGGGTTTCTCTACTACCATGTCTGTACTCAAATTTAGGTTATTATCACAAATAATCTCTGAGATATGGTTAGCATTTTGATTTCCTATTAACTCACAATCATTTCTTTTATTTACCTTTTCAAGTTTACATTCATTCATAGTGTCTGTTTTTACCAATTTATGTTCCTTTATATTCACTTACAAATTTTAATGCTCATTTCTCTTATCTCTAGATTCATTTCCCTTAATATTAACATTTTCAAAATGCATTTCATCTTCTTCAATACTGTTTATATGTTCACTTTACTTACCATTTAATAAATATAGGTTTACATATGGACCCTTTGTGACATGCCTTTCACATTCGTTAACACTATTTAAAATTTCATCTTTCTTAAAACTAGACACAACAATGTTTTCATCTGGGCCATTTTCAACATGCATTTTACATTCCTTAAAATTTTCTTTTTCCTTAATATTACACACAAAGATATTTTCATTTTGACCCTTGTTAACTTGCATTTCATTGTCAACACAAATTTCATTTTCAGTAATGAATGCACCCTTATTTTCTGAACTTATTTCTATAACATTAGTTTCTTTATTTTCTACCAGTACAACAATTTCTTCCTCCTTTTCCTTTTCGATTTGCTTTGGGATGTCCAGTTTTCCACTTAGCTCTTCACTATCACTATTTTTAATTTTTGTACAATATTGGGTACCCCACATCTTATCTACCATTTCCACGAATTCTAATGAGTCCTCGCTCATAGACATTCTTCTATCTGAATTAGCATGGTCATGCAAAAACTCTGTTTGGGTTTCTACATCTATAATTACATTTCCTTGGGTTACATTTATTTCACTATCAATTTCCATTATTTCTATAGTTTCGTTTTTGACCTTTCCATTTACGTGTATGAACTCCATTTGAGTTTCTGTTTCTACATCTTCCTGCACCTGTATACTTTCTGCGGCCTCTAGCATTTCTCTGATTTCCTGGATTTTGTCCTCCCTAAATTCGTCTATTTCCTGAACCGTTATTGTGTCGGTTTTATCAAGTATTTCTCGTATGAAATCAGTCATTTTTCGGTACCCTTTCCTTACTTGATCCCTTTGTTCGTAAACGTACTCCTTCCTATCTTTTTCTTTGTATTTAATTCCTGAGTAGATACTGTCCCATTTCTTTTTATTTCCTCCGTTTTCTCTCTGATTTTCTTAATTTCGTCTATAACTTCTTCCCGTTCTGCCCAAGAACTTGGTTTGATTAATCCCTCTTTATTCGGACGTCCTGCGAGTCTTTTTCTTGTCCCTTCCATATCCACTGCAACTTGAATGTATAATTTCTCTAACTCTTTTTAGTTACCTTACTCCATTCTTCTCTGAATTCGCTGAGAATTTTATTGATATTATCAATTCCTTTATGAATATTTGAGATTTTCTCATTAATTTCCTTCTGTTTTTTAGATTCTAGTTCTAAATGCAGATTTCCAAATTTCATTAATGTTTCCTCGTATTCCTGGCGTACTTTCCTGAACTTTTCCTCATATCTCTCCAGGAGCTCCTTTGTCTTTTCATCTATAACTGGCTGTGCATTTCCTTATTTTCCTTCGGCTCTGTGATTTCCACGGCTTCTTGTTTAACAACTTCACAGTCTTTACTCGTTGTTATTTCAACCAATTCAATATTTTCTTCATTTATTGTTATTTCTGCATCCTCCCTTTCCTCTTCAATTACCTGTACCTGAGCAGGTGCTATAGTTTCATTTTCTTTGACATACTCGACCATTACTGTTGGATCAAAAAGTACTATTCCATCATACTCTAACTTGTCATTGCGGTATCTAAGTCTCCATTTCTTAATAACCCATATCCAGTTCTCATAAAGGTCTTCCCTCATTTGCTCTAATTTATCAGACACTTTATCCAAGTGTCCGATTTCCTCATAATGTCTTTTTATTTCAACCCTTTGATTCACCAATTTATCTACTCCCCTAAGCTGCTCTAGGATTCCTTCCTTATTCCAATTTCGAGGAGTCCTTCTTTTCTCCTCACTCTCCATTCTTTTACAATATTTGAGAATAGATGGGTTACTACCATCCAAGTATGAACCATGCACACTAGGTAATTCTGGGCTCGATCGGACATGCCTGTATTGTTTTCTTTTCATTTTGAGGTGAAGTGTCTAACGGGTGCGTTCGTGTACGAACCCGTTCGCACGTCCCTCTTTCAAAACCATTGCATACATTAAGCAAGACACCTTTAAAAATTTGAAATGTTGAAAATCTCAAAATTTTTAAAAAAAATCCCGGAAAACCCGAGTTTTCCTGGATTTTTCCTTGGAAAAAACACCCTTAAAGATGGGTGCCAAAGAAGAGTTTATGCAGGGGGTATATCTCCTTGAATGTGTATATAGGGTTACCCGGGTTATTGCGGTCATGTACCTATCCTTAATGTACTTTATTTTGGAACGGCTTTTCTTGTAACCTTTTGCACATATCAAGTACCTCAATATATATGAGACCCCTGTACCCGCTTAGCGGAGGATGCTTAGTCAGTACTCGGCTTAGCTTACTCCGGTATCGGGGCGCGTTACGTTCCCTCCACCACTGACCTCACCTCCGATATGTAAACACAATCAGGTTAACAAGATTTTTAGGAAAAACTCAACATTACAGTTATATATTATTTTATTCATATAAAAAGAAATTAATCACTCAAAACATATCAAAAATTCAAGACCATTTGGTATTGTCTCTTCAAACGTCACACATAAAAATCACTAAAAATCATCAAAATTCAAGATAATTTGGTATTGTCTCTTCAAATGTCACTCATATAAATCAGTAAAACTCTTCAAAATTCACCATTATGTTTTTCCATTAATTCGTGAAGTTTTGAATACTCTGTCTTGCTTAATTTACCATTTCCATACATTATATCATTATTTAAGTTTTACTCTACTCAGGCGTCGAGCGCGCCTATCATTTTAGTCATATCATTCGTCCAAGGCTTTGGATATTTACATTTTCTTTATTTACCCATCAAGGCTTCCTATATTCATTATATTTACATGATCTTTATTTTATTAAATTCTTTGGACCTTCGCACAGCTCTTCACAAAGCCTTAGATTTTTAAAATGCAATACAATACTATACAAAAATGTGCATGTCTATCGATCGAACCCCCAATCATCCAGTTATAATCCATGCATCTAGGCGATTTGCTTTTGTGCTGTACTGTGCACCATTTGTTTATAAAAATGGGATTTTATTTATAACAAAACTTATTATTCCTTAACCCGTTATAAAATTATTTATGAAAGAAGGAATTTCTTTACCAACAATTAACTATTTGACACAATCCGTCAAATTTTACATAACATTTCAGAAATAAGCTCGGGACGATTTCTTTAATTCCAGCCTGATAATTTTATACTCAGTTTAATCTTGCACCTTTTATTTGGAACTTTATTATTTCCGTGTAACAGTTTCCCTTTCCACCAGTCTCTGCTAGACCATATTTAACTACCGAACTCATTAAGATGTCCTTCTTTCTCCCTCACAAGAGGCAAGGTCGCGCACACAAGGCCGCCGCCCTATTCCAGTGGTACTTTAAAACGAGATTTATGATGGCTCGCTAGCCCTTCTTGCTTTCACGCTAGTGTAACTTTTCAACCATATGATTTCCAAGACTTAAAATTCATTTCACCACGGATATTTGTTCCGTCTTTTATTTATTATTATTATTTATCTTCCGTTCCCAGGATATTAGTATTTAATTCGGAGAGGCTGTACGGTACTTCCTTATTACAACTTCTTACGACTCTTATAATGCCTCTTCACAAAATACTTTACTACAATAATGCCTTTTTACAACAATGCCTTTTCACAACAATACCTTACTACAACAATGCCAAGCTGGGATACCCTTCCTACAGCGGGACGTGTACGACGTTTCATTCAACTACATTTTTCGGTGGGAATTTGCACATCCAAAATAAACAACAATATAACGCTTCATTAGGCGATAACTCGGTGGGAATTTATTCATCCACAATACACAACAATAGAACGCTTCATTAGGTAATAATTCGGTGGGAATTTACTCCTCCACGACAAAAATACGAGGCTTCTTCATTTCAGCAATACTTTCGGTGGGAATTTACCTCCACGCATTTCGACGATTTTTACTACATTTTCCATCTCACGAATAAATATATCCTGGTTCAACGCGTATTATATTCAGCTTGAAACTATACTTTTATTATTCTTATTAACCCTTACAGTAATACAACTTGCTTGGATAACTTTACGACATTGGCCCGACTTCGGCATTCCCAATATTTATTTCACGACCTCGGCCTAATAGCCTATAAGGTAATATATTCCTTCATGGGTGTTTTATTCCACCATTTATTTGGATATTTAAAACTTCATTAATTTATTAACATATTATTTCTCGCTCTATTTTTATTTTGAGTTCCCAGACACGGATCTTTAAATATAACTTTTTTCTTAACTTGATCATCATTATTCGCGTTCTTATTATTTCATATTTTAACTAATTTCATTATAACGCTTCATTCTTTCGTTATTTGTAACTTGGTATAAATTTTAATCCTTATTAATTAACTTATCCCTTCAATAATTATAATTTTATTACGGTGCGCATTTACTTCATAACTAGGCATCAATTTAAGCCATTTAAATTATCATTTTTATTCCTTCTTTGATTCCATTCCTAGATAGGCTCACCCATCAAGTTGCATTTCTAGCACTTCATCACAACACTTTTCCCTAACATTTCTATATTACCCTTATACATTCTTACACTGACACATAAACACATATTATAACACTTTAACACTATAGCACTTTCTCTTCTCAACACACGACACTATCTCAGACCTTTGGCAATGATTTTCCGTACTGGCTGATCCCTGACGATACCTTACGTTTTCTGCTTTGAACGTGCTAATTTGCTCCTTCCTCGTTCCTCGAAACTCCTGGTCTCCTGTTCTCCGTGAAATTCTCTAACTCCACGTCCCTGCTCACTCGTTCCTACTCGATCCAGGTTATAAATGTTCCTCGTACTCACCTTCACTCGTTCCGTACTTTTGCTTCGCATAAATGATGTAGTTCCTAGCTTGGTCTCCAATTCGAGAACCTTCACTTGTCTAGCTCGTATTCCTGACACTTTATATCTTGAGTCTCGAACCCGCAGTCTCCTAGGTTCCTACTCATTTAGTTTGTACTTCTTGATCAATACTTGTTTATATTATTCCTTTCTAGGATTCGCTGCTTTATACTGTCTTTATTTGACGCACTGTTATCTGTATTTCGGGTTCCTAAGACACCGATTTCTAGTTTTGAACCAACGTCCCTTCAAAACTCCAAGTTCCTTAATTATCGCTATTGCTTCACGTAGTTCTGTATACTTTCTCCTGCAACTGTTCGTTATAGAATCCTCTTACTTATTTAAGTCTCCACTGTTAATCTATTATAACTGGTGATGTGTAGCGCGCCTGGCGTACAGTATTCATGGTTCAACTTGCATTGTGGCTAGCCTACACTGAGGTCTAGATAAATGTCTTATAACGCTGCCTCCATCAGGAGTCCCAGATGATAACTGTCCTACAGCGTAACACGTCTCACCGAGATCTGAATGAACTGTTTTATAAAGTACAATCTCCCTTTAGGAGTCTCTATCGAACTGTCACGTTGCATGACTTACGCTGATGTCTGGATCAAACTGTGATTTTCTATGTGTCGTTGCGCCTTCCTGAGGCTTGACGAACTATCGTATAGCGTTGCGTCTCCCCGAGGCTTATTGACAACTGTGTATTTTGACTGTTGACTGAAGTCGAACTGTAGACTGTCATATACTCGAACCAACGTGCAGCACCTCCACGGGCCTGCCAAGACTGAAGACTCACTCACTCGTGCAGCACCTCCACGGGCCTGCTAAAAACTGAAGATTACTTGACTCGTGCAGCACCTGCATGGGCCTGCTAAAAACTGAAGACTACATGATCACTGCTTGCAATGGCTTCCTTTATATTCGATTTTTAGAAAATAAACTACTTTGCTTATGTTGCAAAAATTAACTTCCAAACCATTTGTGGTATCCTTCTAAAAATTATCCATCTTGAAACTTGTGTTCCAAATGTCCCAATTCTGTAAAGTTTTTCCATATTCGATCATGGGGATGTATTAATTTAAATTAAATTAACTCCTCTTCTGTGTCGGGGTATATTTTTTTATTCCCCTACTCTCCCTTTTGGGCTGGGTGAATTACCTTCCGTAAGCTGCTGACTTTCCTTTCTTATCCCGCGCGTTGTTTAATAACTTTTATTGTTCTAAAATTTCCCTTTCCAAAATGAATGACTTTGAAGGAGAGTTTTCTTAAAAATTTTAGTTATTTTTGCTAATAACAATGATTTCTGCCGATTTCTTAGCTCCGCCTTCGCGCGACGTTGTCATTTTCTTGATGAATTTGCACTTTCTCCTTGCTATCTTGCATCTCTCTCTTAGAGTCGGTTCTTCCTCTGGGTCTATTTTTAACTATGTGTAATCCTTTCCTAGCTGACTGTGCAGTGACATCATCTTTGCCACTGCTATGTTACTCCATACTCCTTTATCAGCTATGTGCGTCATTCATATGTGCTCTTAGCTATTAACCCTTTTGATGCTTTGAAATTTTGTAAGAACATCCTATTTTCTCGTTTTTCTGATTGGTCGTTGGTTCAAAGCCTGGGCCAAAATCCATTTGGGCACAATACATAGGACCATCAAACTGGCTCCACAACACTACTAGCAATTACAATCACAGACAATACAAACACTACTAATAAGGAAATATACGCGATTAAATTCGCACTCTAACATCGGTCAAAAAACCAAAGGCAGACAACCTTAGCAGGAAAGCATGCCTAGAATTAAACCAAGAACAGTACAGAGTGGACACAACTTCCAAAGCATGGCGGTAACACATATCTATAGATGTTTCAAACTGGCACCAAACAGCAAGCCTCTACATCGAATTGAAGAGAGATTCCTGGGAGGCGCTAATTTGTAATATTTTATTGTGTATTATATGGCAACGTGTATGTATACAACTTGTATGTTATGGCATATTTCTTGGTATTTATTTGTATTTTTGGTACCCCATTCAGCCATGAGAAAACACCACAATTGTATCTACAAATAAGAACACTAATTCTCAATTCACCAACTAAGTTCACGGGAACACATTCAGAGACAAAACAGAATACATTCAAAGCTAAGCAAGCGAACAGGGGACACGAAGCCGTAAGTAACATACAGGTTTAAAATTGCAGACAGAGGGACACATGTACTCGTACATTTATAATTTAAACGCAGGTAGATTACCAAGGATCACATATTCCATGGGCTGATTACAACAGCACCCTGGCCCACATGCACTGCATGATGACACAAGGGAGTAAATCTGACACCACAAATCCGTCAGCGATACCTCAGTCGGGCGAGCGGCCAGCGCTAGCGCAAAACTGTACACGTAGGTACAATCGGCTGCAAAAATAACGGGCCGTTTTTCCGTGCGGGAGTTGAGTTTTCGTGCCATCAGGTTGCTATCACTTGGTGTTATCTCGGGAGGGGAAGGCTGGGAGCCGTGATTGGGCAGCTGTCCTTGTAGGTAATGGTGGAGAGGGTGGGGGGTGTGGATTCACCTGTTAATGGCAAGAGGTTGACAGTGTCTCAGTAACACGAGAGCGAACTTCGATTTTGTGGCCGTGACCTTTAATATGAACGACCGCTTGGTTAGAAGGGGTCAGATGGTTGGGCTCTATGAAGCTGGCGTCGGAATAACAGAAATTGCACGTCAACTTGGGGTTTCCAAAAGCAATGTCCAGAGATGGATTGGTCGGCACGAGGCTGGGCAGCGGTTAATGGATCGACCTCGGCCAGGCCGACCACGAATTACAACGTTACAACAAGATCTGGAAATGGTCAACCAGGCTATAATCAGCCCATTATCAAAACGTGGTGCTGTTGGAATCGCCGTCGAGGTGAGTAGCCTATAACTCAATTTGTCTAGAAGTTTCACTTATTGAAATGGGCAGTAAAATAGGTCTGTTTGAACAGACGTTATTTGATTGCCTGAGTGTTTAAATTTCACGGAATCCTTGATTGAACTCTTAACTGCACCTAAGAAGCTGTTTTTAATTACGATAGACATGTTTAGGGTATTATCACTTTCGTATATTTACTTCGTCTTCAAAATAAACACTTCAATTCTACTTAGATTATGTTCGTCAAGCTGTAATTATGTCTCGGGTCTAACACATGCTCTTCAAAAATGATATTTTTTTGCCGGGTTTTATTACCAGTATAGATTTGAAAATTATACCAGTAAGATATTTTGTTAATTTTGAGGCCAGTCTGGCGAAATAAATAAATAAATAAATATATAAATAAATAAATAAATAAATAAAGAAAGAAAGAAAGAAAGAAAGAAAGAAAGAAAGAAAGAAAGAAAGAAAGAAAGAAAGAAAGAAATGAATAAATAAATAAAATGAGTCTTATATTGTTATTCATCACATGAACTCTTTTTTTGGTTAGGGTAGGTTCGGTTAGCTGAGGTCAGATTAGGTTAGCTGAGGTTAACTGAGGATAAGTTCATTTTTTTAAATTTTGCGCGCAGACCAGTTACCACCGAAACGATTTGATGCCATTTCTAATCAATCCCTGAAAACTGACATTTTTATAACCCAAAGCCGATTCAGTAACTTGTTCTAGCTTGTCTGCCTCTCATTTGCTCTAGTTTGTATTTTATTATGAGCTAAAATAATTCTAAGGTCTAAAATCTTCCAATAGGGTAGAAACTAAATGACCTTAGTTTTTTTTTCAAAAAATAAACTGGCGTGAGAAAAAATGAGGATTCTGCGGAGATTATTAATCTAGTCCTGATTGATTTTCCAAATTAGTTTCTCACCATAGCAACTGTCCGTTATTTTGACTGTTTTTATTTGCAGGGAGTAAATTGCTCTATGGATACCGTTCGAAGACGGCTCCATGAAGCCGGACTCGAATGCAGGCGACCAGCCAACAAGCTGAATTTAAGTGAAGAGCACAAGGAACATCGCCTAGCCTTTGCCATGACTCATCAGGATACGCCGCAAGCCTTTTGGGACTTGACAATCTTCAGTGACGAGAAAAGTTACAGAAGTGACATCAATGGGCGTGTGGTGTTATGGCGCCCACCAAATACAAGGCAAGAAGGAAAACTCCAAACGGTATTAAGTATTTTAAACTACTTGAAACAGACTAGAACTTAATTCGGTTATTTACTTTGCAGGTTCCAGGTGGAGCATATAGTGCGTAAGAGATCATCCGGGCACGTTACTGCTAATTTTTGGGGCGCAATGTCTGCTGCCGGCGTAGGACCAATCCTGGGCGACTTAATGCAGCGCATTACGTGGCAATTATAGAGACTCATCTTCTTCCATATGTAAACACCCTGGTTCCTCCTGACGAGGAAATTAACTTCGTTCATGATCATGCACCTATCCACGATGTAGCAATTACGCAGGATTGGTTTGATGAACATCCGAACATCATTCAAATCAACTGGCCAAGGAAATTTCCAGACGGAAACCCCATGGAAAATCTGTGGGCTCACACGTTCTCGAATGGGAAAATGGCGCTGAGCGCAACGTATCGCATCTTGAAGAACACGTCATTGCTGTGTGGGACGATTTGCGGAATAGACCTGAAGTGTGCCAACGCCTAGTAGCGTCGATGCCAACTCGGTTGCGTGAAATAGCCCTCTCAAATGGTGATATGACGCGTTTCTGAGTGCACTCAACGCGCATCGTTTGTAAGAAAGAAAAAGCTGGAAGTTTTTTTTTTTTGTTTACTGACTTGTTTGGTTGGATTTATTTACTCACTTGTCAGTGGAAAAAAGCTTTACGTTTAAATTTCACTGAAATTTTTGGTTGAAATAATTCACTTATTGAAAAAACGCTTTAAGTTGAAATGTGACTGACATTTTTGGTTGAAATAATTCACTAATTGAAAGAACGCTCTAAGTTTAAATTTGACTGTAATTTTCGGTTGAAATTATTTACACATTGAAGAAACGCTTTAAGTTTAAATTTGACTGACATTTTCGGTTGAAATTATTCACTCATTGAAAAAACGCTTTAAGTTTTAAATTTCACTGAAATTTTCGGTTGAAATTATTTACACATTGAAGAAACGCTTTAGGTTTAAATTTGACTGACATTTTTGGTTGAAATAATTTGCTCATTGAAAAAACGGTTTAAGTTTAAATGTGACTGACATTTTTGGTTGAAATACTTCACTCATTGAAAAGACGCTTTAAGTTTAAATTTCACTGAAATTTTTGGTTGAAATAATTCACTTATTGAAAAAACGCTTTAAGTTGAAATTTGAATGACCTTTTTGGTTGAAATACTTCACTCATTGAAAAGACGCTTTAAGTTTAAATTTGACTGACATTTTCGGTTGAAATTATTCACTCATTGAAAAAACGCTTTAAATTTAAATTTCACTGAAATTTTCGGTTGAAATTATTTACACATTGAAGAAGCGCTTTAAGTTTAAATTCGACTGACATTTTTGGTTGAAATAATTCACTTATTGAAAAAACGCTTTTAGTTAAAATTTGAGTGACATTTTTGGTTGAAATACTTCACTCATTGAAATGACGCTTTAAGATTAAATTTGACTGACATTTTCGGTTGAAATTATTTACTCATTGGAAAAACGCTTTATGTTCAAATTTGACTGACCTTTTTGGTTGAAATACTTCACTCATTGAAAAGACGCTTTAAGTTTAAATTTGACTGACATTTTCGGTTGAAATTATTCACTCATTGAAAAGACGCTTTAAGTTTAAATTTCACTGAAATTTTTGGTTGAAATAATTCACTTATTGAAAAAACGCTTTAAGTTGAAATTTGAGTGACCTTTTGGGTTGAAATACTTCACTCATTGAAAAGACGCTTTAAGTTTAAATTTGACTGACATTTTCGGTTGAAATTATTCACTCATTGAAAAAACGCTTTAAATTTAAATTTCACTGAAATTTTCGGTTGAAATTATTTACACATTGAAGAAACGCTTTAAGTTTAAATTAGACTGACATTTTTGGTTGAAATAATTTGCTCATTGAAAAAACGCTTTAAGTTTAAATGTGACTGACATTTTTGGTTGAAATAATTCACTAATTGAAAAGACGCTTTAAGTTTAAATTACACTGAAATTTTTGGTTGAAATAATTCTTATTGAAAAAACGCTTTTAGTTGAAATTTGAGTGACATTTTTGGTTGAAATACTTCACTCATTGAAATGACGCTTTAAGTTTAAATTTGACTGATATTTTCGGTTGAAATTATTCACTCATTGGAAAAACGCTTTAAATTTAAATTTCACTGTAATTTTCGGTTGAAATTATTTACACATTGAAAAAACGCTTTAAGTTTAAATTAGACTGACATTTTTGGTTGAAATAATTTGCTCATTGAAAAAACGCTTTATGTTTAAATGTGACTGACATTTTTGGTTGAAATACTTCACTCATTGAAAAGACGCTTTAAGTTTAAATTTCACTGAAATTTTTGGTTGAAATAATTCACTTATTGAAAAAACGCTTTAAGTTGAAATTTAAGTGACATTTTTGGTTGAAATACTTCACTCATTGAAAAGACGCTTTAAGTTTAAATTTCACTGACATTTTCGGTTGAAATTATTCACTCATTGGAAAAACGCTTTAAATTTAAATTTCACTGTAATTTTCGGTTGAAATTATTTACACATTGAAAAAACGCTTTAAGTTTAAATTAGACTGACATTTTTGGTTGAAATAATTTGCTCATTGAAAAAACGCTTTATGTTTAAATGTGACTGACATTTTTGGTTGAAATACTTCACTCATTGAAAAGACGCTTTAAGTTTAAATTTCACTGAAATTTTTGGTTGAAATAATTCACTTATTGAAAAAACGCTTTAAGTTGAAATTTAAGTGACATTTTTGGTTGAAATACTTCACTCATTGAAAAGACGCTTTAAGTTTAAATTTCACTGACATTTTCGGTTGAAATTATTTACTCATTGAAAAAACGCTTTAAGTTTAAATTACGCTGACATTTTTGGTCGAAATAATTTGCTCATTGAAAAAACGCTTTATGTTTAAATGTGACTGACATTTTTGGTTGAAATACTTCACTCATAGAAAAAACGCTTTAAGTTTAAATTTCACTGACTTTTTCGGTTGAAATTATTTACGCATTGAAGGAAAACTTGAAGTTTAAATTTGACTAACATTTTGTGTTGAAGTAATTACTCAATTTAAAAAATGTTGACTGATATAAGTTGTAATCTGTGATTGCCTGGTATGACCAGTGTTAAGTTTTGTTACTAAATTTCCTATGAAAATAAACGTCTAAGAGACGGCTAAATTTTACATTTCTGGCAAAGTAGCAATAGTTTTTAAAAATTTCATAAAATAACTTAACTTAACCTCGGTTAGGCTATGTGGCAACATGTCGTAAACTTTTATATTATTAAAAAGTCTTCACATCGCAGAATGACGTGTCATAACCCGCTTCATAAGGCTAATCCAATGCCATTTTGCAGGGTAGAGTTATCTGAAAATTAGATGTTTCGATGGTTAAAATAAGCTATGTTACCTTATAACCTAGGCTATTAAATATTTATTTTTCAAACATGGTATAAATAATTAATTTTTGCTGAAAATGTAAAACTTAGACGTCTATAAGGCGAATAGACGTCTATTTACTACAAAGCACTGTCATTTCTTTTGGCTAAATTAAAACACTTTCTTTGTCGCTTCGCACAATATGCTTGTTAGTGTCATGATAAAAATGATTTCGGACACATATTGAAATTCTGTCTTACTTTTGAGATATTTAATTTAAGGTTTAAGATTTTGAGACACTAAAAAGCATCTTTTGAAGCGACAAAGAAAATGTCTTAGTTTAAGACAACAAGAAATGAGAGTGAGGCTGTGGTTTCGGTTGATTTAGGTTGGGATTTGTCATTGTTAATTATAAAAACTGATGGGGGAATAAAGTTAATGAGTTGTTTTTTTCGGTTGCTTAATATTTTCTTGATGTTTTTTCTGTTGCTTAATATTTTATTGATGTTTTTTTCTGTTGCTTATTATTTTATTGGTGTTTTTTCTGTTTCTTAATATTTTATTGATGTTTTTTTCTGTTGCTTAATATTTTATTGATGTTGAATAATAAAAAAGATTTTGCTGCTAACAATTGCCTCCTCTGATTTTATCCATGATGAATGAATCAGAAGCTTACGGTATGTTAAATCATTTTTAAAGATTCTCTGCTACACAAGCATCGCTTCAAGTTCAGTTATTTGATGTAACAAACCCCCTGTTAACGTGAGTGCTTAGGGGCAGATGACCTCGTAGTTCCACTCCTTAAAACAACAATTACTAACTAACTACTGTGACCGTTTAGTTGATGTCAACAACCACGATGACTCAACTAACGACACATAAATCGAAAAAAAATACCGTGAGGATCAGGTGACCTTCCAAAAAGGCTAAAGCGGCAAGAGAGTCCGTAGTCCACAGGGATCGTGGTACATGGTGACGATGGTCATAGACCGCCTAAGGAAAGGTTCACCTTAAAACTAGACTGCGAAAATAAACATCCAGACTCATGTAAAACACCGTGAAAATTTATTAAAATTCACAAGCCCCTAGCCTAGTTCGGAGGGTTATAATCGGCTAGTCCGCAAATTAATAAATAAACTAAGATAAAGAACAGGTCCCCTACCTGAGAAGTTACTGAAAACCCTCGCGAAAGATCTAACTCACAATGATAAAGCAACAACAGCAACGCTAGGAATATGGCACGACGCAAGTCCCTAGTTCAAGTTACAAGATCAAGCTAATATCTGAATTTACATTTAACAGGGTAGCAAAACAAATCTAGGTTAGGATGGTACCATTTCGACATTTAAATTTAACATTAATTCAACTAGCTAAGTCCTATCAATTAACAAAATTTACGGCGATGACGTCCGTAAAAGAAAACAATTACATCCAAAAGCTAAGTGTACAGCCATGAAAAACAAACAATTTAATTATGCTTAATAACTATGTGCTAACAGCACACAATAAAGTAACATGTAGGGTTTAATACACTTGACATCATAAATTAATAACGAAATAGACACAGTAGTTTTATTAAAAATTCCTGCCTACACCTTGGTTTACTCTTTGTAAACCATAGTCATCTAATGTGTATAGTTACGGTGACGAATGCGCAGTTGAGACCACGTCTGACATCGCATGGCCTGAGCTCCACAAGCTACGAACTCTAGGTTCGCACATGCTTCAGGTCGCTACAAAAATGTCAACTGTCCTAGTCATTTCCTCACAAGGAAATTATCTTCAACTGCACGGCTATGTCAACAGTTCCAGAATGCAAAGAACAAAGTTAGATAGAAAGAATCGTTAGTTAGGCTTGTTTTACAACAATTATGCATTTTATTATTAGAATGTCGGTTAATAGGTTTATCGTAGGTTTATGGCGAATAACATTGACAATAGCCTGGGCACGGAGTGTCTCCAACTGAGATCATTCTCCACCAAAAAGCCTCGACTCAACAGTCGGAATATAATCAACGAGTATAACAACTCGGACACACAATAACACGGGTTACCAGCGGCGCTAAGCTCGCGTTCAATAACTCTGGGATAGGCCTGTACAACAGTTACCTTCCAAAAACATCTGGTCAACGGGATCATCCCCGGACAAAGCATACAATAACATCCTGCTATGACAGGGTAGACTTCACCATCCTATAGAAAACCTTACATAACTGTACCTGTCATACGACAATACACGCAACAGAGCGTTAAACTAACAAAAACCGATCCATAAAACAAGTGATCAAATATAAGAGTGGAAACTGATTTCCATAAGCAAAATAGCAATGAAAGGAAAAGCGAATACAAATTGTACTCTGTCCTCGTCTATAGTAGTTTTGTCTCACAATGAAGCAGGCGTGCTCTAGGTCACTGGGTTGCATAACCAGTTTATTCAAGGCCGGCGATTTAATCAATACAAAACCTGCACTTGGCCGGTTCATAAAAAACCTTACCATATGTTACGGATCTCTACAGAGTCCGTGTATCAAACGCACGCTATAAATCTGAGTATAGTAATACACTTCCGTCTTTCTACCAAAGACGTCTAAATGAAAGTAAACTTACAATAACTGAAGCTCTTTGCTTTAAAAATGCAACTCAGTAGTTGCTAGAACATCAAATAAAAACGTGTCTCACACGACACAAGAAAAATATATGATAAATGTGGCACAGATTCACACACTAGATCTGCTTAATGATACGTTGGGAACCGCGTTCGATGCTAGGCAACGAAACATTCCTTCTAGTTGTTAGGTTCAAACATGACCAAGAATAGCTTCTGAGCTTATTCAAAATGAAATATAATGCATTTACAAACTGGTGGTTACTGTCGACTACCTAAATGATACGACCGTTCTAACGACAGTCAGGGGTGTAACAAAGGATGGCTGCGAAGAATGCAGTCAATTAATAACCAAGGCATCTGATTGCCATAACTACAGTCAGCAAAGACTTGAAAATTACCCCAAGTAGGGTTGAACAAAATAGCCTCAAAATGACTACGATCAGGTTCAGCAAAAAGGTAGGCATTGACGTTCCACGACGTTCACCAAGCTGCACCAGGGCTGACCAAAATGTCTGACCCCAAGGGTGTCTCACTCTAAACTGAAATAAATGACATCTAACTAATCTAGTTACATCCCTACCTAGAAAAATGGCTGACACTGAGTGTGGTTGATTCACAAACTACATTATAACTACTATACCACCAGAAACTAGAACAAAGAAGGGGTGTGACAAAAACTCACGAAATGGAGGAGCTCTCACTCAGCTCTCTATTCCACAACAAGGGTTGTACATAAACCTCTCTGGCTCTCTGGATCGGTATCCTCCTCCTCAGGATTCCCATCTGGACTCCCCCAAAGACCAGGGTTCGATTTGTCCCTGTCGACATCTTCGTGGATATGCCTGGAAATGGCATTTTGGCTCCTTCCCTCTCGTTCATCGTTCTGGAAGTTCCACCATCATGCTGGTTCCTGTAGAAACGTCACCCCCCCATACTGGGATGGTATTAGCCCATGGTGACTGCTTCAACCATGGTGAATAAAAGTCCAATCACGTGGGTAGCGAAATAAGTTGCGTGATTATTCATCCTCTCACTTCCAAAATTATAATGTCCGTCGTGACTATTATAGGCTTCAATTATAAAATACGACACAGCCTTAATCTTGCAGATGTGGATTAGCATGTGAGCTAATACTATTTTATAATGCTGCACGTGCTAGTGACGCTACTTTTGTATCACGCAGCATCCGTGAATTATACGACGTTTCAAAGATGAAATTTCCACTTTGGCAATTTAAATATCTCATACTATTATAATCACACTTATTCAGGATAATTGTAACACTATTACCTGTATATTTCCACTAGGCATCTGCCCTCCACATACGCGTTGGTAATATGTGATGTCACAGCAATGTTGTGCAATACACTATACTTGCCAATAATTATTTCCCAAGCTTCTTATTTAATTCACTGGACTTCATCGACAGTGAATATTAGTATTTGCTTGCTCGATGGCACCTTATAATCACTTTTAACGCTAAACAGCGGATATTCTTCTACGTCTCGTAGGACAAATGTAATTCCACGCCTACACAAGGCGGATTCTCAAGACGCAGTGCTCCGGTACTGGGTGTCTCTAGAAAGTAGGTCGTCAAAACGAAAACGTTGAGCGACTACTTACGTTCCTTTTTGCGTATCTGCAAGGGTATTACCTTACCTAAAGTAAAAATAAACATTCTCCAAAATGTTTTAATAATGCAGCATGACGAAATGGAATATTCTGAGTCTCGTAGGAAAGATAAAAATAATTAATAAGACCTCAGATAATAATTAGCAGTTTACACCAAAGTCAAAAGTGCGATTCACCGCTACTTCAAAGTATCGCGTGATCTCTCAGCTTCACGTGGCTTTCTGGGTGTGTACAAAAGTACAACATCCCCTCATAAATGCTCTGTCATAAAAAAAAAATATCACATGAACCATAGCTCAGCGGGTTCATCTGCCTCTCTGTCGTTTCAAATAAAATGTTGGGATAACATTTTTATTTGCTTTGAAATTCATTCAAGAGTGATATTTTTTTAGATTGGCTGCATTAAAGGTTCCAATGCGTTCTCCTGTCCTAATGTCTTCTATCACATAACTTCCATTGTTTAAAGGCTGTCGGATACGACTAGGGCCATAATACAAGAATAGAAATTTCCCATATATGCGGTCTATAGGACTAGAAATTCCGGGTCTCCTTATAAGGATAAGGTCTCCTTCTACTAGTGGTTCTCTAAACCTCTGGCGTCTAGTTCTTCTCAAGCGCTTGGCAGCTTGTCTGTCCATAGTCTCTCTTGCAGCTAAAAGTCTGCTGGCATGTGATGGTTGTAAACAAGGTGGATTTACAATCACACGATCCCATATTCTCAGCGGCATCTGGTTCAAATGCAAGACCATAGGTATTTGACCAGTGCTTTCATGTACTGTTGAATTAATACATTTTTCCATAATAACAAGGACTTCAGTCCATCGCCAGTGTTCTTCTTGACAATATAATCGACAGAATTTTGCGATAATAGACATCACGCATTCTGCTGGGTTGCTCTCTGGATGTCGAATAGATGATAAAACATGACCTATTTCAAGCTCATTCATGGCATTGGCAAATTCTGCTGAGGTGTACTGTGATCCGTGATCAGTCAACAAGAATTGTGGCTTTCCTGCCTCCGGTATCACTTGACGTCTAATCCTCTGAATAATCTGATGTGCAGTAGCTTTTTGAATCGGATGAAGCATCGTATATTTCATGAACACATCCACCGTTACAACGACGTATCGATTCTCACGACGAGCCTTAGGTATTGGGCCATACAGGTCCTGTGCATACAACTCTCTAGGTTGAGTTGGTAGTATTGGTCTAGGTTGTTCCTTCAGCAAGTGTGACGTGTATTTGTTCCGCTGGCATGCGTCGCAAGCACGTAAACACTGTCTAACGGTGGCTCCTAACCCTTTCCATGTGAAAGACTCCTTGATAGTTGCAATGGTTTTGTCTGTTCCACCATGTCCAATGGATAAATGTACCATAAGAATAACAGATTCTTGGTATCTCCTAGGAATAACTGCACGCAGTTGAGTGTGGTCCTCGTCAACAAACTTGTATAAGACACGATGATAAATCAAATAATCATCTGCAACAGCAGCAATCCTTGCATAATGATCATCCTGTGGATCCATTCTTCGTTCTAGGAAACGGATAATATGTCTGAGTTCCTCCTCACGTCGCTGTCCTTCAGGTAAATGACGAAATCGGCGAAGGTGTTCCTCGCATTCTCCCTCGATGTCTATGGCATTAACAGTAGCTTCAGGATTCCGGCTGAGGATGTCGGCCAACACATTCTCTCTGCCTGGTCGATAAACTATTTCCAAATCGAACTGTTGGAGAAACAGCGTCCAACGTGTGATCCTGTCGCTTGCCAGTCTTGTTCTCAAGATGAAGGTCAACGCATGATGATCGATTCTCACAATAATCCTCTGACCTAACAGAAGTTTCTGCCAGTATTCAAGTGCGTAAACAATCGCAAGTGCTTCTATCTCGGTTGTGAAGTAGTGAGATTCATGTGCTCTTAAACGTCGGCTTAAGAATGCGATGTAATGACGTTTCTTCTCATCATCTTCCTGCAGTAAAATGGCTCCTATACCAATGGCAGATGCATCAGTTTCTAGAATAATGTTCCGAGAGTAATCTGGATATTCTAACTGAATTGAGTCCACAAGCATCTGTTTAGCTCTCCTGAAAGCTATCTCGCATTCATCATTCCAGTTCCACCTGCAGTTCTTTTTCAATAATCCTTGCAGTGGTGCAACAGTTTCGGAATACTTCTCACAATGAGCAGCAAAGAATTGGAGAATTCCTAAGAATTGTCTCACGTGTTTCACACGGGTTGGTGTTGGAAATGCAGCAACAGTTCTAATCTTTGCCGGATTCGGTCTATATCCTTCTCCATTGATTATGTGTCCTACGAATTTCACTTCTTCCTGAAAAAATCGACACTTGTCAAACTTGACCTTAAAATTTGCCTGTCGGAGATTCTCAAAAACAAGGCACAATGTCTTTAAATGCTCTTCTTCTGTTCCCGAAGCTATGATTATGTCATCCACATAACATATTACTTTCTGCTTCACTTCATGAGTCAGCTTGGCATCAAGTGCTCTGATTAATGCGGCTCCGGCATTTTTCAATCCAAATGGTAGTTTTTGGAATACATAAGTAGTCTGATCAAACAAGAATCCAGTATATTTCTGAGTATGCTCAGATAATCTGATATGGTAATAAGACTGAACCAAGTCTAATGATGAAAATATCCTTTTTCCTTTGAACTTCCTGAGAATGTCCCTAATCTTGGGCGGTCTGTCGTGCTCAGGAGCTAGGCGTTCATTCAAGGCTCTGGCATCAAGACAAAGTCTCAAGCTTCCATCTACCTTAACCACAGGTATTATGGGATTCAAGAAAGGAGTCGGTGATTTCTTGATTGTACCTGCTGCTTCCATCTCATGGATCTTCTTAGCAGCTTCTTCGAGATGTTTCTCGGCAATCGGATAGATCCTTTTCTGGAATGGGGAATCGTCCAGTAATACAAGATCATACTCGTAGTCTAATATCTCACCAGGTGTGGTGTCGAATATATCTCGGTATTCGTTCAGTATTGCCTCAAGATCCTCATGTGTGTGTGCTGATAACGATTCTGCCTCTTCGTCGGCATCTAGTGTCGCCTCAATTTCCTTGCCCTTTAATGCTTCGACTACGTCTACTTCGGATAGGAATTCCGGTTCTTCTTCAATTAGGCTCATCTGAATGGGTTCGTTCGGCTTAAACTCTACCGTATTCCGTCCCATGTCAATGATTCCATCATATTTTCTAACGAAGTCTGCGCCTAAAATGGCATCATGATGCAGGCCCTTCATTACGAGAAATTCGTGCAAGTACACGTGGCTCGAAATCTTCACAGTACACAAAATCTGGATTTTGCACGTTACAACGCGGTCAGGTATGACACCTCTGACTCTTATAGCTGAAATGGGCAACTCCGTCACCTCAGAGTTTGCTCTAAGTCTGGCATGGCAATCGGCGGAAATTACACTAATCATCGCTCCAGTATCGATGAGTATGACTACACTGACTTCATTCAAGGTGGCTACAATCTTGGGTAGACGTGTTAATTTATAATTGTGGTTCGTCGTTCGTCGTTCGTCCAACAAGTCTTCTTGGATTGGCTCCCAGAGTAACATAGAGGCAGTTACTCGGTGCTCAACCAAACAAGAATCTATTGATTTTTCGGAGTTTTTTTTCTGTCATGGCGAGAAGTACTGGGCTGGTTCTGCTCCGTCTCCTGCGCCGAATGTCTATTTTCCCTCGAAGTAGGGTTCCGTTCTCCCTCTTCTTGGATCTGCAATTCTCTCAATTGTTGGAGGTACTCACGGCTCTCCCGCGCTCTTCCTTTCCAATCCCTGTCTGGCTGGTATCTAGGGTCTCGATTTCTGTCGTAACCCCCACTATATCGATAGTCTCTACGGATACGTCCGTGTTGCTGATTTCTTCCTTCATTCCCTCGGCGGTTGTTTTCATGACGTCGGTTGTCGTCCGTCCTTCGGTCGAATCGCCGGTCCCAATGACTTCGCCGGTCATCATGTTGATTTCGAGTATACGGAGTGTTGTTCCATTCTCTCCTGTTATAACTGTAATTGTTATCACGTCGCCCAGAATCCTCTGTGGTTTGTGTTTGTTGTGGCGTCTGGCTCACTTTATCAACAGACGTCAGATTCATATGTCTATCCTCGCGCCTATCAGCCTTCTGCTGACGGTGTGTAGGAAACTGTTCTGTGTTAGCGTCCAACCTTCGCAGTATCTGGTCACACTGCTGGAAAGTGGATGCCCCTGCAGCGATTAACACACGTTGTACATCCGCAGGGTACTGCCAAACAATTGTGTTCACCAAATCTTGTTCGGACAATGGAGGCTGAAGACAACGGAGCTTCGCGAGCTGTATTGCGAAGTAATTCGCATAACGAGTAGGTGTATTGGAACTGTACCTTCGAGTGTACATCTCAGCTCGGATGCTCTGCTGGATGTCGCTCGACCAATATGTTCTTAATAACGCTTCCTTAAAGTCTTGGTAGCCTGTGAATGAGTATCGGAATGCTCTGAACCAGGTACCGGCTTGTCCCTCAAGCAGTCGCTCTATAACTCTTAGTTCCCTCTCTGGAGTTACCATAGTATCACGTAAGTAGCTTTCGACATTTGCTAGGAATTCCACTGGAGTAACACCGCTCCCAGTTCCCGAGAAGCGAGCTGGTTGCTCCTCTCTTGAACGAATTATGGTGACATTTCCCTGCGTATTCGCGGGTCTGAAAGTATTTTGCATGTAACTCTGCGTAGGAGTGTTAGTCTCATGACTAATTCGATTAGATGCTGGTTGAAACGGGTGAGCGTTAAAGTTCAAGGTCTGACCTTGCGCTAAATTAGTGAATTGTGACGGTTGCGGTTCCATAGGCGCGCTGGGTTGGAAATGGGTAGGCATCATTCCTCCTGATTGAGATATAGGCGTCTCCTGAGATTCTCCCATCTGTGGGTGTACGTGTCTCTCTCTTGGAGTCGTCTCGAGTCTGTCCAGGCGTCTTTCTATTACTTCAAGAACTGGGATGGTTCTGGCTGCGACTTTGTTGCCTAAGTCGTTCAATTGCAGCTCGATCCTGTCAACCTTTCCCTTGAGGTTTGTGTCTACCTCGCGTATGGCCGTCCTAAGGTTATAACTGAGATCTAACCTCTCGGTCACCGCGACTTCCTCAAATCTCTTTTGTAAGGAATCGATATCTCCTTCAACTCTGGACATATTTTCTCGGATTTTACCCACATCGTCTCTAACCTCGGCTACCTTAGCCTCGACTGTAGCTTCGTGTTCGTTGAGGTCACCTCTCAATAACATGAGGTCAATTTTGTGTTCCTCATGATGAACATCAACTGTCTCACGTAGACTGGCTACGGTTTCCGTCAATTCAGAAATGTTTCTCCTGTTGGTGTTAAGTTCCTCTTTAATCTCCATCATGCCATCAACGATAGTCTTCACGTTGTTATTAACGGCATTGGCAGCTCCTCTCATCAAGATTAAACCAACGTTCATGGTTGCCATGTCCTTCTTCACATTTCCGATAAATCCCTCGACGTGATCTAGTCGAGTCCCGAATTCTTCCCTGGTATGTTCCAGATCTGCTCTCATGTCTATCTGGACTTTATTCAAGGTTGTCTGAATTTGAGCTGTGTGCTCCTCCAATCGGTTTTGCACCTCCTCTCTAGCTCTATTCATCTGGTCGGTTAAGCAATCTACGCGCTGGTTAGCCTCCTGATGGTGTCGTATGACATCAACCCTAACAGCTGCTAAACCTGTCGTCAGATCATTTCTCGCTTCGATCCTATATGTGTCCATGTCTGCCCTGACTTGAGTTAAATCAGCCCTAACATTATTTACAGAGTGAGTGTTAATCTCTAAGTCCTGTCTTACATTGTTTATAGACTGAGTGTTAATCTCTAAGTCCTGTCTTACATTGTTCATAGACCGAGTGTTAATCTCTAAGTCCTGTCTTACATTGTTGACTTCCTGTCTAACCTGGTCCACATGACCACTGACATTGTTTACAGCCTGAGTATTCTGACCTAAGTCAGCAGTAATCTGTTGAAGATTGGCATTCACACCTGCCATCATCTCTCCAAACACACGACGAATAGTTTCCCCATCCATAGATAAGAAATATATGAGAAAATGAGGGATCAATTTCTACTGGAACTTACAGCTATGATTAGTTACTTGGTGGTATAAAGCTTGCTTCATTTATATAAATATCACGAGTACAGCTGGAGTATGCAAACTAAGTGCTTCTACATTTACAAAGACAACGGTGAGCAAAGCAAAGTATTACATTTACTTAGGATGAGGCATCATCAAAGAAAATCCTATCCTTCATTTATCCAACACTAAAGCCTCACCCCATGGACTTCTATCAAACATGAATGCCATGCGGTCAATTGATCTGCAGTACGACTTTCTAAGTTCGTCCCAGTCCTGTCAATTTACCATTAATCAACATTAGGATCCTCAAAAGAATAACATGGTACTGAGGGTCACCACGTTAACGTCGGCACATGAGTTGGGCGCCATTTTATGTGACCGTTTAGTTGATGTCAACAACCACGATGACTCAACTAACGACACATAAATCGAATAAAAAGTACCGTGAGGATCAGGTGACCTTCCAAAAAGGCTAAAGCGGCACGAGAGTCCGTAGTCCACAGGGATCGTGGTACATGGTGACGATGGTCATAGACCGCCTAAGGAAAGGTTCACCTTAAAACTAGACTGCGAAAATAAACATCCAGACTCATGTAAAACACCGTGAAAATTTATTAAAATTCACAAGCCCCTAGCCTAGTTCGGAGGGTTATAATCGGCTAGTCCGCAAATTAATAAATAAACTAAGATAAAGAACAGGTCCCCTACCTGAGAAGTTACTGAAAACCCTTGCGAAAGATCTAACTCACAATGATAAAGCAACAACAGCAACGCTAGGAATATGGCACGACGCAAGTCCCTAGTTCAAGTTACAAGATCAAGCTAATATCTGAATTTACATTTAACAGGGTAGCAAAACAAATCTAGGTTAGGATGGTACCATTTCGACATTTAAATTTAACATTAATTCAACTAGCTAAGTCCTATCAATTAACAAAATTTACGGCGATGACGTCCGTAAAAGAAAACAATTACATCCAAAAGCTAAGTGTACAGCCATGAAAAACAAACAATTTAATTATGCTTAATAACTATGTGCTAACAGCACACAATAAAGTAACATGTAGGGTTTAATACACTTGACATCATAAATTAATAACGAAATAGACACAGTAGCTTTATTAAAAATTCCTGCCTACACCTTGGTTTACTCTTTGTAAACCATAGTCATCTAATGTGTATAGTTACGGTGACGAATGCGCAGTTGAGACCACGTCTGACATCGCATGGCCTGAGCTCCACAAGCTACGAACTGTAGGTTCGCACATGCTTCAGGTCGCTACAAAAATGTCAACTGTCCTAGTCATTTCCTCACAAGGAAATTATCTTCAACTGCACGGCTATGTCAACAGTTCCAGAATGCAAAGAACAAAGTTAGATAGAAAGAATCGTTAGTTAGGCTTGTTTTACAACAATTATGCATTTTATTATTAGAATGTCGGTTTATAGGTTTATCGTAGGTTTATGGCGAATAACATTGACAATAGCCTGGGCACGGAGTGTCTCCAACTGAGATCATTCTCCACCAAAAAGCCTCGACTCAACAGTCGGAATATAATCAACGAGTATAACAACTCGGACACACAATAACACGGGTTACCAGCGGCGCTAAGCTCGCGTTCAATAACTCTGGGATAGGCCTGTAAAACAGTTACCTTCCAAAAACATCTGGTCAACGGGATCATCCCCGGACAAAGCATACAATAACATCCTGCTATAACAGGGTAGACTTCACCATCCTATAGAAAACCTTACATAACTGTACCTGTCATACGACAATACACGCAACAGAGCGTTAAACTAACAAAAACCGATCCATAAAACAAGTGATCAAATACAAGAGTGGAAACTGATTTCCATAAGCAAAATAGCAATGAAAGGAAAAGCGAATACAAATTGTACTCTGTCCTCGTCTATAGTAGTTTTGTCTCACAATGAAGCAGGCGTGCTCTAGGTCACTGGGTTACATAACCAGTTTATTCAAGGCCGGCGATTTAATCAATACAAAACCTGCACTTGGCCGGTTCATAAAAAACCTTACCATATGTTACGGATCTCTACAGAGTCCGTGTATCAAACGCACGCTATAAATCTGAGTATAGTAATACACTTCCGTCTTTCTACCAAAGACGTCTAAATGAAAGTAAACTTACAATAACTGAAGCTCTTTGCTTTAAAAATGCAACTCAGTAGTTGCTAGAACATCAAATAAAAACGTGTCTCACACGACACAAGAAAAATATATGATAAATGTGGCACAGATTCACACACTAGATCTGCTTAATGATACGTTGGGAACCGCGTTCGATGCTAGGCAACGAAACATTCCTTCTAGTTGTTAGGTTCAAACATGACCAAGAATAGCTTCTGAGCTTATTCAAAATGAAATATAATGCATTTACAAACTGGTGGTTACTGTCGACTACCTAAATGATACGACCGTTCTAACGACAGTCAGGGGTGTAACAAAGGATGGCTGCGAAGAATGCAGTCAATTAATAACCAAGGCATCTGATTGCCATAACTACAGTCAGCAAAGACTTGAAAATTACCCCAAGTAGGGTTGAACAAAATAGCCTCAAAATGACTACGATCAGGTTCAGCAAAAAGGTAGGCATTGACGTTCCACGACGTTCACCAAGCTGCACCAGGGCTGACCAAAATGTCTGACCCCAAGGGTGTCTCACTCTAAACTGAAATAAATGACATCTAACTAATCTAGTTACATCCCTACCTAGAAAAATGGCTGACACTGAGTGTGGTTGATTCACAAACTACATTATAACTACTATACCACCAGAAACTAGAACAAAGAAGGGGTGTGACAAAAACTCACGAAATGGAGGAGCTCTCACTCAGCTCTCTATTCCACAACAAGGGTTGTACATAAACCTCTCTGGCTCACTGGATCGGTATCCTCCTCATCAGGATTCCCATCTGGACTCCCCCAAAGACCAGGGTTCGATTTGTCCCTGTCGACATCTTCGTGGATATGCCTGGAAATGGCATTTTGGCTCCTTCCCTCTCGTTCATCGTTCTGGAAGTTCCACCATCATGCTGGTTCCTGTAGAAACGTCACCCCCCCATACCGGGATGGTATTAGCCAATGGTGACTGCTTCAACCATGGTGAATAAAAGTCCAATCACGTGGGTAGCGAAATAAGTTGCGTGATTATTCATCCTCTCACTTCCAAAATTATAATGTCCGTCGTGACTATTATAGGCTTCAATTATAAAATACGACACAGCCTTAATCTTGCAGATGTGGATTAGCATGTGAGCTAATACTATTTTATAATGCTGCACGTGCTAGTGACGCTACTTTTGTATCACGCAGCATCCGTGAATTATACGACGTTTCAAAGATGAAATTTCCACTTTGGCAATTTAAATATCTCATACTATTATAATCACATTTATTCAGGATAATTGTAACACTATTACCTGTATATTTCCACTAGGAATCTGCCCTCCACATACGCGTGGGTAATATGTGATGTCACAGCAATGTTGTGCAATACACTATACTTGCCAATAATTATTTCCCAAGCTTCTTATTTAATTCACTGGACTTCATCGACAGTGAATATTAGTATTTGCTTGCTCGATGGCACCTTATAATCACTTTTAACGCTAAACAGCGGATATTCTTCTACGTCTCGTAGGACAAATGTAATTCCACGCCTACACAAGGCGGATTCTCAAGACGCAGTGCTCCGGTACTGGGTGTCTCTAGAAAGTAGGTCGTCAAAACGAAAACGTTGAGCGACTACTTACGTTCCTTTTTGCGTATCTGCAGGGGTATTACCTTACCTAAAGTAAAAATAAACATTCTCCAAAATGTATTAATAATGCAGCATGACGAAATGGAATATTCTGAGTCTCGTAGGAAAGATAAAAATAATTAATAAGACCTCAGATAATAATTAGCAGTTTACACCAAAGTCAAAAGTGCGATTCACCGCTACTTCAAAGTATCGCGTGATCTCTCAGCTTCACGTGGCTTTCTGGGTGTGTTCAAAAGTACAACATCCCCTCATAAATGCTCTGTCATAAAAAAAAATATCACATGAACCATAGCTCAGCGGGTTCACTACCTAACTAACGTGAGTGCTTTTAAAATTACTAAGGTTTTTATGCTCTTTAGTTTGTCTTTTTCTTTTCAAAACGTATATCTTAGTAAGAAAAATGCTTAGAAATATAACTAGTTTAGGACGTTTGCGATTTCCTTCTTTTTCTTCTTATTAAAATGCGTTTAGTCCCTAACTGTGAAAACTCGATTCTCAAAAAATTTCATACACAGTAAAACTCAACAGTGCCTTTCTAACGAGACTTAACAATTAATGGGTTACTTGACATTTCAATTCTCATCTGTAACATTCTTCCAAGCGCGAAACTAAAGAAAATCAAAGTTGGCGCTGCGCTCCTCTATCTGTGCCCCTCCTCTCCTCCTTTGCCAACAAGGACAGGTGCCCAATCACGGCTCTCAGCATTCCCCGCCTGAGAACGCCTCTAGTGATGCCAACTGATGGCTCGAAAACTCAACTCCCGCACGGCAAGACGACCCGTTATTTTTGCAGCCGATAGTACACGGCAGGGCTGCACATAAACAACGGGGAGCCCAAAGTGGCGATCCACACAGAACACACCTAGTGAATAGCACGGCTTCAACATCAATACAACCGACAGTAGTGGCTACGCTGGCTAAAGCGCGGCGTTAGGTCATGGGGCCAAGCTCTCTGCTGAATCGGTAGACGCGTGGGTTCGAGCCCCAACGTCGGCTATCCTTGAAATGGCTTTCCGCGGTTTCCCATTTTCAACACCAGGCAAATGCTGGGACAGTACCTTCTGACAGGCCACGGCCGCTTCCTTCCACATCCTTGCCCACTTTCATCCATTCATCTCATCTCTCATCCCGACGCGCAGGTCGCCCACGGGCGTCGACTAGCAAGACCTGCACTCGACCTCTTAGGAGGCTACACGACAAAAAAAAACATCAATACATTTTTTCTGGATCATTCGTTTTGAAACTAAGTCAATTTGACAAGTACAACATTGGCATAGGACTGAGCAAGTACAGTTCGTTTCCAACCCACGCATTATCACATTAGCCGCTGGAAATAATGCGTATTGCTTATAGCAATATTGCTGGGCCAATACCCATTACCTATCTTAGGGAAAACCATTAGCCTACGTAGCGAGGCGTGTCTGCCGTTGGGCAGCATTGCAGCGTTATGCGTTTTACTCTCAGACAGAATCATTACCATTATTTAGTCAACGGGCAGAGTTCACCGCTTTAAAGGCGATAATTCAGTGTCATTGCACTTTATATGCAAATAAGGCTCTGTTTTATCACCCAATGCCAAGTTGGTTTACAGTTTAATAAATTGTAATGCCAGTCATATGTCGCACGACTTTCCCTAAGTTCAGTAACACCAAATTTCAAAGGTGTCCTATATTTGGCTCCTGAATACGATCCAGTGGTATTCATATTAGGGTTCCATTTTCTTTTCAAGGGATCATTTTTACGCCTCCTTTATTTTATTTTAAATTTAGTCAGTTTGACAAGAACATAATTGACATCTAATTGACAAATTTACAGCCCGTTTCAAGTCCCCGCATTTCTAATGCTTTGTGGAATACAGTTTAATAGGTTGTAAAACGCCAATTTGATAGAACACACAATTGACATCTAATTGACAAAATTTACAGCTCGTTTCAAGTTCCCGCATTCCTAATGCTTGGTGGAATACATTTTAATAGGCTGTAAAACGCTAATTACATGTCAAACAATTTTATTAAAATTTAGTAATATTAAGACTTAATGGAGACAAATATTTTGATTCATCCACTTGATTCAATAAAATCCACGTTAGCGGACATCATCAGACACAGTGAAACACATATTTCAGTTAACTACACTAAGATATGGCCGACCACTTTTCAGAACAGGCAATAATTAGAGTAAAAACAAGCTAGGCGGACATACAAACTAATGATAGGCCAACACATAACCTCACACAGCACAAGGAAGGAGCATTTAAGGATCACACAGTAAGTTTCGACACGGCCAGACAGTAACTTAGCCCAAGAACAGCGAGAAACATTTTCACGGAGTAGACAGGGGAAACCACAGAAACACAAACAATAAGCTCGCCAATGATAAGGGGCAATAAACGCAAAGATATTAAGAAGCATTTTCCTGAAGTAAAGGTAACCAACCACAGGACTATGCACTACACTACAAGCACCAACACAAAATATACAATTAGGAGAGGGACGGCAAAACCAATACAATAAGAACACTTCAAAGAAAAGCGACAATTCCAGTATTTATAGTATAACGGAACGTAAAGCGAACACGGTAATATATCAACAGACACGGCAAACGGTAGAAAAACTCCACACACCCAAGAATACGGGGGCACATAATCTAAAACGGCGAATACATCACAAGCGAGAAGCATTTAAGAGGCACACAGTAGATATTGCCAAAGCCAGGCTGCAATATAGCTCAAGACCAATGAGAACCATTTTCCGGAGTATAAGCGGCAAACCACGGAAAAGCATATGAGACCGCTCAATTAATTAGAGGGCCTACATTATAAACGCTACACAACACAGACTAACATTATTTGTACGCAAAACACATAAATCTCCAACCATGACAAGGGAATGACACGTAACACTTACCCCAACTAGATGGAGAAGAAGGAAAGATAGCGAACAGACCCTCACAGTTGCATAGCTGCAGAAGACAGAGAGTTACAGCAACGTAGCGAACTTATAAGCGCGACCAGCCACCAACCCCATAATAATAATATATAGACACACCAAATTTCACTTCCAGAGAGCAATTAAAGAAAGTATTTCTGAAATCCTGGTTAACACTACCCCCACGACAAGTAGAGGCAATGGCAGAGTTAAAATTGACCATATTCCCTACGAGGAGACACAGGCAGTATGCAAAGCCCATTTTTTAAACACATTAGAACTATTATTCACAAAATAATCTTTATTAACAAAATAGGCAGGAATTATTTGCACTGAAAGCTAAAAATACCACTCTCAGTATAGTAACAGTATGGCTATTTTGCCACAGGGATTCTTATCTTACTAATATAGTATCATTATTAACGTCATCGAGCGAAAAACCCGCAGTAGGGTCAAGGATACTATTTTCAGAAGATATAAACAGCAACTATCTCTATACGCACAATAAATAGAACTCTAAGAGGAAGGAAAGGAAGTATTAAATGAATAGCATTATTTTTGCGAGAGATAAATGGCCGTATAGTAGGCACGAATATAAGGCAGATAGTAATAGCCACGAAGAATCAGGGTATAAGATAACTATTAGTATTTAAGTGTTAGAGCAGGAAGCACGAAGCGACAAGTGGTAACTAAAAATTTGACCCAACTAACGCAAAATACAGCAGAATGACAAATTGCCAGTACTTAATATTATTACTCTTATTATTATTACTTGCCCTCCCATAAAGGCGTTTAGAACTCAGCTAAAAGACTACCAGTGACGTAACGTCAGCAAATTACGGCGCGAGACTATGCCCATTCATCCCCACAGACAAAGTAAAAGGCAGACATCTTTTTCTAGCGTACAATATGACGTACAGCAGCTGTGTCACAATCCCCTCCCCTACGACCTCCTGAACCCATGTACCATTGGCTCAAAGGGGTCGAATCCATGTATTTTTGGAAAATGAAGTAAGGAAATATACAGTCTTCAGTGGAACATAGAAAGATTTCATGCAAGAAGACTAGCATAACGTTGTGTAAGAAGCTGGACCCAGGTGGCCAGGAAATGAGATCATGCCTGACTCATTGATAAGGAGCCAGTCACGAATATAAATAGAAGGAGTGGAAATTTCCAGGCGTGTGACAGAGAGCACGTTTCGGAAATCGCCCTTACCTTGCAGTAAAACGGCAACAGCGCAGCTGTGCCAGAAGAAGAATAATTAAATTTAACCCATTTGCAAGAATAAAAGTAATTAAATAAATACAGCATTGTGAATCATTTCGGAATAGAGATTTTTGTGTGGAGAAAAAGCTTTTAATAATTGCTTAGAAAAGAAGTGCAAATGCAGCATGACGTAATTAAAAGTTCCCCGAGACCCGAGGAGTGGGGAATTAAAAATCAACTGTAACATCCACACAGCTGAAGACTAAATTTTATTTAATATCTCAGAACTGCACGATCGATTTTCATGTGCAAAGAAGTCACTTTACGTTTAGGAAACGAGCTTTCCAGAGATATAATTTTGAATAATGTGCGACCATTATTTCAGAAGTTGGTTCTGGAAAAGGCGTGGATTTTATCTTTTTGTAGCCAAAGAGTATAAAAATCCTGGCAGAACCAAGCCAATCATGCAGTTCACGACAGACTCCTTGAGGGGAGACGCTACATCACCGAATGCAGTCTACGAGCATCCCTTGAGGGGAAATGCTACATCACATCGTATAGACAGTATCCGACAGTCAGAGGGCGTCGCTGTATAGACAACCAACGTGCACCCGTAAGGAGTGGCCGATAAGTATTATTATAGTATCGCCGTGTGGAGAATTAGGAAAATCCTAAATACAGGATCTAGTTCCGCCAGTATAAATTTTACAGTGAAAAGTTCAGTAATTACAGTCAGAGTAGGCTGCGAACTTAGAGAACAGGCGATAGGTCGTCAAAAATACAGTCGAATTAAACGACCGAAAATATCGTAACGTGTTGAAGTACCATAACAGCGAGATAAACATTTTATCAACGTATAAGAACCCGATTAGGGTCGGACAGAATAAGGTCCGCATAATATTCTGAAAAGATAGGAATTCGAGAACAGAATAATCAGAAAGGAGAAGTAAATTCTAGACATTGTTTCAAGGAAACAAACGAACTATAAAAAGCACTAAGTTACGAGGAGTATTAGTGGCTAGAAATTAATAGGTCACCGATAGATTATCTGGGAGACCGTGAATAAGACAGACTTTCAATAGACAACTAATAGGGTCTAGAAAGTTGCAGTTCGAGCTAAATAAAAATAATAGCCGATCGTCAGGAAACCGGATTCGAAGAAGTACCAGTCCAGGGAGGAGGTAGATGGTTCGAGACTTTCATATTGGTTAGAGAGGAAGCCGACATTTACGAATTTCACCCTTGGAGACGGGAAGTCAAGAAATCACGTGTGAAAGGTTTAATAAAAGCCTTAGTGATCAGAATCTGTGAAGTGTAAATATATAAAATTTGTGTTAAAAAGTAATATTTTCAGTGATTTTAGTGTGTTTTATAGAAGAATACACCAGTGTAATTTAAAATGTTATCAGTGTTTAATGTATATGAGTTATATGTGTGTCACGATATGTCAGTATATGAAATGAATTTGTGCAAGATGGAGTAATCACAAATAGTGGGCAAAAATGAAACATCGTTGGAAAGCACGGTATTAGACCGTCTGAGCGTGTAAGTAACTATTTTCATTATGTTTTGTGTTGGGGAGGTGTTTGTGTACAATCCACCGGAGTTTGAGGAATAGGGATGTTTTTGAGTAACGAATAACAGAATAAGAGCGCGGTCTGAACAAATAAAAATTGAGAAATTATAAAATAATTGTGTGAAATGAATAAATCCTTTAGGGGAAAAGTATGAAATAAAATATCAGTGTATTTGATAAATGTTATGAAAGCAAGCGTAATAATAATAAGAATGAAAAGTATATAAATGAAGATTAATTTGAATTATATGAAAGTAATAGCTTTTGAGCTTTTGTAAAGGAATAAAGACATGGTATGAATACATGTTCTTGAAGTATAGCGATTTTTGTCAGGGGAGAGGATTAATATAAAAATTTGAGATATAGATCAATTGTTGATGTTGAATTTATCAGTTCTTTGGAAAACGTTTGGCTTTAAAGTAATGTATAGCGCCCTGTAGCGCATTAAAGTAAAGTATCACGCTAGGAAGGCGTTGAATCTAAATATAATTGGTAAATTAATTGTGAGGGACAGTTGATTGCGGTAATTGAGCTATAATAAGTCCTCCATTATGGGATTGGTTCCCGAGGCCATGTGTGTTATATTGTATTAAATAATAGGGAGCGTATTTATTGTATTGATGAGCGCAGGTTAGACCGAGGTCGCCTTAAACGCTGAATTGTTGTAAGTCCTCCAGTATGGGATTGGTTCCCGAGGCAGTTGAGAGAGTCGAACCTAGACTCGTATAGTTGTGGAAGCCCCTAAATATCGTCGTTGTATTGAATTATTCTTACCCATCAATGATGACACTTCATAATTAATAAACGTCAAGGTTACGAAAGTGGTTTATGAACCTAAATAATGTTGTAAAAATGAATGAAAGAAACGCCAGGTCTGTCCGGAGAACTGTGTGTAAGAAATAGCTGTTTTAAAAGCATGAATGTAGCTGTCACGCGTGGGCAAGGCTGGAGACCTCCCCTCTAGGCAATAAATTGCTCCAAGTGGTTACGGTCCGACCCCTCGTCTTTGTAAGTGTGGTAGGTCGGAGAAGACCGTCTGGGAGAAGTAATAATACACCGTGAGTGTTTAGAAGTTGTTAATGACCCGGGATTTGAACTGAGGTCCTTGTAGATGAATGTACCGCTTGCCAGTTCAGATCGCAGCTTTCTTATATGATAATGGTCTTTAAGACAAATAAATAAATAAATAAAATCCCTAATGTAATGTTGTATTGATTTAGGATTTCATGAGTTCATTGAGGACAATTAGATTCCGGGAGTAATCATAATTTTTGACTTTGTTCAAGTAGTCTTCGGTAAGTCTGGAGTACACAGGTATTTTCCCGATCACTGTAGTGAATTTGTTAACTTGAGAGAGATGGTAACGTAAGAATATTGTGAGATGCCCAAAAACTTATATAAAGGAATAAAATTTATTATAAATAAGATTATATATTGTTTTGATTGTAAGAAGCTCATAAAAAAAGTGATTTTTGAGATTTATGAAGAATAACGCATCTTATAGTGGAAAATATTGAGCCATTGGAGCTCGTGATTGTAGTAAAATTTAAAAGGGATACTTTATGGAAGTGAAAGGAATTATGAGTTTGTTGGTTTGAAGGAAACCATGTGTTTTAATATGATATTTGTTTGATTTTATGTGTTCCTTGTTCACTTTGAACAAGTTAGAAGGATTGGTCAGTAGTTCATTTGTTTAATTTGTTTGTAGCGCCATAATTTTGGTTAATTAAATGTTTTATAATAGGAGTTGATTTTGTTTTTTTATTTTTGGAAGTGTATCCTCTATTTAATCCAAAATGTGTAAGTCACAGAGTGGGAGAACGTACCAAAACCCCGAAAATCCCGATTTGAGCATTGCTGGCATACTGTGATTTGCATATTTCTTACTAAAAGGGCACACTCCATAATCTACAAGTACCGTCTTTTCAGTAAGAACATGAGCGGCAGTATGTAAATAGCTCACAAACGCACAGACTGAGTGTAAAAATAAGAACACTGTGGAAAAAATAACCCTAATCCGGCCACATGACCAATTTTCCGACTAACAAAAAGGAATATAGCAGATAGCACATCCTGCATGCAAATGATATAATTAACCAAGAGCTAACCAAGACCTTAACGCCTCACCCGCAACCGCATTTCCTAGAATAACTAATCATTAATACTAAAAGTAACAAAATACCTATAAACACCTTTCCCTTAGCTAGTAAGAGTCCATTCCTTAGGCCTACTAAAAATGATGAGCAATAACATGGAAGGTCAAGATGAAACCACACCATCCCAACCATTTCCTACCAAATGCCCTAACTAACCATTAACAAAACAGATATAACCAAACACCAATTAACAAACCCGATATTTCCATCCAACCACTCGACTAACAATCAACTTGACATGTGACGGTATTAGAGCAGCATCCGCTGGTCCAGCGTAAAAGGAGCATATGCGATTTTACTTCCTAGCGCCCCATATGAAGCCTATCCAGAACCTAAGTCACACACTTTACCTAAATATAACATCAGAAGGGCATTAATACATAAGACGACAGGCAGATCAACGGCGACGGTTCCAAAGCTAAGGAACTATCAAGCCGGTGAGCTTGGAACTATTAGCCAAAAGGACACACGTTACGATCAAACCAACCTTCTCCAGGGTCCTAGCCAAACCAGTGGAAATAGGAAAGGTGGAGCTAACGCAGTCAGGCCAACTCAAATAGAATTAATTAACACACATACGTTGCATGAAACGTAGCAACACGACTGGAAGGTGAGAACCAGGCTACGTTTATTTCCAGTAAGAGGTAATGCAACGGATGATACACCCCTCGTAGGTAAGGACGCCTGTACCGGGATAAAGCCGCAACGATGGGAAACGGTCACCCACCTAGTATATAATTTAGCTAGTTCTTAAGTAAGTAACTGTAACATATACGCGTGGTGTAGTCCATTCCGCAAGAGAGCGTTGACATGAAATGAATGAAATAAATGATATATAATTCCGCCAGAGAGCGTTGATATGAAATGAATGAAATAAATGATATATAATTCCGCCAGAGAGCGTTGATATGAAATGAATGAAATCAATGATATATAATTCCGTCAGAGAGCGTTGATATGACATGAATGAAATAAATGATATATAATTCCGCCAGAGAGCGTTGATAAGAAAAGAATGAAATAAATTATTTATAATTCCGCCAGAGAGCGTTGATATGAAATGAATGACATAAATGATGTATAATTCCGCCAGAGAGCGTTGATACAATTAAATAAATGAATGAAATAAACAAGAACATATGAGGAAATGAAGAAATAAGCGAAGTCCATCTATCTATCTGTCTATTCAGCTAACTTTCCCTCTCTAGGCAATAAAGCCAAAGGATGGGGAGCGCGAGGGCTGCAACAGCTTAGTAGCTCGTCTCACCCAAACGGCCGTAAGTTAGAATCACGGTGACAGTAGAGTAGAAGACGTATTCTAAATATCGCGTGGCATTAAGCCGTTAATCCTCATCCTAAGAAAGCAAGAAAGAAAGAAAGAAAGAAAGAAAGAAAGAAAGAAAGAAAGAAATGAATAAATAAGTATATAATTAAGAATATAATGAAGATTATTGAAATACGGTAATGAAGAATATAAGTGCACCCTATCTATCCATCAATCTATTTAACCGTCTGTCTACCTAGGAAACAAAAGAAGAATATATAATGAAACGAAGAATATAAGTGTACCCTATCTATCTATTTAACCATCTATCTATTTATTTAAGTAATAAGTAAGAATCTAGTAATTAACTTAGTAAGTAAGTAAATTAAGGGGGGAGCGTGAGGGCGCAGTGGCCTAGTTGCTCGTCTTTCACCCGGACGGCCACGGTTAGAATCCCGGTGACAGCACGGTGGACTTCACGTGCCGTTAGAAAGGGCAACCGACCCAACAAAACATCGACCAAAATTTAATTTTCACCTGAAATTTTCACCAGGAAGACCGAGGTTCGAATCCCGGTGACACCGAGGTGGAAATTTCACCTCAAAAATCACATGGTGCCCGGAAAGGCATCCGACCTTAAATATCAGGCCAAAACCATAGTAAGTAAGTAAAAAGGGAAATAGGGAGCAAGAAATCAAAGAAGCAAGTGAAGGAATAAGTGTGAGAAAGAGGAATCAAAAGTGAGTATAAGAGGCAAATGAGTCAAGGAATACGGTATTAAACGAGGTAAGCCAGAAAGTAAGAAAGTAAGTAATTCGGCACATTTAGACAGTAAGGAGCTAAAGTAATAAATTGGTGAGACGGTACAGCAAAAAGTAAGTAAATAAATAAGTAATAAATAAGTAAACTAGATAGTAAGTCGACAAAATTAACCTCTAATCCGTACGGACAGACTGACATGACCAGCCGCAACATTTAACAGACAGACAGCGGCTAAACGATTGACGAAGCACAGACCGACAATGCAAATGATAACAATGTACTAATACAAAATTTACTCACATACAGCACCAGTTTTTCCTTCACAGCAGCCACGACAGTGATAACATACCTAATTAACTGTACTTTCCTTAGCAGATAGCTGAAGCACCATTACTATAGGAGTATAGTATGTGCACCTTCAATTTTCACTTCCACAAAGCAACAGTCTTTCTCTATTTCTACCACAACACACTACCTTACTTTACTTCCTTTCAACACTACATTGTAATACCTTGGTTTTCTGTCACTCACACCAGCAGGACGACGACGACGATGAATCCGTACAGTAAGGGCCAATATATGCGGGATATCAGGCCTTACCGACGGATACCTAGCATAACGCCATACATAGGGCGTAACACACGGTGGTGAAGGCCGTCACAAGACTGTAAGTGACGACTTTCACTACTAAGGTGAGCACACCCACCCACAGGGGGTAGTTCACATGATAGAAAGTAGATTAGTCATAGGCACGGCCCTATAATTGCTAAGTGTAGCTAATAAAATTTAATTCCTAAGTTTAGTCCATAAGTTTACTATGTAACTAGAAGTAAGCTTCAAGCGCGCATACATTTACACATATTTACACGTCGACAGAGCTTTGAAATTCACTGGTACACTTGCTTTTATTTTTAATCTATTACCCCCATGTACATATTGTTTACCTTGTCCAACTGTACTCCTTGTCTATGCATTGTTTTTTATGCACATATATAGTTTTGGTACTACCTATTAAAAACATTGTTCAAATACTCGCAAACCATTCAATAAAAAGATTACAGATTTCCTAAAATTTCACCCTAAAGAGCATTTTTTCCTGATATTTCAAAATTGTAACACCTTGTACCATTTCACCAACTTGTTTTTCTAATCACCTTTGTAACACCTGCCAACATTGTACACTCTTGTTTACATCTTCACAACAATGCACTCAATTCTATTTTTTACCTACTTGTTATTTTCTTGCAAGGTCAAATGTTTTTTTTATCTTGTATGTTTTATTTCTCTATTTTAACCAATCTTATGTACATCTTTATACACCTGTAAACAAAAAATATAACCATTTTCATCCATAATCATCCGAGAGTAATAATCAACATAAATATTGTTCCAAACTTAAAACCAACCCCACCTGAGTACACGCTACATTATAAACACGACTTCAGGACTACACAACTACACGACCGGAAACAGGAAGAAGAAAACGAGGAAGAAGAAAACGAAGAATAAGGATAAGAAGAAGAGGAAAACACCCTACGTCTAGTCCAATTTACGAGGACACAGATTTAAGCGGGAGGAAGTGTTGATGTACCCTGGGATACCCCACAGGGAACATCTACAACATCTACAACTATCTACAACTATCTACAACAATCTACAACTATCTACAACTATCTACGACTATCTATAAACTCGGACACCCCTATATGTCCCATATGCACACACTTCAGCCTCTAATCTCTAAATAAAACCATGAAGAAGCAACAGTAACAACTACATCCTCACAAAACTTCTACAGCAAACCTACAGAATTATTACGACAGGATTGGCACACCCGATAAGCTTTGGCCACCTGTACTAAGTGGAGCACCTGTTTTTCAACTGCTGAATCAGCAAAGCCACCATCTATATATTAATCCTTAACCCTAATGGGAGGATCTGTCTGTCATATACCGCAGCCCGAAGGCTCATCGAGGACCATCTGACATCGAGCTGCTGATCAAAGGTTAGTGTGTACTCAGTGTAATTCCCAAAAGCTAACTCCTTCACAAACCTCACCTAATAACTTGTAACCACCTCATCTTATAAATTGCCACTCGCTAAAACCTTTTTAGCGAAGCCTGTTCAGTACCATAACACCAAATCATTAAACTTCTACCTTTCTTCATAATTGGCTACTTGTCTCATTCACTGAAGCGTCCACCACAATTCCTCATTTCCTAGTTTACATTCAGATTCTGCTGCGTCAGCAGTAACCGTAAGCTGCTCGTTATCATTTCACGGCCGGCTCGAGCTGTAAGCGTGTGTATCAATCAAGGTCACTCTGCAAGCACTTTATTAGTCATCGGGCTCCACGCCGCTTCCTTATTATTAGCTAACCACTACAAACGTTTGAGAAACCATTCTTATTTTAGTACTTAACACCCAGGGACCTCTCTACCCCCCAACACGTACTGTAATTGTTAGACACACAGGGAACGCCAACCTCTCACATGAGTTTCCTCCCCCAGATTAATGTAAACACACATCCCCTTAGTTACACGTCGTTATGACCAATTAAAATCATAACAATACCATTACATCGTCAGCAAACAGCAGTCAGAGTAACAAAGAATATTAGGCAAATCATTAACCGAAATAAGAGATAAGAGAGGCCCAAGATTAGACCCTTGTGGAACACCAGAAGAACTAACAAAATTATCTGAGAATTTCCTTCTGAAACAAACACATTGCTGTCTATATTTTAAATAGGAACTTTTGTATTAATGGTTTAGAAATTCCAAACTGGTACAGCTTTGACACAAGAATTTTGTGGTCTACTTTATCGAAGGCCTTTTCAAAATCCATGCATATCATGTCAGTTCTATTGGTATATAATGCGTTATAAACCTTTTGAGTAAAAACCAGCAAATTTGTAATAACAGATCTTCCGGGCATAATGCCATGCTGACAGTGTTTAAGCTCAACGTTAATATGATTGTAAATTTTAGAATGAAAAATGGGCTCATAAACATTTGATATAGCATTTATTACTGAAACAGGGAGGTAATTCGATATCATTTCAAATTTGCCTCCCTTTAGGATTGGAGTAATTGTAGAAATTTTCCACTTTTCAGGAAAGCTGGATATCTTTAAAGAAAGATTGAAGATGAAGGCTTACTGAGAAACCAATATGTCCTCACGGCCCTTGATTATCTACGGTGGTATGCCATCATGCCCACAGGATTACTTATGTTTTAATTCGCTATTTATAATTGTTCTTACTTCATCCACCGTCCTGTTTAGCATATCAACCCTTGGTAAAACAGGAAATTCAATCAAAGACAAATGATCCACGTTATACATAAAATCCGTTTTGATATACACTGATGAGAAATACCCTTTAAACCCATCTGCAATATTTCCAGCTGTATAATGATTTCGTTTAGTTTAAATGTGCTGTCACATGGACGTGATTCCCGCTAGTTTTTTAACTTACGTCTAAACTGATTAATGTTATTCATAACTCCATTTTCTAAATTAGGAATGTAAACAACATAAGCCATGGGTAATTTTATTTTAGTAACGGTCAAAGCAGTCTAAACCTCTCATTATAATATTTCAAAACAGTATTTTTGCAGCACACATTTCCTTAATATTTAAGGATAAGTTAATATCTCGTGTGAACCATACTGGATATTTGGATTTTCGAATGTATTTCTGCTTCGGTATGCAATTTTCAAAACATTTGTAGAGAGATGAATAGAAGAAATCAACAGCAAGATCAACATTTTTGAATGAATACAGTAAATCCAGTCGGAATTTCGTATGTTAAAATAGAGCCTCAAAAAGCAGCCATTTTGAAGTTGTAATAGTCACGATTAATTCTAGTGGACAATTGAACCATTTTAATGGGTGGTAATGCTAAACAATGTGCAGGGTGATGTATGTCTTGAGGTATCAACGGGAATTTGTCATGCTTTAAATCAATTTGAATATTATCGAAAACCAAATCTTATGTTATAATTATATATATATAATATTTGAAAATGAGGATAATTCACCGGTGGCAAATTGTACAAATACAAAAAATTACCAACATCAAACACAATATAAACAATTCGTAATTTAGGAACTATAGTAAATACATCGTAGTATTTTCACAAAGTTTCAATCTTCTCTTAAACACATCAATATGTTTAGGGAAAGGCTCTAAGTCTGAGGCAGGTAATGAGTTCTAAAAATTATCAATACCACGGTTAATGAAAGAATATTTCCCATAATTTGTACGCTGTGGTCGGACCACAACTTTATGTGGATGATCCGCCCTGCTCAGGTAAGTAGGATTTCCCACACGTTTGCTCAGTTCTAAGTGTTAAACATAGCGTATAGTCTGGATTTCGTCCTTCTATCTTCCAGAGATTCCCACCCTAGTTTTTTATCATTCGAGTTACACTACGTCTAGGATCAAAATCGTTGAGCACAAACCTAGCAGCCTTCCTTTGTAACATCTCCAGATCATTGATGAGCCCTACCCGATCTGGGTCCCAAACCACTGAGCCGTATTCCAAGATTGGACTCATCAGGGTCAAATATCTTAATTATTTTGCGGTAGAACATTGCCTTTTAATACCCGAATTACAAAATGAAGTGATTTGTACGCTTTGGAGACGACACAGCCCACATGAGAACTCAATTTCATAGCATTCCTTACATGGATGCCCAAGTATTAGAACGAGTCTTCTTCTACAAGTATTTCCGAGCCGATACTATATTAAAAATCATGCGTTCACCCTCTCCCTATTCTCGTGAGACTACATTTGCTCGTATTTATCTTCATTCTGTTGTCAACCGCCCATTAATACCAGGTTGAGGTCAGTTTGCAACTGAGCATTGTCTTGTCATGTTTGGACTTTTAGGTGCATTACACAATCATCCGCAAGCAATCGGCAGTCACTTAGAATCCTATTCGGTAGGTCGTTAATAAGTGCCAGAAATAACAGGGGCCCAATCACACTACCCTGAGGGATACCTGACGTTATTAAAATATCCACCGAGAATACAAAACCCATTTTAACCTTTTTTGAGCGACCAGTCAAGAACTCTTTAATCCATAAAATTATCCTTTTATCAATCTACGTTGCCGCTAATTTACGGAGTAGTATGTCATGTGGGACAACATAAAATGCCTTCCCAAAATCTGAAATTAGAGCGTCAACTTGCATCCCCCCACCCCTCCCCATCTGGCGAATCATTAATAGCCTGAATGAGAGATAATATTTGGCTCTCAAATGAATAGGCCACCCCTGTCTAAATTCGCGTTGCCTCCCTTTCAGCCATGATAACTTCCCCCACTCTACCCTTAAGTAATCAGAAATAAGGTGCTCCATCAGTTTACATATGATGGATGTGAGGCTAACAGGCCTATAGTTTCCCATTACCAATCTGTTCCCTCCCTTGAATATTGGAACTATTTCCAGTCTTCAGGTAATTGTGTGTTATTCATTGATACATTAAACAGCACCCCCAAATATCGTCCAATGGCTGTACTGTACCTCCCAGTTCGAGCACAAATATTGTCTGAACCTTTCGATATATTCGGAAAGGTGGGCTATCAGAATCATAGTTAAGGTCCAACACACAGCTATTAAATTCATTAATCACACTGCCATGCCATATATTTAATTCATTACCAATTGTCTGTTTCTCAGTAATTTATTTACCATCTCCGGACATTTTCATAGAAAAATCATTGGAATTTCCCTTCCGTCTTGTAACTTAACTATAAATATTTTTCCACCCATCATCACCTCCCCAATTAAGTTTTGCATGCAATTATCGTGAGCAGCCTTCTTTTTGAGGCCTAGCTCTTTCTATAATAATTTCAACTTTAGCATATGCTCCCAAGTATCGTGTCGTTTGTTATAAGCTTTCCTTAATTTCCTTTTGAGTCCCCTGATTTCTCTTGTGTAACATTCCGGATCCGGGTTTTGCTTCAGTTATTTAAACAGCACACATTTCTGAATAGCACGACCTAATATATTCAGAATATTTTCCCACAATATATTTATATGACACCCCTCTTACGCCCGTCTTACAAATGACTCATTCATGTAATCCTGGAATTTGCTCTGATCTGCTCTGCTGTACTGAAATATTTTAACTGTTTCGACGGAGTCAAGTATTGGAGTGTCACTGTGTCTAATATTTTGTTCAACACCGGAGTGGTCACTAATTCCAGGAACTTTCATACAACTAATATACTGCGCCAAAGGTCGTACTAAATAAATATGTTAAGTATAATTCCCTCTCGTGGGGAAATCAACCACATGGGAGAAACCCACCTCCCTAACTAGCTTGTTTGCTGCAAATTGAGCTTGGTTGCCACTAGTTGAACTACCGGACCAGTTCACACTTGGAGGAGTTCAATCCCCGGCAATTGTAACATTCTTTTCCACAGCTTTACCCGTACAGGTGATGTCGTAAAGAGGATCCAGTAGAGAGAAATTGTCCTGCGGTGCTCGACACGCCCCTAATCACCTGGAGAGAGTTTAACTTTGCTTCATCCAGGATTTCTACACATAACAGCCCATATTGGCCCGTTTCAACCAACTTACGTTGTCTCTACGAACACAAATAAATAAACCACCACCTCTCTTACCTCGGTCTCTTCTGTACATTACGTAAGTAGCCTGAATTATTTTGTTACTATTCACATCATCATATAACCATGATTCAGTAGCTATGAACACGTCCGGTGAATATATTTCTACTAGATTCCAAAATTCTATTATTTTATTTCCTATACTCTGACATTATTAACCTGCAGCAATCTTAGAGTCTTATCTCAATTTCGAAGTTTCCGCAATCGCTTCTCCCGCTCGTGACGGCTGCCTTCCTCCATTCCAACTCCTCCTCACGAATGCTGGCAGGATTCGATGACTCTCTCGTGTAGACTCCCCAGGTTGTAGGCGCTTCGTCTATTCAAATGTAGTCCATCTCGAGCGAAGTCACGGTCCCCGATCCAGCAGTCAGCGTCCCCATAAGCCAGTCCCAGTTGTGCGCACACAAAGTCCATGCCATCATAAACGACCTTAGATCGCCATAGTGGGACATCTCCCCGCCACACAAAGCCACTCAACACTATTTTGGCGTTTCTAAACATATTTCAGGCTTTCGTAATGTACTCGAAATTCACGTAACCAGCGACTAGTATCCGAAGGATGTAAAGGATCGCAAGGGACGCTGATCCCCAGCTAGAAGAAACAACAATTCCCTGCTAGTCGGCGAGTTAGGAACCTCTCGATACACTAGTATTACTAAAACACGAATGTACTACTACTTAGCTAAATACAAATCCTACAATAAAATTGGAGGACGAGATTCTTGGAATCTCGAGTGTTAGTTAGTTATTATTGATTAAAAGGGCGCAACTACAAGGTCATCTGCCCCTAAATATCGAGGGTGAACGGTTAAAATATAGATAAAGTGGGCGCCAGTATCTAACAAGTAGTACACTCGGAACGAAGTTATTAAATGAAGAGATCCTTGGTTAATATAAAAGAAACGGGCAATCTAAAAACTGAGCCAGCTAATATTTATTCAAAGGACGACAATACAAAAATATCCATAAAATCGAATCCATATTTCACAACTTAAAATAAAAGTATACTAAATTCCTATAGGTAAAAATATCTTTAATAATAAAAATCACCGAAAATTTCGGTTTCTGGACTACTACCTGTCCTAATTAAGGAGTTAAATAAAACGTTCACTTCACTGTAGACCTCTTCGTCTATCGATATGATTCAGAAAATACTTAATAATTTTGTAATAATATTGTTTCGAATAATGTCCTTAATAAATTATCATATAACTGCATTAATTCCCATCTCGACTCTTTAATTCTTAATTGTTAAAATATTAAATCCTTTCAATTATTATTATATAAGTATTTACATTATTTATTATTTATCGTTGTCAGTCGCGATAATGTCTTTCTCACTTTCTTTCCATACCTGCAGATATGCCTCACCTTACTTTTTAAATTTATTACATATTAATGTTTCAAACTTGTCGAAATCAATTAACTGTAAAACGAAGGATTAAGTTTATTCCAGTTGTAGTGTCTAATCCATGATAAAAGACGATAACACAGATATTACATAAGACTTTTACCTTCTATACACATTAGTGGTTATTTAAACAGTGGTTTTACAACATGATTATTTATTCTTTCAAATTCGCTATCACCTTCATAAATCGCTATCATTTACTAATATATCGTTGATACCCTCATATGCATACTTCAACAAGTCCTAAATAATCTATATTAATATAATAAAGGTGAAGAATTTGTCTGTGTGTTTAAAAGCGCTAACCTCTGGAACTACCAGTCGGATTCGAAATATTATTTTGTTATATGATAGCCAGAATCAAGAGGAATAGGTTAGGCTATATAGCATTAGGCCATTTGGCACAAATCCACACACTTTTAACCTATTTGAACCAAAATTTGTATACTTACCCTTTGGGACCCTGCGAGTACCACTGTCTACATGAAATTTAGGACAGACCAATCCATTCTCTGGATATAGGCCCATTGGCACAAATCTACACAGTTTCACCGATCTAAACCAAGTGTGTATACTTACCATTTGGAACCCTGCGAGTAACACTGTCTGCATGAAATTTCGGACAGGCGACTCCATTCCCTGCATTTAGGCCCGTTGGCACAAATCTACACGTTTTAACCGATCTGAACCAAAATTTGTATATTTATATTTAGGGACCCTGCGAGTAACACTGTTCGCATGAAATTTTGGACAGACCACTCCATTCCCTGCATTTAGGCCCTTTGGCACAAATCTACACCCTTTTACCAATCTGAACCACATTTTGTATACTTACCCTTTGGACCCCTGCGGGTGACACTGTCCACTTTAATTTTCGGATAGATCTCTCAATTCCCAGCATTTAGGCCTTTTATCACAAATCTACACCGTTTCTCCTAATTGCACCAAATTTTACATACACTTTGAAACCCTGCTGGTAACACTGGCCACTTGATATTTTGGACAACGCTCCCCATACCCTACATATAGAAGAACGGACACAATGATCTTGAAAACCACGTATTAAGGCTCTAGAACCATTCATCTCCGTAGTAGTGTAACTGTAAGAGTAATTTAATGACTCTATTGTTGACTGACAATTCGGGCTGCATCACGTCGCCCCTACCAGTGTTCTGGTACAGAATTGCGAAAATATTTAAATCTTGCAACATCGAGGGCTAATACTTCTTACATACAGGTACTGGGTTTCTGTATTTATGCCTCCGGCTCGTTATTTTTTGAACGCACCTTATGAACTGCAGTCACGGTGAGTAATTAGTGCAAAGAGATTTCTTAGGCCCCTTAAAGCAGTTATCATCTTGAAAATATTTTGCCTCTGTATATGTGCAATGGTTTAGGTGCAGTACATTGAGGTTATCAGCTGCAATAAGCGTTAGTGCTTTCAAATTCACCTTCATTTATTCCGAACTTTATCGTTTAGCGCTATGTGGCGATACATTATACTATTTCTACATCAGGAGCTCGGGACAGCCGAAGTTTTCCAAGGTGTTCCGATTATTTTCCTATGGCGCTATGCAACAAAAGACTACACTATTGGTCTCTAAATTTCTAACAGCCAATGAGATATAGGCCCTAGGCTGTGTCCTTTATTTCACTTATTCCTCTTTCTAATAATTCCTTTAATTCGTTTGTAAATTACGTGTGACAGTGCTGTAGTAAATAAATAGCCGTTTCCCTATTCATTACTATTATTATTATTATAATTACCGGAAAATGACCTGAATGTTACGTCCATTATACTGTAATACTTATCACCCCCACTACAACCACCACCACCACCACTAATAGCTATATTTTTGAAATATTTTTTTCTGTTAGTTTAAGTATCATGTGATAGTTCTGTAGAGTATTCATTATCATCCATAAAACAAATAAATCCACCGGACGAAGCTGGGCACTACTGCTAGTATTAAAATAAACGCACAATCCTTTCTTAATACATTTCTGTTCGTCGACTTAAATAACTGCACGGAATTCTACACCCATTTCGTATTATCTCTTACGTAACCATTTTAAATAATATATTCCTTCATTAATACATTTCTTACTTCAACAATACTTCTTTATACATTTCATCGTGCTTACATCGTCATTTTACTTGATGTACTATCGATACCATATTAGTTGTTATACTCTTATTAACTTACACATGTCGTGCTTTTATCAACGTAATATATCCTTCATTAGCGACTTTCATAATCTTACTGTGTCCAATTTGACAATATAATACTTCTTTTCATAAAATAACCACTATGTTTTATATTATCTTTGCGTCTTTAATTCAAGATTTCTGTCTATATATAAATACAACACTTAAATAAATATAAATTTCTTTTCCTCCCAATCAATATTTCAAATTACGGAGTAACCATTCCTTCCTTCAATATTACGTGATGATACATTCCATTATAATCTTATATTTTTATTAGCAATTGGTCTAGTGTTGTCACGACTTCTCTATTTCACGACTAACTACCCAGAACGGGATCACGACAATTCGTCCCGATCATTTTGTCCCGCGACGATTGGTCATTACAATTATTTTCGTCCCGCGGCGATTGGTCATTACAATTATTTTCGTCCCGCGACGATTGGTCATTCAAACAATACGTCCAGCTCAGAACGGCAAAATGGCCGAAGTACCCAGGTTCGTTCTCTCTGTGCACGGCAAGCAAAAGCATAATTATATACAAAGGTTTTCTTTTCACTAAGCACGCAGAGAGTTTGACTACAGTTACATGGCGATGTGAAAATATAAAAGAATGCTCCGGGAGAGTTGTACTCCAAAAACATTCCAACCAAGTAGACAAGTCAACCGAACACAGCCATGCTGCCGATTGGGGTAACTTTAAGTGATTCACGGCACTCAAGTGGCACTCATGTAAATCAAGGCACTAATTTGGACGTATGTAATATTTTTTTCAGGGAAGTGCCAAGCGCTTTAAGGTGTTCAGAAAAGAAAGGAAGCCGCAGAATGCAGCAACGAGCCGACATCATCAATTCTAGATCGAGTTCTAGAAACAATTTCAGATGCTGCAGTGGTAAAGCTCCCAAAATAGGCATCACTAAAGAGAACAATACTGCGAACGAAGCGCCAACATCTGCCGCCAGAACCCAAAACACTACAAGAACTTTCCAACATACCTGATAGGTACACGGTCGACAAAAATGGGAACCGAAGGCAGTTGTACTTTAGCGAAGAAAGTCATCTTTTAATTTTCTGTCTTGATGGCTATCTACGCCGGCTCGCGAGGAGTGATTACTGGATACGTGACGGCACATTCGAGTCAGCCGTAAATATTATGTGCCAGACGTATACTATTCACGTAAATAATGAGAAGCAGTGGCTACCTGTTGTGTTTGTTTTAATGGCACGAAAAACCAAATCTCTCTACGTGGAAGTCTTCACTGTTTTAAAGGAGAAGGCTTGGGAAGGATGGGTTACTCAGATGAAACCAACATTTATTTCGATTGCTTTTGAATCTGCTGTGATTAATGCTGCTCTGGAAGTTTTCCCAGAAGTTCAAATTGCAGGTTGTCTGTTTCATTTGAGCCAAGCCCTTTGGCGTAAGCTACAAGCAGCTGGCTTTCAGGCGCAATAATGAACAAGAACGCAATGAAAACATGAGAAGACACTTCCACCGTCTGAACGCACTAGCCTTTGTACCCGTAAACGACGTGCAATGTGGTTTCGAAGAAGTAGAGGAAGATATCATGCTGATCTTGCGACCAGTAATGCAGTATTTGGAAGAGGTTTACGTGAAAGGAAGACGCCTCCCCGGACCAGGACGTCGTCGGCGACAACCCAACTTTCCGCCACCGTATTGGAACTGTATTGGAGCGAGTAATCGGCGAGCTTCCTCGTACGACAAATACTTGTGAAGCGTGGCATCGTCGATTGAAAGTGTGTATGGGTCAAAATCATCCAACCCTTTTTCGCGCGCTTGACGTCCTACGAAGAGAAATGCACGTCGTGTCTCGTGAAGTCACGAAACTTGAGAGCGGGCATTCACCGTAAAAGAAGCGGCGCGTCTACGAAGATTTGGACAAACGCATCACAAGAGTCGTCCAAAGATACCCACAGTACCGTGTTGACAATGAGGTCCTTGAAAACTTTGACAGAATTGGAAACAATATAGCTGCAAATTATTAACATAAGTTGACGTGTAAGCCTACCTGGTGTTAACGTATGTGAGACATAAACATTCTTATAAACAATGTCAAAGTTGTAATTTTTTGTCTCGCGTTTTTTTTTCGAATGACCAATTATGACCTGACAAATATTAGCCGATACAAGTCTATACAATGACGAATTATCCTTTGGGACAAATTAGCAGGGGCCAATTGTCGTGGGATAAGTTGCTCGTGACGAGTTGCCATGGACCCACCTAGAACTCGTCAATGCTCTCTAATGTCCATGTCTAATGTCCTCATCGACTTCAATAAAATTCTGGATCATGGTTGCCAAAGCAAAACCCATTACAAAATTGTATAAATTCACCTATCACCACTAAATCGAAGAATCTTTAAAACTTCATTACTGGCGTTCTTCAAATGATCACTAACTATAAATGTTGCTAATTCATCAAATTATTCCTAAATATTTATTCATCATCAAATCAAATTCAAGCTCCAGTCAACCGGGTGCTGTTAACGAGCCCTCGCCACTTTTTCTGTCCATGAACAGATGGTCTTTATGAGTCATTCTCCAGTCCAGCCCTTTTTCTTCAAGATCATCCTTGATTTGGTCCATCCCTTTCTTCATTGGTCTTCATACTGGTATTTTTCCTGAGATAATCTTGTTAAAGTAAGCTTTTGGTGTCCTCTCATCTCCCATTCTTAGAATATGCCATACCATCCTAATCGTTGCTTCTGCAAATATTTTGTAGCACTGATATCTATGCCAGCATCTGTCTTGTTTGTTCCGTTCCTTACTATGTCTCTCCTTGTCCTTTGAAGCATTGTTGTTATAAACTTCATTTCGGAAGCCTGAATCCTACTTTCTTCACTTCTAGACTGGGTGCGTGTTTCTACTCCGTAAGTTTGAATTGGGAAGTAGTATGTTTTAAACAGTATATGTTCGCACTTCCTGGCTACCTTATTATCCCACAGTACTTTTCTAACTTGTGCATAGACGGTGGCTGAATTACTAGTCCTGTTTGTTACTTCACTGTTGCTGTTCTTTTCTTTACTCAGTTTGCTACCAATATATTAAACTAGCAGTAATGCCCGGCTTCACCCGGTGGATTTATTTGTTTTATGGATGATAATGAATACTACTACAGAAATGGCACATGATACTTAAACTAACAAAAAAAATACGAGCCTTACAGTAGTCGCATATGATGTGTAACATCTGACATAGAAGAAACCTCACGTGAAATTGTTGATACACCGGTATTTTATAGTATTATTGGCACAAATATTAATATATTTTAAAAGGGAGTGTTTTACAGATATTGTAGTTTATAATACGGAACTCATTTTATTAGATGATTTGTAGCTTCCACCAGCACTAGCCTAAATAAAGAATACGTTATGGATCAACTGGATTAATAGACGCGACACCGCTCATAACCTTAAATTCCTTATAAACAGGTCCTCATGATTCACAGACCAACACGTAATTTCATATGGATTCTGTTAAAATGAGTCATATTGATATGATAAATATCGTTTAAAATGGCAATCTGGTAGCAAAAATATGTACCCCGCCCAGGATTCGAACCAAAGATCTCTAGATTCACAGTCATACCCAATAACCCCACGGCTATTTCGACTACGAAAATATTGTGCACAAGATGGTGACTTATTTCCACGTTCCAATAATACTGCATTACGGAATTAAGTTTCATTTATATTTTGCTTGTTTCGATAATGTTCCTGAGTGACATTGAGTTTAAAATGCCTTACGCCAATGCAATGCCGACTACTTACAATGTTTGATATTAAGGCATTTTACCATTCAAAAATACTGATACGAAGACTTCGAACATGTACCATGTCATTTGTTTAAATCACATGACACCAGAGTTCGCATAAGCGTTTTCCGTTCAGTATGTCATATACATTCCACATGGCCGAGAGTGCGTCATGGTATCAATTTTCGACACCGCGCGCTGATTGTTTCTCTGGATCGATCGATCGAGTTGGCAGTGCGTCTTATACTTCCGTTCAATCTACCACTGCCAGCTAGGGCACACATCCATTAGATCGATCCAGCGGGCAGTGCATACTTCCGTTGTCCACCTCTGCCAGCTAGTACACTTCCGTTTCATCGATCGAGCGGGCAGTGCATACTTCCGTTGTCCACCACTGCCAGCTAGTACACTTCCGTTTGATCGATCGAGCGGGCGGTGCATACTTCCGTTTGATCCACCACTGCCAGCTCGATCGTTCCGATCCCCTTCCTTCCCCAATTTTCAAAATCACTCCCACAAAACTATCCAGCAACCGAGCGGAAAGATGTTAAGCATCAAAAAAAAACTTTTGTGTTGGTGGTGGTGGTGGTAGTGGAGGTGGTTGTAGTGGTGGTGATAAGTAATGATAATAATTTCCCGTAATGATAATAATAATGATAATGAATAGGGAAACGGCTATTTACTAACTACAGCACTGAAATATGTAATTTACAAAAGAATTGAAACAATGATTAGAAAGAGTAGTAAATTAAATAAAAGACACTGTGTGTTACTTCAATGTTGCTGTTCCTTTCCTTTCTCAGTTTGCTACCAATATATTAAACTAGCAGTAACGCCCGGCTTCACCCGGTGGATTTATTTGTTTTATGGATGATAATGAATACTACTACAGAAATGGCACATGATATATCTCATAGGATGTTAGAAATTTAGAGACGAATAGTACAGTTTTTGTCGCATAGCGCCGTAGGAAAATAATCAGAACACTTAGGATAACTTCGGCTGTCCCGAGCTCCTGAGGTAGCAATAGTAAAATTTATCGCCACATAGCGTTCAAACGATAAGTTTCGGAATGAATGAATGTACATTTCAAAGCACTAACGCTTATTGCAGTTGATAACCTCAATATACTGCACCAAAACCATTGCACTTATACAGAGACATAATATTTTCATGAGAACTGCTCTAAGGGGCCTAAGGAATCTGTTTGCACTAATTAAACTCCGTGACTGCAATATATAAGCTGCGCAAGATTTAACTATTTTCGTAATTCTGCACCAGAAACTGGTAGGGGCGACGTGATGCAGGCCGAATTGCCAGTCAACAATAGAGTTATTGAAACACTCTTAGAGTTACACTACTACGGAAATGAATGGTTCTAGGCCCTTTATTTATTTATTTATTTATACGTGTCCGGAACATAACATATTGTAAATATATATATACAAAGATTACAAAGTATATGTGCATCTTTATATTCCACGTGATGCCCAGATTTCCGCTGCACGAACTGCCGTATCACTGGCGGCTACCAGATCGTCCATGGAGACAGGTTCTGATAGTTTCCTGCAGTTGAGTACGTGCCGGTGGTCTTGATGTTCATCACACTCACATAGTTCGTCCTCTGAGATGAATCCCCATTTCTTCATGTTCACCTTACACCGAGATACTCCAGTCCTCAGTCTATTAAGGACCTTCCATGTCTCGTATGGGAGGTGATGACCTGCAGCAAGTTCTTTTTGGGGTTGTCCCAATATTTCTCTGATGATGAGCTACGCCAGAGTTGTATCCGACGGTTTGCAGGTTGTGTCTGAATTGGTTGTGTTGTCTGGAGGAAACTTTTTCTCGATTTCAGTCTTGGTAGTTGATGTTCACTTCCAAATAGGGGGTGTCTTGGGTCCGTCTCCTGCTTCTTTCTTTCTATTTCAGCTGCCGTTTTACTTCGGATATCTGGAGGTGCTACGCCCATTAGGTGGTATATTTTGTTAACAGGGGTTGCCCGCAGGCAGCCTGTTACAATCCGTCCTGTTTCATTTAGGGCAATATTTACCTGTTTGGAGTGTCTGGAGTTGTGCCATACAGGTGCTGCATATTCAGCTGCGGAGAAGCACAGAGAAAGGGCGGATGTGCGGAGGACATCTGGATGTGCTCCCCAGTTGTTGCCAGTCAGTTTCCTAATAATGTTATTCCTAGCACAAACTTTCATTTTTGTATCTGTGCAATGGTTTTTGAAAGTGAGGGAACGGTCCAACTTTATTCCTAGGTATTTTGGGGTGTCACAGTGGGTTAGTTGTTGACCTCTCCAGGTTATTCTCAGTTTCCTCCAAGCCTCTCTGTTCCGCAAGTGGAATGCACACACTTGTGTTTTGGAAGGGTTTGGCTTCAAATAGTTGCTATCATAATAGGCAGATAGTGCTTTAAGACCTGTTGTGAGTTTTCCTTCCACCTCCTCAAAAGTTGTCCCTTGGGCATCAATTGCTGTGTCATCTGCGTAAATGAAAGATTTTGTGACAGGATTAATTGGTTGGTCATTAGTGTACATATTAAATAACAGTGGGGCTAGCACACTTCCTTGTGGGATATCTTTTTTCTGTGTCTTCCATCGGCTCCTTTTGTTTGGTAGGATAACTAAGAAACGTCGGTTTTGTAGCAGACATCTTATAAACTGTGTTAGGTGGAAGTCTTTCGTGATGGCATAGATCTTCGTTAATAGAGTCCTGTGATGGATGGTGTCATATGCGGCAGTAAGGTCAACAAAGGCGACACCGGTGATCTGCCCGCGTTCATATTCATCTTCTATGTGTTGTGTCAGGTTCAAGATCTGTCCACAACACGACCTCCCGGGACGAAAGCCCGATTGTTCTCTAATCAGAGTTTTGTCAACTTGGTCCGAGATTCGATTGAGGATCATTCTCTCTAGAACTTTATAGAGATGGCATAAGAGTGATACCGGTCGGAAGTTTTTGGCATCTGTTGGCTGTTTCCCAGGTTTCAGTAGGGCCACAACTTTGGTTTTTCTCCAGATCTTTGGTATTAGCAATCTTGAGACACAGGTGTTCATCATATCTAGGATCCACTTCCTGGTTGCTGGTCCAAACATTTTCATTTGTTCCATCCTCAAGTCATCTAATCCAGCGGCTTTATTGTTCTTCATTGAGCATATTGCAGTTTCTAATTCTTCCATTGATAAAGCTGTGCCAATATAGTTATTCTCCTCAGTAATTCTCTGGATCTTTGGAGTTGTAGATTTTTTATTAACTTTGCCATTCAACAATAGCTGCTGCGCTATCTGGTTAGGTGCTATATCAGGAATGGCCGAGGGAGTAGTTGTTGGCTCATTTCCAAGGTTCTTTAGCAATTGCCATGCCTTTCTACTGTTTTGTTTCATATCAAGCTGCATCATGAGATCACACCATTTTTCTTTCCTTGTAGCTGATATGGCTAGTATCAGGTCTTCACCAGCCTGTATTGTTTCTTCAGAAAATGGGTCATCTTCAAAGAGGTGTTCATATTTATTCATAAGTGTTTTTGTATCTTTGTCTAGTCCCTGTATATAAGTTGTTCTACATCCACGAGGTATGTACCTACGTGAGACAGCTTTGACCAGCTTTATAAAGGAGTCATATTTCTCTGGAGAAGGGTCCAGTTCAAGGATTTTGGAGTCAAGTTCCTCAGAGAGTTTATCCCATTGTGCTCGATTAGAGTTAAACTTTCTCTGGAAGGTAGTATACTTGGGTTTGATGACTGCTTCCGTAGTGCAGATAATTGCTCGATGTTGTGTCCTTGGAGTTTGGTCTCCCATTTCTTTCTTCACTTGGTGGGCTATATTTTCACTTGATGATATTATCTGGGTTATATCCACGGCCCTATCTTCCACTCCTGAAAGAGTATGGCAGCTTTGGATCGTGCATTAGCTTCAGGCCCATGAATTCTGCCCAGTTTTCAAGGTCTTCTCCACTCTGGTCTGTTTCTCTATAACCCCATGATATACTGGGGCAGTTAAAGTCTTCCATGACCAACTTCACTGGTTACGAATAGAAATTATCTGGTTCTTTGAAACTAAATGCATTATTTGGAGGTTTGTACATGGATGTAACTGTATAGGACTCTGTTGCTGCAGTCAGTATTTCTGTGTCGTTATCTACAGTTAAGTTTGCAGACGAGATATTCAGGCCAGGTTTAGCAAAATATTGCACTACCGTACTGTGCACTAGGTCTCTCAGTGATTAAAGTCATTCCATTTATCTTTGGCCTTCTGTTGTTCGGACCTCTATGAGTTTCCTGGATGTGCAGGAGATCACAGTTCTTTGTCTTACACATATCGGATAGTAGTACTTATTTCTCTACTGATAATACTTCTATATTTATGGAAATTATTGTAACAGCTGGCTTTGAAAAAAGCCTCTTTGATTTATAATCTGGTGTAATGTTCTGGTGGTGGAAGGATCTGCCGTTGGAATTACTCCCAACGTTGCCCAGGGTACGCCCGATCGCTTGTGATGGCATGATGTGTTGTATCCAATTCCCTGTCTTGCGATCTACGAGGAGGCCCCTTCCATGTACCTGTAGGGCCTTAATACGTGGTTTTCAAGTTCATTCTGTCTGTTATTCTAAATGAAGGGAATGGGGTACGTTGCCTTAAATATCAAGTGGACAGTGTTACCAGCAGGGTTTTAAAGTGTATGTAAAATTGGGTGCAATTTGGAGAAACGGTGTAGATTTGTGATAAAGGTGCTAAATGTATGGAACGGGGTGGTCTGTCAGAAAATTAAAGTGGACAGTGTCACCCGCAGGGTTCCAAAGTGAAAGTATACAAAATGTGGTTCAGATCGGTGAAACTGTGTAGATTTGAGGCAAAGGGCATATTGCAGGGAATGGAGTGGTTTGTCCGAAATATCATGTAAACAGTGTTACTCGCAGTGTTCGAAATCGTAAGTATAAAAATTTTGGTTCAGATCGGTTAAAAGGTGTAGATTTGTGCCACAGATTCTAAATGCAGGGAATGGAGTGATCTGTCCAAATTTCATGCAGACAGTGTTACTCGCAGGGTTCCAAAGGGTATGTATACAAATGTTGGTTCAGGTCGGTGAAACGAAGTAGATATGAGCCGAAGGAAATATTGCAGGGAATGGAGTGGTTTGTCTGAAATTGCATGTCAACAGTGTTACCTGCAGGGTTCCAAAGTGTAAGTATACAAATTTTGGTTCAGATCGGTGAAATGGTGTAGATTTGTGCCAAAGGGCCTAAATGCAGGGGAGGTGTAGCCTAATGCTAATAGTCTTAACTATTCCTCTTGGATCTGACTATCATGTACAAAGATAATTTTTAGAATCCGACTGGTAGTTCCAGAGATTAGCGCGTTTAAACACACAAATAAACTTTTCAGCTTTTATTATATTGCTATAGATAGATAATGAATACTACTACAGAACTGGCACATGAGACTTAAACTAACAGAATAAATATATATTATATTTTTTTGTGGTGGAGGTGGTGGTGGAGGTGGATGTAGTGGGGGTGATATGTTGTACAGTATAATTGACGTAACATTCAGGTCTTCTTCCCTTAATGATAATAATAATAATAATAATATTAATGAATAGGGAAACGGCTATTTACTAACTACAGCACTGACACATGTAATTTACAAAAGAATTGAAAAAATTATTAGAAAGAGGAGTAAGTGAAATAAAAGACACTGCCTAGGGCCTATATCTCATTGGCTGTTAGAAAAGTACAAACCAATAATGTAGTCTTTTGTCGCATAGCGCCGTAGGAAAATAATCAGAACACTTTGGAAAACTTCGGCTGTCCCGAGCTCCTGAGGTAGCAATAGTATAATTTATCGCCACATAGCGGTCAAACGATAAGGTTCGGAATAAATGAATGTACATTTCAAAGCACTAACGCTTATTGCAGCTGTTAACCTCAATATACTGCACCATAACTATTTCACTTATACAGGGACATAATATTTTCATGATAACTGCTTTAAGGGGCCTAAGGAATCTGTTTGCACTAAAATACACTCCGTGACTGCAATATATAAGCTGCGCAAGATTGAACTATTTTCGTAATTCTGCACCAGAAACTGGTAGGGGCGACGTGATGCAGCCCGAATTGCCAGTCAACAATAGAGTTATTAAAATATTCTTAGAGTTACACTACTACGTAAATGAATGGTTCTAGGGCCTTAATACGTGGTTTTAAAGTACATTTTGTCTGTTATTCTAAATGAAGGGAATGGAGAGAGCTGTCCACAATATCAAGTGGACAGTGTTACCAGCAGGATTTCAAAGTGTATGTAAAATTGGGTGCAATTAGGAGAAACGGTGTAGATTTGTGATAAAGGGCCTAAATGCAAGGAATGGATTGTTCTGTCCAAAAATTAAAGTTGACAGTGTCACCCGCAGGGTTCTAATGTGTAAGTATACAAAATGTGGTTCAGATCGGTGAAACGGTGTGGATTTGTGTCACAGGACCTAAATGCAGGGAATGGATAGGTCTGTCCGAAATTTCAAGCAGACAGTGTTACTCGTCGGGTTCCAAAGTGTAAGTATGTGAAATTTGGTTCATATCGGTGAAACGGTGTATATTGTGCCAAAGGGCCTGTATGCAGGGAATGGAGATGTCTGTCCGAGATTTCATGTAAACAGTGTTACTCGCAGGTTTCCAAATGGTAAGTATACAAATTTTGGTTCAGATCAATTAAAAGGTGTAGATTTGGGCCAAAGGGCCTAAATGCAGGGAATGAATGGAGTGGTGTGTCCGAAAATTCATGCAGACAGTGTTACTCGCGGGGTTTCAAAGTGTAAGTATACAAATTTTGGTTCAGATCGGTTAAAAGGTGTAGATTGTGCCAAAGGGCCTAAATGCAGGGATTGGAGTGGTCTGTCCGAAATTTCATGCAGACAGTGTTACTCGCGGGGCTTCAAAGTGTAAGTATACACATTTTGGTTCAGATCGGTGAAAGGGTGTAAATTTGTGCCAAAGGGCCTAAATACAGAGAATGGATTCGTCTGTCATAAAATTCATGTAGACAGTGGTACTCGCAGGGTTCCATAGCGTAAGTATACACATTTTGGTTCAGATTGGTGAAATGGTGTAGATTTGTGCCAAAAGGCCTAAATGCAAGGAGAGGTGTAGCCTAATGCTAAATAGCCTAAACTATTCCTCTTGAATCTGCCTATCATAAACAAAAAGCATTTTTCGAATCCGACTGGTAGTTCCAGAGATTAGCGTGGTTAAACATACAAACAAATTCTTCAGCTTTATTATATTGGTATAGATTGATCAACAATTTCTAGAGGCTGATTATTGAATTAAATGGTTGTCATTACTACTGTCTTACTTTAACTGATTTTCAACCCATACAGTATTCCTTGAATAGCTTGTCCCACGCATCCAGTTTTTCGTGTATCTCTCTGGCACTTTCTCCCCAAATCATGACGTCATCTGCAAAGACAAGGGCATTTGTTTCATTACCCTCTTCTTATTTTATTCTCTTCAGGATTATGTCCATCATTGTGATGAATAGTAATGGTGACAGTGAATCTCCTTGTTGTACTCCTTGTTTTGTTGTCAACATCTGCTTTCCATATTACCTATTCTTACACATGCCCTTCCTTGTGTTTTCTTACAGCATTTTGATCTTGTTTATCAAGTCTTGTGGGACATTGTGCCTTTTCTAAACATTCCCAAATTTGTGATATTGCAATGCTATCATAAGCTTCCTCTATATCTAGAAATACCAATACTTTTTTTTCTCAATAAGCATTCTTGCAGCAAAGATCAAGTCAATAGTACTCCTTCCTGGTCTAAAGCCATGTTGTTCTTCTTCAAAAGCCTTTTCTAAGTGCCTGCGTAGTTTTTCGCAATTATTTTTTCTAGATATTTAGACCATGTGATATGAAAGTAATTCCACGATAGTTCTCACACTTTTTTCCGGTTTCCTTTCTTTAACAATGGCACTATTACACCTTTAGTCCAGTCATCAGGGATCTTATTGCCCTTCCATATAGCATGTAATACACTGTACAATCAATGTATCCCATTAATTCCAGCTGCTTTTTATCATGTCTGAACTTATTTCATCAAATCCAGTGGATGTCCCTTTGATCATAGCTTTTAAAGCTTCTTCCACTTCATACCAGGTTGGGGGTGGGTCTTGGTGGTTTTCATCATTGGCCTCTAAATTGATGTTTGTGTCCCCAGTGTCATCATTAGATGCATCATTTAACAGTTGAACAAAGTACTGTCCCATTAACTTCCTAATTTCAATTATGCTTCTTATCACTTCTCCATTATATCTTTCCAAACTGTAACTGATTCCTTATGTCTTTTATTGTTTTTCTATATAGTAATTTCTTATTACCTTGTGTATCTTTCTCCAGCTTCTTCGCAAATTCATCCCCAATCTTATCCTTTTCTTCATTAATTATGCGTTTAACTCTTAATTTTTGCCCTCGATATTCTTGAGCAAGTGATCTGATTTTATCTCCATTTCAGTCTTTCCTTTATCTCTCCACTTCCTATTTTCTATTCACTTTGTTCCTTAATTGTATTGTTGTCTTGACTTCCTTATTCCTAAAGGCAGTCTCGTTATGTCGAAACTTGCTACTTGTTTCGCCACATAATTCTCTAGCTTCTTCTACAAAGACATTTCGAAAATTTTGCCTCTCTTCCTCTGCACTTTTGGTATCAATTTTTGGAACTATTCCTAAAATTCATCTCTGATATTCCTCACGTTTATCAGATTTCTCCAGCTTCCAGACCTTGATCTTTTGTTTGTTTTCCATCTCATAATTAAACAGTGTAACACCAGTTATACTAACTAGAACAAGCCTATGATCACTGTCGAGAATTTCACTGGGAACCACTTTGACATCCACAACTTGTTTTCCTGCTTCACCCACTGTTATTACAAGGTCTATCTCTGATCTATATCTTCCACCCCAGCTGTATCTAGTTACTTTATGGCTTTCTCTCTTATTAAACCAGGTATTTTGAATTTTGCATATATCAAGCAGGTCAACATCTAGATTTCTGTTTCCATAACCAAATAGACCAATCACTCTTTCTACACCCTCCCTTTTGCATCGCATCTGAGCCTTTAAGTCACCTATTATCATAGTGTTTTCCTTATGCAATTGGTTCTCAAGCTGTTCCATGAACTTCGGTTTCTCTTGATCCTTGCACACCGTTTGTGGGGCATAAACCTGCACTAGGGTTGGGTTTTCTCCGTTTCATGGAACCTCTAATCTAATGATTCTGTCGCTAATATATTTAATATCTGCAACAGCATCTACTTTCTTACTTAGAATAAAGCCTACTCCTTTATGTGACCCTTTCCATTTACGACACCAGTAAAGGGTATATCCTCCTCTTAAGATTTTCTTCCCTTTACTTTTCCATTTGGTGTCGCTCAGACCTAATACATCCAGTTATTATCGATAAAATTTCTTATCTATGAAATTATTATCAACAAAATTTCCCTCTCAGTGGAAATACGAAAATCGAATAAAATTAAAAATTGAAAATGCGATCGAAGAATAACAATTTAAACGTCAAAATCGAAATACGATGACGTCAAAAACAGAGTATAAAATTTAACGTAGATAAGTCATAATATATTAGACTACAATATATACACATTTCTGAACGCGTATCTATCTTCCGCCCGAATCTGCAGCTCCAAACCTGACGAATTCTGGTGTTCTTGATGAGAGAGCTCCGCCGGAAAACAGTTGATCTAGACCTCGCCTGCCTGGCTTCGGTGTCATATAGTGGGTTGATTCCATTCTGCACGGCCCTGCAAGGTTCGCTTCTTGTCTTAGATAAGAGGGATGATCATGCTTCATACCACTCCTCTCTTGAAGATCTTGTCGGAGGACGTTGTAGGACTCATATATATATTTGGATAATGTAATTTCCAGAGTAATGTTGGAAATTCATTATTGTAGTTTATTTGTTCTTATTTCTGTACACTGTGACGTTTATAGTTCCTCGTAAGTTTCTTGACTTCTCATCTAGATGTCTAAGTCACTCCGGTGATCCACATATTCGTCATAGGTTCAATTTCCCTTGCATGTGTTTAATGTGCCATCACCAACATCTATGAATTTTTCAAGAATAGCGTCCTTGTCGACGCCAGTTTGTAACCCATCTTAATAGATTTCAATAGTTTGTCGTGATGAACGTCGAAATATTACAATGTTCGTAACTGAAGATCAATAAATTTTTGCTGCACTTATTTTTCGAATAACTCATGTATATGAAATGTTAGCTTATATTCCACACTTAATCAGTTTCTTAATACGACCAACTTAATGTTCAATCGAATGCTTGTTCATGGACACTCGCGTTACAATTCACTAGCAATTTTCTGATTGGCCATGGTCCTCACGTGATTATTGTTACGTGCAAATGCCCGTCCCAACGTTTTTAAAATCCATCTTCCCTGTATACTGGTGTTCCTTGACATTTTGAAAAGACCGCCTGGTGACTTGGTTCCGTTTGTGAGCACAAGATGGTAGCATCTATCGACGCCCCTAGTCGGAGTTGCTTCTTCCACCGATAGAGTGTGTTTGCGGTGCCTTTTGGTTTCATCCTATTCGAGTCATGTTTGAAGGATATTGTATTCTACGTCATGGAACAAAAGACTGTATATACATGATACCGCCAAATTAATTACTTAATAATCACATTGTTGCTTGATGTGTCAAGCTGTGATTGGACAATTACATTAACATGAATGCAATGCTGTTTTTGATTTGGGACTCTCCGCCATATTGGCATCTACACAGTCTGTCGTCAAGAAATCAACAAGCGAGTCGGTCGAAAAAGTTGTTGCCGTGCCCGGGGGCTTGACCCCCTGGCCTCCTCGAATTATGGATATACGATCAAAGGGAATTGCCTGTGCTCTTCAGGCTATTATTTCATCGTTTCGCAGTGAAGAAGAAATTCGGATTGTAATCGCATCTCGATGCAGACCAGTGCCTATGACCCAAACGAAGCATGTGCTGGGTGGGCCGTTTTCAGGCAATATAGTGCCGTATAACGTTATTTGGTTTGTGTGTGAATTATTTTATTTTTATTGTGTCTCCACTGTGAAGTTGTAAGGTACGTTATTAATTTTTATATATTTTGTTATGGAGCTCCGATATTGGCCTTATATTAATGTTTTAATTCTGTATTTTGTTTCACCTGGTAGGCCTAATTTTTCTCCTTTTCTAATGTTATCAGTTATGTAAATTTTATTGTTTTCTTCGTACCTTTGGAGACTCGCTTCTAGTTTGTTTTACGTTGTGAAATTTTATTTATTTAGTTTTTGGCAGTTCTTGGAATTAACCTGTTATTAATTTATTTTACGATCCGTGCACCCTAATATGGGTCATGTCAATAACGTTAAGGCGTAATTCCTTCCTCCTTTTAATTTCTCTCTGGTGATTTTAAAATTAATTCAATGCTAATTTTTTGCCGTAATTTCGATTTGACATGTGGTCGTCTGCTCCTGTGGCCATGTTTGTTTTGTTTTTGTTTGGCCCGAGTGCATTCTGGTCTTGGAGTGCAGTCTCTTGGCGTCGACCGGGAAACTCAAACGTGTTGTAGTGTTAGCTTAATTTGTTTTTTTATTAACCTTGTTGGTTTAACCTTATGTTTTTGGTGAATATTCTTGTGTTTTTCTTAGTCACGATTATCGGGAATTTCTTAGTTGATCATATTTTATTTTATTAATTTAATTTTAAATTTTTCGTTTTGTGTCGTGGCCTGGATCTCTGCATGTCGGATCGGTATTGGATTCCCTTGTAAATTATCAAGCCCTTTCTCGTTTAATTAGGCCTGTATTTTTTTTAATCTTTGAGCTTTAACATTTTAATTTTAATTTAATTCTTTTCTTTTTTTGCTTTGCAAGCAAGCATGTTCTGTTTTCTGGTGGAGGTGTTCTTTTTAAATTTTAACAATTAAATTTTATTTTAAATTTTTAAGCAACTGATGTGGCATTGGGATCTGTCATGCCAGTGCACTCGATGTTGTTAAATGCTAATCCTTGTCGTTTGTTTAATTTAATGTTTGCCTCTGAATATCCATGTGGTGAGATGTAAGTGACCTGTTCCAAGCGAGGTGTTTGCTGCTGTATTTTATCCTGTTTGTAATACAACATTCCCAGTGAATATTGAAGCTTGGTAAGTGACTGGCATGTGTTCTTGGCATGGGAAATGTGGATTTGTTAGTATTCTGATAGCCTACATGCTATGAGTGAAGGCATCGTGGTGCCCTGTCTGATGCTGTTCGCCATGTGCTTTGTGGCAATTTTTGTAATTTAGCTTCCTGTTCTCGAGCCAAGCAGGCGGTGACGTATGCAGTTCTGGGCAGCATTGTGCATGATTTTGTGTAGTATTGTGGCTGAGTTCGAGTGTCAACCTAATCTATGGTGTTGGTAATTGGTAGTTATGGTATTGTTGTGAAAGTGTAAACTGTCCTCATAATTCCTAAAATTTGTTTCCTTCTGTATTGTCTGTCTGCATTCTGTGTTTTTCAAAATGGCCGACAATAATAGTGCTTTTGATTTAATTGACCTAAGAGATAACCTGGTGAATTTGGAGAGTTCTTCTGGGGTTGAACGTGAATCACCTCTGTTTACTAGTTCTGAGGTTTTGGGATCGATTACTAGTAGTGGTTTGCCTGCCCATCTATTGTCTGGTTCTGGCTCGCCCAGACCACTTAACCCTGCATACGGTCATTCTTCTCATGTTAGGTCACCTAATGATTTCCTGGGTCCTGCCGACCCATTGCATCCCAGTTCTTTCTCTAGCAATGTAAATGTTTTGTCTCCTGTAGAGGGTGTGCGAGCGGGCTACCCTGGTAACAATGTCTCTTTTCCAAATGCTACATACTCGCCTACCGTTAATTATGGGTCGATTCCTCATCCTATTTCTAGTTTCTTAGCTAAGTTGAAGAGTTTCTACCTAGATGACGTTACCCAGGTGGTCCTATTTTTAAAGCAAGTGGTCGAATTGGGTAACCATGCCTCGATTTTTGGGATGTCGGAAAATCAGGTTTTCCAACTGTTATATCTTGTTGCATCCGGTATGCTGCGCGATAAGCTAATTGAAGCTATCCACCTCCGCATGTCCTTAGCCATGTTTATTAGGGAAGTGTTGTGGTTTTTTGTCCCTGCGAGTGCCCTTAGTACTCTCGAGCAAAAGTTCTTGTATCGTGTCCAAAGGTTGGACGAGTCACTTAGCGACTATGTCAGTGACATTAAGGTGTATGCCCAGGTATTTGCATCCCCTTTAACTGAACGACAGTTGGTGTCATCTATTGTAAATGGATTTTCGCCTCAATATAGGTCATACATGACTATGTGTACCAGGCCTTCGTCATTTGTCGAGCTGAAACAGGTCGTTATAGAGGCTATGGCTGTGAAACATGCAGATTCCCTTTGTGTAGCTAATGTTCCTCCTCCTTCCTTGATGTCTCGTCCCCCTCCTAAGGTTATGTTTCATCCAAGACCCAATATTAAGTGCCACACGTGCGGTGGCGTGGGACATGTCAAGAAAGTGTGTACGAATAACCAGGTTGTGTATCACCAATGACGGGATATTTCTGTGCATGAGAATTTGGGAAAACCGTGTGAAGTTTCTGGTCGCTCTACTAATGAAAATCTTGATAACTCTTTGAAAAGTAATTCATCACGTGCTAATTCTGCTTATGTCGCTGACCTACCTAACCTGTCGGTGAGCAATGTCGTGGCAAGTCAGCCTAATTCTAAACTTAATGTGAAACCTGTGGTGCGGGTGTCCTCGTCATCTAATTGTAATCGTTCTAGAGTGAGTAATGATTTTGGAATTTCTCCTGTGGCTAAAGGAATATCCCCGTTTATTAAAATTTGTGTTAATGACGAGCCCGTTTCTGCATTGCTTGATTCTGGTAGTGTCGCATCCTTTATAAGCGAGGACTGGTTTTTATCTATGAAGAGTGTTTGCAAATTACCTGAGTTAGAGCCTAACAATGAATCTCTTATTTCGGCAAATTGTTCAAACTTAAATATTTTGGGTAGTATGACAGTCAAAATCCATATTCTAAATTTTTCTTGGAAGTTGAAATTTTTTGTTGCCAGAAATCTTTCTTGTTCTTTGGTCATTGGAGCTAATTTCATGTCACACGTTGGGATGGTTCTTGATTTTGGTGCTCGCAACTTATGGTTTAAGTTTAATCCGCAAGGTAAATTATCGTTCAACCCCTGTTTTATCTTCTCTTGCTGTCAATTCTGTTAGTGAACCTATGACTATTGAGGATCTCGATCTAGAAAATTTAACGAGTCTTCAAAAGGATGCCATTAAGAGGTTATGTCAGGAGTATAGTGATGTATTTACTGACAAGTTGGGTGTAACCCATTTGATGGAATTCAAGATTGAGCTAACCGATTCTGTGCCGGTGCGTTCCAGCCCGTATCGCCTTGCCCCGCCCAAGATGGCTGAACTTCGGAAGATTATCGATAATATATTGGAAGAAGGTGTAATCCAACCTTCTATCTCGGCCTATTCATCCCCTGTATTCCTTGTGCCAAAACCTAACGGTGGTTTTCGGCCGGTGGTCGACTATAGGGCTCTTAATCAAAAAGTTGTTTTGCAATCCATCCCTTTGCCGGACCTTCATACATGTTTTAGTTGGTTTCGCAACGCGAAGGTGTTCACGATCCTAGATTTAAATTCTTCTTACTTCCAAATTCCGCTCTCTCCGGAATCCAGGCATGTTACTGCTTTTTCCACTGACTGGAACCTGTTTGAGTATGCCCGTGTCCCGTTTGGCCTATCCACCGGAGCCGCTGCGTTGAGCAGACTTCTGGACACGGTGTTTTCAGAAATTAAATTCAAATTTGTGTACCACTATCTTGACGATGTGGTGATCTATTCTGAGTCCTTCGAGGAACACGTTGATCATCTGAAGGTTGTACTTGATCGATTGCGCGACGCTGGCCTTACCGTCAAATTGTCCAAGGTTTCCTTTGCCAAGCCCAAAATTTCCTTCTTGGGTCATATTGTTTCCGAATCTGGTATCTCCGTGGACCAATCTCGTACTCAGGCCGTCAGAGATTTTAAACCGCCCAAGAACGCCAAGGGTGTTGCTCGTTATATTGGTATGGTGAACTTCTTCCGTAAGTTCATCAGTAATTTTGCCGACCGTGTTGCTCCTCTAAATCAATTACGAAAAAAGGCTGTGAAGTTTGAGTGGGTCCCTCTCAGCAGGCAGCCTTCGAAGATCTTAAGCTTGCGCTCTCTAACGCCCCTGTGTTAGCCATTCCGGATTTTGGAAAGCAGTTCATAGTGCAGAGTGATGCGTCTGGTCGTGGTGTTGGTTGTGTCCTACTGCAAGAGTCTGATCTGGGTAGGCACCCCGTTGCATACGCTTCTCGTACCTTAACGGACGCAGAGAGGAAGTATTCCATATACGAACTTGAGGGTTTAGCTGTGTTGTTCGCTCTGGAAAAATTCCGTATGTATCTTGAGCACACTAAGTTTCTCCTTGAGACCGATAACCAGGCCTTGAGCTGGGTCTTAGGGAAACCCAGTAAAACTGGTAGGATTGCCAGATGGGCAACTAGGATTCTGTCATTCCAGTTCACAGTCCACCATATTCGTGGGTCCGAAAATGCGGTAGCTGATTCACTAAGCCGCATGTATGAGGAAACAGCCGAAGAGGATATTCAAGGATGTGAACCCGTAAACCTTGTATCACCTGTAAATTATGTCAATGTCGTTCTCAGCAATTCCCCTGTGCTTTTTGGAGATGTGTGGAGATTCCAGAAAGAAGATCCCTCCTTATCTAGCCTAATTGACCGAATCAATTCTGGTGAAGTGATCAAGCCCTACTCTCTAAAGGATGGTGTATTGTGTTGTTCGTCTCGTCATGACCGTCTACCTAAAATTGTGCTTCCGTCGGTCCTCATTCCGGAAATCTTTCGTTACTATCACGAATCTCCTATTGGTGGCCACCTAGGAGTATTCAAGACCCGTGCTAAGATCAGACAGTTCTTCATTTGGCAAAGTATGGATGGCGACATCAGGAGGCTCATTAGAAATTGTGCTTCATGTAGTATTAGCAAACCTCCGGTTTCTACTAAGGTTGGCCTGTTGTCATCTGAACCGGCAACTAGACCCATGGAGAGGCTTTTTATCGACCATGTTGGTCCGTTCCCTCGCTCTGGTCGGGGAAACCAATTTGCGCTTGTTTGCACTGACGGTTTCACCCGGTTTAGTTGGATATTCCCCACCAGACAGGCTACGACCAGTTCCGTCATAAAGTGTCTTAATTCCATCTTTTCATCTTTTGGGCCATGTCAGTACCTGGTGTCAGATAATGCCAAGTGCTTTGTATCTCATCAGTTCCGTCAATTCTTATTTGATTATGCTATTTCGCATGTAACCACCACTCCCTATTTTCCTAACCCGTCTCTCGCTCAGCGAGTCAATCGTAATCTCCGTTCTGCTCTGATTGCTTTCCACCATGACGACCATTCCAAGTGGGATTCTAATTTGCATTGGCTCAAAAAATTTGGCTTTCAACACTGCCGTGCATGAAAGCACGCAAGCCACCCCTTTTTCGTTAATGTTTTCCTTTATGGCTAATTCTCCATTGTCTAATCTGTGGTACCTGCACGATCTCCTTCCAACAGTTTCACGCCCGAGGATATGAGGGCGAAATTCGACAAGGCTAGAGAGAGTATTAAGGTATCACATGACCAACTTGCCAAGCGACACAATGCCTGTCGCAAGCCAACTGATTTGGAAATTGGAGATGTTGTGTACGTCCGCAATTTCGAGCCCAAGGGCGTCAGTAATCTAGTTTCTAGCAAGCTGACCCCTCGGTTCAAAGGCCCATGTTATGTAGAGGCATTCCTGACTCCCGTTACTCTTCTTATTCGAAACCCTAAGGCCAACAAAATTTCCAGAGTGCATCTGTCGCACATTAAGCGAGGTGGAGACGTTTCTAATGAGGAAATGCTACCATAAATTTTGTAAACTGATTTTGTATAATGTAGAGTATCCCTAAACTTCATTGAAGCCTTCAGGCATCTGTTCCTTCTGGAATTTTGAATTTAATTAGGTTTAAAAATTCTTCTGGGATACAGCTTGTAACTGTTGGGTAATTCCCGTTTAATGGTAAAAGGTTAACGTTGGGTAATAGCCTATCTTTGTAAAATTGTAATTCATATTGATGTTCTCGTAGAAGATGCTAGCATGTAAGTTGGACTCGGTGGGAGACTTAACTCAGGGTCATCTTGTATACCTGATTCATTGGGAATTTGAGTGGTCATTCCTCTACCGTAGTTCCTTCTAAATGTATAGTCGTTTAACTCATGTAATCTTGAAAGGTACTTCTAGTCTGTAAAATGGTGAACTTGTTAATGAAATTTTGTAAGCACGGATCTAGGGCATGGTCAGAAATATTTTCTTGGTATAAATTCATCTTTGTTTCTCTTTTGTAAAATATAGCAAGAATTAGTAATTTCTGTAAACTTTTATTTTTGAAATTAGATTAACTTCTATTTTGTAAATGGCTGCCCACGCGTCGCATGATAAATGGCACATTGCTTCCACCTACTTCGTCTAAAGCTAACTACATTGGACTTTTTGAAAATTTACCTAACGTGTCTCGGACTATGAAAGCACTGCTGGTGCTGGTGTTCTGCGTTACTGAAGACTTATGGACACAGTGAAGCTGTTAACTAAGTGGTTTGCGAGGTGATCAATTATCCCTTCACTGATATCTGACCCTGCACTCTTCCTAACCAAAACGATGCGGTTTCGTCCATCAATTGGAGTTAACTGGTGAACATTATATTCTGGAAACATGCTTGGTGAATCGACTAGTTTTGGAGTACTGCCTATGCCTAGGCATATTCGTGAACGGTGTTCACGCTTAAGGGAGGGAGGCTGTTACGTGCAAATGCCCGTCCCAACGTTTTTAAAATCCATCTTCCCTGTATACTGGTGTTCCTTGACATTTTGAAAAGACCGCCTGGTGACTTGGTTCCGTTTGTGAGCACGAGATGGTAGCATCAATCGACGCCCCTAGTCGGAGTTGCTTCTTCCACCGATAGAGTGTGTTTGCGGTGCCTTCTGGTTTCATCCTATTCGAGTCATGTTTGAAGGATATTGTTTTCTACGTCATGGAACAAAAGACTGTATATACATGATACCGCCAAATTAATTACTTAATAATCACATTGTTGCTTGATGTGTCAAGCTGTGATTGGACAATTACATTAACATGAATGCAATGCTGTTTTTGATTTGGGACTCTCCGCCATCTTGGCATCTACACAGTCTGTCGTCAAGAAATCAACAAGCGAGTCGGTCGAAAAAGTTGTTGCCGTGCCCGGGGGCTTGACCCCCTGGCCTCCTCGAATTATGGATATACGATCAAAGGGAATTGCCTGTGCTGTTCAGGCTATTATTTCATCGTTTCGCAGTGAAGAAGAAATTCGGATTGTAATCGCATCTCGATGCAGACCAGTGCCTGTGACCCAAACGAAGCATGTGCTGGGTGGGCCATTTTCAGGCAATATAGTGCCGTATAACGTTATTTGGTTTGTGTGTGAATTTTTTTTATTGTGTCTCCACTATGAAGTTTTAAGGTACGCTATTAATTTTTATATATTTTGTTATGGAGCTCCGATATTGGCCTTATATTAATGTTTTAATTCTGTATTTTGTTTCACCTGGTAGGCCTAATTTTTCTCCTTTTCTAATGTTATCAGTTATGTAAATTTTATTGTTTTCTTCGTACCTTTGGAGACTCGCTTCTAGTTTGTTTTACGTTGTGAAATTTTATTTATTTAGTTTTTGGCAGTTCTTGGAATTAACCTGTTATTAATTTATTTTACGATCCGTGCACCCTAATATGGGTCATGTCAATAACGTTAAGGCGTAATTCCTTCCTCCTTTTAATTTCTCTCTGGTGATTTTAAAATTAATTTAATGCTAATTGTTTGCCGTAATTTCGATTTGACATGTGGTCGTCTGCTCCTGTGGCCATGTTTGTTTTGTTTTTGTTTGGCCCGAGTGCATTCTGGTCTTGGAGTGCAGTCTCTTGGCGTCGACCGGGAAACTCAAACGTGTTGTAGTGTTAGCTTAATTTGTTTTTTTATTAACCTTGTTGGTTTAACCTTATGTTTTTGGTGAATATTCTTGTGTTTTTCTTAGTCACGATTATCGGGAATTTCTTAGTTGATCATATTTTATTTTATTAATTTAATTTTAAATTTTTCGTTTTGTGCCGTGGCCTGGATCTCTGCATGTCGGATCGGTATTGCATTCCCTTGTAAATTATCAAGCCCTTTCTCGTTCAATTATGCCTGTATTTTTTTTAATCTTTGGGCATTAACATTTTAATTTTAATTTAATTATTTTCTTTTTTTTGCTTTGCAAGCAAGCATGTTCTGTTTTCTGGTGGAGGTGTTCTTTTAAATTTTAACAATTAAATTTTTATTTTAAATTTTTAAGCAACTGTTGTGGCATTATTTCGTCGGCGACAATTAAATTAGTTATTGGGGGGTGTCTGTAGAATAGCCTGTGCGTTGTCCCCTTCTCCACCTTCCTTCCACCCCTTTTGGTGTTCTTCTGTTGGGGCATGTCATCTGGAGGTGATTTGCTGTGGAAGCGATGCGGACCTCTTGAAAACAGGTAAGTAGGCCATCCACCCTAACCACCCCGTGTCAATTATCACTGCGCGGTATTCCCGACACGTGCCGTCGCGTGCAACCTTACAACCCCTCGTTTGCTCCCATTCCAGTTTATTATGTCGCCAACTCGTTTGAAAACACGTTTTTGTTAGCGAAGGCTTCAATAACTTGTCGAACTGTGCACTTTCCATTACCGTGATTTTTTATCATTGCCCACTGTCTTCTGTTCATTTTATATAAAATCCAATTTTCTTCTTATATAATTTAAATTATATAATTGAATCATAATTCCTCTCCGTCCTTCAAACTAAGCTGGGTGCATTCATGTGAATCAGGATGCCTATGTCGTTCCCTTTGAATTGAAACATAAACTATCAGGCGAGTACAGTTCGATCTTCGCCTTGTGACTTATCCATAGCTTCTAAAATACTGACTTAGTACCTAACTCGAAAAGCTGGCCCATAATGTAATCCGCTGTAGCCTTAATCTTTAAGTCATTAGTCCCAAAATGGAGATGCAATACCTTAACTGTGTCACAATCTTCTACTAGGTATTGGCACTTCCTCAACTTTATGGGCGAGCTTGTCAATTTTAATTCCCGGCTAGCACATCACTTTCTTGCCCGTTTTCCTCGAAATATCCCCGCTCCACTTAATCATCTAATCGCCCATTATGAGTACGTCATTGTTAACAGCTTGCTCCTGCTCGCCCTCCTCCACACTGACCCCAATAGAAAGCCGTTCAGTCACATCCTTCACCGTTTCTTCTGATTCACGAAGCTTTGTTCTAAGTTCCTCTATTATTTGATCCCTTTCTTTGGTTTGCATCCTTAAACAGTCCGGCGTATCACATACTTTACAAAACCAATTTCCCACATCACAATCCTCCTTTTTGACCTCAATACAGCCGATGTTGATCCTTTTCCTAATTTCAGCTATGTGAAAATCGACCACAATTAGGCAGTCAGGTATTATAAGAGTATCAATATTTTCAACGTAATTAAAGTATCCTATATATATATATATATATATACAGAAGGTTGAGAAAAGGGAGTAATGTAGACAGCATTTATGAAATATTTACGAGTATGATCCTGAATATAAAGAGTTACTAATTCGCATTTTTGCTCGTTATAGATAGAACACAATTTGGATTCATACCCCTTTCTGACTGCTACTGCTACTCCTGCACCTCTAGTCTTTTCAGAAATAAACATATCCATATCATTTGTGAACATTACATAGCGATCAAAGCAAAACTCTCAATCCATAATGTCCTGACCCATGATACTCTCTGTTAATAGAATTATATCTTAATCACAACAAAGTAGAGTTTTAAGAAATACGACAGTTTTTTTCGCTTGACCTTGCGGTTGGCGAGAAATTGCTCTTTGTGGGTCCTTCTAACAAATGTGAGTATTATTCCAGAAGTTGGACGATTATGAACCTTTTAGGAACGATGACAGTCATCAATCACCTCCTCCTTCAAATCAAAATCTAAAGCCTTACCTGTATTAATGACATCCTGTACAACATTCTGATTGTGGGACTCAGATACACCAAATAATTCCACAGTAATTGACCTCGAGTACTGTTCAAGGTCATCACACCTCGAGGCAAGATTATTTGCCACGTTCGTCAGACGCCTGCTTTCTGATACCAAATTGTGTGTGATAGTTTGTTGCCCATCAATAATTTCCTGTTGTTAACTAATAAATTTACTACTTTCATCCAGTCTCTCGTGCCAGACATTAATAGAATTCCCCAGTTGTCTCTTAATGTAAGTAGTAGATTTGATTACACTGACCAAATTCTCCTGCGTAGTTAGTATTAGTTTCTAAATTTCACCAACAGAAGGCACCACGGTCGCTCACTGGATTTCACTGTGTAAACTCTCACGCCTCTTTCCAGAGCACTGTTTACACCTCCATATTCGCCGGCTTAGGACCAGAATAGCGCATCTACAAAAACACTACTTTTCAGGAAGCAAGAAAACCTAACCGAATTGTTATTAATTAGCATGTAACTGATTACATATTTTGATTTGGAAGTTGGTGATTTTTTATATATATTGGTAACATATTTCCAAAGATCATTGCGCAGTTATTTCTCACATGCAGTGTTATAGAATCATGGAATAGATTTTTAAGGTCATAAGCAGGGGTACGCTATTTTGGCTCTAATGATTTTCTATTGAAATTATTTTACATTAGCTTATGTAGGTAACTTGAGTGTAGGAGTAAATTTATTTTGAATCATTTAATGACTACAAAGCATTATTTGATTCTATTTCTTAACCTTTAACTGAAGAAGTGAAGTTTGTTGTTTTACGTGACCATTAATCACCGAATCATGAGCCACGGGACCTCCTTTTTACGTGGAATTTGAACCACAGGACATGGTATTTCACTTTGAAAATCTCACATTCATTGACCGGAAATCGAACGCGGTCCGCCGTGGTGAGAGGTCAACAGCTGGACCATAGCGCCACCACGCCCCCTAACCTTTAACTGGTAGCGTTAAATAAAAGAAATAAACATCTGTGCTTCTTTAATTAAATCTCGCACGGTGCTGTCGTTTTTGTTGCCTTCTAATCTGTGTGCTCATGCTGACACTTAACACCCTCGTTGATGATATTTTAGTGGCCCTGGTTAGCTCGCCTCGGTAGGTTGAAGTTTCAAGTGGACTGGCAGACCTTACACGTCACCACCAGTTACGCTTAGGTTCCAAAGTGTGTTGTACGTATGAATCAGTGAAAAGTGATCTGCGGTGTATTTGTTTAATTTTAAGTGGCGTCAACCAGCATCATGAAATTTATCAGAACGTCTGCATACTGTGAGTAAAAAAAGACAAAATATTTACTCGTTGTATTATTAGATTTTAAACATATTAATATTACCAGAGGTTATTGCATGCAGAAACATTTTATAACATAATGACAGTAGTTGTATGAAGTGTCAAAGGTTCGTTATTGAGATATATTTGGCAGGATTTTCTTGGACCTCCCGTCTCAAGTTATGTTCCGTATTCCACACGTCACCAGTTAAAGGTTAAAGGTAAAATTATTCTTAGGTAACAAGTTAACAATGGGTCGTGAAATGAACTACAATGCTTAGAGGATAGTATTGTTTTAATTTAAACAATTTCCAAGCGTAATCATTAAAACCCAACAGAAAGATAAAATCCTGAACTAGGAAATATGTCAACATCACTTTCTTCCCCTCAATCTGTGCATGTACACTATCAACTTCCATCTGCGAGAGTCCCGATTCAAAAAACGTGTGGTTAATAACAGGAATGTCGAAACATTGCACACAGTACAGCAACAAAGCAGCAATATTCACATTTCGGTTTTGACCACCGCATGTGTCGGACATCAATGTCATTTCTTTTCCATCAGCTTTATTTTTAATTATATGAAAAAGACAGGAACCTACTTCACTCGAACCTCTCTTTGCCAACCCCTCATGACAGCAATGACAATGCAATTTAATAGAACCCAAATCCAACACCGTTAAGTTGTACCAAGCTAATCGTCTTTTATAAAAGAGAGCCTTGGCATTAGTTGATGGACAATAGCACACTGCCTCTTAATCAAATTCAAAATAATGTTCTTCCCCTGCCTGTGTCTTCATCTTTGCTGCATCCCTGTGTTTTCTAGCACAGTCCTTGTTTTTAAAATGTTCCTCGTGGCTTTCTTTGTTCGCATTCTTTTCAGTTTCACTCATGTTGGCATAAATGTAACAGGTATCACACATATCCTTCTTTCGCGAATGGAAAGCTATGTCGAAATCGGTGTTAAATATTTGTCTGTAAAGCCACTTCTTTTCACACGTGTACTTTCTTTCTTTGAACCACTGGGCATAGAGGTCATACAATTTCGTTTGATAGTTCATTACTTAGATATTATTTTTTCTAGTCCCTTCTACAGTAGTGTGGAGGGACCCGAGGGAATACCCTTATATGTTCAGGAATTAATTGTTTTGCATCATCCGGTCTCACGTTAGGGGGTATACGTTTGTGAGATTCTTCGTGTACGTTGACAGTGTTCAATTTACTCAGTGTAGTTCTCACAAACATTTCACTTACGCTTAATATTGCTCTGAAAATTGCTTGGCAAACTTTTATCCGGATGTTATTCTAAATCAAGTGATATTGAAGTGTATTTTTCCTTCTCGATTGACCTAACACTGCAGTTGTTCTCTGAGTACATTTTGGTTTCACATCAACTAGCTCTTTGTTGTACATACGTTGCTTATGCACATCCGATAACTTCCAAAATGATGAGAATATATTTTGTCTACTTTCTTCATCAATGTTACCTGAACACTTTCTATGGCAATTCGAGCAGTCTTTGTGTTGTAAGAATTTACCCGCATTCAGAATATTACTGTCACTTTTGTAGGGCTGTCCACTTAGCCTGTTCTTTTTACGTTTGTTCCTTTCCCACTCAGTTGGCTGAGTGATTTTTCTTCTTATCCTTCTTTTAGTGGTATTGTTGTCATTATCTTCTGGGGTGTTATTCTGTTCTTTAATCCAACATAAATTTCCGTGAGTGCTAATTACATCGCAACTCTTGCCGGCCAATGGGACGCTGGTACTGTTTTATCTTTTTCTCCTAATAGAGTGGGCCTCCATGTCATTCATTTCATCGTATGCTGTAATCCCGTTCGAAGATGATGGCACAAATGAGTCTTCTGAAATTTCTGATATTTCATCATCACTTTTGTCATCTAGGACAATGCGAATACCTACTTCAGCGGTAATTTCCCTCCCATTAGGGCAGTCTTGAAATTTATTTGTTGCCGTACTGTATTTTATAGCACTTACTATAAATTTAACACCACACGAACTTTCTTGCAGATCCTCAGAATTGTGATGTTGTTTTCCAGAAACGTTCGTGAGTTCTGCCAATGTCTTCTCCTGTTCGGAATCTAATTCTGAATCCACATCAATTCCAAACTCTGCTTTTGAATCAATGGGCACTGGAATTGCGGCTGGCGGCTCTGGAAAAGCGATGAATGCATTACATAGTGCAGTCATAGCCTCTGGGAATCACATGCGTTTTATAATTTAGTTAATGATAGCATTCATAAAGATCCATGATAACTGACTTGGCCTCTCCTCAATCCGGTTATAAAATCTATTCCTGAATGCAATGACCTAGCTCCAAAGAACTCAACATTTACTTACCTGGTATATTTAATGCAGCCATAATCTTCTGATCTCGGCTTAAATACATCGTAGCTATTCAAACTTTGCACAGTAATGAACGAACTCACCAACAACTGAAATACATTTAAGCTACTACAGCACTACTCGTGTCCATGTTCTGTGAAGCTGAGAGGAGTGTCGATAGCGGACGGTAATAACAGATGTAGGGGGTTTCCGGTCCGTGCGTAGGAACAGAACCATAATTATTGGTCGATCACTCACTCATTTGCAACACCACACTGGTATAGGCAACGGCCCTATGTTAGCAGTATTGGAATAGACAGGAATCCTACATAACACGGCGGGCTGTTGACAGGTCCTTCTCTACCTGCCTCCCATGTCACCTCACCCCACAAGTTAAAAGGTCTTGGAGATACAATTACTAAGGAAAGGCGGTAAGCATAACAAACCTTTAGTGAGCGCCAATAATTCAGTTCGAACCAAAGTAGCGTATTTACACTTACGCTGATACTGCTCTAACATTTTTCTCGTAATCCATAGAAGCAAAGTTACGTATCTTATTTTTTTTTGGTATTAACGATATCTTGCGGAAGGTAGTTACGCTATAGGCTTATTTCAAAAAGTATTAAGATTACGCTTACGCTATTTTGGCAGTAAATATGCTTCATTCTAACCAAGAAAAGTCATGTGATACGCCAATATGGCCATTTTTGTAGATACGCTATCCTGGTCCTATGCCGGAGTTTGATTCTGAGATAGCAGATTGTCTACATAGGCTTCTTTGAGATTCACACATTTGTTGTGAAACCAGTTATTACATTCACTGCACAGAATTTTCGCTGTTATGTCTTGCCTGGGCACTGTCTTTCAACATTCCAAGCAGGTACTCATCGCTACACTCTTTGGATATATCGACTTGAAAAACAAAGATGTGACAGTGAGGATACACCGACACTTCAAATGAATTAGGTTGGTAATACTGGTGTTCTAATGTTTACATGCACATTACGACCAAATAAACTGCACAATTCAGCAATTACAGTATATGGATAACTACCGATATAAATTACATATTGAATAGTCCTGTGTAACTTTCTGCAGCCGTAGAGACCTGTTTAAGCCGTTCCACTTCAATATTCACCAGATATAACATTGTTTATACGGTGCACAAACTGACCCGACCGCCTTACGCCATGAGCAAACAAACACATATGTGATAATATGTGTTATTTTATTGACAACCGTTTTAGTAGTGTGTGTAACTTAACATAATTGAATCTAGGGTCGGGTTGATACCTCGGGACTAAAAGGAAGGCACTTTTACGGTATTTGCCTGGTTGGAGTGTGGAAGAAGACGGGGAATAACCACAATTAGGATGATCGCTATCGGCGTTAGAATTCCAGCCTCCTACCACAGTACTTGCTGCAGCATACAACTGAGGCGCATAAATGCTACACCTCGAGATATCCACGTTCACTCTTAAATGAGTTACATACACTATCGTGACCTCTGTGTTGGGATATTCCATTTGACTCTCAGTTTAGGCTCATACGGTGATGACTTTCCTATAACAAGGCGACGGTGTCCAAGGACCTCTCAGCCCCAATATATTGGCTTCTATTCCTATTTTTTAAAATAATTCAATATAGTGGCATTGCCAAATTTAAGGACATGTTTATATTTCATGCACGGTATCGAAATCAAGCCATCGAAGTAACACTTTGAATGCTGAACCACGACTATAATATTTTTATATTGGAACATATGCTATGGCTTGCATTTAATCAATATCAAATGGCTCGAGTGTCTATTCTGGAAGGGCGAATTCCTCTGACTCGTCACGGAACGTTCTTATCTATGTGAATCATGGTTTAGTTGGCAAATGGCATGCATGTTTATTCTATAACGATGAATTCCTCTACATATTATTTTCGGAATTCATATCAATTCGTAATGCCTCGCCTATCAATGAACCAATCGCTATAAAATATGGCGTAATTACAATAACATAAACCTACAGATATTGAATCTGTTGCTACTTTCTCAAAAATTATTGATGAAATTATCCAATCTCCCCGCAATCTGGTATAAACTTGTGAGTAATGCCAAAATATAAACTTACAGGAATGAAAACCTATGGGTTCTTAATTTTAAATGTATTAATACAGCCAATGGCCATTAACTTTCCTTTCAGGACGGGTCAGGGACAGGATTTAAGAAGGACATTTGTAAATTGTAGATGGCTTGCACGGCAGAGAAGCACTAGCGTGTGTGGTTTGTTTCTGATAATCGGTGAAGCTGTGATTGCTGTGTTATAGTGAGTATTTTAATTGAGGCAGCCGTGGCCTTAAGCTAAGTACAATCCCGGCAGGGTTTCGCGTCACGAGGCTGAGTATACCAACTTTCAGTCCTCAGACCAGATTAAATTTCCTGGCATAGCCGGGAATCGAATCTGGACCTCAGGAATGATGTCGAAGAGCGCTAGCCACTGCATCACGAGGTGGTCCATTTAAATTGATATATTTATATTTTCGTAACACTACTTAATTACTTTATTTATCCGCGCGGTCTCATTGCAGATGTATTTCAAGCCCTAGAACACCTATTAAAACCTAGACCCAGATTATTGCATATACACACTCTACTGTATCTAAGAAGTCATCGGATACATGTTTGTGGAGTGAGATGCGGCTAACTCCTAAACTTGGAGGATGATTGATATTACAACTTTTCTGTCGGTCAACACAATGTAATCCCGATTACTGGGATATGCGAAAAATAACATGAAGGAAACATGTGAGCAATTTGTATACATATATATAGTATTTGTTTTGTACTACAGAAGATGGAAAAAAACTAAGGGATAACACGTTTTGCATGTCAAGCGAACATCATTAGATCCTAATGCAGTATATGAAAGGCAAAACGTCCCTACAAAACACTACCAAACCTACAATGGCACCCCACTAACAGCCACTACCCTCCAAAAAATGTAAAAAGAACGTCAGCAACTTATAAAGTGAGGCTACTATTACTGGTAGAATACTAAAGCATTAAGCATATATACGGTACCTACTACAGTATGTTGCAAGATTGAGAAATGACTATCTCATCAACAAACAGTCTAACTCCACCAAATAATCAAAGAATGTGTAGCTACTATTGCTGTGATATTCTTGTGTTGACCGACTGAAAAATTGTAATAGCAATTATCAACTAAACAATACTGAAATATGGCTTCAAGTCTATCTACAGAACTCGGAGGATGTCATATTCAACTGATCCTCTTCATTGAGGTTTGTGAAGAAAATGAGCGGGGCTTTCCTTTTCATCAAAACGTTCCAGTACTGAAATCTTAGGATTTACTGTATACTGTATATATAGGGTTAGTACTCTACCTTCATATTTTAGCACGATGAGTGGCAATCAATGATCGGTTGAGTGAGTCTGAGTTTGGCTGTTTCCACTTGTCAAAATACCCACCATATCGCCTACCAGAGAGGCAATACCATCAATGGAAGTTGGTTTACTGTTTCAATCTCAAACGAAGTGTGATAAGAACGAGACCTTGACTACAGTTGGCTGGATGGAAAAATATAAAGAAAGCAGTTCCTTTCGTTCTAGATATAAACAATCCACAGGTGGTTGTTCCTCCCAACTTGCACAACAGCAACATTGTACGGAATTTTCATTTACCCGTAGCTTTGCAGTGACCTCGCTGACAGGGAAGGGGTTTAAAATATTAGATAAAGAGGACGTTTCACCAAAGGAACTGCTCGTCATCCATAGGCATCTTGTGTATACGTCATCGGATAAATGGTTTCTGTGGAAGTGAGTTGCTAAATTGATGGATTAAACAACATTGCAGACTAGAGTATTTTATATAGATACACTTAAAAATCGCTTGGCTTCGGATAATCTATTACAACTACATTAAAGCTGCTAAAATAATATTTCATAATACGTCCCTTCAATCATATTATTTCACTTAAAATTCCTCTGTGGTCAAGTAGTTCTAATTGCGACTATTGATTCAAAGGTACACTCCGTAGTTAGATTTCTAAAAATAGTTCTCCGAGCACGCTAGGCTATGGACCTTAAATGTTCCGGGCTCCGTTTCTCGCCAGGCCGTGAGTTATTAAGTCCCATGATCATTCCCCCCAAGATCGCTTACTGTGACTCTGAGACGTCTTCTCCACAATTTCATCTCCACCAAGATGAAAAGGTCATCCACTGGAGCTAACTCGAAAGATATGCATGAAGTCTATACAGACACCATTATTTATAGTGATTGTCCGTGGTTTCCCAAATCAAATCCTGCAATTGCTTAGATTACACCTAATTTGAGACCATGTCACCCTAATTCCCAAATACAAACTCCATTAAAAGTACTGTGTACACAATGAACACATACACATTTCTACAGGTTATCAGGCAGATTACATACGTACTCAAATAATACACTGAACTGGTAACCACAATGTCACAATCACCCAAATGAAATAAAAACAACCTAATTTTTAATATATTTTTCTATTCTGTTATTCCCGTTTCCTCGAGGCTGGGGATGAGATGCGATGAATTTCTATGTGGTTTCTACAGATGAATTACCTTCCTGACGCCACCTGCATGAGAGGAGCTGAAATGGTATCTCTGTGTTAAAATATTGTTTCATTGTAGATCTGCGACATTCTCCCGTCAGTTATATATTTGCCATTTGAAGACATACGGTGCAGGTATGTGCACCGAATTGTGATCCTCAACATTTTCAAATGATATGTTAATTTAAATAAAAAAGATTCTGAAATAATTTCTAACCTATTATTATTATTACAGGGGTGAACCCGTTGAAATACAACAGAATACTAAGTCCCGAAGTCGGTAAAGCACATTTTTGGTACTTATTTGATGAATTTTCAAGACAGAATTTCTTAGATTCGGAAAATTCAAAAACATATAACTGTACATAGGCAGGGATTTTATCATTGTGAGGGTATGAAGATGACATATAATTATGTAGGCCTACTACGCTTTGAATTTTAAAACAATAAGGTCGTTGACCCGAAGGTAGTTTTGTATTTGATCCAAATGAGACAAAGGACTCTCCGTTGTTATACTGACAAACGATATCCCTGGAATTGTTGGATTGTACGTTATTCCCTCTGAATAAATCTTTAAGCCGTTAAGAATACGACTCTCAGGCAATTTTAATATTTAATTTGAACAGCATAGACCAAAATAGTCAGACGAAGTTTTTTCAGCTTAGAAATACAGTGCGGAGCAGTAACTGGATTAATTGCTAGTAGTATACCCCATATTGAAGCAATTTATCTCCGTGGTTAAAGTTGAAAAAGCACATTTATTGACCCCGTTTGGACTGAAGTGCCAGGTGACTGAGAACCGTATCAACCGCTGTGACACTCCTTCCCAAAGAAGTTTGGATGTGTATTTTGTCTAGCTCAGCACGAGAAACGGCATCCCAGGCCGTTTCCGGGGTGTTGATTAAGGCCCTAACTCAAGCATAGCCCCAAAACACACATCCACATCCAAGCGTATATAAAATACTTTCTCAAATGTGTTCAAAAATTCAGATTCCTAGCGTACTCTACGGGGATCCCTGGTTGTTCCAGTAATTAAGCTAATCCCTAATATATCCCCCAAACTAATCTCAAAGTATCTCCTGCAGGAGTCTTACTTACAACTTAAAAATCAACAACCAAACTAGTACATAATACGTAAATAAATCACTAATCAAATAGTTGAACGTTCGAAACGATATTAATCATTGGCCCTCCAAAAGACGTTCAATTACCCTTAACTCACGTACCCTAGGTACCATAGTTTCGTCCAAATAGTCTTTCACACTTCTGGGAAATTAAACAGGGTTATGAGGCCCAGTTCCTGCGAAAGGCTGAGGGCAATCTTAGTGGTGTCTAATAACCGTGACTCCAGATCCAGTTGACTGTTGAGTGCTAGGTGCCTTGAATTAAAAGTTAGGCCTAGGTGTAGGCAAGTCCTGATTCGATAATTGTGGTAACTGCAGTGAAGAAGAAGGGGTTCACTTGCATATCTCGGCTACCCTATCCATTAGCTTATCTTCTAACTGGGATAGGTCCGGCTTTTTGTTTCCCTAACCTTGTCTTGATTGTTCTGTAAGTCATTCATTTGCAGTTCTATCCTCTCTAGTTTGCCTCTCATACACATGTTCAATTCATCTAATGAATTTTGGAATTGAGCCCTGCTCTGAGCAATACTACGTTTTGCTTCAACACGGACAGGTGTGACTTCGGTTTCCTAATTATGCTTCACAATATCTACATCCGCATATAATTTTTATATTTCCTTGTTAATCTTCTCCATCTGAGCTACCGGCCCTTCTTCAATTCTAGTAATAGTTTTCCTAATTTCCTCAATACTAGAGTTTGTCGCTTAAGATTGGTTCGTAATTTCAGCACGCAACTCATTCATGCTGGTAGTAATTGGGTTACTCACGGCCTCTGAGTTTGACCTCACCTCTGCTTTAGCAATAATGTTAGTATCGATTTCATTCCTAATGCCACCTACAATCTCCGACACCATCTTAACATTCATGTCTACCGTACCTGCTACCTCCTTCATGGATGCAACGGTAAGCAACTCCGCCCTAACACCATCCTCATAGACGTTAATATCCGCCGTGTGTGTGCTTACTGCGTCAATATTTGTGCTAACGAGATCAAACCGTGACAATAAATTTGTGACATCGGCCCTAGTACTGTTCATTTCCTTCCCAGTCCCCTTGAGACTAGCTTCTAATTTTGTTTCAGTGTCATTAAGGCTAGCAGCTAATTTTGCTTCAATGCCATTAAGGCTAGCAGCTAATTTTGTTTCAAAATTTTTAAGTCTAGCAGTTAATCGTGTTTCAGTGTACTCCAAATCAACGTTCATTGCGTCCATGTTAGCGTTCATTTTTGCCCTAGCGGCAGTTGTATCATTCCTGACATCATTCAAACTAGTGTTCACTGAAGCAATGTCTGCCCTTATTGCTTGCACAGATACCTGCAAACTTTTGATCAGAGTTTGCTAACCTGCGATAAGGGTCCTCAAATCCTCATCGCTCATTTCAGAAATTGTAATTGGTGAAATGGAAAAGCTCCGACAAGACTCTGCCAAGATGCTAAATTCTAGGACATTTCAGGTTATATTAAAAAGCCTCGTTTAAGAATAAATTTGGAAAATAAATGCGGGATTGAAATTCCTTCCTTAAAAACAAATGCAAAACTTTAATTATTTACATTTACTTAATACGTGACCTACAGCAAATTTCGAAATATCCTGTCTATAATTTTAATCCCTAGTGAGCTCACACCTAGATGGTATAATTCCTAAACTAGAGTGCCATGCGGATTTCTAATCACCAGTACGAATTCTCTAATTGTCACTGTGCTCTTAGAGTATCCTTAAGTTCTAAAACATAAGAACTAAAATGAACATTAGCCACAAACGACGGGTACGAACTCTTTATTCGATGCCCATCCACGTTCAGCGCCAAATAAAACATTACCAAATGAGCCCGTTCGGTCCGAAGTGCCAGGCGAATGAGAACCGTATCAGCCACTGTTACACACCTTCCCCTACGGAATCACACAGTAAGAGGTTTGGATTTGTATTTCGCCTAGCTCAGAACGAGAAACTGCATCCCAGGCCGTTTCCGGAGCGTTAATAACGGTCCTAACTTAAACATAGCCCCAAAATACACATCCACAGGGTAAACACAAATCTATGGAATAATCCAAGCTTATAAAAATTATTTTCTCAAATTTATTCATAAATTCAGATCCCTAGCCTACTCTACGGTGATCCCTGGCTATTCCAATAATTAAACTAATCCTTAATATTCCCCCAAAATAATCTCAAAATACCCGCTGTAGAATTCCTACTTACAAGAGAAAAATCAACAATTAAACTGGTACGTGGCACGTAAATACATCCCTAAACAAATACAATTTCCATTAATAATAATAATAATATTAATAATATTAATGATAATAATAATAGTAACAACACCTGATCCTACTTGCAATAAAATCACCATCTTCTACAATATTTGAAGTTACATTTAATAGTCTGCACAAATACGGATCACTAAACTATGTTGATGTATAATACAACATTTAACGTTACGTTACATTTCCAAGCTAACCCTAAATTGACGTTAAAATCAGAATATTTCCTTTAAAATTCCAGAAAGGAAAAATCAAAATTCAAAAGATAAAACAATGCTAGAACTCCGTGACACCACAAAAAATCGAACACACAATCAAACACTCATTCATAATATAATACGAAAGTAAAACACAAAAATACACACTCATTAGACTGCTTCATTAGAAGCTGGATGAAAAACTGTTTGCTGAACATCGTCATGTATTCCAGGAGAAAAATTATGGTGTTTGCCACGGTATTGAAACCGTCTCACGCTAAGGAATCGTAAATGCCCATGACGACATATTCGTCTCACAAAGGGGTACTGTCAAAATGTCTAAAGGCCCACATAAAGCGTAGAACTGGTGATCAGAAATACATTAAACCAAAATTTAAATAATAAACAAGCGGTTAAGATCAGTCATTATTTAGTTTGGAGTGTAGGGTCAATTTTACGTCACGTTCATCCTTGAAAATATCGCATGATATTTATGGTTCAGATTTTTTTAAATATAATTTATTCCTTACTTATTATTAATATATTTATTCTTAATTTCACTATCAAAACTATCGAAGCAAATAATCATCAGTCGCTCTGAGCTCACTCTCAAACATCCATGCCTTCTCCTCTGCGTGCTCAACACCTTTAGTCAGCTCTAAAGCCCATTGAAATAAGCTGGCCTGGCATCCTGTCTCTGACCACCTTAACACTACCATTATGGCTGCATAAACCTTGTACAGAACTCTGCCGTGCTCAAATATATTCTTACAATTCATCGCTACATTTATACAAGTGTTTGTACAGGAAGATTTCCAATTTAAATGTCCTTAGCCACCCATAATATCACAGGTTAGAATTCCTGTTCTCTGCAAACTATTCACACACCATCACGCGTCTACATGCGTCTATCCTAATTACCAAACATGACATTAATTATTTGCCCATGATTTGATTCATTACCCGAGCACTACGCTCATTCCAATTCATAACACCGTCTCAATGTAATTTAAATGCTTTAAACATTGTTGATACTCGGCCAGCCGACTGGTTTCTTGCAGTTTTCGATCATATCACCTTCACACCTGTCAAAACAAAATGCGATTAGTTCGCAGTCTATCTAAGCTAGACCCTGTTATTCATTCAAATACCGCACGCTTTCTCGATGTGGCAATTCAACTCACGTTAAACCATTTAGCTTTTCTGTACCACTAAATTAACATGTGTATGACCTACCTACCATGTCACGTTAAACTAAATACGGTTCCTATAACTAATCTTAATATAACCAGATTTACAATCAACTATTACTGGAAATGCATTAGGAGACAAAACTCACGTATTCGTGTCGTAGGTATCAGAGGCTCGGGATCGTCCCCAGAACTAGACGTGTCTCCATTTGAGTAGCATTCGATGGCAGCTTGGATCATCCCGTCATTCACTCCTCCATGATGGGTATTTAAGCGATCATCTCTGCCGTTCCCAAGACCATGTGACGTAACATTTCGTCATCCAGGAAGTTGCAGTTCGATGCCATGCTCCGTAGTTAATCAAAGGAAAATAATTAATCCGCACTGAAGCTAATGACTGATACGATTCGTAATACACTGTATCTATTGGTGGCACTTAATGAAAATGACCATGATGCTATCAAGCATATCATAAAATTCTACGCTGACCATGCACCGAACCAACCACGTAAAAATTAGATATTCCTCTCTGCGTACTCCTCACGCTTGCACAAAAATACAGTTTAAGAAATTATATATAGTTTTACAGTTTTGAATGCTTATCCTATGACAACTCAAACGTGTAATGGCCTTTCTATCAAAAGTTCTGGTTTGCCATCATATCAAACAAATTGCACATAATGGCGTCTTCACACACACATATGCTCAATGTATTTTATTACTCAATTTTAGTTGAAAATAGTGCTGTGCACGCTCATGATGCCTTATTATCACACGGATACACTTCCGATTCACTTTCCACACTAATTGAATATGTAAAGTTTGTTCTATGAGATCCAAAATTCGCGTTCGACAGATTGCTGTTCTTACCGTTCAGCTCAGCTGTGCTTCTTCTCAGTCGGCCATACTGTCTACATGACAAGTTCTACTTGCGTCAGTATCATACTATTATGCATTTTTCCGCGGGGTTATTAATTATTCTCCTAAAAAGATATGTTTATAATTTCAGTCAATTTTTCATAGATATATCTCTTGTAATAAATGAGTATATTTTATTCTCTCACTTCTCCTTCTAATTCATACGTCACCGGCATGCTTACGCTCAGTCCGCTCTACCCAGTACGATTTTCGTTCAGCGCTTTGACTCTCCCGACTTGTGGATCATGTGACTCCCGTCACATTATATTGAATTTGAAAAGGCTGTCGACTTTGGTAATGTAGGCCTATACGTCTATTTTCCCTTTCCCTCGGCTTTGTCAGGGACATTCTTCCAATTTTCTAGTTTTCATAATCACCCTCCACTCCCGTGGGTTCTATGTCGTGCACGGCATTAATTCTGTGCATAGTATCACCCTCCAATCCAGTGGGCACTATGTCTTGTACATCATTGGATCTGTGCATAGTTTTCGATGTTTCACTTAAAATGGGAGAATTCTGTCTCCTATTGAATGTTAGATGTCGCACTGCTCCTTCCCTACCGCCAGTCAGTGTCTTTCACCTCTTACGTGTTTTTGAACAGTATCAATCACTACGATTGGTGGTGTACGTCGTAAAAGTATGGAATGGAACTCCAAATCACTGTAACGGCCAGCATCAACACTACCAGAAATAAGAAGTTTGCAAATATTGCTTCCAGTACCATAGTCAAAACTTACGTTACTGTCATCTCTGAAAACCATGATTAAATTTTCAGGGTATAACTGACCAATACGAGTACAATGTAAATCAACATGGCCAGCATATTCCCCGTCCAGAGATAACAAATTTTCGTAGTCAGTTGAAATACTAACGGTTAGTCTGCAGGATGGGTCACCTACAACAAAATATTATAATATTAATTTTCATGCAGTTTTAATTGTCTAAACAACCTGTAAACTTATTTTATGTTGCCGCTCCTGAGGATTGTACAATCAGTGTGGTACAGGCCGAAATAAACAGTTTCCATGATTGACTATTGGAATAATTTGGCTTTCCATGGTTATAACACGGCGAAAAACTGAACATAAAACCTTTTTATGACCATATACAGAACGATGTAATATGGAGAAATAATGACAATGATGGGAAGTGCACAATAATAGCGACAATGTACTAATCCTTTTCAAGGCCTGAGTACGCAGTGGAAACATTTCTCAACACAGCAACACTGAAACCAACCGTGGACAGAACATGCACTACTTTCTAAACTCTAAAGCCTGGAGATAAGGTTTCATATCTTCACCAATATCTTCGATCACATGCTAGAATGCAGTGGTACTGCCATCTGATTGCAGGTATTGAAACTGCTTTGTAGGGTCAAGAAGGAGCATCGTCTGAATAATGACAAACTCCTCTGAAGTGGAATCTATAAATGAAAAAAAAAACCGCAGTGTTGCGGAATGTAGAAATATTAATAGCGACAAGTCCAGAGAACAACGGTGGAAGAATCTCTTTACACAGTAACACTGACACCGGCCGTGGACCGAACACGCATTATTTTTGGACGCCTGGATATAACGTTTCACATCTTCACCTATATCTTTGATCATACGTTGGAATGCAATGGTACCTCTATTTGTTGTTAGTTACTAGAAGTGATTGCAGGTATTGAAACTACTTTTGTGGGGCCAAGAGGAAGCTTTCTTGATTACCTGGAATGCAATGGTGCTGCCATCTGTTGTCAGTTACTGGAACTGATTGTAGGTATTGAATGTGCTTTGTGGGGCCAAGAGAAAGCTTAGCTCGAATAATGAGATACTCCTTTAAACTGGTGTCTATAAACGGAAAAAACGTAATGATGCGGAATGAAGAAGTATTTATCTTACGTTTAAAGCAAACAGCATGAACATTGGCGTGGTAAAAGTCGCTGGCCGATTGTAGATAGATAGCATAATATTGTCGTATATGGGCGAATAGCATTATGAATAAGATAATTTTACGAAATTAAGCACTAACAATATTTGAAATAAAGAAAACAATAGTGATGGCTCATATACTGTACCCTTGAGAACAATAAATATGCAAATCATAGCCTGACAGCTCACTCAGGTATTCGGGGCATAGAGCATTCTCCCACTATTATGATTTACACATTCAGGATCAAGGATGGAATAAGCACTTAAAAATGAATATTAAATTCAAAATCTAATAATTAATTAATGAATCAAAATTAGGCGCTACAACAATTAAATTGACAAATAATGTTCACACTTGTCTACAAATAGACAAGGAATCAATAAAAAAAACACAAAAACAAATATAAAAGGTTTGAAATGAACCTGACCAAAGGTCAACAAACTTTTCACTTCCATAAAGCAAGTTATCTTCACTTCAAATACGAGCATCTCATGGCTCTAAGATTATTCATTTATAGTTATTCATTGAAAATAACGCACTTTTAACCCCCATTCGGAGTTTTTACCAAGTTGGGCTAATTTGTTTATAACGAATATATTTTTCTAAAGTTTCCCGTGAGTTTCAAAATTTCATCCTTCTCAAAACAATTCTACAAATCAGCGTTGTTGGAGGACAGAACTCATGCATATCCTGAGAACTGGAAATTACTGAATGAATCAAGTTAAAAGAGACTCCCCAGACTCCTTTTGTATCTCCATTATTACTCTGGAACAGCATTTACATATTTATTAATAATAAGGGATTTTATATTAGTCTTAGACTATTTATTTAAGCTGATACGGTTTTCTGAACGATTTCTGGCAAGAAATAATAACTCTAGATCTCGGTACTAGTGACCGGCATGCCTCACAGCATTTAACGTTCTTACACAAGGCGTGTTGAGTACGGCACTGCCCCATAGCAATCTGTGGTCCCATTAGTGCTGTCAAAGCGCTTCACAATAAATTTACAAGACGAGGGTCGCTCAGCCCCCATTCCATACAGACAAAATGTCTATCTCTCTGGTCGACAGGCTCTTTTAAAAATCACTTTTTAACTCGATAGAACACACACTAGATCCCTTCCTCATTGCACATTATGCGGCCATATTTATCCGCTAATATTTGCACAGGTGAACTTATTGATTGATAATAATTATCATTGGAAGGTTTTTAATTCATATGACGGGGCTTTCGACGTAGATGAACCTTGGTTCATACTAAATAATGAGTCTGCCTCATGGACGTAATTCCATATTTGGAGGTCTTACCAACTAGACTTAGAATTGTGACCATTTAACACCAAATCCTTCTAAAATATCGACTTTCTGAGCGGCATACCAGCACTATCCTCATGCGATCACACAAAATATATAGCACCCGTAGTCAACTTTTGCCTTACTGCAAATACTTTACCTTCGTATAACCTTGACCAACTCCACCTGACAATCAACATTAATCCAGGCATAAAATCACAGCACTAACTAGCGTGAAAAGTAAAATAAGCTATCCTAGCTTTATGTCACAACAAAAATATTTGTGTGAAATATCGTGTAAGATATTTACTGCTTCTACTTCAATTTAGCTCTGTCTTACTACATTATCAGCACTGTCCAACTTTACCTGGCAAGAATATTAATTCGCCTTTGACATCACTTTCATTTGAACACCCTTGTTAAAAAAAATATCATTATTCTTATTCATAAAACGTTCACATCATTACATTTATTGTTGTATTTTAACAATTATTTTATATTTATTTCTTGCCTTTAAAAGGTATGTTACTTCACATTATGTCACTTCATGACGTGACATCAAAAAGACTATACTCCAATGAGTAGTTATATTAACCATAATTTCAATAATTAGTTCATGATTACTTTATCGTTCAGAAAAGATCGTTCGCATCAATTTACACACATTTCGTTACATTATCCCTGCTATTTTGAGAATATTTTCTCAGATATTTGTATGCACGAGTCCCTCCCGTCCAAAATCAACACTTAATTAAATCATTGTACTCACATGATTCCTTTGAGCAGCATTGTTCCAGGCTCCCAACAAATCAGCCTCATATCCCACATTTAGGATTTTAAGCTTCCATAATACACTGCCCTAAACTCACGGTGTATATGAATTATTCATTTGCATTACACATTTTAAAGCACTTAACACTTGATCAAATAATATATATGAAAATACATTTAATACAATGTGTTTGCACTTAATTTCTCACACGTGGGTGACACTTTTCCTTTCCATAATCCAAGAGCTGCGGATACTAAATGTGTTTCCCTAGTTCTTGCTCCTAACTGGATCAATTGGAAGCATGCGCTGGATCGGTATGGATACTCCTATCCTACTCCGGCTCTCCTATAGTAATCGGCACCTAACAGTGCGTGTTCAAGTTGCAAGTTCAGATCTTGCATAAAGTCTGAATTGGTATGGTCCCAGAGTCGCTATTACTAGTTATAATGCGCTCTGTCAAATGTTTTTCTCTCGTCCACGTTTGGACCTGATTTCCTGAATACTACTGTATCCCGTTCGTGGCAAGATTTGTGAACTGTTTCACACCTCTTCCTGCAGCTACTGTCCTGCTTATAATGTTTCTGACCTGACGTCACTTCAGCGCTAAATCCCTATGCACAGGTAAATACAGGCTAATATCCTACGCTAAACCCTACTATGGTTCTTTAACGCACTGGATAACGTTCGGTTTTAACTACTTTGAAAATTCTCGCTTACTGTTGAGATAATTCGATGTTTCTTCGTGACTGATATTGTTCATGAGGCCTTGCACGCCCCTGTCGACTGAAGTTATTTCTTGGCCTATAATAATATACTTTGCCAATATTCAAATTTGACTCTTACTGTTCGCAGCATGACTATAGTTTACATCAACAAAACTTTGACGATTCGTTGTACAGTGACTACTGTATGGCCACTTTTGATCTAGCGTAAACTGTCTAATTACAACTTTGTGAACTAGCCCTTCCGCTCAGTGATAATTGACGTAGTACCTCCCTCCCGGAGTACTCGTAGATCTGTTGTACACGATGCGGCGTCTCCTCTCAAGGAGTCTTGAAAACTGCATGATTTCCCTTGCTTTCAGAGGGTTAATATCTAATTTGGCTACAAATAAACTAGTTTCCGTCCTCCTAAAAATTATTTTCCAAAATAAGCGTCGCACGATCTCAAAAATGTACATACTTGGAGCTTACGTCTTGAACGTCTCAGCTGTACAAAAACTTTTGAAAATCGATCGTAGCAAATTCGATTAAAAATTAAAATAACTTCTGAATTGAGTGGGCGTATAATTTCTTGTTTTCCCCTCCCCAGACTACTGACTCGGTGAATTCCCAACTACGTAATGCTTACGAAGCACTTCTAAACTATATAATTATTATTAACTTTTACGATACTCAAAATTCTGTTTTCCCAAATGATTAATATATGCGGAAATATTTCCTAAGATTTGTGCACGTTACTGGCTGAATTCAATAATTCTGCCAATCTCTTGGCCACAACTTCTACACAGCGTTGTCAAAGTACAGCTGACTAAGGAGTTTCCAGTGATATCTTCTGTCTCTCTCGTGTGTGGAAGATTCAGTTGGTCTATTTTTATCCCGTGCGCAAGCCTCAATCTGATGAGTCGGCGGTGACATTACGCCCATCTGCAGGCTATGGCTCAATTCTTGCGCCATCCTACATGTGTCATACAGAGGTGGTTTCAATATAACCCTCCTGTTTGCTTAAAATCTTTACAAAATCCTGTCCTGTTTTCTACCTTTTCAAACTAAATGATCATGAATTCGAATATTGTGCATTCCAATGGGCACAAATCTCCCCTCCATAGATAAATACATTTTTGAACACACGAGGAAATTTATTTATAATATTTCGCATTGAAAATTTCATCTATTTTCAGTTTCGAATTCATCCAAATATCTCACAGACTCTTCTGGTGTCTCCCTTTCTAGGATTCTTCAATAATTCTGGCTTCCTAGATTATAGTCATATCCGGTAATTGTTTCGGCCGGGCACGTCTTGTCCCTACCCGTTTCTTTATCTTTCCTTTCTTCGGGACCTTTGGTCCTAGGAATTTCATTCTTCCTTAAGGGTGCGGTCTCCCCCTACCCGTTTCTTTATTTCTTCATTTTCCTCTCTTATCATCCAGTTTTCTTCTTCAATCAACTCAATGATTTCCTTTAATTCGAAATACGTTCTCTCAAGCTCACATTCGCAATTGAAAGGTTGCTGCTCTCTTTCACGAAACTCGTCATGTATAAATTTATTCTTATTGGTCATCAGAGTGGACTCATTTCCTTCGTCGTTGCTATCAATTTTCATAACCAGGGCACGTTCGTTGGCTTCATTGAAGTATTCAGGAGGGTAGTATATCTTTAAATTGTCCGAATTCATTGTTAGTTCCTGATTCGTTTCGCAATGATATATCCTGTATGCGTTGTTTCGGAGATCCCTGACAATTCTATAGGGTCCGTGGTACATTTTCTGAAATTTCTTGTACACTCGGTTCCCTGGGTCTGAAATGGCTGGTCTTTTCATAAGCACCATTTCTCCAGCTAACAATGGTCTGTGATACCTCTTATGACTATTTCTTCTTTGCCTCCTCTCAGCTTGAGCTTGCAAATGCTCGAAGACTCTCCTAATACGAACGTCTCATCCAGGCTGAGCATCATTTGGTCTCGGAATGACCTGACCCCATGGTCTCTCAGGCTGTTCGTTTTTATGGAAACTTATGGGTATCTCTCCAGTCGCTTCGTGTATGGTATTATTGCTGCAAGACTCGATAATATCAAGGATATCGATCCATTTCCAGTTTTTCTCGGCACAGTATATCCTACAATACTTGGCCGTCTCCCTCATAACTCTTTCAACAGGATTCACTTCAGGATGGCGGATACTCGACAAAATCTGGCGTATTCCAAGCTTCTCCAGTTCCTTTCTGAATTCTAGGCTCGTAAATCAACTACCGTGATCCGATAACAGGTTCTCTGGTGTACCCAGAATTGGTATCAGTTTTACTTTGAGTCGCTTTAGAACTTGTTTGGTACTAGTCTTCTGTATGGGAGAAAGAACAACTATCTTTGTGAAGACATCCATAGCCACCATGATGTGTCTATTTCCCCTCCTAGCCTTTGGCAACGGCTCAAAATTGTCTATCGATACAATTTTACCTGGCCTTTCGGGTAACAATGGTATCGGCTTCTGTCTCATCAAGAATGCATTTGGTTTTATTCTTTGACATGTATCACATGTCTTTAACGTGTCCCTTACAGTTTCTCTCAGTCTCGGCCATACAAATACTTCCTTAAGCATCGAGACTGTTTTGTCGGCTCCCATGTGTCCAAAGGTTCTATGGGCTAATCATACCGTTTTTCTCCGCAAAATACCTGGCACGACGATTCTCAATCGAGCATGGTCAGAGTCCGCACACTTATGTAGTAATCCATTAAAAAAACTATAATCTCGAGCTAACTTATCAGCATCAATATACGCTGGTGTTCCTCTTGCTAATTTATCTTCAAAATAAGGTATGATCATATTTATCCAAGGATCTTCGTGTTGACGTTGTCCGATGTCCCTAAGTTCATTTAACGTACGCTGATCTCTATCTCTATAGCCATTATTTCCTCTTCTATGGACTCTGGCTGTCTACTTAAGTATTCTGGACCAATGTTTTATTTTCCTGGGCAATATTCTATATTGACATCGATCTGTTGAATGTATAAAGCCCAACGCATCAACCTTTGGATAGACAAATCCGTAGTAATTAAAAAGGTTAAGGCTTTATGATCTGCCTTCAATGTAATTGGAAACCCATATACAATCCTCCGTCACAATTGCAGAGCATGCAATATCGCTAATACCTCAATTTCGCTGATTGTATAATTTTTCTTATGTGGTTTCAATCGTCTACTAGAGAAGGCTAGATAATTCCTCTTTTCTGGGTTTTCTGGATCCTCCTGAAAAAGCATTGCTCCTATTCCCACCTGAGATGCATCAGTTTGAATTATGAATCTCTGATTAAAATCAGGATACCCTTGCTTCACATAGTTCAAAAGCATTTCCTTGGCCTCCTTGAATGCTTTCTCGGCTTCCTCCGTCCACTTCCACTTGACACCCTTCTTCAGAAGGTCCTGCAATGGTGCAACAGTGCTAGTGTATGACGGGCAATGTCCTGAGAAAAATCCAATTAATCCCAAAATTTGGCCAACATTTTTTGCTTTACTCGGTCTAGGAAAGTTTCTTATCGACTCCAATTTGCACGGATTTGGTTTGACACCATCTTTGTCAATCATGTCCCAAAAACCTGACTTGCCGTTGACAAAAGTTCGATTTTTAAAATTTATCTTGAAGTTTAGCCCTTCTGAAATCTTTGAGTAGTTTTTGCAAATTTTGTAAATGTTCCTCTACATTTTCTGAAGTAAGTAGTATATCGTCTACATATCGAATAGTACAATCTTTCACTTCTTCTAACAGGTTACGGTCCAATGCCCTTATCAACGCAGATCCTGCTGTCTTTAAACCAAATGGACATCTTCTAAAACAGTAGGTTTGTTGATCGAATTGAAATCCAGTTAAGAGGCTGGTTTTCTCTTCCAATTCGAGATGATGATATGAAGATGTCATGTCTATATTCGTAAAAATTGTTTTTCCTTTGAATTTCCTCAGTATTTCCTTAATGGGTGGTGCAGAAACATTTTCCGGTATAGTTTTGAAATTCAAATTTCTTGCGTCCAAACACACCCTTACTGAGCTATCCGATTTACTCATTATGACTAATGGACTAACATATGATGTTGCCATTTTTTTCTATAACTCCTGCATCTCCCATTTCCTGCAGTGTTTTCTTAGTCTGAGTATAGTGCTTCTCTGCATCCGGGTATGGTTTTTGTCTAAATGGTGCCCAATCTTTCACCTGAAATGAATCGTTTTTTTTTTCAGAAACCCCATAAGTCACCAAAAGTTAATTTTACAGGAGAGCAAATAAACTAATTTTAAAGTTAAGTATAATTCGAATGAAAATATTTTTTGTTTTATAATGTGGTTACTAATGCTTTTGAATATCCTGGGACACAAATATGCTTTGGAGTGCATTGGTTTAGCCACAATATTATCTAAAAAATGACTTATGGCGTTTTTGACAAAAAATGTTAACTAAAGTAGGGTTCTTCAATGGAAAAACTAATAAATACACTGCATATCTCACTATTTTGTTTATTTTTACATTTATAATTTCTGGAAAAATATCAGTACTTATAATATGTTCCTATACTAATAATAGCTGAATACATACTAATATTATGATATGCTCTTTAAGTCAAAATTTTATAAGGTAATTCTTTCTCTTCAGTTATACCCAAGCATTTCAAATCTAAGTGATTCTTCATCATTATCATAGTACACTATCAATAGCTTAATCTGAGAATACCTTGAGAAATTTGGCAGCAGAAAAAACTATATAAGTCACTGAATAATAGGCTTTTCACACAAAACTCAATTCAACACATCTCATTTCCCACTGTGATTATGCTCGGACTTATGGGATATTTGCACACAATATGGAGCTAACTGAGTACAACCTAGTTTCATGTCAAACTCATTTTCACAAAAAACTTGACTTATGGGGTTTCTGAAAAAAACGCTTCAAATGCGGATTTAAAATTCTGTATCATTCCTGGCTTGGAGTCGAATACGTCCCTGTATTTTAATAGCAGTTCCTTTAGCGATCCTTTATCCTCTGGCGTGATATTAGCCTCTTCTATCTTTCCTAACAGGTTGGCATCGAACTCGATATCTATACAATCTTCAAGTTCTATGTTCAAAACTTCAAATGCCTCTTCTGTGGCCCTATAACCCTCCTCGGTTAATTCTCCTATATGCCACACCTGTTCATCCGTTTTTACCTTCTGCTCATGTAATACTATGTCCTGTTCCTCCACATCTTATTTTAGGGTCTTAATGCAATTTTGCGCTAGGTATATGATGACCTCGTTCTCACGGATAAAGTCAATACCCAATATAATATTATATGGAAATTGACCCACCAGCAAAAAGCATTGTGAAATTACAGTGTTTCCAATCAACATGTCTATGTAGACCTGAAATTTGCATGTGAGGGATTTCTCTGGAATAATTCCCTTGATTTTCACACTAGACGTGGGTATCATGAACACATGGCCTCTGGTTTCTAATTCGTTTACTAGGCTTTGGGTGATCAAACTGACAGTTGATCCCGTATCAATCAAACTCTGACCAGCAATCCTTCTATTCCCTCTTGTGATGGTTGGAATCCCTTCGGTTCTTTAATTAATTCATCTGGCCTAGCTATCCAGTTTGCAATCTCGACCTCCTCCCAGCTCCTGGTATGTTTCCACTCTGACCAATTTAAATTTGGAGTTTTTTTTTATCCTGAGGGTCCCCTTTTCCCTCATTCCTTAAGTAAGCTTGTAATTCTAAGATTTGAGCTCCATCATGTCGGTCGGATGATTTTCTCTTCTTCATTGCTTCACTCCACCTAGCTTTGTGATGTTCAGGTTCATCAGTCCGTTCCTCCATATACCTTAGACTTTCATGACACCTTTCCTCAATTTCATCACGATATTCTTGGCTCCTGTCTATGGGCTTGTCGTTTCTTCTGGGTTGGTTTCCCCAGTTTCTCCTATTTCCCTGTCTCTGATTATTATTATTATTATACGGTCTATTTTCTTGTCTCCTATATCCCGTATATCTAGGATTTCTTCCACGATATCCTCCTCTATTCTGGGGTTGTATTCTCCTAGGCTCGTTGTGTCCGTATTCACGACCAAGTCCATGCGTGTCAGTACTTGTAGATTTGTTTGCAGTAGGTACCTTTTCTCTATCATCATGCCTACTGGCCATGTGTACTTGCTCAGTCTGCCTCTGCTGTCTTGGAGTTACGTGTGCAGTGGTCATGTCCAGCTGACGAAATACACTTTCTACTTCAACAGCACTCTTCGCTTTAGATGAAATTAATAGCCTTTGAATCTCATATGGAAGTTGTCTTGCAATGGCGGCACACAGGTCGTTCTCGGCTGGTGCGATGCCAAGTTCCCGGAACTTGCACAGCTGAGCCGTAAAAAAATCGGAATCTCTGGTAGGAGCATTCGTGCTGTACTTCCTAGAATATAAATCTAGTCGTAAATTTTCCTGTACGTCCGTCACCCAATAACGTTTCAAAAATGCTTCTCTGAAGCCCTCAATTGTATCGAATGTATATTTGAAGCTCCTATACCAGGTAAGACAATCGCCCCTAGCAGCTTCTCAATAGCTCTCAGCCTCCGAGCCTGAGGTATTTTCATTTCATTTAAGTATTCGGCTACTTCCTAGAGCCAATACGTCGGTGTAATAGACATATTATTACCCGTAAACTTAACTGGTCCATACTCGTTAGACTTAATAATATTTCTTATTTGTCCATTGGTCTGATTATTATATGGGGTTGACATGGCCACGGGATATCCTAGGTTTTTATAGGGGCTCTCCCCTCCTATATCCCTATCTTTATTAGTGCCTTGGGTATCAGAGTCTAGCCATACAGTTTTCTGAAGGTCATTCTGACTTTCGAACTCCAATTTTCTTTCTCTACAAGCACTTTCCTCTTGCGACATGATCTGAACCTCCATTTGGCTATTTTTCTGTTCTGTTATTGCCAGCCCCGAACTGAATTCGTTTTCAAACATTTCTTTATTCCTTTCTACTTCCTGTTTAATCTGTTCCTTCTCTTCCTTGAAGCTTTCATGAATTTGAACTATTGTCTCATCTAATTTTTCTTCTACCTCTTTCTTACTGATCAGGAACTGTTTTTCGATAATTTCCGGTTTGACCTCACCTCTGGCATCTAAGTCTCTCGAATCTCGCTTATCTTTTATCCATGTTTACCTGACCGTCATATATCCTTTTCTTATTATCATTTAGCTCTACTTGCGTTTTTCCTTGGTTCTCATATATAATTATTAAGTCAGTTTTAACATTATCTACTTCCTTATGTTTCTTTCTACCTGGGTTTGTAACGTGTTTATGGTTTTCTGAACCCCGGCAAACCCTCCATTTATCTTCTCTAGATCCCGAACTTGTTCATTGTTATTAGCTTTCCGCTGTTTCCTTTCTTCCTTAAGACTCTCTTCGTACTTGCCTAACTGCGTTGTTATTTTCAACTCGTGATTCCTTAAACTTTCATCCACCTGCCGGGTAAATTCATTACATTGTAACTCCCTTCTCTCCGCATCGGTTTGAATTTGCTTTCTCATATCTTCCACTTCGGTCTGAACTGTCTCGAATTTTTCCTCGAGTTTTTCTACTTTGGTTTCGACCTCGATAAACCTAATACCTAAAGTTTCAAGATCCTTCTTAATTTCATCCCGGGATTACTGACAAAGGGTTTTATTAGATTCTAATTCCATTTTAACTCGTCTGTGTTAGCATTTAACTGTGTCTGCACCCCATGGATTTGATTTACAAGAATGTTTTTACATTCTTCCTGCTTATTACTTATCTTGGTTTCTATAGAACCAAATTTAGTGTTCAAATTTTCAAAATTTGCTCGACACTCTTTGGGATATTTCATTCTTTTCCTGAAATGTCTCTATTTGATCTTTCAAACCAGGTTAATTTCCTTATTCTCTTTTTGAAAATCATCTAATTTACTCCCATACTCAATATCAAAATTTTGAAATCGTGAGTCCATTTTTCCTTCTATACTACTTTGGAGTTACATAGACCCCTTCTTTATCTCCTCTATACTTTCTTGCATCTTAAGAGCATTATCGGCGGCTTCTTCCTTAGCCTCCTTAATGATCTCTTTATTCTCTGCTTTCATAATTTTTATCTCAGCCTTCATTTCCCTGTTTTTTCATTACTGTTGGCTTCGATAGATTCTAAATTTCCACTCATAGATTAGAGCCTAGTATTCATGTTTTCAAATCTATCCTTATTGTCTTCCTTGAAAGTTTCAAACCTTTTTTTGTCCTCCTTGAAAGGTCCAAACTCTTTCTTATTGTCCTCCATGAAAGATTCAAATTTAGTGTCTAGGTTATTGAATCTTCCTTTACTATCCTCCCTGATAGCCACTAGGAGCCTCTGCATCTCCCCTCTTAAAGCCATAATTCACACTATTTATTCTGAGAATACAGTGCGATATTTCAACTTCATTACTGGGTCATTCATGAGGAATGACATTTCAAACTCACTTGTGTTTCTTTTAACTATTATCTTTAGCACGGGTATGTACTGTGCCCGTCCCGGAAAATGTGCGATGACCCGGCCAAAAATTACACCACACAATTTCCGAGAAAGAACAGGGGAGTGAAATAAAGAGAAGTAGCAGGAAAAACGGATGTGCCTGAATTCTAGTTTGATAATGTAAGAAGAAAAACGGCTCGGGTGGCACGAGACAGAGTATCTCCGGGTCGTTACGGGATGGGAAAGAGGGCGCCATCAAACTAGAGTTCACAAGGAAACATTCCTGGAGAGGCCAGATTTAAAAGAAGGAAAATAGAAATGACACAGATAAAAGAAATTTAAGAAGGTAAAGGAAAAAGATCCTTATTTATTCATGGATTCAGCTTGCATTATAATTTCACACCCTGCCTATGATCTCGACGGCTAGAGAATCCCTAAGATATGGTGTAATGTCTTCCTGAATCTTGCCAAATCGGATCAATAAAAAAAATTACATCACAGGACTGAAACGAAAGCCAACTAAAAGTCTCTTCTGTCGCTGCAGGGATTATTCGGCGCACACGACACGAAAAATTATTAACACTCATCCCTGAGCGACCTAACTTCAATTATATGAAAGAAAAAATGCACCATCAAATATTCAAGCTAATGCGCCCTGTGATGTGAGACTGCTTGCTAATGAATTGATATCGGCATTGTACTACCGTAATTGCACACAAAACGGTCTACCCAATTGTCCACACTTATTTACAATTATAACTGACAATAATATAATATGAACTCATCTAACTCAGTTCCAAAAATCAAAATTGTTCAAATCAGTCCACTGATTATCAGGATCAGTTCAAAAATAAATCTTTTAATCAAATCGACATCCTTAATTCAATATCTCATGCTCAATTCAAAATCTTTTAGTGAATCCTAAACTAATAATCTCGTTCATAATTCGATAATCTTTTGTCAATTCAATAATCATTCCTAATGCCCGCATTTATTATAATAATCCTTACATGGTCTCGTGGTCTCGAATCCACAACTAGATTAAAAGATAATCCAGAATCAAACTCCATCAAATGATGATTGAAGTATCAGTGTAACCATACTCGATGATTTCGTTTAATTGCTCAGGCAATTGCTGATCAAAATAATTAGTAAAGAGGACAGAGAGAGAAAGATTAAATTTTGCCTCACAAAAGCAATGAGCCTTTGTCAAAATGAGCCATAAATTCTCTAAGAGAGACCAAATAATTAGATCAAAATATTTAAACATCATGATAGGATTATAATAAAAAAGCCTCCGTGGCTTAGGCGGCAGCACGCCGGCCTCTCACCGCTGGGTCCGTGGTTCAAATCCCGGTCACTCCATGTGAGATCTGTGCTGAACAAAACGGCGGCAGACAGGTTTTTCTCCGGGTACTCCGGTTTTCCCTGTCAAATTTCATTCCAGCAACACTCTCCACTATCATTTCATTTCATCTGTCATTCATTTAATCATTGTCCCAGAGGAGTGCGTCAGGCCTCGGCAGCCGGCACAGTCCATATCCTCGCCGCTAGATGGGGACTTCATTCATTCCATTCCTGACCCGGTCGGAGACTGGACGCAGGCTGTGGATTTTCATAGGATTATAATAATTCATGATAAAACATGTCATATCATTTGCCAATAAATCGTTGCACTAAGGCAATAGCCCTCTAAATAACTAGAGCAACATATCACAAAAGATCAAGGCCCTTCAAACTATCATTCAAAACCAGAAAGCGGATCGTCATCTGAGCATTTCTGTACATAAATTCAATAATTCCTATCACAAATACAATATCTAGTGGCAAATCTAATATTTAATATTTAATATTGGCTATCTTCACACTCAAAATGTGGCAAACAGAATGCATAAATCGAACAGTCGGATCTGAGCAGATCATCATCTTGCACAGTTTCCAGCCACTGGCCGGGTCTGTTTGGAACACAAGCCTCTCCAACGTCTTCTGTCTTCCCACCATCTCTCAGCCTCCACCCTTGTCCAGTATTCTCCTCTCTTCCTCACGCTTTCTTCCACCCCTTTCAGCCACCTGTCTCGGTCTTCTTCCCGGTCTCGTTCCTTCCCACTTCGTCTCGTGTACTCTCCTGGGTATCCTCTTCTCCTCCATTCGTTTTACATGTCCATACCATCTAAGTCTAGATTTCTCTATACCATCCTGTAATGGTTCCTCCTTCATTAATTCTCTTGTCCTCTCATTTCTTATTCTGTCCATCTTTGTAGCTCCAATACTGCTTCTCAAGAACCTCATCTCACTGGCCTGTATTTTTCTCTTCTCCCTTCCTTTCATAACCCAGGTCTCCGAGGCATACGTCAGGATAGGGACATAGTACGTCCGATATATGATCTTTTTGCTGTTCTGAGGGACATCCTTGCCCCATAACATGCTTCTCACACTCCTCCGAAATGCTTCTGCCTGCCTCCCCCGATCATATATTTTTTTATCGTTTCTTCCATTCTCTTGTATCAGGCTTCCCAGGTACTTGGACTCTCCACTTTCTTCAGCTGTTCCCCGCCAATTGTTATTCCCGTTGTGGTTCTTTCCTTCTTCCTTGTTGTGATCACCATCTCACTCTCATTTATGCTAAATTCTCATCCCATATCCTTGTATTATTTCTTCCCAAACGTCCAACTGTTCCTGTACCTCCTCCTCCTTGTTTCCCCAAATCATCAAATCATCTGCAAACACCATTGCTTTCATCTTTCCTTTCCCAATTACTTGTGCCACTCGGGTCATTATGTCATCCATCACCTCAATGAAAAGTAATGGTGACAGTGCACTTCCTTGTTTCAGGCCGTTTCTCTGTTCCAACCAGTCTGATCTATCTCCTCGCACTTTCACTCAGCTCACGCTTCCCTTATTCATCTCCTTTATCCTCTTTATAGTCCTTCTCTCTACTTCTCTATTCTCCAGGGACTTCCATACTTTGTTTCTGCATACACTGACATATGCTTTCTCAATGTCCAGGAAGGCCATCAGTAGATCTGTTCCATACTCTTAGTGCTGTTCCAGGATCTGAACAGATAAGCACCCAAAATACTAATAATTCAATCGAAATGTGAACGGCTCAAGGCAAAACTCGCAATGTCCTCAAATGAGACCCCCAAAGATCGTCCTAAAAAAGATCTGGAGTTCAAAACAAAACATCGCACAGACAGCAAAGTCATCCTAAGGCTTCAACATCAAATCCCCAAAGGAAATGTGGACCAAAATAAACACCTGTGCATCTGATGCACACTATCTTAAAATCCTTGGATAAAACCATAAATCGAAAAAGAATGCATCATGTAAGAAACGCAGAAGAAAAAAAAACATTGAAATAATTGCCATCGCAATTATGCAAGAGAAAAAAATTATAATAATAATCGTTAAAAATCAATCATTATCATCATTAATCCCAAAAAAATATTAGACTCCTATGTGTACAATCAGATAATTCTCTTGCCATACCGTGGAATTATACAAAGTCTAAATATGATCATGTGCTCTGGAGTGCAGCTCATTATGGGAAGATTCAATTCATGTGGGCTGGTGACACATTTTTACCTCCTGGCATCTTCGTTAGGCAGAGATAAAACTCTTCTGCAAATTTAATAGAGTGTAAAGATCCCTGATAAGTGTTCCCTTGTGTCGTGTTGGCGGCAGGCGTCTGCTTGCGAAGATCGTCGCGACGCCTCCTGGATCAAAGTTCCAACCTCCCATCACGTCTTCTGCGTGTTTTAATGTGCCATGGTGTAATTAGAAATATTCTACACTGTATGTCTCTCCTTCCTCACGAAGACATTTACTTCATTAATATGTTGCCCCATTATTTTAGACCAACACGCCGCCACAGTACCAATTAGATCTAGAATGTTCAGAAGTGTGATTGTGTTCAGAGTAATTGGCAAAGACTGTTCCAGAAGTCCGGCGTGAAGCAATGTTCAATGAACTATGTGAACTATTACAGAGTTCTAATGATGCCTAAAGCCATGTTCACTTGCCATCACGGCTTTGATTAAATGTGCAATGTTCTGTCGCAAAGATATCCCAACTGATTTCCATTGAATAGTGTGTAAGCTTGTAGCACAGGAAGAGAAATATCCAGCCCTCAGACAGTGTATCACTGCTGTTTATGCTGGTAATGTTTATGTGATTTTTCAACTTACGTGGCTCCAACTTCTTCAGTATGTCAGTGCAAGTCGCAATACTTACGAATATGAACCATCACTTTCACACTGCCGTTTGCTTGCGATTTGCAAGTGAGAAACTTACATCTAATAGCTCGCCATTACGACCGTAAGAATACAACACACACAGCGATAGCGGTCCGCACTAAACATGTTCTGGACACGAACAGTATCAAACATAAGAATAAGCAAACTCATCTGGCGAACACCTGTCAAGCGGCCTCGCTATCCTCCCCTCCGTAAGGGGGTGGGTGTAGCTCGCACATTCCTCACCTTACTCCCGGCCGTGACATCATCACACAAGTGCACTGACCTCCACCGGTCATTCGGGCAAGATCATATCACCGTGACGTAATATTTGCGGCTCCCGGCCGTTCACGCAGCACCGTAGCTTAGTGTTCATACTCCAAACCAGGTACATCTCTCTCCTTCCTCACGAAAATAAAGTTGTCAAGCCAACGAAGAGAGCTTGATGAGTTTATTTTAAACATTATTATTTTAAGATCCAAAAATTCTCATGATCACGTACACCTTTTTTCCCAAATAATCATCTTTTCAACAGCTTCCTGTCTATTCTAGAGCAGCATGATATTTCTTGATGTTGGCTGCATTGAACTTTCCCACGATGAATTACTCTTGAATATGTTGTCCTCTCGAGATGATAATTGAATTGCTCCCATTCCTTTTGTATTATGAACTCCCTGGTAACTCACTCCTACTTGTACGGCGGTTCATATCTTTCCTCGGTGTTATGTTTTTCTCTCTGGATGTTGATTCCCCAGAATTTCGAATTGTTTCTACTGTAGGTGCGCTGGGACAATGTTCGTCTCGCAGTTGTCGCATGGATTCCTGGCTTTCCCTATGCCTTTCATTCAACTCATCACGCCTACGGCAGTTCTCATTTGATCGCTGGTTGTACTGGTTATTCTCACTGTTATACCGTTCTCTATTGTAATTGCTATATCTGCTTCTTCCCTAGTATCTCGAATTCCTATTATTATAATAAGGATGTCCATCCCTTCTCCGGTGTTTGAAATACTGCCTACCATACTGTCTTTGGTTATCCTGGTTCCTCGAAACGTTATCGGTTTTATTCCCAAAACCTCTTGGCTGCAACGATGGATTTCGTTCTGTTTGTACCGCATTATCTATCACTACTGCGTTAATTTCTCGAGTATCTCTTTGATCATTCCTCGGATGTCTCGGAATCATTTGCGCACTGGTAAAATCCAATCTTCTCAAAACATCGTCGCAGTGTTCTAGCGTTTCGGCGCCTGATGCTATCAAAGTACGCTGTACCTCTATAGGAAGTTGACGTGCTATTGCCCGTATCAGTTCTTCTTCGGGTAATGGAGGGGTAAGGAACTGCAATTTCGCTAGTTTTGACGTGAAATACTTGGCGTAATGTGTTGGGTTCGATGTAGAGTACCTCTTAGAGTACATTTCGGCTCTTATGTTGAGTTGGTCCTCCAAACTCCAAAATCTTTGTAATAGGGCAACTGCAAATTCCTCTAGGTTCCTGAAATTTCCCCGAAACGCGCGAAACCATGTTAACGCGGGACCTTATCAGGCACGCTCAATTACTCTGAGTTCGCGGTCTCTGGATATCGGGTTTTCAGGGAAATATTCTCGGATATCACGAATAAATTTAACTGGTGTCAACCCGGTATTTCCTGCAAATTTCCTAGGCTTATCATCGAAATTTCTGATGATCGTGACGTGTCCCCTTTGACGTTCGCTATCCGTGGGTGTTCCCCAGCTCTGATTCGAATTTTCCTGGACATTTCGATTTATTGTGACATATTCCCTTTGATGCTCACCAGTTGTAGGCGTTTCAAATGTCCGAACTGAATTTTCTTGATTGTACCTTACTTGCATTCTTCCACTATTTCCCCGAGTCCCTTCAATACGTAAACTACTTAATTCTGACTCAAAAACGCTACACGGTTCTGTTGTCGTTCTTGTTGAATCCTAAATTTTGTTTCCATATCCTCTATCGATGCTACCGTATTGGTTCAGGCATTAGCTTCTATGTCCGACTTAAATTTTTCAAACCTTTCCTCATATTGAACCCGCACTGTTTCAACCCTAGTTTCAACTCCTTTGCATGAAACATCCATGTTTTCTTTATGTTTGGTCTCCATCGTTCCTATGATTTCCAAGAGCTCGGTTTTTATCGTTCCCATGTTTTCCACGAGTTCGCCTTTTATCGTTCCCATGTTTCCATCTATTCTCTCTCTGGCTGTGTCTAATCGTTTGACCACTGCGTCTTCCATATTCTGCTTAAATAATTTCAAGGTTTTCTCAACTCTATCATCCACTTGATTCATCCTGTCGTCTACACCTGAGTCCAATGTATCAATGTTACCTTGTATCCCATCTTCCAAGGATTTTAAGTCTGATTTGACAGAATTTAAAACCTCGGTTTTCATCCCCTCTAATTTCGATTCAAGTCCCGCTATACTATCGTTCAGCTTCGACTCAAGATTACTCAAACTACTTTCGAAAGAATTTATGTTTGCCAACATTTTATTTTCTAAGGAAGTCATATTCTGTTTCATATTACTTTCTACAGTAGCTACATTCGTTCCTATGGCTGCTATCCTTTCCTTAAAATTTAATTTTAAATCATTCATAATCGCCTCAACTTTGGATACCTTTGACCCAACAGCAGCCATATCTGATTTAATATCTTTTTGCATTTTATTCATATCTGCTCGCAAACTGTCAACTTTTTTTCACTTTTTGTCTCCATGGAACTGATGCTTTCCCTTAATTTACTTTCTAACTTACTTACATTTAACTGCAATTTACATTCTGAACTTGCCATACTTGATTTCAAGTTGGTTTCGAAATCAGTTATGTTTGACTGAAATTTAGTTTCCAAGTTATTTATATTCGACTGCAAATTAGCTTCTAAACTAGCGGTATCCGACCGTAACTTCCTTTCTAAATCAGTTATGTTTAACTGCATTTTATCCTCTGAAATGGCCATACTCGCCTTCAAGTTGGTTTCTAATTCACTCATGTTAGACTGAAATTTATTTTCTAAACTACTTATGTTTGACTGCAATTTACCCTCTGAAGTAGCCATACTAGACTTTAAATTAGCTTCTAAACTAGTATTGTCTGTTCGTAAATTATTTTCTAATTGAGTCGTTTTTGAATGTATTGTTTTAAAATTGTCTTCCAATTTGGAAAACATATTCCTCAATTCTTCCATCGTACTAATCCTGCAAAGATGATACATATAACACAAATAAAGACCTGATAGAGACACTTCACTTTGACCCCAGCCAGAGTTGCAGAGCACATGACCACATTATCTTCCATTCAAATAAATACGATCCAAAACATTAAAGCATGACATCCAACGTTAAATGTAAGTCCAATTCAATAGATCAAAATAACAACATCTGTGTCCTTCTTTAGAAAACGAATTGCATCAACTGCTAGTAAGTTAAATGGAGTACCAACAAATTCAATCGAGCCCCACGTGAATTGGTCGCCACCTCTCCTCCTGTGCCCGTCCCGGAAATATGTGCGATGACCCGGCCAAAAATTACACCAAACAATTTCCGAGAAAGAACAGGGGAGTGAAATAACAAAAAGTAGCAGGAAAAACGAATGTGCCTGAATTCTAGTTTGATAATGTAAGAGGAAAAACGGCTCGGGTGGCACGAGACAGAGTATCTCCGGGTCGTTACGGGATGGGAAAGAGGGCGCCATCAAACTAGAGTTCGCAAGGACACATTCCTGGAGAGGCCAGAGTTAAACGAAGGAAAATAGAAATGACACAGATAAAAGAAATTTAAGAAGGTAAAGGAAAACGATCCTTATTTATTCATGGATTCAGCTTGCATTAAAATTCCACACCCTGCCTATGATCTCGACGGCTAGAGAATCCCTAAGATATGGTGTAATGTCTTTCTGAATCTTGCCAAATCGGATCAATAAAAAAAATTACATCACAGGACTGAAACGAAAGCCAACTAAAAGTCTCTTCTGTCGCTGCAGGGATTATTCGGCGCACACGACACGAAAAATTATTAACACTCATCCCTGAGCGACCTAACTTCAATTATATGAAAGAAAAAAATGCACCATCAAGTAATCAAGCTAATGCGCCCTGCGATGTGAAACTGCTTGCTAATGAATTGATATCGGCATTGTACTACCGTAATTGCACACAAAACGGTCTACCCAATTGTCCACACTTATTTACAATCATAACTGACAATAATAAAATATGAACTCATCTAACTCAGCTCCAAAAATCAAAAAATTGTTCAAATCAGTCCACTGATTATCAGGATCAGTTCAAAAATAAATCTCTTAATCAAATCGAAATCCTTAATTCAATATCTCATGCTCAATTCAAAATCATTTAGTGAATCCTAAACTAATAATCTTGTTCAAAATTCGATAATCTTTTGTCAATTCAATAATCATCCCTAATGCCCGCATTTATTATAATAATCCTTACATGGTCTCGTGGTCTCGAATCCACAACTAGATTAAAAGATAATCCAGAATCAAACTCCATCAAATGATGATTGAAGTATCAGTGTAACCATACTCGATGATTTCGTTAAATTGCTCAGGCAATTGCTGATCAAAATAATTAGTAAGGACAGAGAAATAAAGATTAAATTTTGCCTCACAAAAGCAATGAGTCTTTGTCAAAATGAGCCATAAATTCTCTAAGAGAGACCAAATAATTAGATTAAAATATTTAAACATCATGATAGGATTATAATAATTCATGATAAAACATATCATATCATTTGCCAATAAATCGTTTCACTAAGGCAATAGCCCTCTAAATAACTCGAGCAACATTTCACAAAAGATCATGGCCCTTCAAACTATCATTCAAAACCAGAAAGCAGATCATCATCTTAGCATTTCTGTACATAAATTCAATAATTCCTATCACAAATATAATATCCAAGAGGCAAATCTAATATTTAATATTTAATATTTGCTATCTTCACACTCAAAATGTGGCAACCAGAATGCATAAATCGAACAGTTGGATCTGAACAGATCATCATCTTGCACAGTTTCCAGCCACTGGCCGGGTCTGTTTGGAACACAAGCCTCTCCAACGTCTTCTGTCTTCCCACCATCTCTCAGCCTCCACCCTTGTCCAGTCTTCTCCTCTCTTCCTCACGCTTTCTTCCACTCCTTTCAGCCACCTGTCTCGGTCTTCTTCCCGGTCTCTTTCCTTCCCACTTCGTCTCGTGTACTCTCCTGGGTATCCTCTTCTCCTCCATTCGTTTTACATGTCCATACCATCTAAGTCTAGATTTCTCTATACCATCCTGTAATGGTTCCTCCTTCATTAATTCTCTTGTCCTCTCATTTCTTATTCTGTCCATCTTTGTAGCTCCAATACTGCTTCTCAAGAACCTCATCTCACTGGCCTGTATTTTTCTCTTCTCCCTTCCTTTCATAACCCAGGTCTCCGAGGCATACGTCAGGATAGGACATAGTACGTCCGATATATGATATTTTTGCTGTTCTGAGGGACATCCTTGCTCCATAACATGCTTCTCACACTCCTCCGAAATGCTTCTGCCTGCCTTCCCCGCTCATTTATTTCTCTATCGTTTCTTCCATTCTCTTGTATCAGGCTTCCCAGGTATTTGGACTCTCCACTTTCTTCAGCTGTTCCCCACCAATTGTTATTCCCGTTGTGGTTCTTTCCTTCTTCCTTGTTGTGATCACCATCTCACTCTTATTTATGCTAAATTCTCATCCCATATCCTTGTATTATTCCTTCCCAAACGTCCAACTGTTCCTGTACCTCCTCCTCCTTGTTTCCCCAAATCATCAAATCATCTGCAAACACCATTGCTTTCATCTTTCCTTTCCCAATTACTTGTGCCACTCGGGTCATTATGTCATCCATCACCACAATGAAAAGTAATGGTGACAGTGCACTTCCTTGTTTCAGGCCGTTTTTCTGTTCCAACCAGTCTGATCGATCTCCTCCCACATTCACACAGCTCACGCTTCCCTTATACATCTCCTTTATCCTCTTTATAGTCCATCTCTCTACTCCTCTATTCTCCAGGGACTTCCATACTTTGTTTCTGCATACACTGACATATGCTTTCTCAATGTCCAGGAAGGCCATCAGTAGATCTGTTCCATACTCTTAGTGCTGTTCCTGGATCTGAACAGATAAGCACCCAAAATACTAATAATTCAATCGAAATGTGAACGGCTCAAGGCAAAACTCGCAATGTCCTCAAATGAGACCCCCAAAGATCGTCCTAAAAAAGATCTGGAGTTCAAAACAAAACATCGCACAGACGGCAAAGTCATCCTAAGGCTTCAACATCAAATCCCCAAAGGAAATGTGGACCAAAATAAACACCTGTGCATCTGATGCACACTATCTTTAAATCCTTGGATAACACCATAAATCGAAAATGAATGCATCATGAAAGAAACGCAGAAGAAAAAAAACATTGAAGTAATTGCCATCGCAATTATGCAAGAGAAAAAAAATAATAATAATCCTTAAAAATCAACCATTATCATCATTAATCCAAAAAAATCATTAGACTCCGATGTGTACAATCAGATAATTCTCTTGCCATACCGTGGAATTATACAAATTCTAAATATGATCATGTGCTCTGGAGTGCAACTCATTATGGGAAGATTCAATTCATGTGGGCTGGCGACACATTTTTACCTCCTGGCATCTTCGTTAGGCAGAGACAAACCTCTTCTCCAAATTTAATAGAGTGTAAAGATCCCTGATAAGTGTTCCCTGGTGTCGTGTTGGCGGCAGGCGTCTGCTTGCGAAGATCGTCGCGACGCCTCCTGGATCAAAGTTCCATCCCCCCATCACGTCTTCTGCGTGTTTTAATGTGCCATGGTGTAATTAGAAATATTCGACACTGTATGTCTCTCCTTCCTCACGAAGACATTTACTTCATTAATAGGTTGCTCCATTATTTTAGAGTAACACGCCGCCACAGTTCCAATTCGATCTAGAATGTTCAGAAGTGAGATTGTGTTCAGAGTAATTGGCAAAGACTGTTCCAGAACTCCGGCGTAAAGCAATGTTCAATGAACTATGTGAACTATTACAGAGTTCCAATGATGCATAAAGCCATGTTCACTTGCCATCACGGCTTTGATTAAATGAGCAATGTTCTGTCGCAAAGATGTCCCAACTGATTTCCATTGAATAGTGTATAAGCTTGTAGCACAGGAAGAGAAATATCCAGCCCTCAGATTATGTATCACTGCTGTTTTATGCTGGTAATGTTTATATGATTTTTCAACTTACGTGGCTCCAACTTCTTCAGTATATCAGTGCAAGTCCCAATACTTACGAATATGAACCATCACTTTCACACTGCCGTTTGCTTGCGATTTGCAAGTGACAAACTTACATCTAATAGCTCGTCCTTACGACCGTAAGAATACAACACACACAGCGATACCGGTCCGCTCTAAACATGTTCTGGGCACTAACAGAATCAAACATAAGAATAAGCAAACTCATCTGGCGATCACCTGACAAGCGGCCTCGCAATCCTCCCCTCCGTAAGGGTGTGGGTGTAGCTCGCACATACCTCCCCTTACTCCCGGCCGTGACATCATCACACAAGTGCACTGACCTAAACCGGTCATTCGGGCAAGATCGAACAACCGTGACGTAATATTTGCTGGCCCCGGCCGTTCACGCAGCACCGTAGCTTAGTGGTCATACTCCAAATCGGGTACAGAACCTATGTCGTACCCGTCAGGTACCTTAATTCAATAATAACATCAAGTAATATATGGAAGTGATTTTTCAAAAATTAAAAATTTTTGGACACCATGATTATTCAAAAATGAAAAACTCATTTTTTTTTCAGATAAAAATCCGGTTTTCCCACGGAAAACTCATCCCTGCGTTCATGGGCGCCATCAAAATTGATAGAGGGGGAGGGGGATTGCCGGTTGAGTTACGTGGTCCCGGATGCGGTCAGTTTTTAAGTTCATGTTTCACGACCGTCTTCTAGAGCCTCCATAGCTTTGATCCAGGTACAGTACTTATACATCCTCCGCTCTACGCTTGAGAACAATAAATATGCAAATCATAGCCTGCCAGCTCACTCAGGTATTCGGGGCATAGAGCGTTCTCCCATTAATATGATTTATACATTCAGGATCAAGCATGGAATAAGCACTTAAAAATAAATATCAAAATTCAAAATCTAATAATTATTTATTGAATCAAAATTAGGTGCTACAACAATTAAATTGACAAATAATATTCACACTTGTCTACAACTAGACAAGGAATCAATAAAACAGAACCACAAAATCAAATATCAAAGGTTTCAAATGAACCTGACAAAAGGTCAACAAACTTTTCACTTCCATAAAGCAAGTTATCTACACTTCAAATACGAGCATCTCATTGCGCTACGATTATTCTTACATAGTTATTCATTGAAAATAAAGCACTTTTAAACCCCATTCGGAGTTCTTTCCAAAGTTGTGCTAATTTGTTTATAACAAATATTTTTTTCTAAAGTTTCCCGTGAGTTTCAAAATTTCATCCCTCTCAAAACAAATCTACAAATCAGTGTTATTAGAGAACAGAACTCGTGCATATCCTGAGTACTGTAAATTACTGAATGAATCAAGTTAAAGAGACTCCCCGGACTCCTTTAATACTTCCATTATTACTCTGGAACATCATTCATATAGTTATTAATAATAAGAGATTTTATATTAGTCTTAGACTATTTATTTAAGCTGATACGGTTTTCTGAACGAATTCTGGCAAGAAATAATAACTATAGATCTCGGTACTAGTGACCGGCATGCCTCACAGCATTTAACGTTCTTACACAAGGCGTGTTGAGTACGGCACTGCCCCATAGCAATCTGTGTTCCCATTAGTGCTGTCAAAGCGCTTCACATTAAATTTACAAGGCGAGGGTCGCTCAGCCCCCATTCCATACAGACAAAATGTCTATCTCTCTGGTCGACAGGCTCTTTTAAAAATCACTTTTTTAACTCGATAGAACACACACTAGATCCCTTCCTCATTGCACATTATGCGGCCATATTTATCCGCTAATATTTGCACAGGTGAACTTATTGATTGGTAATAATTATCATTGGAAGGTTTTTAATTCATATGACGGGGCTTTCGACGTAGATGAACCTTGGTTCATACTAAATAATGAGTCTGCCTCATGGACGTAATTCCATATTTGGAGGTCTTACCAACTAGACTTAGAATTGTGACCATTTAACACCAAATCCTTCTAAAATATCGACTTTCTGAGCGGCATACCAGCACTATCCTCATGCGATCACACAAAATATATAGCACCCGTAGTCAAGTTTTGCCTTACTGCAAATACTTTACTTTCGTAGAACCTTGACCAACTCAACCTGACAATCAACTTTAATCCTGGCATAAAATCACAGCACTAACTAGCGTGAAAAGTAAAATAAGCTATCCTAGGTTTATGTTACTACAAAAATATTTGTGAGAAATATCATGTAAGATATTTACTGCTTCTAATTCAATTTAGCTCTATCTTATTACATTATTAGCACTTTCCAACTTTATCTGACATGAATATTAATTCGCCTTTGACATCACTTTCATTTGAACACCCTTGTTAAAAAAATATCATTATTATTATTCATAAAACCTTCACATCATTACATTTATTGTTATCTATTAACAATTATTTTTATATTTATTTCTTGCCTTTAAAACGTATGTTACTACGCATTATGTCACTTCATGACGTGACTTCAAAAAGACTATACTCCAATGAGTAGTTATATTAAACATTATTTCAATAATTAGTTCATGATTACTTTATCGTTCAGAAAAGATCGTTCGCTTCAATTTACACACATTTCGTTTCATTATCCCTGTTATTTTGAGAACAATTTCTCAGATATTTGTATGCACGAGTCCCTCCCGTCCAAAATCAATACTTAATTATATCATTGTACTCACATGATTCTTTTGAGCAGCATTGCCCCAGGCTCCCAACAAATCAGCCTCATACTCCACTTCTAGGATTTTAAGCCTCCACAATACACTGCACTAAACTCACGGTGTATATTAATTATTCCTTTACTTTACACATTTTAAAGCACTATTTCCTCTCTTAGATGTATAAAAATCATATTTTCCTATACACGTATATGCTAATAAACACTAAAAAATTACACTTAACACTTGATCAAATAATATATACAAAAAATACACTTAGTACACTGTGGTTACACTTAATTTCTCACACGTGGGTGACACTTTTTCTATCCCTAATCCATGAGCTGCAAATACTAGCTGGTTTCCCTAGTTCTTGCTCCTAACTGGATCAATTGGAAGTCTCTGTCTCAGCATGCGCTGGATCGGTATGGATACTCCTATCCTACTCCGGCTCTCCTATAGTAATCGGCACTTAACCGTTTAAAGCTCGATACTATGCGTGTTCAAATTACAAGTACAGATCTTGCATAAAGTCTGAATTGGTACGGTCCCAGAGTCGCTATTACTAGTTATAACGCGCTCTGTCAAATGTTTTTCTCTCGTCCACGTTTGGACCTGATTTCCTGAATACTACTGTATCCCGTTCGTGGCACGATTTGTGAACTATTTCACACCTCTTCCTGCAGCTACTGTCCTGCTTATAATGTTTCTGACCTGACGTCACTTCAGCGCTAAATCCCTAAGCTCAGGTAAATTTAGGCTAATATCCAACGTTAAACCATACCAAGGTTCTTTAACGCACTGGATAAAGTTCGGTTTTCAATACTTTGAAATTTCTCGCTTGCCGTTGAGATAATTCGATGTTTTTTCTTGACTGATACCGTTCATGAGGCCTTGCACGCCACTGTCGACTGAAGTTATTTCTTGGCATATAATAATATACTTTGCCAATGTTCAAATTTGATTCTTACTGTTCGCAGCACGACTATAGTTTACTTAACAAATCTTTGACGATTCGTTGTACAGTGGCTACTGTATGACCACTTTTGATCTAGCGTAGACTGTCTAATTACAACTTTGTGAAGCAGCGCTTCCGCTCACTGATAATTGATGTAGTACCTCCCTCAAGGAGTACTCGTAGATCTGTTGTACACGATGTGGCGCCTCCTCACAAGGAGTCTTGAAAACTGCATGATTTTCCGTGCGTTCGGAGGGTTTATATCTCATTTGGCTACAAATAAACTAGTTTCCGTCCTCCTAAAAATTATTTTCCAAAATAAGCGTCGCACCATCTCGAAAAAATTACCTTTTTGGAGCTTACGTCTTGAACGTCTCTGCTATACTAAAACTTTTGAAAATCGATCGTAGCAAATTCGATTAAAAAATTTAAATAACTCCTGATTTGTGTGGGCGTGTAGTTTCTTGTTTTCGCCTCCCCAGACTACTGATTCGGTGAATTCCCAACTACGTAACGCTTACGAAGCACTTCTAAACTGTATAATTATTAGTAACTTTTACGACTCTCAAAATTCTGGTTTCCCAAATGATTAACATAGGCGGAAAGATTTCCTAAGATTTTTGCACGATACTGGCTGAATTCAATGATTCTACCAATCTCTAGACCACACCTTCTACACAGCGTTGTCAAAATACACCTGACTAAGGAGTTTCCGGTGAGATCTACTGTCTCTTTCGTGTGTGGAAGATTCCGTTGGTCTATATTTATCCCGTGCGCTAGCCTCAATCTGATGAGTCGGCGGTGACATCACGCCCATCTGCAGGCTATGGCTCAATTCTTGCGCCATCCTACATGTGTCATACAGAGGTGGTTTCAACATAACCCTTCAGCTTGCTTAAAATCTGTACAAAATCCTGTCCTGTTTTCTAGCTTTTCAAACTAAATGATCATGCATTTGAATCATGTGCACTCCACATGGGCACAATACATATAGGTATCTTCCATCTAAATCACGTTTCATAAAGTCGCTCCAGTGAGGAGTTGTTGGCGAATTGTTAAAGAAGACGCCAAGTGTTATAAATATGTGTATGGCATCGTAAACCGCGGAGAATTCTTTACTTTACGGGAATGATGGAAGTAAAGTATGATTTGACAATGGAATACAGATAACAAGAAAGAAGAAAATTCAAATTTTAAGAAAACATATCGGCGTTGGGATTCGAACTCCTTCGACGATGCATAATGTACACACATCAAAAAAAGTTTTGCATCACCTCGGTTCCCAGATCTCCGGCATATAGACGTTGACTGTGTATATTGTATCCAAGATACAGTCCCTTTGACTGTTCATAGATGTCACTAAAACTGCTCAAAGATGTAAACAACCATGCATGAGCAGGGCCTATTAGACGGAGGGGGTACGACAGCCGATCAGTTCCAGTCATTCCACCAGGACGAAGGTACGCTGCTCATGTTGTCTGTAGTTCTACCATGCCTAGAAGGTCAATACCGCAGTTCGATCGCGTCCGCATTGTTACTTTGTGTCAAGAAGGGCTCTCAACAAGGGAAGTTTCCAGGCGTCTCAGAGTGAACCAAAGCGATGTTGTTCGGACATGGAGGAGGTACAGAGATACAGGAACTGTCGATGACAGGCCTCGCTCAGGCCGCCCAAGGGCTACTACTGTAGTGGATGACCGCTACTTACGGATTGCCGCTCGGAGGAACCCTGACAGCAATGCCACCATGTTGAATAATGCGTTTCGTTCAGCCACAGGACGTCGTGTTTCAACTCAAACTGTGCGCAATAGGCTGCATGATGCGCAACTTCACTCCCGACGTCCATGGCGAGGTCCAGCTTTGCAACCCCGACACCATGCAGCGCGGTACAGATGGGCCCAACAACATGCTGAATGGACCCCACGGAATTGGCATCACGTTCTCTTCACCGATGAGTGTCGCATATGCCTTCAACCAGACAATCGTCGGAGACGTGTTTGGAGGCACCCTGGTCAGGCTGAACGTCTTAGACACACTGTCCAGCGAGTGCAGCAAGGTGGTGGTTCCCTGATGTTTTGGGGTGGCATTATGTGGGGCCGACGTACGCCACTGGTGGTCATGGAAGGCTCCGAAACGGCTTTACGATACCTGAATGACATCCTCCGACCCATAGTGCAACCATATCGGCAGAATATTGGAGAGGCATTTGTCTTCATGGACGACAATTCTCGACCTCATCGTGCACATCTTGTGAATGCGTTCCTTCAAGATAACGACATCGCTCGACTACAGTGGCCAGCATGTTCGCCAGACATGAACCCTATCGAACATGCCTGGGATATGTTGAAAAGGGCTGTTTATGGACGTCTTGCCCCACCAACCACTCTGAGAGATTTACGCCGAATTGTCGTCGAGGAGTGGGACAATTTGGACCAACAGTGTCTTGATGAACTTGTGGATAGTGTGCCACGGCGAATACAGGCATGCATCAATGCAAGAGGACGTGCTACTGGGTATTAGAGGTAGTGGTGTGTACTGCAATCTGGACCACAAATGCTGAAAGTCTAGCTGTATGATGGTACAACATGCAATGTGTGGGTCTCATGAGCAATAAAACGAGCTGAAATTTTGTTTGTGTTGATCTCTATTCCCTTTGTATTTAACGGTTCCGGAACTCTTGGAACCGAGGTGATGCAAAACTTTTTTGATGTGTGTAGTTAAAACCTGAGACGCTAATGCATGGCCCACCGAACCATTGCAAATGAAACAACGTACACATTGAACTGTCATTTAGAGAACTTCAACATTTCCCTTCTTTTATAATTATATTCCAGTATACATATCGTATAAATATCGTAGAAAATATTCCCTTCATGTATAATGCTCATGAATAAATAACAAATTAAAACGTGGTGTTTTCTATTCGCCATATCAGTCATTAACCAAGCTAATTGGGCGCATGTGCGATGGCCAAGAATTTTACATTTTTCTTTATTCATTTAAAAATAAACGGTAACATTCTTTTCTTTCAAAGACACTCTGCTAATCTGCAAGGCAATAACATTCGTCAAAGTGCTTTACGATGTCAATTGGTTCTCTCAATCCCGCGGTAACAAAAATCAGCTTAGTGCTTTAAATATATAGATGGCAACGTAAATCGCGAAGAATTCGTTATTTTACCGGAATGATAAATGAAAGGTATGTTTTGACAATGGAATACCAATAGCAAGAAAGAAGAATACGGAAATAAAAATACATGCCGGAGGTGGGACTCGAATTCCTTCGACTATGCATAATGTTATTCAAAGTCTGAGACGCTATTGTCCGGGCCACCGAACCATGGTAATTGAAACGCAATATTAAGCTACATAAACATATTCAACTGTCAGTTAAAGATCTTTAAAAATTTTCTTCCTTTATAATTCTATTCCGGTATATATATATATCGTAGAAAAAACATCATAGAAAATATCCCCTTCATTTAAAATGCTCATAAATAACTATTAAATTACTACGCGGTGGATTTCTATTGGCCATGTCAGTCATAAGCCAAGGTGATTGGGCGCATGCGTCAAGGCCAAGAATTTTACATTTTTCATTATTAATTTATAAATATACGGTGTCGTATTGTGCCTGGATCTCGCATAGCAACCACCTATATCCGCTAAGATGGAAAGGATTGTAAAGGACGTTGATACCCAGCCAGATAAATCAACACTTCCCTACTATGTAGATAACTAGGAAACTCTCGGAACATATCGGTCATGGAATAGCACTACTAATTAATTACACATTAACTAGCCAAAAAACATCTAAAACATGATGGTAGGACGAGAATCTCGGATCTCGAGCGTGTGAACGGTGAAGTTGAGACTAAGTGAGTTCTAGTAATTAACCAGCAGTACTACCGCATGTCGATTATGAAATGAAAAGATGATCAGCTTCTAAAAAAGGGCAGGCACACTAACCAGTGGCTGAAAGTTTATTAATAAAATAATTTACATGCTATACAAATTTCCTAACATCAATAAAAATATTTAAGATCAAAATAAAATAAAACTAACAGAAGTAGATAGTCCTTCTATCTAGAAATTACCTTCCAAATGAAAGCATTCATTGAACAAAAATTATTCGCAAATAATAATTACTAAATATTTCCTTTGATAGTCACCCTGTGACTCGGTTTCAATCAACAGCCTGATATATTCAGCTATTTTCATAAAATTATAATTTACAACAAATAACACCCTAAATTATACATCTATCGTCTATAAAACATTAACATTATATAAATAAGAATTATTGATTATTTAAATATTTATAAAGGTTGAATTATCATGACCAGCACGATATTCTAACAAACTATATACAAGATCTCGCGTGATCTGACAATCTTACTGCGTTTCCGTCTACAAATATATTTCTTTTAATATTGTTCACAAACAATGTTTTTACTTTTCTCTAGTGGTTTCTGTCAATATCAATAGAACCTCCGTAACAAACAGCTAAGCTAATTACGATTCTGAAATGTCAACATAAATAAACAATTGCGATACTTGAAGAACGATGCGGGAATAATCTGTTACCTTAATAAATTGCGTGGATCTCGGAATTACACTTTACTGATATATACAACACAAATAACAACTTAAATGTCAGTTAACTTCTTCGACATACTGTATCAAACACTTTGCTCTCATAGGCAATACACTTATAAACCTTCCTGTACGATGAACAACTTTATAATAGTGCGTTATCTACACGCAAATATTTCTCCACATATTACTTTCCTTTCGACAATAATATTGCATGGCATTCTTTCATAAAACCCATCTTAATACATTCCATTCATGTATAAGAATCAGTGACCCTACTAGATAATCACAAACCTGTGAAATACCTTTCATGTTGCACTCTACCAACTCTTCTCCACAAACTAATTACCTTCGTGCTTCTTTAAACTTCAACAATATTTCTGTTCACTTTGTTACAGTCTTGCTGTACATTTCACTGTGCTTTAATTGACAAAATTCTGTTAAAAACCTTCATAACATATTATTCTCAACGTTACAATAATAATCTCAACATTAATAGAGTATAGTCCGCTCGTCTTCGTATTTAATAAAAATAAAACATTTCCTCCCATTCTAGTGTTCCTTGATGAATCAAATATTCATTTACTAATGTGTTTCGTTTCCTAATAGACCTCAGGTTGATCTACAAAACACCTGGTCTCTTGTTTCGTATTCTTCAGTTACTTTCTGTTCACTTTGTTACAGTCTTGCAGTTACTTGTTCACAACTTAAGGCATCATCTTGACATTACCTGTCAACGTTTTGATCCTATTTTCCTTTATTTCTGCATTATGTTAGTCACCAATGACTATAACAATGTTACATATCAACAATATTACGCTATTGGAATTGTTATACTTGAAAAACTATTTTTAAAATATTGCACTTATTTCATGACATATTAAATTTTTAATAACAAATACATTAGCATAATTCATTTAAGCTTTCTCTATAACACGATGCGATTTTGCAATATTGACGCATACTGTAGTGAGTTACGCATTTTATTATCGAAGCATACCATTTATAAAACAGTTTCGTTTTAAAGTTAATATAATAAAAGCTTATCAGCAAAAATTCAAATATAAAATATCTAAATTCCAAGCGATAGTAAAAATACGTCAAAAAACTACACACGCTGACGTGGCATAAAATTTACAATTAATTTTATAAAAATGACTACATAATAACATGGGTTATGAGTAAAGAAAAATCTTCATATAAGTTGGTCACATCTGAAATACCCTCCAAAAATACCACAAACTACTGAGATATTAGAACAATCATTCGTCTACCTTTCGTGTTGATCAGCTGAAGCGATACCTGACCTGATATGCAAGATGTTCCTCTCCTGGTCTGGCACGCGTCCGTCGTGCGCACGGGAATAGGTTCCTGCCGGCTGGCGAGAAATCAGCTGTGCGGCCCTCACTCCTCCGTGAACACCTGGCTCTGAGGATTCGCACCTTGCTAACGGGTCTTCAGTCTTTTCGATATAAAATCTGGAAACTCGTAACCGGATCGAACGAACTCTTCTCCCTGTTGGCCTCTGGTAGTATCTCTTCATTATCATGTATCGAATGTTCATTGTTGCAAACTCCCAAGTTGGTAATGTACGTCTGTGTAATATCATTGTTGGTAAATTCAGATTACTGCTTGATGGGAGTGCAGTCGTAGAATCATGAACTCAATGCTGTCTGGTCCACTCTGAATTTTCACTCCGTGAATGTAGATTAGCTTCCATCCATGGTTTTTTAGTGCTGCATTACAATCTTCATAACAATGTCGAAATGAGAACTTCCCCCCTGACTTGTAGTCTTCATCATCGTATTGCTTGATAAATATGCTTAGTAATAAATTGTTCTATGTAGCTGTCGATGTATAGTGAGATACTTGTAATGCTGTAGTAGTAGTATTGTTTTATAATGAAAGCCTCTTCTTCTGTGCGATGAATTATAAAACTGTCGATTCTAGTTTCAAGTTATTCCTTTCCATTTATTGCCGGCATCTCCTATTCTTCCTCGACTGGTGTGGCGTCTCCCTCCGGTCAAGACTTGATCTCCTTGCCGTACTTCGCTTATACATGCGAGCTCTTCTCAGACGTTCAGTGATATAGGTCTGCTCTCAACTTGTCGCAGTGAAGGAATGAATTCTGCTCTCTTCATTGCCGCGCTTGTGGCTGTCTGAAATCGCGGTCTAGCCTCAAACACAGTCCCTATTACTGTAATTCGGCCACATCTTCTCTTCTATACTTAATTATTTCATTCGGTTTTGATAAGAAAATTTCATTTTGTCTTTGCTAACTGTAGAAGTGCGTATATCGCTTTATATAATGAAATTTAATATAATAGCGATTCCCCCAATATTTTTGTGGTTCATTCTGATTGGCTCCTGAGTTATCAAAAAACTCATTGTTCTTCCCTCTTATCAGAGTGTCGTGTGCACAATTTTGTTGTTGTCGACTCGGCCAACAAAAACCGGTCCTAGGCTTGCTAACTTCAAGCCTTGGTCATATTCCAGTGTCTGAAGATTGGACTCTCCATTGATTAAAATAATATTCACTGAAGTATTTCCAAATATAATTCTCCAAAAATGCTCCAAATTTTTCCAAAAACACATCAATATTTTCCATTCACCTCAGAAAATAATTAAGTGAATAAAATTTTGTTCCATTTCTAATTTTCAATTCTTGCATGATTTTGGTGCTTAAGTCGGTTTGATCCTCGGCTCTGACAATGCCTTAAGTCTAACTGAATTCGAGTTCAGTATTTTTTACTTTTAAAGACACTCTGCAAATCTACAAACCAAGAGTTTTCGTCAGAGTGCATTAAGAAGTCAATCTGTTCAGCCGTTCTCTCAATCTTGCTGTAACAAAAATCACCTGGGTCCAACAGGAAGCTTTCTTGATCACGTGCTGGAATGCAATGAGCTGACATCTGTTGGCAGTTGCTGGAACTGATTGTAAGTATTGAAAGTGGGGCCGAATGACAGCTTCGGCTGAATAATAACAAACTCCTTTAACCTGGTATCTATAAAATGTAAATAACGTAATGATGCGGAATCTATACATACTGTAGTATGAAACAAAGTCCTCGATTCTGGGATGTTTCGGGTAAACTCGAGAACCACTGGATGGATTTTGATGCGGTTTTCACCATTCTGTAAAGAATATCTCGAGGATGATTTCTGCAGAAAATAATTTATTTATGATCAAAGGAAGCCGAGCAGTAACGATTTCAGGGGAAAGGTCGAAAAAATCTGGCGCCGAGCGCTTTGTAAGCTTACGCTGGGCAAACCGTTAAAAATATCTAAATACTATGAGTGTAAGAATTGTTCAGAATGAAAAGTTCTACAAAAAAAAATGTGAATGCATATGTCTATCATCAATACATCGCCGACTATAAGTAATTTACGTTTTATTTTCTTCCAACCGGGTCCATTCAACTACTGAGGCGACAGTTTACGAGCTAACTAACTGCGAGTCTATCATCCCTGTTACAGCCTAGCTATCGGGCGAACCTATTGCCCCAGATACAGCCAGCAGCAAACCGTTGAGTCGTGTTGAGTTAAGACTTCTGAGAAGGGTGGTTGTGTTTGGAGTTTCCCCGGAAGTGCAACTCGGGTATTCTTCATTTCGCCTATGAAACACAGTCAAGTTAAGATTGGACGGGAGGGGAATTTGAGTTTCATTCACCTCATCATTCCCTGAAAGTGCAACTCTCATTTCGCCTGTGAACTTTTCGTTCCGCAAAATTTACAGTCAATTAAAGATTGGACGGAAGGGGGATTATATTATATTAGATTATACTGATTGGCGTTTAATCTCTACTCTGTATGAAACAAAGTCCCCGATTCTTTGATGTCACGGGTAATCTCGAGAACTATTGAATGGATTTTGACGCGGTTTCACATTCTGTAAAGGATATCTCGAGGAAGGTTTCTGTAGAGAATAATTTATTTATGACCAAAGGAAGTCAAGCACTAACGATTTCAGTGAAAAGGTTGAAAAAAATTGGCGTCCGTGCGCTATTTTAGGTTTATGCTGCGCAAACCGTTAAAAATATCTATATACTATGGGTGTAATGATTGTTCAGCATGAAAAGTTCTACAAAAAAGCCCGGGAGAGCATATATCTATATGGGCCGATAACCTAGATGTTAGGCCCCTTAAAACAACAATTATCATCATCATCATCATCATATAGCCTTCTTCAATACATCACCTACTATAAGTGTTTTTACGTTTTCATTTCTTCCAACAACCTCCATCCAGTTACTGAGGCGACAGTTTACGAGCTAGCTAGGGGAGAGTCTATCACCCCAGTTACAGCTTAGCTAGTGGACGAGCTTATTGTCCCAGATACATCCAGCAGCAACCTGTCAAGTCGTGTTGAGTTATAAACTTTAGAGAAGTGTGGTTGTGTTTGGAGTTTCCCTGGAAGTGCAACTCGGCTTTTCTTCATTTTGCCTGAGAACTTTTTGTTCCGAAAAATTCACAATCAAGTTAAGATTGGACGGAAGGGGCTTTGTGTTTCATGCACCTCGCCATTCTTAAATTACGTCCGATAAGAATTTGATGAACATGCATCTGCATGACAATATAATTAATAGTCCAGTGAGTGATTTTAACCCATCGTGCTGAGAAGTAAAATGGATATTGGTCGCTGTTCATTGACATCGAAAAAAAGCGCTTATCACGTAATGCATTCATAACTGTTCCCGGGCGAAGCCGGGTCGGGTTTCTAGCGTGTAAATAAGTAACTTCAATTTAAGGCAAACAGCATGAAAATCGGCCTGGTGGAAGTGGCAGACGGATTGTAGATAGAAAGCATAATAATTGTCATGTATGGGCGAATAGCATTATGAGCCGGTCAATTTGATGAAATACTAATAATAATTGAAATTAAGAAAACAATAGTGATGGCATGTGTACCTTTCATATAAATCACATTTCATTAAATTGGTCGAGTGGGGAGTTGTTGGCGAATTTCAAAATCAAATGCCTTGTGTTTTAAATATATAGTTTATTATTATTTAAATCTTAAAATGGGCACCAGGCAATTTATGGAAGGCAGACGTAGGAATGGCAAGCTCACATACACAGCAATATCTGCACCTCAGTTGGGAGTTCCCTTTAGTAATATTATAGCCTCTTTTCATACGTACCACTGCTCCCATCCACCTCAAAACTCTCCCGAAAATTTGACAGATATTTCCGGTGATGGACTAAATAGAGTCTGGTGCGTGACCAAAAGTGTGACGAAATATAAGGCAAACCTTTCAATCTCAAAAACAAAATATTGCAGCCACATTAGACAATGGGCATATGAGTAGTATTTTAAGATAGTAAAATGATCTTAAAATGGTACTGGTGCTTGCGTTGTCTTGAACCAAACCTATCATCGTTGCTCATGATAACACATATAAATCACACCCCCAGCACAGAGAAAATACGTCCTAAGTCACAAGATGAAGCGTTATCTACAAAACATACATACGTCATACTGTACTGGAAGATTTACTGTATTTTTGGTACTGTTTTATAAATATTCCTAAATACCGTTTCAATTGCATATCGGTAAGAAATATACTCCATTTAGGTTGATTGGTTAATTAGTTTTGGAGATATTGACAATATTTCGCTCCGCCGCCATGTAAATTGGTGACATTTATCACAATTTAAAAGGCAAGGTTGGTTTAGGTGAGGTAGTAATAAATCCTTACAAAGTTTTATTTCAATAGGTCCAATCTATATGGTTTTATTGCAGGAGGCGCATACACGTATTGTATACCCGCGCGCACGTATACACACACATAAAGATGAAATGTGATCTGCAGTTCTTGTGATAAGAAGGACTAAAACTGAGTTCGTGTCTGTCTGCTTCTTTATTTGTTCACAGGCACATGTCCCTAATTTTGGCAGCGTTTGTCCAACATCAACTAAAATAATGAATAAATGGCTGGGCCTATGAAAATATGTAGTGCACCGTGTGAGCTTGAAATTATATTTTCTACAAGAAATGTGACATGCACTTCCTTCGTTATTCAAACATAAATTGATGTGCGTATCTTGAGTTCATAATAATTTACCTGGAAGAAAATATGCCAGTGATATGCTAGGTAGGGAAAGAAATAAGAACAGGTTGGTCCATTTTATTATAGGAAGAATTAATTCTCCAACTTAAAATTGTCTTTCCGGGTAGTGGGGGTCCTTTCACCGGGTTTGTTATGTGTCTAAACGTTGACTGTTTCAAAACCTCGTCGATTTAGCAGGAAGTTATTAGGTAGTTTGAAGAACAATTACCCATATGTCTCTTCAGATCCATTTAGAGACATATAACACGAACATATATTTAATACGAGCAATACATTCTGTAGAATTGTAGGGAGAAGAGACGGTGACGCGTAGAAATAAAGGAACTTTTATGGTGGTATGTAAACTCAATTCTTTTCTATTGGCACTTACGAATGTTCTCCAACTGAAGTAAATCGGAAGTAACGTAGTCCTGAATTCCGAAGTGCCCTCTTGTTTGAGCTCAATCGAATACCTGAGACAGTAATATATCGCTCTGCCTGTTGATTCGTGCGGTAGTCAGAACAGCATAGCAGATTACAGATATGTTCACCGCGTTGTCGTTAATATTGGCACCAGGTAAATGAAATTTAAATTATTAGACAAACAACCTTTTGGTTCAAAAGGCCCTGGGTTTTGACTCACGCTTGATCAAAAAAGTAATTCTGGTCTGAGTGCTAGAACGGTTGGATACTCAACATCGTAAGGAGAGCTGACAAGTGATAGGAGAAGGGTAGGAAGAAAGGAAGCTGTAATTTAAAGTAACCATTAATTTCACAATCCTACGCCCAGTGATCTCCTTTTTACCAGGAATATGATCCACCGGACGTGACAATTGATCACGAAGATATCCCATCTCCCCCATGATGGAAGCCAAGTGCTAGAAGGGATGACCTCAAATTCCACCTCAGCCATCGTATAATTGATAATAAATGGGTTCCTAATTCTAATGAAAAGAGGCATCAGCCACCTTATCCCCAATTCTAGTCCCACTAACAAGTACACACAGCAGTTCAATCACAAGCATAACTGATTCCACATACACAAGTACATGCTACTGTGATGGCCAGGATGTCTCAACCCTACAACCAACAGTGAAACGTCCCTGCCGCTCATATTGAAGCTATCTCGACGTAAAGTCCACAGTGAATCAGCAGAAGAAAGTGGCAGCATATTCCAATGTCACACGGGACAGATCAAGATGAGAAATGAATTTACACTTGATTCGTGCTCAAGATGACATGATTGACTTAAGCAACTCAATCGGAGACAATTGGCTTAGGTATCTGACCAAGATAAACGGACAACTTGTCATGTAGCGAAGTTTCCAACACGGAGTAATCATGCCATCTACCCATCTACCCCGCAGCACTTAGCATAGATGAGTGTAATGGCGCAGCAGTTAAACTGCTTGCCTCCAAATTAGACCACGTTTGATTCCCAGTAAATGTATTCGAGACTTTAGATGTTAGATTCCACGTCCAATGGTTCGGATTCCTTGTTAGATGGATGTTTTGTGGCTCATGATAACGAGGCTTATGGCCTCGTAAATCGAAAAGCTCCCTTAGTACATGGCCCTCCAGCTCAAGTACCCAATGGTGGACTCTGGGACGACCTGCTGTGACTGAGACCAAAGATTGCGCAGTGCGTATGAGTGGTTGAGAAGGTGGCATGGGCTATTATGATATACACAAATCAGATCAAGCTTTTCTTGCCCGGTGAGACAGATAGTAAGGTAAAGGGAATAGCATTGAACTGTGCACTAAATTCACAGCCTCATCCAAGGAACATGGGTTGGAAAGGAGTCTTTTTAGGACAGACCCAAGTTACACATATCACAAAGGTGTCATAGTGAACTATCACACGCTGAATATAAAGTATTACTATTATTAACTCATATTATAATAAACTTACATACCGCAAACTAACAAACTTAAGAGTCCAATTAGACATTTACGATGTGTAGATGTACCGACTGAGCATGTCAGCTGGGAGGGCAAGTACTGACGATGAAACCTGAGCGGAAGAGAACTAGAAGAATATCCCATCTTTTTGGTGCCTCCATATGGAGCACATGAGTGCTACTGGAGCTATGAGCTCTTACCTCCTTCCGCCGAGAAACACTTCAATGAACTTCATGACAGGGACGTAGCCAATACCTGCTCTTCCAGGGTGTCCAGTCCTATTTTCTGATGACAAACCCAATCGGTAAATCTGGGCTAAACACACTCATTTATGGTATAATAGATCCAAGAATTTGCTTGAGGGAAATAATGCATTATGGTATCAGTTTACAGCATGAATATTCCTCCTTTTAATCATGGTTGCCTTCTTCAGCTGCGTTGTTGTCAATTCAATTGAGGGGCTTGGGCATCGTGGTCATATACCCCCTGCACTAGGGTATGTGGTGAATTTGTCAGATAACCTGTGTTATTGTGGTGGGTGTAATAGTAGCAGTGTGTGTATTTGTAATTCAGGTAAGGATTGGGAAGGAGGCGGCCGTGGCCATCAGTAAAATACCACACCAACATATCCCTAACGTAGAGGTGGGAAAACACGGAGAACCACCACTTCCAGCATGGTTGAGGTGGGAATCAAACCCACCTCTTCTAATATCTTCCTAACGAGGCTCAGTGAAAATCTTTCTGGCCCTCATTCTAGAATTAAATTTCTTGGCAGAGCCGGGATTCGAGCCCGGACCTCCGAAGGGACAGCCTAGAATGCTAGCAGTTGATTGAGTAGAAGACTACAAGAAAATACTTTTAGTCGGTCAGCACACTGAACTGCCCAATGAAATAAGAGTGAAATGATAGCAATCGAATAACTAGCATGAAATAAGTCTATAAGCGCGAGAAATGGCTTGGATACAGGCCGGATGTTTGTTTTAGACGATTGCCCTTGACCTTGAAGCCAGCGGATGAGCCTGTACACAGTCACTCTCTCATCCTATCGCTTCGCATTTGTCACCACCGATCTGATGTAATGGAATTCCTAACTTGAGCACGTGGCGACACCGACTTGCAGACAGTACAGTCAACGTCGAAGTATTGTGTGACACAGAAGTACACGTTACGTATTTACGAACAGAACGTCATTATATTTGCCAATGACTGTACTTAAGTAGGAGTGTGAAACAGCTTTGTCAATCATCGGACCGCTTGGGGCAGCTGATAACAACACAGGTACTGCTGTAACTCGCCTCCAGGCATCCATTAAGATTTTTCACTCGTCTAAAACAAACGTCCGGCCTTTAACAGACGTGATAAGAGAGTAGTCTTGTGACCGAATACAGCACATTGGGACCAAAGTGATTTTACATGTTATGCTTGGTGTTTCATTACATCCTACTGAAGTATAATAGACACATTTCTTTGCGCGTTTTATATCATATCATTTGTATACCAAATCTTACAGGGAAGTCTTGTTTGAGTTAGGGACTTGGACATTGACATTTCAGTCCCACAGAAGTTCCACTTCCAACTGCCAACTGCGCTTTGGCTATCAAATGGCTTCATTCATTATTTCCAAAGCAGTAAATATTGTGCCCGCCAGATGAGGTGTGTGTGGCCTCCCAGACAACCCCATCCTCCAAACACACCACATGAGAGGATCGGATGCAATTCTAATGGGGCTGTCCAGCACGAGATTCAACATTCCGCAAGTATCAGGTCCAAACGGATGTAATGCCGTTGACACCCTAAAAGTACGCCCTCAAAACACAAATTTAGTAAATGAAAACATTCCGGCTTAAGTAAAATTCGAAGAAATCTTTATTCAGGAATCAAACCCCTATCCTACTATACGAGGGTTTTAATCGGCTAATCCGCAAAGCTAATAAAAAATAACCCCTAACTGAACTAACTTCTATCCTTCTCGAAATGTCCTAATTACATAAAAGAAAACAAAAGCAACGCTTGGGATGTGGTACGACGAACAACCCTGATTGAAGATAAAAGTAAGGATGATGAGTCCAAATAGAAACATCATAAATCAATAAAATCAAACATGACAGCTAAACTACAGTAAATTATACTTGTACCACTCCCGTGTTTACAATTAACATTACCTAACTTAGCTAATCCTACTTGACAATAAACAACGGCGAGAAGCGTCCATGGAAAGAAACAAAATTGACAATTTCAAAGCCAGGATGACAGTTATAGTATTTTAAGAATTCAAAATACGATAAAAGTACAATAACAAAATACATAACATAGAGTAAAACACACAAATAAATAATACACTCAGTAATAATGTTATTAATAAAGCCTTCGTACCCAAATCAGAAAGCTGTATGCATCTAATTGTCATCTAAACATGTATAACTACATTGGCGTACGCACAGTAAAACTTCGTCTGATAACGCATGTTATCACTTGGACCACGAGTTACCAACTAACGGTTGCCAGTGATCTCCGTCGGTCAAATTTGTGTCAGCTCTCTAAAATTAAATTTTGCTTAAGGAAATACCTTATATTATATTATATTATTTACTGAACTCAGTAACATCGTAGAATTAAGGTTGATTATATTCCATGATTTTGTATGCGGTTTATCTCGTTGTTTTAAATCATTGTTTATGACGATTGACCATATGACGCAAGGCTGCGAAACGTAAGACTCCATAGAGTTACTTACTCAAAACGTGACACTAAACAGTCACGTACAATAGCATAAGATACAAAATGGCTCATAGAATTACCTTAGCGGCACAAACAGCTCGCAGGATAAATACACCACGGTCAGTTTAGCAACATGCCTTTAGAACTGCCGACGATCATCGTATCAAAAACACGGACAAAAATACCATCATAAGTGTCCACAAGAATGGACACCATAATTAACAATTTAGCTAGCCTGATACATGAATGTCTATCGATAATATCTGACAAACCTCTCATAAAAATAGAAATCTAGACATGAGTAATTCCAATCGCTTACCGATCATAGCGATGTTTCAGAATATGGGAATATTCAATCACCCTGTGCAAATATTCAGCTTCACAGCTGTGAACTTGGTCTCATAAAACCTTTTCAACATGGCTCGAAAGCATTCCATAAAAACAATAAACAATCTTAAAACTCATTTGGCAGTCAAGGTCTCACAATGAGAAACGCTGAATTGTGGGTATTGCGTTTCAAGTTAGTGGCCTTGAGTGACTGTAGCAAGTCCACTCGTATTGTGTGTATCACTGTCAATGAAAACTTTGCATACAGGAATGCAATAAAATGTCATTCACACTGGGTTCATTTATCATTGTCCTAACCATGACCCTTTATAAACACACAATGGGTATAATGCAATGTCCTAATCCTAATAAGCATGGTTATGAAGATATACGTAGAAAGATATGAATGCATTTACATGGCAAAGAAAACAATCTGGCAGACATGCAAGTTGTCTGAACTGCTTTGCTGACAGTTTTCTAAAATCTATAAATTTCACATGCTCGTTCTTGGAACGAACAATAATATTAAGACAACACACCAGCCTTATAGTGTTTTGAAAATGATACTATTTATTGTATTCTGGACTGAGACAGTTCAACAACAGACTGCTAGTACACTTTAACATTCCTTCTGGAATAATGCGGTACTTTGATCCACTAAAGAAAAACTTAACAAAATTCGTAACAGTTAGTGAGTGAACCTCTCCTCATAAAATCATATGCCCGTCAGTGGCGTGAGAATAATTACATGAATAGGTTGCCGAAGAAATTAAACATGGGATTACAATCCTACCATAAAACGCAGCATGAGCTGTCTAGAAAATTATACCTCTCAGCTAAGCAAAAATGTAAAGACTCCTAATATATGTATATACAAAAATTTGCAAAATGCACCAGCGTGTAAAAAGCCATGGGAGTCTCACCAATCAGCTTCGAATCAAACGATGCAGAAGCTGGCAAAGCAGAAATATACTAGAACAATGACTACAAAAAAAACTAGCTATATGACAGTCATCATCACGGTTACTTCGAAACTATTCCACCATGACCGCTAACCTCAACAGCAAGGAAATTTACAGGAAGACTCACGGCGGATTGTGGTCCACCTCATTTCCAACAAGGAAATTTGAGGGGTCAATCAACTCCTCGTGGCATAAAGGAAATTCCTTCATTTCTGAGGACTTGTCCAGCCATTTTTTCCTCTTCTTCCAGTCCATAATGCTGTTAGTTCCTCCACATCTCCACCATAAGCTTGGCTTAAGCTTCCATAAGCATCTTAGTAACGTGGGAACAAGTTACCTCTACGTGGTTGAGTATCAGCATGTCGTAGACGGATGAAATATGACTAATCACTGAATTTAAGCGTAAGTTTGGTATGGGTAACACTGACTCTACATTTTGCAGACTTTTATCAAAAGAATGGCCTGTTGTCTGCTCACAGAATTTGCAGATACGTCTGGTATCTATCACACAGATTCTATTACTTGTAAAACTTCCATCGCCGAATATCACAATGATCGTTTGGCGTAAAATTCCGGCTTTTATGCAGCACGGTTTTATATTATGAAACTTGTGTAATCACGCTATAAATTACGGTGATACTGCTAATATTCGAGATTCACGAGTTACACATAAATAGGCATCTGCCACGCGATATAAGTGCTCACAACGTTCAGATCTGTAAAAACGTAGTTTTACAAATTCGGCGTGAATTTTGCGTCGATGTTATCACTAGTATAATACTCACAGTCTTTATATCACTTACAAGCACACTATGTGCTAAAATAACTCGATGAAATCAGATTCACTGATAAAACGTGGACAACTATCGTCCGAAAGCCTGGTATACTCAGGCCTTGTCAAATGCACGTCTATGCGTGACCAACATATGATAGGGTATGCTTCCTCTCGGAAGCAGATGTTCCGGGATTGACACTTACAAAGTCGTGCAGCGAAAACTTATGTCCGGTTCGCATCTCTACGATGATATACCTTTACCTTTATGAAAAAGAAAACAATTATTAAATCCCCGCAACGTGGTATATGATGCAGAATGACGTGTTATGATTTATACAAGTATGCATAAATAAAGTTCCATTTTCAATTCATCAGAAAAAATATTCACAGGATCTTGGCAAAGTCAAAAGTATGTCTGAAGCTCGAGCATGCTTCCAGGGTACGTTCAGCATATACTGGTTGTAAAATATCCATGCTTCCAGAGAAATCATCATCAGGATAAGCTAACACGGGCTCAATATACCCACATTTTTCAGCAAAGAACGAGTAATTAGAATAATTAAATGCGTACAAGTCTGATCATCTTCATATACTGCCATTATAATTACTTCTCAAGCAGTAATTGGGATTACAGACGAAGACAAAGCACGCACGTTGATGTTCCACTTTCATCTGCCTACTGTACTCCAGTTTCATTAATTATTTTGAAAGTGGTGGATACACCACTTGGTTTGCAAGGAGTTCCAATTATAACGTAAAATATTGTATACACAGAAATTCTGCAAAACATGTTCGAGTCTCAATCTATTTTTGTCTATAATAGAACATTATGCAACAAGCCTATAATGGCAATAATTAAAACACGAGTATGTTTATAAATACATAAGAGTGCCTTAATTACAATTATAGGCGAGTTGCATACGTCTGTTTATGTTCGACGATAATTATAACTTTATTTTATGTTCGAACATAATTATTTATAAATATCTGTCGAGATTCCGCCAGTTTTGATTACTGCACTGGGACGCAGAGAATACCTTTTATTCGACCACGGCCTCCTCGAATACCCCACTATAACATTACCCACGAATTGAAATTTAAAATAGGACGTCGTGGAAGCCACCGCATGTGAGATGCTATCCTTACCTAATTGGTCAAACGGCTGCATCGTTATGAAAACCTGGGGCTCTGATTGGTGTAGAACCTGTATCATAACGAAACTTGAACTCTTTAAAATGCAGTTTTCTGGCATATGATATTTATATTTTGGCATCGTCGAACATAAATATGTTTGGCTGTATGCTGAATTTCAATTTAATACGTTTCCAATAACCACTTGCTTTTTTCTATTTTAATGAGAATTCTGTTCACGTGTCAATGCTCTTACGGTGAAGTGTGAAAGCCTCGCACGGGTTCAGTAGTGTATATTGCATTAGCCTTCTAAGATAGGACTCTGCCTCAGGGAAGCACTCAATCCACTATGCAACATTTAAGGAATGGAAGTTTCTAGATTTACGTGAATGTTAATCTTGAGACCATGAGCCACGGGACCTCCATTTTACGTGGAATACGAACCACAGGCCATGGCATTTCACTTAGAAAAACTCACATGCATTGAAAGGGAATCGAACCCGGTCCTCCGTGGTGAGATGCCAACAACTTGACCACTGCGCCACCTCGCCCCCCGCAACATTAAACTATACTATGCGATCATAACGGCTGAATACAATCAACACACGTGGGATGTATTAACAGATCAGTATAATCAGCGCCTCCGTAGCGTAGCGGTCAGTATGGTTAGCTGCCTCCCCGGAGGTCCTGAGTTCGATCCCCGGCTCTGCCAAGAAATTTGAATAGTGGTATGAAGACTGGAACGGGGTCTACTCAACCTCGGGTGGTCAAAATGAGGGGGTTCGATTCCCACCTCAGCCATCCTCGAAGTGGTTATCCGAGGTCTCCCACTTCGTCATCGGGCAAATGCCTGGATTGTACTGTACCCGTAAATTCGGGAAGATGCCTGTTGGGAATCCATTGCAAAAGTTGTATTTATGTATTCCTGAATGAAGCTCCGGCAAAATCCATCAGAAATTGCTCTAACAAGGTCTTCGAGAATCTACACAGTATTGATCAGTGGTATCGTGGCTACACAACAAAATCACTCGCTCAGAAGCTCCAACCTATAAATGGATCCTCGATACCACTGTTTCTAATTATATTTAAAATAAATCACTTGACGACAACATGAACAAACGAACTAATAAATTTATTTAGCAATAGTAAACTAAATCTAATATTTAAACATTAAATAACAACAATTAATAAAATAACACACACTCTCATACGCACTCCTCTACTATAGCAAATACACTATTGCCTTTACTGTGCTGTCAGATAAATATAAACAAATTTTGAAGGGCCTGGGAATACTGTAAGTATTTAAAACGTTTAAGACAAATACCTTGCGCGCCACATATTCTTGAAAAGCTATATAAAAAACTGACACGCTTACTTGTAAAACACATAGTCACACGCTTTCAATGAATGACCCATTTCTCTATCAGCCGCGAAGTCGATTGACTTCAGAAGGCTGTGAGATCTCCATTATATAACAGACTGGCCTTGAACGAACTAACGGAAATACACATGTTCCCGCATTGACTGTGGTCGAGCTGTCAAGAGGACAGAGGCCGTGTTTGAAAGTTACATTCGCTGGTTATAAAATCCTTCATATCTCACATACCTTTCATACAATCACTCTCAGATTTAAACAGTAGCATCCATGCATTCTCCCTCAACATTCATGACTGTCGGGGTTGTTCAGTCATCCTTAACAACAAGAAAATAATTCATTCCAAAACCATGCATTCAGCAATACCCTATAATTCAAAAAACATCGAACGAATAATTATTTCAAAATCACTTACCTAACTAAATAATTACGATAATATATACAAAAATGGATTGCTATGTTTAATGTCCTCTTTAAACAATAATCCTTCTCTCCCTTCTATATACACCGTGTTCTTCGTATATACTATCATGAAAATTTACTAATGTTGTTATACTGCATACACTTGGTCATTGTAGGTTTTCTAGACAAAATCAGTCCAATGCGTTCAATTATTTAAGTTAAAATGCACGCTCCTAGTTAATTACAGTTAATAAAAGTATTAGCAACAATCTATGGACAATTACTTTCTCCAACTATTTTTCCGCTTACTAAAAATTTTGTCAATACTGCTAAAGTCGTAAATTTATATACAGGTATGTGTTCTCAACACACTGACTCCTCTTCTATACATAATATGCCATGATCTTATCAAAAGAACTATACTTCAGTAATTTTACTCCGATGTGGTAGAATCTTCACATGTGTACACACATCTCTCCATAAACATCATATATCCACTGCATATGGTATTAAAATAGCACCTACTATGTTGCACGATTCTTAATATAGCCATTGTTACCAACATCTCTTCTGTAGGAACTTGCATTTAAATTACTGGCATTATCTTCAGTATTGTAACACTCAATTACTGGCATATTTGAACTCTTCCTTTAGTTCCTAAAAGGCGCTTCCTTTAAATAAAGGACGACTTCGGACTAGTCGTATATGACCTCCGTAAGTTTACTTCATAAAAGATACTTAAATATCCACAGTGTTATCACATATATAATTAATAAATATACTATTCCGTCCACCTTTCTGATCTAGCTTTAATTTACACATCTATGTAATATCGGGTCCACAATACGACGCGACACCACATATAGTGTATAAATAACCACATATTGTATTTATCATGTCCATTAGAATTCTATCTTGACTAGGGTAAACCAGCTTCGAATCCCTGTCGTTAGATAAAAATTATCTTCTATCAAATTATGTTTCCTAAAACAATTAAATGACGAAAGCTCTTAGCTTTCACAAGTAAAGTAAGGATTGCCACTTTCGCAATGAGTCTCCATTCGATACAACGAATGTCTATGAGTATGACTTCTGTCACATCCGGGCAAATAATTCTTGTCAGAGCGACGTAAAATTCATAGTAATTATGATGATATATCAATATCATTCGTGGTTTCTCCTGATCTTGATGACTTCTGTACATTAAAGGTGACCACATTAAATTACTTTAAAAGATTTTAATTGGCATCTCCGACTAAATGTCTACAGCCATAAATCGAAATAAAATCCAAATCGTAGAAAATTAAAATGACTGGTCTAAAATAAGGAATACTGATTCCTTAAACGATTAAATAAATCAGTTCATAAACTGATCCGTAAATTAAAAAAGGAATAACTGATGAAAGACGATTATCTCAAATGATCTAGCAGAATAAGGTCTCGTTACACACATGAAGAATTAAAATATGTCGAAACATGTAAATACATGAAATATGGATTAAAACGTTTGCTAAGAATGTCACTATAAATCTCTCAATATACAAGTAAAACACACTGCTACCTTATTAGACGACATCTAGAAGTTCAATTTAAGAATTTTGGGAAAATACTTAGTTGTTCCTCAATCCAAGATACTGAGCTGGACCTCAGTTCTATTCCTCGGACCAGCAATCTCGGATAAGGAAAGACGTTTCCTCTCCTGAAACCACCAACCTCCGTCTGGCCTCGAATGTCATCCTTCTGGCATACTCTTCTGGGTTGCCGGGATCTTACGCTGGACATCTTGACAAATCTTCTTATGTTGTATTTTGTGTCTCCGTCATAGATATAGTGCAGTGTCATCATTGAGTAGAATGGTAGAAATATTCATATATATAGTGAATGAAATATTTCTAGAGCTCGTAGTCGTTAAATAATGTTCGTGAAATGACGTGAATGCACAAGATGTAGGAGTACATAACGTCTACATTCTGAAGTATTCTGGTTAACGAAGCTCCATGTTGTATCTATATTGTTTTAGATCCCTTAGTTGGGGGGGGGTAGTTAGGGATAAAACACTTGTGTTACTGTGACGATTTGGAAGATTGTTCCTGGGAGTTAGTAGCTTCCCGTAACTGGGGGAGCTTACCTGTGTAGTGTATTGTTTGGTACTTAAACGCTAGGGGGTGTTTCTGTAAAGATGCAGGTGTTGATTAGGGGATGGACCTCTAAACGCAGGCTACTATGCCGGCCTGCCAGCTGGACGGTGTGGGTAATACAATAGGCGTGCTGATGTCAGCGGCTCGACGTTACGTAGTCGAGTCGCGTGCGGGAAACACAATGCAGTCTGACAAAGCAGTTACTGGCTACTATGGTCACGGTCAATCGTGACGAAGGTCAGGAAGGGTATGAGGATGTAAAGAGGCGTGTAATTGACAATACAAGTGTAGTTTACTGACCATGTGTTTATTGGTCAGTGAGTGTGAATTTGTAAGTCCCTCTTGGGGGAATGAAGGTAATTATACAAGTAGAGTGTAGAAAATTATGAGTGGGTGTTTCACAAAGTAAAGGATTCTGAGCACTTGCTGAGTCTCACCTGATGGTGCAACTGGAGCAGATGTCGGCTAGGGCCTTCGGCGACGCACACTGTATAACATATAATGGCTCCAATTAGGACTCCACTTCTTATAGTTCTCGGCGTTGCGTGGTCAGCATTCCGCCGACGTAGCTGCCCCAGTTAGTTGTTGTGTAGATGTATATGTATGTGTCGCAAGTAGTTGGCTAACCTCCCAAGCTGGGTGGCCGCCTCTTGCTGTGTAAAGGTAATGTTCTGGTCTTATGATGTTGCCAGTTAGGGTGTTTTTAGTGAAAGATGGGGGGTGGCTTTCAGGGGGTACAGCCCCCCGGGCCTGTACAAGTCCTCTTCTTCGATTAGTTCACGTCCCCGCGAACGGGAACGGAACGTAGAGTGGGGGTGTCAATGTGATGAGTCGTTTTTGATTTCCTCTTGTACTTCTTCTTCTTTTCTGCCGTGTTGATGTAGGCGTGTCGATCTCGTGATGATGTGAGTTCAGCTTGTGCTCAGAGAGGTAGGTTGTGTGTTGTACATGTTATACATAGTAAATAGTTAATTTTTGGAAGTTGACATTTGAAGCATTAATAATAAAGGTACAAAAACAAAAAACAAAACGTGGTCATGACGTTAAGTATACATGTTGGTATTGTCCAGGGAGGAAAAAACCTATGGCTGGACGGGTGGTTGTACCGTCCGGCGCTGTGTGGAGGAAAAAATTGCTCCCTGTGATATATAGTTTAAAAGATGGAAGAGAATAGAAAAACAGGTGTCCCCGGGTATAAGTTAGAGGGATATATCGTAATGGTTTATTGTTCTTGGGATGAAACGGGACACCTTCACAAATTTGGGCGTTAGTAGAAAGAAAAATGAAAGATACAAAAGTGTATACATAGTGTGGCAGGGTTAAATGGTGTGACCATAAGGTTATATGCATAGATGTAACAGAATTGTGTTCCTGATGTGTAGGTTATACTGCAATTATTTATTTTCATATTACGTCGTGCATTTACATTTTCTTTTTACAATGATGACATGGTAAGAGCTATACTAATACTAATAATAATAATAATAATACGCTTTGCCAGTGAGCTTGGTACCTCTTTCTCATTATGTGATCACTTCATAGCGCTCTCATCTGGCCTTGGTCCTACCTTTTCGTCCATGGCCATTTTCTACCCAGCCATTTTACTGTGTTTTAGTGGCTGTGCCGCTAATTCACCCCTGTCGTGCATTTTCCCCCGTGGGTGAGAAAATTGCACCTTGGAAGCAAAGGTGAGCGCTTACAACCCTTGCGCTGTCCCTGGCTGCCGTAGGTCGCTCATTATTTAAGCGCTTTCTAAGAGTTGCGTCAGTGGCGTTCAGTGTCCCACGATCACTTCACGTTGCTGATCGCGTCGCCGTCACCTTATCGGCGCGACTTGAAAATGTAGCAAAGTGTATGTGTTTGTGTGACATCAGTGTTTTACATTTGTGTGTGATTCGGGATATGTATTTACAGGGTGTATGTACAGTGCAATGATCTTGACCTGTGAGACATAAATATTTTGTTAGTGTGTGTGCTGCTGTCCATGTTTTCTTTCTGCAATCCTGAAAGAGAACGCATGGGTATGGTTATACTGGACAATGCATTGTTGTCATTCATGCATGTATATACCTTCTAGTCGCCCTTGGCGCTTTACTCTATTCTTATTCTATGCCGGCTAGATTTCTATCTTAGCCTAATGTTGTTATCTTAATCTTACCTATCCTAATGTATTGTTATCTTAATGTATTGTGTTATCGGGCTTACCCTGGTACCGGTTTTTGGTAACCAGCTGCCGAAATGTTTTGCTTTAGTCTTAAGGTGCTTAGTCTAAATTATGATAGATAAAAAAAATATTTGGTATTTACAAGTCGAATGGTTTTATCTTAATCTAGTGCCGAAATGTGCTGTGCTATTATTTAGCAACAGCGGTTATTAAATTTGCTTAATTCTAAGTTGCGTTCCAAATGCAACTGTATTACATGCTAAAATTTCGACCGGAGCGATCGCCCGGGGCAGTTTTACCTCCCCAGATCACCACCCGCGTGTATTCTAGAAACACCGGTTGTCTCTAAAACCACCGGATTCCGCTCCCTTAATACTAGTTGTCAACATTTATATTAGTGATTGATACTAATAAGTACTAAATTTCCGGACGCCTGCGCTGCTGGAGGGCAAACGCATCGCCGTTATACTTGCCTGTGTTGTCATCCTTCTCCCTGTGTCATTCATTGATGTATTCATCATTGCTGGGTTTGCCCACGGAACCCCTCTTGGCAGCCCGCTGCATGCCTATTTAATATCTCTGGCCGCCCGCTGCGTTACCATTTATGTGGGCACTGGACATCGTCCGATAGAATAATATCATCCGGGAATTTTAGCGTCCGGGCATTCTCTTCGCCTATATTGGCTTTGCTGGGTTTGCCCACTCGAACCACTCTTGGCAGCTCGCTGCATGACAATTTAATATCTCCGGCCGCTCGCTGCGTTGCCATTTAGGCTGTGGTGACCCGCTGTCAGCCATTTATGTGGGCACGGGACCGAATGATCGCGTTCATTCCATGTTATTCATATTTCATATTATTCCTTATTCGTTTATTCATTATTCATTTGTTTGGTTGTCTTCGCCTTGGCCACGCGGGGCAAGGACTTGGCGAATCTAGGATTGGTCTGGCTGAATCCTGAGATTCTGCTTCACTTCTGCGAGTAGAAGACTAACTTCCCGCCATAGAAGCTCTACTCACTTACATACTAAACCAGGAGTCTAGTCCTAATTTGGTCGTCCCTTGGTTCCTCTCCAGAGTCCGGTGCGGAGTTGGCTAATTCTCCCCCCGTTTGTCAAAAGTCTCCCCAGCAGGTCTGGCTTCGATGCCCGTAGCACATAGTGGGTGTGACGTTTCTTTGTCCCGGGGACAGGCTAGGTACTCCCGGGCTTCCGAAGTCTGCCCGTGCTAGGTCATCAGCGCTTCGACCTTACGTAATTCCGTCTGTTATTTAGTCTGGGTCATTGAGTTAACTGGGGTAGGGCTCATCATCGCCTTCCCCAGCTCTGTTCCTGCGTGGCGCCTCTGCCCCTCTGTTTACGCTGTCATCACCATTCAGCGTGACTCAGATTCCTTAAAAAAATGGGTGTGATATGTAAAATAAGTGTATGGGTATTATGTAGTTATGTAAAAATTTTAAGTGTCCTGGGGTTGTAGAATCTTCTAGATGCATGGACTACTTCAGGCCTTCTGTTGCCACGTCGGACTTCCAGCGGTAATGCCTTGGTAATTTTCTTGGAGGCGTTAGTGGGTTTTTATGGCGTTGGGTCCCTTGTTATTAGGAACCGGGGGTGTTATTTGATGAAAGGGCTTAAAGCATGGTAGGAGAGGGTTGCGCATCGTTGGACTCCATGTTAATGGTGGCCGGGAGCCGGTGATGCTACTAGGATGTTTTTACAGTGAGTGGACTGGGTAGTGTGCCCAACTCTAGGAATGGGTATTCCAAGATTCAGACACCTAGATATCAAGGGAAAGGCTACAGCCGCTTTTGAAAGTTGAGATATTTGAATATCGCGCTACATTGCTTCTCGAAGGAATTGGAAAGAATATACCGATACTAGCATGTCAAGTGACGTAGCGAGGCTATTTATTGATTAAATAGTTAACCATGGAGTAGAGACTTGAGACTTGGATCAGATTACTGGCACGGCCAAATGAAAGAGAATGCACTTAGTATCAAGTAAATCGGACCAGGGATACTAGAGATATGAGGATTTCTAGATTTCAGCGTGATGACGCGTGACCCTGGCAGTTTTGAATAAAAGCCGGCCGGCCGAGGCATGGTTATCTCATTCCAACACAAGCACTTGCCGAGCAAGTTGCTGCTACGCTGAGCCAAGGCACATGGTTGCCGGATCTACGCAGAAGTAATTTTCAAAGTTGTGATAGTCACAAAAGTGCTGCGCTACGAACTGGAACTTAGTAAGTTTCCGGCGAGGAGAATCACTGAGGTGATTGAATTTTTTTTCTACAGACATTCGTGGAAATATTTATGTTTCTACATGGACATATGCTAGACTTTGTCTAGAATTAGTACTTTGTCACAGACCAGTAATAACCTAATACTTGGATATTTAAATCCATTTTAGTCAGTTTTCATATTTGTAACTTGTTAACCACTTCGATCTATCAGTACACTGAAGACCAGTCGATCACGGTGGTGTTCGTTAGTCTACGCAAGGGAAACTACAGGTTGCTTAGCGCATGGTAGATGGTGTTAAACCATGCCCAGGGAACGATCTTCAGAACAGCCGTTGATTGGTTAGACTGTCAGTGTCTTCTTGTATTGATAAGATTACCGTGAGTTATGTTACAACTGACATATCTAAGATTAGATCACTTAGATCTGACCCCATTTAAACAAACTGTTATGGCTTTGATAGAAGCCCATATTAAAATGGAACAACAGTTAATTCAAACGTCAAGAGATACTACCACTATGTCTTACTAGACGGATTGTGGGTATATAATGGCGGCCGATACAAGGATTATACGTGCTTGTCCGCTAGGGCATGTATATGGATAAATCTGGTACAGACCAGGTTCACTACGCTTCAAGACCATCAAGAAATGTAAGCCACATTTGAATTATATTATGCCTAGCTAATTGGAACAAACTATTTTTCGGCAGATGACCAACACATTTATTTTTCTTCGTATTTAAATCTTGCAATGATTTACGCAAGACATATTAGAGTTATTCTGAGTATTTTCAGCACTCAGAACAGTTTAGGATCGATGACCGAGCATTTCGAGCATTTATTTGAATATTTCATATTTTAGGGATATCACGGAAAACCGTCGATGTGAAGGTTGAGTTAAATTATTTTTGTTGAGGAATGGATATTTTTTCCATATTCGAAGGTTCGAACATGTGGATTCTCACATAATGAGATGATAATTAAACATATTTAAAATAATAATCCACTAATAATAATAATAATAATAATAATCCACTAATAATAATAATAATTTTTATAACTTTTCTAAATAATTCTTGGATATTATATTATCTAATAATCATATGTATTGAGAGAGAGCCTATGAAGTAGTTTAATCATTTCTAGTTTGGAACAGGAGATTTCCCGAAGGACAGTGGTTAGCGCAAGCCCGCATTCAACCAACATTTCATTTCTGGTTGAACAGTTAATATTTGCAATGAGCAAAGTATATTTTTCAGATAACACGGAGAGGCATGAAACGGGAAGCAATTGATAATTGTATCAAATAGGATATTTTTGTATTTATATAAAATCATGACGTAAATACACTCCAAAGTGAAATAAAGATTTTCATAAGTATGGTAAATTCACGGGTTGAACTGAATGGTAAAATAAAATAAACTTCTAAGTTTATTAATCTTCCAGTGTTAATAACAAGCAGAGGCTTGATTTATTGTATAAATTTTGGGAAGAAAATTTATGTGTGTGGAGTAGTTGAAATGCCATTCCCAGGTGCGCATGTTTAAGTCGCAGGAATGAGGAGGTTTTTTCGAGCATCAATCAAATAGCAGGTTCGATGGCTCAGGTTTATAGGAGTATTGGAACGACACATTTCGTCGTATGAATGACCCGAAGGTTATTTCTTAGAAACCATCAGTTCTTATTTCAACCTTGTTTACGAATTCCATTTAGACTTTGATTTTGCTAGAACCCGGATTTGTCATGATAGTAGTTTATTCTTCTTCAGAGGAAGACCTTTGCCGTTGTTGTTGTAATATTGTGTTCTTACACAAATAATAGAATGGGCCACTGCCAATTAAAAATAATTCTTTAACCACGAATAATTTGAAGGATATTTTCAATCCTAGTGCCATGAACTAAATGAATTTATCATGAAACTACAATTCTTATTTCCGCATTCTGTCGAAGAATTGCAAGTTGTGAAAATTACTAAAATGGCCATGAATATAAATATTTTTCTTAATGATGATTCTAAGAGGAAAGTCAAATAGTTGAATGGTTAAACAATTTATTAATCAAGTTGATGATTCAGAAATCATATATTTTGTTAGGAACTTGAAGTTCATAATCGAGTCACTTCTCAAATGTTTAATGTCAGAAGAACAATTATTTTTTGTTGTGCTTCGCACAGTTCTTCGATGCTATGCTCAAGGTCAAATACTTTTCAGATGTTATTAATATGTGTAAATAATTTGTGTTGATTCAATGATAATAATATTTTTCGACAATATATTTTTGAAACTGGAAAAATAAGTGAAAGTTAAAAAAAAATCTATGAACATTTATTCTACGAGTGTTAACATTATGTAAAAATTCAAACAGTGATCTACGATATTTCCAGTAGAGACAATTAAATTTGAACTGGATTTAATCATATATAATTTTGGAACACAGTCTACAGGACTAATAATCAGACTTGTGTTTCCAAAAAATAATTGTCAAATGAGTTTGGAAAATTTCTTTATATTGTGTAAATAGGAGTGTGGGTCGCCACACGTGAGTGATGCTGCTTTGAGCATTTTTGCAGTCAATTTTAAATTCAAAATAAAATGAGATAATTTTACAGGATGTGTTATACCCAATTGAATCTCCTTCTATCCTTATTGTTGCATTGAGCCAAAAATCAGTAAAACATTTTTTTCATTTGATGTCGTTTTTGCGATTTGCTTTAACCCATCTGGCGCTCCGGGATATTTTGACTCTCGTGCTGACTGATTATTGGTAAAATGCATATGTGGTCGTGCGGACTCCGGTCTAAACGGGCACAGTAGGTACTTCCCAGGTTTGCAAAAATTTTAAAAATTCCATGCAGGTGTAATAATGATAATAACCCTGGTGTGTGGGTAGGATATTCCATGCATGTGGCTGGATATGAGGCGTATCCGCTCTCATTTGTGGATAGGTATAGGCTGAGGTGTAATAATCCTATGTCCCTTGCATGCGGGATTATTTATTAAAAAAGAGTTGTTATTATGAATTTGACCTCATCTCTTTACATAGAGATGTGCATTACGCTTAATGTCGTTTTTCCGACTCACCCCTAATACTCGGGTGTAAGCATTGAGAACCAGGGCGTAATGGACCTTCTCTTTAGACGCATGAAGTCTATCAACCCCGATGTATATTTTTGCATGTAGTTTAGCTGTTTTTGTGTGTCCATGTGTTTGTGCTGGCTAGTGTTGTGAGTGATAAGGTTATGGAAGGAGAAGGGTGGTATAAAGGTAGCCCGTAGGTGGTGTCCTGGCCATTCTGCTGGCATTATCCATCTCTGCTCCTGTCATCCTCACTTGGTCACTATCCGCTTTCTATCCGCTCCTTGGGATGGCGAAGTGCTGTGACGCTGTGACGTCATGGCCTAATCTGGTCTCTCATTTATAGTGTTAAGGTAGCAAGTGATCGTAGTGTAACTGGTCATGTCCTGATCGCCTATGATGGTTTTAAGATTTAAAAAAACAAGAAGAGAAGTAGTTATTGGGGGGGGGGTTGTTCCTTGAGGGAATCTGTCTGTATTCGCCCCTGATTAGTGGTCGGGTGTGGGCAGGAGGTGCCCGTGGCTGTGGTTACTGAGGCTTGCGTGACTGTGGTTGCGTTCCGCTGCAGCGTGCTGGCGGGCGGGCTGATATCGGCTACGTCCTATCGTGTGTCGCGTGGCTGAGTGTCAGGTGGCGCGTGTGGCTTGTCAACATCTTTGTAAACATGCACCTGTGGCCCTAAGATAAATCCGGCCTGTAGTATCTGTACATTGCCAAATGCCAGGCCTATTATGATAGCGCTGAATCCTGTGCCACTGTATGCTATTATTATTGTTTATTTTTTGTGGTCATGTCTGCATTTCATTATCACTTCCGTTATAACAAGGGTGTCTGCCGACAGCAGTGTTGCAATGCTCTAGAATTCGCAACTCAGTGTTTTGTCGTGTTTTGTTTTCATGTCCTCGTATACGGGAAGCCTTTGATGTTACGTATGCCGGCTGCCGGAACGTGACTTTTGCCAATGTTTGTGTATTGATATTGTTGTGCATTCCGGGAGGGCCAGTGTGCTAATCTGTCCCGTTTTTGCTTACCGATGTTGTGTAGACATCTATCCTGCAAGACCTTTGTCTTGTGTAATTTTTATAACCTGTGTTTAGGAAGTCTATTTCCTATGTTTGGGGTAATCGAAATTTTGCATGGCTTTTTGCCGGACGACATGTGGTGTTACCTGTATCTAGGTGTTGGGCGCTATGGTTCAGAGGAAAGTATTTTGTGGTCGCTAATGCCCTAAGTAGGCTGTGGTGGCGAGTATCTTGGAACGAATCTATGTTCCTGTATGTATGGTAAAGAACCTCCCTGTCATTAAAATCGTGTGGCTCAACCGCTTATGTACGTGTATACGGTCCCATTTCCGTCCGAGTGGGAGTGAATTTTCCCCTGTAAATGGGTCTATTCGGTGTCTAGTCGTGCTGGCTGAGTTTTCTGGCCTGTCGTGATGCAAAAAACCCGTGTTTTGTATGTAAGTGATCTTTCGTTGGTCGACACTTATTGTTTTCCATGGTGTCCGCCATTATTGGGTATTCGGACCTGGGATCCCGTGTAATACTCCGTGTTTCATGTCAGCGTTGTCTGTTGGGATTTGAGCGTCCCTAGTGTGGTTTCTGATTGTGTTTACGCGCCAAAAAATACCATTGGTTAGTTTCTTTTTTTGCACGATGTATGGTGTTATTGTGAGTTCGCACCCGCCTTGTTTTAAGGTCCTGGTGTTACAATTTCCGTACTGTATGTACCATGGCACGTGTATTGTGTGTTTGTGACACACGGATGAAAATATGCGTTAGTGTGAGTGTTTGCTGCTATTCCGGACGACCCTCGTACTCTAATTTTGGGAGTTACAGGGTTTTAAAACTGGCGTAAATGACTGTGTATGTTACAGCCAGGACTGAAACACTGTTGGGTTGTCTGCGGCTGGTAAAAGTCGCCTGCTCACGAGTGTGTTATCGCTGACTGCGATAGTGTCTAATTTCATTGACGTGGGCATTACCTGTTACTTGTCTAGCGATGTGCATGTGTCCAGCACGTGTGTGTGGGCTTGGTTGCTCGCTCTCTTATTGTGAGCATCTCTTTCAGTCATGGAAAAGTACCTTCTGCTATTTATATATATATTGTGTCTCCCAAATTTGTTGTATTATTCTGGGCCTGGGGTGAATATATCCCTGTTAGTGGTAACTAGATGTCGTTATGTATGTGTGTCACCGGGCCGCTAGTTGCGTGTTTGGTGACTAGGTGTCGGAGGTGATTTTATTATTTTGTGCATATGAATGTCTGTCAGTGTGACTGTCCCTTATTGCCCTATCCTTCAACTGGACAGTTACCCGACCTTGCGTTCCTGGTATTCAGAAGGTTGCGGGTTCGAGACCGTCTTTGTCCAGGGTAATTATTCCTGGTGCCTTTTAGGCCTGTGTCTCCGGGACAGTTTAGCAGTGTTAGGTTCGTATCCCGGTGAGGCCATCGGGGTCCGAAGGCTATTTCTTGGCCTTCTTTTCCCGTCTGCCCGTGGAATGATTTCCCTTCCTTTTGACAGTGTTCCCGCCTTTACGTGTTGGTGTCGTTTTGCGGGTGTGATATGCCTTCATACGGCGGGCGTGTATAGCGTCCTTAATGAGTTTTCGTCCATGGCGCACGCTGACTATGTAATTTAGGTCAGATACCTTCCTGCAAACTTTGAAGGGACCTGACCAACGTGGCAGGAGGAACTCGGACACATTTTTCTTACGGGCGGAATTGGAAACCATAACCAATTGCCCGGGTGTGTATTGCACGGTCTTTCTTTGCCGATCGTATCGTTCTTTTTGTTTTCTCTGTGCCTCGGCTATGTTTTTTCTGGCGTCCATGCGAGCGATCTGCAAGTGCTCTACAGGGCTGCAATGTCCGGGAGAGTGTCCTGTGGGATACATATATTGTCTATGGGACTTCTGGGTGTATATCCGTGCAACAGGAAGTGTGGAGAGTGTTTTGTGGCCGTGGATGTGGAGGTGTTGTAGCTAAATGTAATGGGCTGCAGATAATCATCCCAGTCTGTCCCTGTGTCCTCCGTGAATTTAGCTAGGGCTATTCCGATTATTTTGTTCCTACTCCCTGTGAGCCCATTTGTTTGTGGGAAAAACTCGTGTTCGTGTACGCCCTTATCCTGAGTACCTCCAAAAACTGTTGGAGCACTCTCGAGGTGAAAATAGTACCTCTATCGGATAGTAGGGTTTGGAATAGGCCATATCGTGTGACTATGTCGAATAGGAATTCGACTATACTGTTCGTGTCTGCTTTGGGGACAGCCTTTGTGATCATATACCGGGTGAGATACTCTGTGGCCACCAGTATGTATTTATTGCCTTTTTCAGATGTCGTAATGGGGCCTTTAACGTCTATCCCGACTCTAAGAAATAGCTCTCCTACGGGAATAGGGTTGAGTAATCCATGAGGCTTGCCAGGCCTTGTTTTAAATCGCTGGCAAGTGTGACATGTCTTTACGAAGGTGTCTATGTCAGCCTTCATGTTTACCCAGTAATACTTGTCCCGGATTCTATGGTATGTTTTATGCGTACCCAAATGTGCCCCTGCCATTGGGCTATTGTGGTGTCCGATCATGATATTTTCTTTCAATGACTCCGGAACCGCTATAGGTGCATTATCGTGCATGGCTGTGGGCTTAAATTTCAGTACCCCGTCTTTGTCTAGGAAAAATCGCCTAGACAGCCGTGCCGTCTTGGAATCCACCTTATCCAAGTTTTTTAGTGCCAATAGAATCTGTTTCAAGTATGGATCACTTTCTTGCTCCTGTTTGATGTTAACCACCGTCAGGGCATAAGTGGGCATGTTGTCCCATTCGTGGTCCTTGCTGTCATCTGGGGGGTCGGCTACTGGCAGCCTAGACAACCCATCTGCGTCCAGGTGTGTAGCGCCTTTCTTGTGCTTGACCACAAAGTTATATTCATACAGGCGGAATATAAACCTATTGAGCCGTGAATTTGGGTTTTTGAATTTGTCCCAAAAAAGAAGACTCGCGTGGTCAGTCACTACCGTGAACTGGATACCATAGAGGTATACCCGAAAATAGTTCACTCCCCATGAAAATGCCAGCATTTCCCGCTCTGTGGCAGAGTATCTAGTCTCGACGGCCGTTAGTTTCCTGCTAGCATAAGCTATGGGCCGTATGCGCCCTTCTGCATCTTCCTGCAATAGGGCCGCCCCCAGCCCGTACTGGCTGGCATCCAAGTGTAAAAAGGTCGGCCTATCACTATGGAAGTGTTGCAGTAATGGTGGTGAGGTCAATAGTTGCTTCAGTGTGTTGAAGGCATCTATGTGTTCCTGTTTAATGCCGAAGGGCGTCTTTTCACGTGTGAGTTCGGTTAGTTGGTGGGCGATGTGCGCAAACCTGTGGATATATTTTCTGTAATACGAGGCCAGTCCAATGAAACTGCGCAATTGCTTCAAATTTGTGGGCATTGGGATGCCCGTTATTGCGTCAGTCTTCGCTGGGTCGGGAATAATGCCCTCTCTGTTTATAATATGGCCCAATATGTTAATCTGCTGTCTGGCAAATTGACATTTCGCAGGTTTAACCCTTAATTTGGCCTCTCTAATCCTTGCGAAAGCCTCCTCCAAATGTACGAGATGCTCGTCAAAGGTGTAGGAGAAGACCGTTATGTCGTCCACGTAGACTAATACTGAACGCCATTTTAGACATGAAAATGTTTTATCCACTAGCTTTTGGAAGGTCTGGCTGGCGTTACGGAGGCCCATTGGTAACCTTGTATAGGTATATAGACCGTTCTCTCTAACGAACGCCAGCTTGTGCCTATCCGGTTCATAGACGGGGATTGAATAGAATCCACAATAACAATCCATCGAACTGAACCAGCTAGCCCCGCCGAGGGCATCCAAATAGGTGTCGGCCCTTGGTAGTGGATAACTGTCATTTTCGACTAACTTATTGAGCCTACGGTAATCAGTACAGAACCTGTGGGAACCGTCCCGTTTCTTGGTCAGCAAGACCGGAGCACTGTAATTTAAAATTACCGGGACGATGACCCCCGCCTCGAGCATCTCTGTGATCTGAGTGTCGATGGCGTGTCTCTCCTTCTGACTCACCCTGAAGGGAGGCTGGTGTACTGGCCGGTCACTGGTGAGTGTGACGTGGTGTTCGATAAGGTCTGTCACTGCGAGATCCTTCATCGAATGGGCAAAGATATCCCTGTTGGCCCCCAGGAGCTCCGTGAGCCTTTTATTTTTCTCCGGTGTCAGGTCCTGTCTGTGATTCTGATTGGCCGCCTTTTCTGTGTGTGTGTGTGTGTGTGTGTGTTGGCTGATTGTGTGCAGTGTAGAGGCCTGGTGCTCGTGAATTTCTCGCTCCGCTCGAATCACATCTGTGTTTCTGGTGTATATCATGGGATGTGTGGTGAGCCTCTGGTCATGCTTTAAAAGCATCTTACCACTAGCAAAATTTATGCTAGCTTCATACTTAGCGAGGAAATCCATGCCAATTATGGCTGACGCAGAAAGATGTTCTATAACGAACATGGGGTGTGTTGTGGCAAATTGGTCTAGCCTGAGATGTATGTTTGCCACCCCCGTGTTTTCTAGCGTCTGAGCATTGGCCGCTACCAGCCGGATGTCACCCGTGACACCGTGTATTTGCCCTTCGGTAACGTGTTTTCTGTTTACACAACTTACCGCTGCCCCAGTGTCAATTAGGGCCTGCACCCTGTGGCCATTTATGCTGGCGTGTATCGTGAGTGCCGATACCTGGAGTCCCTTGCCCTGCAAAGATGTGTTATATAGGGTATGTATTGTTGTTGTTGTTGCTAGCGTAATGTCTGGGCAGGGAAGGCATGGAGCTGGCCGCTTATCGTACCTGGCACGCTTGGCCTCTCGGCTTACCTCCTGTCTCGAGTACTTTGCCTCGGTCAGCGAAGTGCGTCCACTGAGTACATTGCCTGCTCTCTTAACTGCCCGCGCTGTGAAAATAGAGGCCTTCTGGCGAACGTTTAATGTATTGACCGTTCCCAGCTTTTGTGTAGGTGTGTTTCTGTTTTGTCGCTCCTGGGAAGGTGTGTCTGCAAATGTGACTCTACGTTTGCATTTGTTACCCCGTTTTTTGTTCCAGGCGGTCGCGAGTTCGACTCCTGTTGCTGGTTTCCCTATGCCGAGTGAGCTCGCGCCCTGCGCCTGTGTGGGGTCACTTCCCGCCCCGTGTGATGGTGTAGGGGGTATGGTTTCCTGTTTGGAGGGTGTGGGTTTTCCTCCGTCTTGTTTGTGCGTGATTGTGAGGGGCGTATAGTGTCCCGCCCTAGGGTACCCTGTAAACAGTATGTTTAGGTCCCTGTCAAATCCCGCAGTTGTAAATAGAGGGGGCGAGTGCACATCAGTGTATACATGTATGTTTACCCTAAGCACCTTGCCGAGAGCGGTCACCTCTACGGCGCTGGCATAGGTACCGTCCCTTCCCATGTATTTTTGGTAGTCCGCCCCGGTCTGGAATGGGTTTTCCCGCTCGTCCGATACAAAATCCCGGTACTCTTTCCAGTTGGCCAGGATATAATGGACCGTTTTCTGCCTGTATTCCCTATGATGGTCCTCGGTATGCCGGACTAAAAAGCTAATGGCTCTAAACAGGCAGTTGCCGTCTCCTTGTACGGGGTGTGTCTGGAAACGGCCCGGGGGCGGATCGTCAGCCTTGGCTTTAGCTGGCTGTTTCTTAACCTTGCTGTTGCGAGTTTGTTTAGGGGAAGGGCCTCTCTGGTGTTGTGTTAGGGGAGGAACCTCAGCCGCTTTATCAGCTGGCCGAACCTCCCCGTCTAAGCGTTTTTTGGAAACGTGGGCGTTCGTCTCCCTGTACTGTATGTACGCCCCCCCCCCCTCGGGGTGGCTGCGCCAACTCCCCGCTTGCGGTGTGTAGCTAGGTGTGGGGAGTATTGCCCCCCTGTCTGCCCGGCGGGGTGCCTCATTCCTAAACTCCCTCGGGTGTTCGTCGGGGAGGGGATAGTGTTCCGGGCCCTTTGGATATGTGTTTCTAGTTTCCCGTCCTTTTATGTTTTTTTTGTCTGGCGGTTAATGCCCGGTGGTCCGTTTTCCTGTCTCCGCCAGGGTGGGGTGTATGTTTGCTGCTGCGGGGGCGGGTTGGCCCGGCGATTCCCCTTTTCCCTGTACAGGGAGGGTGCATACCCATGTCTGCCTGGGGGTGGGTTCTCCCGGTATTCCCCGTTTCCCCTGTGTTGTGGGGATGCATACTCTTGCCTGCGTGGGGGCGGGTTCTTCCGATAGTCCCCATTTCCCCTATATTGCGGGGCTGCATAGCCTTGCCTGCGCGGGGTCGGGTTCTCCCGATATTCCCCTTTTTCCCCTATATTGCGGGGCTGCATAGCCTTGCCTTCTTGGTGGCGGGCTGCTTCGCCGGGGGATGGTGTGTTCGTACTCTTCGGGGTAGTATTCCGGTGTGTACGGGGATGGTGGTCGCCGTGAGGGGTATGTTGGTTCTACGTCCGCGTATGATACCGGTGAATACCGCGGAGGGTAGTGTGGCCTGTCCTGTGTGCGTGGTGTTGTTGGCCGCTGTGGAGGGTAGTAAATTTCCTCCCTCCCGTAGTGTCTCCTCTCCGTGTACCCCCTGTCCCTTTCAGGATAATAGCGCTCTTCTGTGTCTGTTTGTTCATCCCTAGGCGGTCTACCGCCTGCTAGGATGGCAGCTATCGTTAACTTTTCCATCCTGTCCACTAATTCATCCATTGTTTGACTAGTGTCGTCCTTTTGTGGATGAAATTGCTGATTCACGGCTTTCTCCGTAGCTTTTTCCGTGATATTTTTCCCTGCCTCTATTATCTTTATGTTATTCAGCATGTGTTGGACCGTGGGGTTGTTCATAATGCACAACTTGTCCACGATGTATGGTCTGAGGCCCTGCATTAGCAGCTTAACTTTCTGCTTATTTGTCATAGCTGCGTTATATTTATCGCACATTAGCAACTTTGCGTTGACGTACGACTGGGCGCTTTCTTTAGGTCCCTGTGACCTCTGTCGAATTCGGTCATACAGGTCCTCATCATCTGGTATGAGCTGGAATTCACTTATCAACAATAAAGTGATTTCTTCCCATGTGGCATCTTCTAGGGTGTCCTCATGGAGCTCATACCATGTCATGGCCGCCTTCATGAGGTATGCAGGGAGGAGCCGTTTTCTGACTTCATCGCTCCAGCCATTGATCCGAGCCGTTCTATTGAAGGCTTTGAGGTATTCCTCGGGATCCTGGCCTTCCCCCGTGAACTTTGTGGGGTGGATCATGGGATATTCTGCGTGTCTGTTCATTTCTTGTTCGTCTGTCACTCGTTGGCCGTGTAAAGGTTCTAAACTGTTAACGCTATCGCGTGACAAGGTGTTTGTGTTGTTTTGAGGGGAATTAGACTCACTCCCCGTGTACGACACTTGTGTTACGTTACCAGGTGGCTCGTCACTTGATATATCGGTACTGATTGATGGTGTGTTGTCGTACTGTGTGGATTTGACTACGTCTACAGTCCTGTCTAAATCCTGTTTCACCGTTTCCAAAATAGTGTGTATGTCTAGGACTGCCTCTGTCGTGTGATTGTCTGATTTAACAGTGTTTGTATCTAGTAACTGTGTGATGCGCTCGAGCAGATTATCAGTTTTATGCTCTGTGATTTGTAGTTGCTGCAACAATAGGGGGTGGAGCGTTGGCAGGCAATCTACTTCACTAGCGCTGGATATTGGTGACTCTTGTCTGTGTTCACTGGCCTGGGATCGTGTAAAATGTGTGACTTGTGCTGCTGCTGCAGGGTGTTGAGCGCGGATCTCTGATGCCTTGAATTCGAGTTCCCTAAAAAGTTGTACTGCAGTCTGGTCAGTTATCAAGTCACTGTTCTTAATTTTTAACTTCGGCAGGAGTGGAGTTGTACTAGCCGACAAATGGTGCGCAAAGTCTCTTAGTGTGGTTCTAAACGTGGTCATTTAATTTCCACCGATCTTGCACTATGGGGCGGGTGGGGGTGGGTGTAGTAATACAAATCCCCGTGTGATAAAGAAAAAGTGTGGGACGTAATGTTGGAGAAAAAAAATAGTCTCGCTTGGCTGTGTGCGGTACGGGTCGTTTCTACCACGAGGGCTCGTTGTATGAGTCCTACCCTTATTGTGCGTGGTAGCAGCGCCTCCACCAATATGTTTTAGATCCGTTAGTTGGGGGGGGGGTAGTTAGGGATAAAACACTTGTGTTACTGTGACGATTTGGAAGATGGTTCCTGGGAGTTGGTAGCTTCCCGTAACTGGGGGAGCTTACCTGTGTAGTGTATTGTTTGGTACTTAAACGCTAGGGGGTGTTTCCGCAAAGATGCAGGTGTTGATTTGGGGATGGACCTCTAAACGCAGGCTACTATGCCGGCCTGCCAGCTGGACGGTGTGGGTAATGCAATAGGCGTGCTGATGTCAGCGGCTCGACGTTACGTAGTCGAGTCGCGTGCGGGAAACACAATGCAGTCTGACAAAGCAGTTACTGGCTACTATGGTCGCGGTCAATCGTGACGAAGGTCAGGAAGGGTATGAGGATGTAAAGAGGCGTGTAATTGACAATACAAGTGTAGTTTACTGACCATGTGTTTATTGGTCAGTGAGTGTGAATTTGTAAGTCCCTCTTGGGGGAATGTAGGTAATTATACAAGTAGAGTGTACAAAATTATGAGTGGGTGTTTCACAAAGTAAAGGATTCTGAGCACTTGCTGAGTCTCACATGATGATGCAACTGGAGCAGATGTCGGCTAGGGCCTTCGGCGACGCACACTGTATAACAGATAATGGCTCCAATTAGGACTCCACTTCTTATAGTTCTCGGCGTTGCGTGGTCAGCATTCCGCCGACGTAGCTGCCTCAGTTAGTTGTTGTGTAGATGTTTATGTATGTGTCGCAAGTAGTTGGCTAACCTCCCAAGCTGGGTGGCCGCCTCTTGCTGTGTAAAGGTAATGTTCTGGTCTTATGATGTTGCCAGTTAGGGTGTTTTTAGTGAAAGATGGGGGGGTGGCTGTCAGGGGGTACAGCCCCCCGGGCCTGTACAAAATATCTGCATCGAATATATCCCACGCTCATCAAGTTCTTATCTCAACATCGTAACATCGTGATAAATATCGAACAAGTCCTGATGAATGTTAGCAGTCATAGTGAAAATGTTTATACACTGCCCCAAAATGTAAGTAAAGACAGTATTGCTGACTCGCATCAACTAAAATGCTTTTTAACTTCGATTTCCAGCACTTTTCTAAGTTACTTTTAAAATGGCTAAAACTCCGAAAGTATACAATTTGTGATGCTGAATTATTCACAAACACTAGAATACAGCTTGTACTGTATGATAATTCAATTGGCTGAAGTCTATTCTCATATATTACTGAGTTACTGCAATATTAACAACTTGCAAACTTTGCCTTGTTTCACAGTGCGTGGATCTCCTATCTCGCCTCGGTGATTGCACCGTATCCACGAGTGGTCTCACTACCGTACTCGTATAACTTTCGGGATCTCGGTTAACCCGGTGAACACATCCACCTTCTTCGAAGTTTGTGGGAATAAGGGCCTCGATGCTTGCGTCTCCCTCTCCAAGTCGACTTTTTGGCGGCCATTTCTGACTCCCTCCTTAAATTTAGCGCGCACATTAACAATGCGTTTACTGCATAATTAGACCTTTCAGCTCCTCTTAAAGTCTCTGTAATATTTTCCTTTAATTTTCTTCTCATTACCAATGAACAAAATATTTTTCTTGGGGCCAAAATGCATAAATTATCCAAATAATCTAGTTGAAATAATTCCCGTCTTCCATAAAAGCTCTCCTCATTGGCTGGGGCTCATGTCCAATGATATAAATTATAACAATAATTATAATATTCCTTATCAAATTCCCTGTTGCTATGTCGATTTCAACCTTCTAGAAGCATCTATTGCGCAAGATATCATGTGATTGGACCGAGCCTACGAGGCTTAGGCGGCAGCACGCCGGCCTCTCACCGCTGGGTCCGTGGTTCAAATCCCGGTCACTCCATGTGAGATCTGTGCTGGACAAAACGGAGGCAGACAGGTTTTTCTCCGGGTACTCCGGTTTTCCCTGTCAAAATTTCATTCCAGCAACACTCTCCACTATCATTTCATTTCATCTGTCATTCATTTAATCATTGCTCCAGAGGAGTGCGTCAGGCCTCGGCAGCCGGCACAGTTCATATCCTCGCCGCTAGATTGGGGCTTCATTCATTCCATTCCTGACCCGGTCGGAGACTGGAAGCAGGCTGTGGATTTTCATTTCATCATTTGATTGGAATCTCCCTGCCTTGCCTGCTACTCTGACACGACTGATTTGTGTCAAGTTCCAGCATTTATATTGCTATGTTAAACTGTATCATGGGCTTCGGAAATATTCTAATTTAAGTCCGAAATAATTAAATTTTCGGGGGCATTCTCCATCCAACTCAGGTTAAGAACAGTTGCTAAATTGTTTTTAATCAATCTAATTCAGGACCTCTGATATGTCACTGAACTCAAATAATGAATTATTTTTCATCCTACTTTCTCATCACCAATTCTTCTCCTGTTCTTCTTTTCTTCTTCTCCAACGTCAATTCTTGGTTTAGTGCTGCAGTATAATCTCTCTTCTCTTCGACTTTCTTTTACCTATCGCAGTTCCTCCATATCGTATGTGGGAACCATTTTCAGTACTTTCCTTCTGACTAGTACTAAGCTTAGGATCGATACTTGACTCCTTTTCTCCTCCGTTTCCATTCTATTTATCTCTAATCTATGAGATATTCCTTTCCTTCTCTATGCCGTTCGTCATTTTTTTCTTTTGTCATGACCTCATCTTGGGAATTCTTATATCGGTTATCTTCCTGATTATTCCGATTACTGCGGTTGTAATATCCGTTATTATTGTACCTTTAGTTATTGTTTTTATAATAATAACCACTTCTACGGTTTTCGTTATTGTTGTTACGCCCTTGCTTCTGCTGATACGGACGTCCTCAACGGAATCTCCTGTATCTAGGCTCCGGTCTCCTATCTCGAAAATAGGTATTACGTTCTGGACATATACTCCCTTTTTCCTGCACTTTCGGAATTTCTGTCTGCTGCGTCTGATCAAGATATACAGTATTTATGTCCTTGTACTCTTGCCTGTGATTTCTGGATGCTACATTCGGCATTGGGCTTGTGTAATCCAATTTTCTAAGTAGATCATCCATGCTAGCTAATTCACTTATTTCTGACGATGTAATAAGACGTCTGGCCTCTACTGGAAGCATTCTGGCAATCGCATCTATCAACTGGGCCGTTGACAAAGGTGGCTGAAGAAATCTAAGTCTGGCGAGCCGACTTGTGAAGAAATCGGCGTAACGTGTGGGTAATGTACCCAAGTATTTCCTAGAGTATACTTCTGCGCGTAGACTCTTCTGCGCTTCGATACTCCAAAAGCGTTTTATCAGGGCTTCTGTGAACTCTTCGAAGTCCAAAAACGTGTACCTGAAGGCACTAAACCATTCAAGGGGTCCATCTGGGAGATAGCGCACCACAATCTTCATCTCTCCCTCACGAGGAATATAAGCTTCGATAAAATAGTCCTTGAGGTTTCTTACATACCCAATTGGTGTGAAACTATCAAGGTTACTACATTTTCTAGGCTTATCTTCAAAGTTCCTGATCACCGTCACGTTCCTAGGTTTAGACTCCTGAAGACTAGATCGAAAATCTCTTGCCTCTCTTCCGGGCTTTTTACTTCTATCTTCTAGACCTCCAGTGAACCTGAAGACCCTTTCTTCTGGTCTGATTTTCTTTTCTTCTGCTCCTAGACTATCTCTTCGAGTTTAATTCCCATAATTTTCTAGATCTATCTTTTCTTTCTCTTCTATCTCTGCGATCATCTTCTTCAATATTGTTGTCCTACTTCTATCTTCAATTCATCTTTGTATGTTTGAAGATTGACGACATCTCCTAAGTTGAGACTTTGGAACTTTCTACTAATATAGTCTTCTAACTCAGTAGATTTACCCTCATCAATCGCATTAACGTCAGTGACAACCTCATCTAAGCGTTCCTTCAAAGCTTGATAATCCTGACTCGATTGAGTTCTATCGTCCACCTGCGTTTGAGTAAGCTGATCAATTCGGTTACTTAAGTCTGATCTAGCATTTGCAACTTCTCGATTAATTTCTAGCTGTGAACTGGCTATTTTTTCTATATTACCTTGTATCATTTTTACATGCACACTACTGGACTTATTCCATTCGTCCTTGCACACATCTACATTTGCCTTCAACATTTCGGCAATGTCTACCTCTATATCCTCCTTAAGGATTTTATTATGATCTATAACTTGTGTACGTAAGGTTTCTACGTTATCCTTTAACTCTGCCAAAGAAGCTGTACTTTGTATCGCATCTTCTACAAAACGTGTCGTTAAAGCACCTATGTTTTCACTACACAGGGTCTTAGAAGCTTCCACCTCTCGCCTAATTTTAGTGATGGTCCCTTGGAATTTCGTTACATCCACGAACATCGTGTTAACTTCTGTCTGTATATTACTTATGTCGGTCTGTACACCAGTAATATCTGCCTGCATGTTATTTATGTCTATCTGAACATTTTCGACATCTACCTGAACCTTATCGACCTTATTCTGAACCTTACCAACATCGGACCTAACATTACCAACATCAGACCTTACATTAACAACATCGGACTTAACATTACCAATATCTGTTTTAACATCCGATACATCATCCTGTATTTTTGCAACATCAGACCTAACTTTGCCAACATCGGAATTAACATTACCAACATCTGTCCTAACATTGGATACATCTGATTTAACATCCGATACATCATCCTGTATCTGTAGGGAAATGGCCTGTAATCACGTTTCATTTACTACCATTTTAGAGGCACTAGACTGTAGTCCCTCTAAAAAGTCTGAACTCCTTGAATTTCATCTTAAAAACTTTCTTTGACACTTTCTGCAACTTTATCTGTAATAGAATCAACTACTTTAACAATTACTGTGTCAAGATCCTCTTTACGTTCACGTTTCAAATTTTCCAGGTCTTGCTTCGCCTCCTGAAATTTACCTTCCATATCATTCATATTCACACTTAAATTTTCCTTGATCTCACCTTTGACAACACGTAAATTCTCCTTCATGCTATCCTGTAGCTTCTGCTGCATCTCCTCCAACATCTTCCTAACATCCTCGGTTGCCATCACAACAATACAAATTATCAACTGCTATGGGGACATAACTAAATACAGAACAAGATAACAACATTCGAGCAACGCTTACCTCCATGTATTTGGGCACCTTAATGTCAATAGATAACTTAAGATTACCTTAACATTAACTTAACAAATATCCTATGTTTAATAAATTTACCTAAAGAGTTCGTTCACTTGTGATATACTTTAAATATACTAACACGAAGAAACTCTACAATTACTACCATAAAAACAAGTTAGCTTTATATTAAACATGATTAACAACTGTCATGATCCGGTAAAATAAAATAAAATCTAGATCATAGGTCGTTTTTCGAAACTTTCCACCTGTTATACCTTTCTCAGGTTTATATAAGATCTGATCTTTTGTGAGAGTGCAACCTTACTAAAATCAACTCAAAAATACCTATATAATTACACTCACATACATTCAAAATTGGACTAGACATCCCACAAGTTTAGTAGTTATTTATTTCACTAGAAATGTTCAAACCAACTTCTTCTAAAGGCTCTACGAAGCTAATTTCGTAGCCCCTTAGTAAGGGCGCCATCCCTACTGTACCCGTAAATTTGGGAAGATAGCTGTTGGGAATCCATAGCAAAAGCTGGATTTATTTATTCCTGAATGAAGCTCCGGCAAAATCCATCAGAAATTGCTCCAACAAGGTCTTCGAGTATCTACACAGTATTGATCAGTGGTATCCTGGCTACACAACAAAATCACTCGCTCAGTAGCACCTACCATTAAGTTTTATCGGGGTCTCTCGTGGCTTAGAACCAACCTATAAATGGATCCCCGATACCACTGTTTCTAATTATATTTAAAATAAATCACTTGACGACAACATGAACAAACGAACTCTTAAATTTATTTAGCAATAGTAAACTAAATCTAATATTTAAACATTAAATAACAACAATTAATTAATAAAATAACACACACTCTCATACGCACTCCTCTACTATAGCAAATACACTATTGCCTTTACTGTGCTGTCAGATAAATATAAACAAATTTTGATGGGCCTGAGACTACTGTAAGTATTTAAAACATTTAAGACAAATTCCTTGCGCGCCACATATTCTTGAAAAGCTATATAAAAAACTGACACGCTTACTTGTAAAACACCTGGCCACACGCTTTCAATGAATGACCCATTTCTCTATCAGCCGCGAAGTCGATTGACTTCAGAAGGCTGTGAGATCTCCATTATATTACAGACTGGCCTTGAACGAACTAACGGAAATACACATGTTCCCTCATTGACTGTGGTCGAGCTGTCAAGAGGACAGTGGCCGTGTTTGAAAGTTACATTCGCTGGTTATAAAATCCTTCATATCTCACATACCTTTCATACAATCACTCTCAGATTTAAACAGTAGCATCCATGCATTCTCCCTCAACATTCATGATTGTCGGGGTCTTTCAGTCATTCTTAACAACAAGAAAATCATTCTTTCCAAAAACATGCATTCAGAAATACCCAATAATTCAAAAAACATCGAACGAATAATTATTTCAAAATCACTTACCTACCTAAATAATTACGATAATATTTACAAAAATGGATCGTTATGTTTAACGTCCTAAAGCAGAGTCGTAGCTCTCTTTAAACAATAATCCTTCTCTCCCTTCCCTATACACTGTGTTCTTCATATATACTATCATGGACATTTTGCTAATGTTGGTCTACTGCATACACTTGGTCATTATAGGTTTTCTAGACAAAATCAGTCCAATGCGTTCAATCACTTAAGTTCAAATGCACGTGAATATTCAATTACTTGTTAATTGAAGTTAATAAAAGTATTAGAAACAATCTTTGGACAATTACTTTCTCCAACTATTTTTCCGCTTACTAAAACTCTTGTCAATACTGCTAAAGTCGTAAATTTATATACAGGTATGTGTTCTCAACACACTGACTCCTCTTCTATACATAATATGCCATGATCTTATCAAAAGAACTATACTTCAGTAATTTTACTCCAATTTGGTAGAACCTTCACACGAGTACGCACATCTCTCCATAAACCTCATATGTCCACTGCATATGGTATTAAAATATCATCTACTATGTTGCACAATTCTTATGATAGCCATTGTTACCAACATCTCTTCTGTAGGAACTTGCATTTAAATTACTGGTATTATCTTCAGTATTGTAACACTCAATAACTGGCATATTTGAACTCTTCCTTTAGTTCCTAAAAGGCACTTCCTTTAGATAAAGAACGACTTCAGACAAGTCGTATATGACCTCAGTAAGTTTACTTCATAAAAGATACTTAAATATACACATTGTTATCACATACACAATTAATAAAAATACCATTAAGTCCACCTTTCTGATCTAGCTTTAATTTACACATCTATGTAATATCGGGTCCACAATACGACGCGACACCACATATAGTGTATAAATAACCACATATGTTATTTATCAGGTCCATTAGAATTCTATCTTGACTAGGCTAAACCAGCTTCGAATCCCTGAAGTAAGATAAAAAAGTATCTTCTATCAAATTATGTTTCCTAAAACAATTAAATGATGAAAGCTCTTAGCTTTCACAAGTAAAGTAGGGATTGTCACTTTCGCAATGAGCCTACATTCGATACAACGAATATCTATGAGTTTGACTTCTGTCACAACCTGGCAAATAATTCTTGTCAGAGCGACGTAAAGATCATAGTAATTATGATGATATGACAATATAGTTCAGTGTCATCATTGAGTAGAATCGCAGAAATATTCTTATAAATAGTGAATGAAATATTTCTATAGCTCAGAGTTGTTAAATAATGTTCGTGAAATGACGTGAATGCACAAGATGTTGGAGTACATAACGTCTACATTCCGATGTATTCTGGTTAACGAAGCTCCATGTTGTATCTATATATCTGCATCAAATATGTCCCACGCGCATAAAGTTCTTATCTCAACATCGTAAAGTCGTGATAAATATCGAACAACTCCCGATGAATGTTAGCATTCATAGTGAAAATGTTTATACACTGCCCCAAAATGTATGTTTAGACACTATTACTCTCTTGGTTAATGTTCAATGCAGTCTCGCATCAACTAAAATGCTTTTCACCTTCGATTTCCAGAACTTTTCTAAGTCACTTTTAAAATGGCTAAAACTCCGAAACTATAAAATTTGTGATGCTGAAATATTCACAAACACTAGAATACAGCTTGTACTGTATGCTAATTCAATTGGCTGAAGTCTACTCTCAATTATTACTGAGTTACTGCAATATTAATAACCTGCGAACTTTGCCTAGTTTCAAAGTGCGTGGATCTCTTATCTCGCCTCGGCGATTGCATTGTCTCCACGAGTGGTCTCACTACCGTACTCGTATTACCTTCGGGATCTCGGTTAACCTGGTGAACACATCTACCTTTTTCGAAGTTTGTAGGAATAAGAGCCTCGATGCTTGTGTCTCCCTCTCCAAGTCGAGATTTTGGCGGCCATTTCTGACTCCCTCCATAAATTTTACGCGCACTTAAACAATGCGTATTATTGCGTAATTAGACCTTTCATCTCCTTTTAAACACTCTGTAATATTTTCCTTTAATTTTCTTCTCATTACCAATGAATAAAATATCCTTCTTGGGGCCTAAATGCATAAATTATCCAAATAATCTAGTTAAAGTTATTCCCGTCTTCCATAAGAGCTCTATTCATTGGCTGGGGCTTATGTCCAATGACATAAATTATAACACTAATTAAAATATTCCATAGCAAATTCCCTGTTGCTATGCCGATTTCAACCTTCTAGAAGCATCTATTGCGCCATATATCACGTGATTAGAATCTCCCTGCCTTGCCTGCTACTCTGACACGATTGATTTGTGTCAAGTTCCAGCATTTATATTGCTATGTTAAACTGTGTCATGGGCTTCGAAAATATTCTAATTTAAGTCCAAAATAATTCAATTTTCTAGGTCAGTACCTCATGTAAGGCCACGACCGTCTCCTTCCCTCTTCCTTGCCTCTCCGTCCCAATCTACCCCTCCCTTCCCATTCCCCATGAGGCCCCTGTGCGCTGTGCAGGTGAGGCCGCCTGGCTGAAGTGCTGATCACACCTCCCCAGTTGTATCCACCCCGTCCAAATGTTCCAAGCTCCAGGTCACTGCCCGTAGCGGCAGTAGTGGTAAGTTCCCTCGCTGAGTCGTGGGAAACACCAACCTAGGGGGTAAATCGACAAAAAAATAGAAAATAACATAAAATATGTATACTCAGACTAATCAAGTACATCAAGGATGCAAAAGGAAAATGAGAATGATAATAAGATATGAAATACATCCTTATACTAGGCGGGACTGGACAACACAAATATCACAGATATCCACAAGCAAGGTCTTATAATACCTGGTCAATCAGGACCTTGCATCAAAACAAGCTACTATCCATCCCCAAACAGAAATAAATGAATATGAAGTACACACAACAAGCTATAGTCAACTAATCAAAATAACATGAAGTGGCTTGGAGACTAATGTGAGTAGACATTCTTCCAATCCATTCCCAAGCAACAATCTATTTGCAACTTAGATTTGCGTTATTTGCCGTTGGCCACAGGGGTTGGCAAAATTACACTGCTGTACAAACGATGTCCCTCTACTTTATTCAAATATCAAACCAGGCATCATGAACATAAATGGCCCGTGTATAATCCAGTTACTCACGTCGCAGGTGTAAGGAAATAATCAAACATGAATCTATTTTCAAAATTTCACACAAGTAGCCTAATTGCCGTTCAGATACGGTTAACAATAAAAAAAATAATCAAACGAGCTTCATCTGAATGAAATATCCATTCGGCAGTCATAACTCTGATTTAACACAAAGATAATTCAGCTATCTTAAAAAAATACCAAAATGAAAATTAAAACAGCAAAATTAAACCAAAGTACAAACAACGAATTGAAAACACAAACTACCTCATATGAGCTGCGGGCACGAACTGCGTAACCACAGACGAAGATCGAAAATAAAATCAAACACACACGAATAGTGTGGAATAGCTACATCACACCAGGATTTCAAACGTCACTGGTGTCTATCTTCGAGCTCAAAAATGAAAATCGAAAACTGAATAGGAGAAACACAAAAGATAAACAAATTACAGATCAACAACTGGTCGCTATCAGTGGATAAAATAAAAAAAAATTAAAATAAAATAAAACTGACAAATTCTGAACTATGATAAGGCCAGTGATCCACACAACATCCAACAGTGAGCAAGAAAATACATCACCATTACAGATGATTCATCAAAATATGTGTGGGGTTGCGTGTGTCAACATATCGTCGTAAAGTGCTGGTACGGTCACGTACCATAAAATTCGCCAAACTAGGCTACCATTCCCTCCTGAAATAAAACAACATAATATCAAGTGTCACTGGATCCAATTCAGACACCTAGTAGAAACACACATGACAGCGCCCAGGCAGGTTGAAGCTTGACCTTGGCGGAAAAATAACACGTTCCAACGCCCTCTCGAAGATCCCGGCAGGCTACACGCCCACTCGAAAAAATACACATGGCACCACCCCACACTCTCACCTAAGGGAGAACAGCGCCTTCAACCTCAGCGAAAATAATACCAAACTCCCTCAGCTCAAAAACTTACCTTAGCTCACTTGGGTACACAAAAGTACATGGGATCACCGCCTGATTTCCTAACTCGAAAACAAGGCACTGACTGACCACATCTACATGATCGCCTCAACCAAACTAACTTCTTACTAAGACTGTTCGGACCTGAAAACTGGATTTTCCATATATATACTGGCCTATTACTGGTCAAAAAAACTTACTTCAACATATCCTGTGTCTGTCCAATTGTCGGGAACGCGGTTCACGCCTACCCATTCCTATCCAATAACAACTAGGATATCTGACCAACCTGTGTAAGACACAAGTACAACAAAAATTACTGAGGCTTAGACAAAATAATCTACCCCGTCATACGCTAGTATACTTAACATTATCAGGCACGCCCTAACTATTACTGATCTCACTGAATAAACACAGAATATAAACCCTAGCTTACGCTGAATATCTACAACAAAAATCATCTACCATGGCCAACCAACAACTAACTGTAATGGTAATTGTAATGTCATACTCATCTTTTTACGTCATCTTAGGTCCTTGCAACCTAATAGCCGCCCCTCTTGGATTGGCTCAGGCCATAATGGGTTACACAATACCTACTGGCTTGGATGGGTTGATCTCCAGTGATTTCTAACCTGGTTGACGTCAATTTTGCCGCTTGGGAATACATAAATATAATATTATTCATCATATGATTTAGGGTAACGCTTCACTCCCTAAGCGCGTAACACCGATACTGATATTGTTATTGCAGTGATTTTACGTCTGGTGTGCACAAGTGGTTATCGTATTTTAAAACTCATGGAATGTAATTAATGGAGGTTTTACTCACCCTCCAAGGAAACAAGTTATAGAACAGTTCTTTCTACAAAAACAAACACAGGCACTGTTCTACTCGAACACGGGCTGTGGGCGATGTGAATATCAGACCCCCACCATCTTGACTCGTAATACTAATACAGGTCTATCATTTACGAATGTAATGTATAAACTATCTCCCTAACACTGGAGAGGGATTTAAGCTTAATTGCATGATTGCACATGCCCATTACGTGTTTGTTTAATAGGCAGAATGCTACTGCGGCCTATCGTTCCCAAATAGTCTATCTTCACACGCTCAAAGGTAAACGTTAGCCCTACTAAACTTTGTACTCAGTGGCGATACTCGTCCAATGCAGTAATACATGCACTTCATTACAAAACGGCTATTTTTATACTACAAGCAATATCAAGTGTAGGAACCCCACTGATATACCATCTTTTATCTGAATTGGAAACGTGTACACTTTATAGAAGAAACGTTATAACGTATGTGTAAGAACACGTCAAATTCAGGGCCTCGTCCTGCATGGTGGCAGCGTGGTAGCTGACTTGAACTGTGTTTGCACTTGGCAACATTGTCGCACTTTGAACGTGGGGCTCGCCTGGACGTGGAAACAGAGCTTCGACTGACCTGAAGCTGTGTGTCTGTCCTCCCGAGGTGCAAGAATTCAACCTCGCTACGTGGCCTCTTTACTGCCGTGCGTATACAATTAACGAATTTTCTCAATTTCCCACCTAGAAACGTGGGCCATGGATTGAATGAAAGCTGTTTTATTGAATGACACAGAGGTGTATTTGTTTTATTAATCCTATCGCCGGATTATTTATCATGGATGAAGCTTGGACATGGATCGTTCCTACCCTCAGAGGCTTCTACCATCAGGTGACGAGACTATCAACCGTGATCTGCTTGTGAAGCGGAGGGATACCAGGTGTGATTATTTGTCTTCGATTAGTTTAATTTGATTAATTTAGTTCATCTTATGGTACCACAGGCTGTCATTAATATTACTGTAATTTGCAATCCTTCCCCAAGTCTCTGTTTTTTCAGCATCACGAGATATTGAGTTGTGACTTCAGAAAGGTGCGTCTCCATATCTCAATGTCTCTGCAGACATGTTTGTTTTCATCGCCTTTTACGCTCCTTTTACAGATCATCTCCAATTAGATAACCAGGTTGACCAAGTTCTGCGCGAATAAGTATTCTTAATGAAGTACCTACTATTCCTGCTCATGCTCCTAAAAAGTCCCTGGGTGAAATTCCATTGCCTTTGGGTTTGTTTTGGTGAAGAAACCTCTCGTCTCAGCCGGCGGAACTCTCCAAGGCAATATTTGCAGTAGCAAACCGGTTCATATAAGTGGGATTTTGAAGGTAAAATGCTACGCCTGGTAGATCATGAACCACTGTACAACAAGATAATAGTGGCTAAGTAAAAAAAAATATTATGCTAGTCGCCCTTTCGCTTTCAAGCTCTCATATGATGGATGTGTGTAAACCGTTATCCATATTCACCACACTATGCATACACTTTTTTAAAATTAAATGGAAGGCACACCAATGAAGATATCAACATGAAAGTTGGTAAACCTATTTCGTAATCATCACTTAGTATCACTGCAAATAATTCATGTCTCTAAATCAAAAGGGTTTAATGTTAATAAAATAAGAAATGTGGAAACAAAGTTACAAGTTTCAGAGCTTGTAAGTTTGGAAGTACGCCTTATTCTAGGGAATGGTATTCACAGCGCAAGTTTGTTATCCATATCGGTACGAAGGCTTTATTATTGTTTACTTGCATGGTAAATATCAAGATTCTATGTGCATTATATCCAAGGATATATTAAATGTTTAAAGTAATATAACACTGAAAAATGTCAGCCATTTTTGCATAAAACACACATACTTTAAAAATAATAAGCAACACTCACCAATGATGATATTACCATGGAATTCAATTGATTTATAGACAACTAGCACTAATGCCCGGCTTCGCCCGGTGGATTAATTTCTTTGTTTTATGGATGATAGCTGTGCCCCGCTGTTTCACCCGCGTACAAGGGAATGTAAGAAATCACAGCTTGATGAATTATAATACTCCAGTATAGAAAACATTTTTAGTAACATTTCCTTGTGGTATTAGCATATATTGGTTTTCAGTGCATCCTGTTCTAGATAAGGCAACATATAATTGCCCATGGGAAAAACAGCATTCCCTTAAATCAATTCCCACGTGCTTAAAGGTCTGTCCCTGTGCTTTATTTATAGTGAGTGCAAACGATACTTTCACGGGAAATTGTATTCTTTTGAAGCTAAATGTTAAATCTGTGGGTATCATAGGAATTCAAGGTATTAGTACCGTTTGCCCAATTGCTGGTCCAGTCAAAGCTATAGCAACTATGATATTGTTTCTAAGAAATTTAACTTGAAGTATATTTCCGTTACATAAACTTGGTGGTCGCAGGTTTTGCAATAAAATATAGGGAGTGACAGTTTTTAAGTTCAATAAATATGGTGGTAGCCCACAAGGATTCAAAGAATTTACAAATTCTTGGGGGTAATGTACTTCGTCCTCTTGATCCATGACGGTATCAATGGCAAGGTAGTTTATGTTGTCGCTTGGTAATTTTACCATTATTTCATCGTTTATGTCGTCAACGGTTGTATTTTTTTTCAGCTAAAATTGCCCTCTCACACATCCATTGATACATTTTTGGCCTACATTGGCCAAATCGGGTACTCTCTAGAGTTCAGGTCTTCAATGTTGGTCACGATTTCACCAAGGTGATTATCAATGGTAATTTTTCTCGTGTGACACAGGTACTGCGCCCGAATTCTCTAATCACCACCTATCATCCGCTAAGATGGAAAGGATTGCAGGGGCATCGATACCCAGCTCAATTAACCCACCGTTCCCAACTAGGTGAAGAATTAGAAATTGTAGTCACATACAGATCATAAGATAGTACTACTAACTAGTTACATACAATATCTAACATTTAACATTAATGGCAAGACGAGAAACTGAGATCTCGAGGGTAATAAGGTAACAATAACTATAGTGGGCTCCTGTATCTAACCAGTAGTACCATCCCACGTTGATTATTATATGAATAGACGTTCAACTTCTAGAAAAAAATAGACAAGCAATCTAAAACAGTGCCTGTGTCGATTTATTATCTTCGACAATACACTTATGTCCCTCACACACACAAAATAAAAACTGTGTCCTTCTGACATCCAAACAAAATCTAAATCATTTGATAAAAACCTCTATCTATCCATAAAAATGATAACTGAGGAATTCGGCACTCCAGTAAGCCCTCCTTCTCTCAACACGAAACCGTACATGAATATTGTACATCGTAAAAATATTTTAATATTGACAAACTTTTCAAACATACTGTAGTTCCCCTGAACTAAGATCAATTTATGAAAATTATGAAACGTCGGCGTCTACAAACATATCCCTACTCTATATATCGCGTTTCATTAAGTCGATCCGTGGTTCCAAATCTAAATTGAATGTTGCAAAAATATTTACACTAGATATTTACATGTATATACAATATCGCAACCAAAACGATCTTTCTCTACTTAACTGCTGTAAATCTCAAAAGATTTTCCTTCCGTAATCACTTTCTTTATCTATATCACCAATACTTTCTGGGTTTATGAAGTATTATCATACTTGTCGTGGCCAATAGAACAGAGGTAATAAACGTTTAAATCAATTACTGCTCAAAAATTACACAATTATTTAATAAATTCCGATAGTGATGAATATCAATGCCAAACTCGCAGTTACAAATTGTTACCGTTAAAAGAAAAATAGGTGCGTGGCATTTATACTCACTCCACACCTTCGTCTTCAAACTCACACAAATAATCAACTAAACTCTTTAACATCCTGTACAGAATATTGCTTCACTGCAATAAAAAAAAAGACCTCTCACACACTCTGTGAACAAACTCTAAGAACGTCTTCAAAACGCCTCCTCTATTAACAACATATACACTTTGTATACGACTATGCACAATATCGTCAAATACATAAACCATTTCAATACAATCTTCCTAATGTAAAAATCAGTGACACTATTCAATACTCACTATTGTGTAGTAACTTTCAAGTCACACTCAACATAACTTCTATTGCTTATACAATCAAGTCCTCGTGCCTTATAATTTCTCATACGTTCTGTTCACACACCAAAAATAATTCTGTACAACTTTCTATACACCTTGTAGTTTCAAATACGTTCTTATTTTCATCATATCAAATCTTAAAATACCGTTGCAGTGTTAACGTAACTTTCTGAGTTTTAGTCTGCATGTATTCGCTTTAAATACAGATAAAATCACATCCTCCCTTTCTTGATTAATTAAAATATGAATATCTATACTAATATAATAAAGCTGAAGAGTCTGTGTGTGTGTTTGTGTGTTTTGTGTTTAAACGTGCTAATCTCGGGAACTACCAGTCAGATTCGAAAAATTATTTTTTATATTACAGCCATATTCAAGTGGAATAGATAAGGCTATGTTAAATTTCGGACAGACCACTCCATTCCCTGCATTTAGGCCCATTGGCACAAATCTACACCGTTTCACCGATCAGAACCAAAATTTTTATACATACCCTTTGGAACATTGCGAATAACACTGTCTGCATGAAATTTATGACAGACCGGTCCATTCCCTGCATTTTAGGCCCTTTGGCACAAATCTACACCTTTTCACAGATATGAAGCAAAATGTGTATAATTAGCCTTTGGAACCCTACGAGTAACACTGTGTATATGAAATTTCGGACAGACCAATCCATCCCCTGCATATATGCCCTTTGGCACAAATCAACACCGTTTCACGGATCTGAACCAAAATCTGTATACGTACCCTTTGGAAAGCTGCGAGTAACACTGTCTACATGAAATTTCGGACATACCACTCCATTCCCTGCATTTAGGCCTTTTGGCACAAATCAACACCGTTTCACCGGTCAGAACCAAAATTTGTATACATACCGTTTGGAACACTGCGAGTAACACTGTCTGCATGAAATATATGACAGACCGGTCCATTCCCTGCATTTAGACCCTTTGGCACAAATCTACACCTTTTCACAGATCTGAACCAAAATGCGTATACTTAGCCTTTGGAACCCTACGAGTAACACTGTTTACATGACATTTTGGACAGAACACTCCATTCCTTGCATGTATGCCCTTTAGCGAAAATCTACACCGTTTCACCGATCTGAACTAAAATTTGTATACTTACCCTTAGGAACCCTGCGAGCAGCACAGTCTACATGAAATTTCGGACAGACCATTCCATTCCCTGCATTTAGGCCCTTTGCTGCAAATCGACACCGTTTCACCGATCTGAACCAAAATTTGTATACACACCCTTTGGAACACTGTGGGTAACACTGTCCAATTTAAATTTCGGACAGACCACTCCATTCCCTGCATTTAGGCCCTTTGACACAAATCTACACCGTTTCACCGATATGAACCGAAATGTGTATACTTACCCATTGGAACCCCACGAGTAACACTGTTTACATGAAATTCCGGAGAGACCACTCCATTCCCTGCATTTATACCCTTCGGCACAAATCTACACCGTTTCACCAATATGAACCAAAATTTGTATACTTACACTTTGGAACCCTATGAGGAACAACGTCTACATGAAATTTCGGACATACCACTCCATTCCCTGCATTTAGGCCCTTTGGAACAAATCGACACCGTTTCACCGATCTGAACCAAATGTCATATACTTACACGTTGGAACCCGACGAGTAACACTGTCTGCTTGAAATTTTCGACAGACCACTCCATCCCCTGTACTTAGGTCCATTGGCACAAATCTACACCGTTTCACCGATCTGAATCACATTTTATATCCTTACCCTTTGGAACCCTGCGGGTGACACTGTCTACTTTAAATTTCGGACAGACCACTCCATTTCCTGCATTTAGGCCCTTTATCACAAATCTACACCGTTCCTCCTAATTGCACCAAATTGTACATACACTTTGAAATCCTGCTGGTAACACTGTCCACTTGATATTTTGGACAAGGCTCTCCATTTCCTACATTTAGAAAAACTAACAAACTGGACTTGAAAACCATATATTATGGCCCTAGAATCATTCATGTACGTAGTAGTGAAACTGTAAGAGTATTGTAATAAGTCTATTGTTGACTGACAATTCGGGCTGCATCACGTCGCCCATACGAGTGTTCTGGTGCAGAATTGCAAAAATAGTTAAATCTTGCGCTGCTTATAAATTGCAGCCACAGGGAGCAATTAGTTCAAAAAGATTTCTGTTTTGTTATCATCATGAACATATTATGCATCTGTATAAGTGCAATGGTGTTGGTGCAATACATTGAAATTATCAGCTGCAATAAGCGTTGGTGCTTTCAAATTTACCTTTATTTATTCCGAACCTTATCGTTGAGCGCTATGTGGCCATAAATTATACTATTGCTACCTCAGGAGCTCGGGACAGCGGATGTTTTCCAAAATGTTCTGATAATTTTCCTACGGCGCTATGCGACAAAAGACGACACTATTGATCTCTACATTTCTAACAGACAATGAGATACAGTTCCTAGGCAGTGCCATTTATTTCACTTACTCCTCTTTCTAATCATTTTTAGAAATTTGTTTGTAAGTTACATGTGTCAGTGCTGTAGTTAGTAAATAGCCTTTACCTTATTCATTATTATCATTATTAGCATTAGGGGAAAGTGATATAAATTTTACGCCCATTATAGTGTACTGCTTATCATCCTCACTACAACCACCACCACCACAACCTCCACCCCAAAAATTATATATATATTTTTTCTGGTAATTTATGTATCAAGTGCCAGTTCTGTATTAGTATTCACTATCATCCATAAAACAAATAAATCCACCGGGCGAAGCCAGGCACTACTGCTAGTAATTCATGCAATTCCATTCTGACTACCTTCTGACAATAGGTGGATTCACAATATCTCACCTTGTCTTTCTATCGTTAAAAATCACATTACTTTTCATTTGTAGCGTTACAAATTCTGTATTTGACTATGCCAATATCTTATCAATGAACTTCTTAAGTTCCCATTAAACAATATGTATGAACAATATCCATACTAGTATAATAAAGCTGAAGATTCTGTGTGTTTGTTTGTGTGTTTATGTGTTTAAACGCGCTAATCTCTGGAAGTACCACTCGGATTCGAAAAATTCTTTTTGTATATGATAGCCAGATTCAAGACGAATAGTTAAGGCTATGTAAAATATCAGACAGACCACACCTTTCCCTGCATTTAGGCCCTTTTGTACAAATGTACCTCGTTTCACCGATCTAATAACTTGACGGACATATTGTCGCTAGGCGACAACGACTAACACTGTATCATGATAGTTAACGCCACACCATTGATGGACAGGTTGTCAATAGGCAACAACGATTTACTCTGTATCATGATAGTCCGGTAAAATTTGCTAAAGGACGCTGTCCTGTCAGAGAAACATAGTGGCAAACATTCCTACATTCGCCTATCACCATTTTGCAGTTTTCATGTGTAGACAGTTGTTATTTCATTTGAGGGGCTTAGAAATCGTGGTCATGTTGTCCCTTGTACATGGGCGTGTGTGTAGAATTTTTTTAATAACCTGCGTTATTGTGATTGTTGCACTAGCATGTGTAAATTAGAGATAGAATATGGTAATTGAAGCCATTTTTCAGTGTTGCTCAAGGATTTATTGGACTGTCGTATTTTCTATGCCATCGTATGCAAAGTAAATCAGCATATTAGCAAATAGTAATGTAATGCTATCCTGTCAGAGAAAAATAGTGGCAAACATTCCTACATTCTGCTATCACCGTTTTGCAGTTTTCATGTGTAGACAGTTGTTATTTCATTTGCGGGGCTTAGACATCGTGATCATGTTGTGATAACGTGCATTATTGTGATTTTTGCACTAGTATGTGTAAATTGGAGATATGATATAATATTTGAAGCCATTTTTCAGTGTTGCTCAAGGATTTATTGGAGTGTAGTATTCTCTATGCTATCGTATCCACAGTTAATATTTCATTTGCGGGGCTTATACATGTGATGGTTCCCCGTGTACTTGGGTGTGTGAGTAGAATTTATATGGTAATCTCCGTTGTTGTGATTGTTGCACTAGCATGTGTAAATACGGAATAAAGCTCAATGTAGGCTTGTCTGTCTGTTATTTATAAAAATCTACACCATTCCACCGATCTGAACCAATATATGTATTCTTACCCTTTGGAAACCTTCGAGTAACACTGTCTACATGAAGTTTCAGACAAACCACTCCATTCCCTACATTTAGGCCCTTTGGCACAAGTCTACATCGTTTCACCGATCTTAACCAAACGTAATGTACTTACCCTTTGGAACCATGCGGGTAACACTGTCCACTTGATATTTTGGACAACTCTCTCCATTCCCTACATTTAGAACAACAGACAAAATGAACTTGAAAACTACGTTTTAAGCTACTAGAACCATTCATGTCCGAAGAGTGTAACTGTAATAATACAGTATTTTAATAAGTCAATTGTTGGCAGGCAATGCGAGCTGCATCACGTCCCCCTACCAGAATTGCGAAAATAGATACAACTTGCGCTGCTTATAAATTGGAGCCACTGGGAGTAATTATTGCAAGAAGATTTCTTAGGGCCCTTAAAAGAGCTATCATCATGAAAAAATAGGCCTCTGTATAAGTGCAATGGTGTTAGTGCAGTACATAGAGGTAATCAGCTGCAATAAGCGTTGGTGCTTTCAAATTTACTTTCATTTATTTAGACCCTTATCCTTGAGTGGTATGTGGCGATAAATGACACTATTGCTACTTCAGGAGCTCGGGACACCCGAAGTTTTCCAAAGTGCTCTGATTATTTTCCTATGGCACTATGTGACAAAAGACGACACTATTGATCTCTAGTTTTCTAACAGCCAATGAGATATAGGCCCTAGGCAGTGTCTTCTATTTCACATACTACTCTTTCTGATAATTTTTTTCAATTCGTTTGTAAATTACATGTGTCAGTACTGTAGTTAGTAAATAGCCGTTTCCCTATTCATTATTGTCATTATCATTACGGGAAAATGGCCTGAATGTTACGTCCATTATAATGTACTACTTATCACCCCCACCACCACCACCACCGCCACCACAAAAAGTTTTATTTTTAAAATATGTTTTTCTCTTAGTTTAAGTATTATGGGCCAGTTCTGTAGTAGTATTTATTATCATCCATAAAACAAACAAATCCACCGGGTGAAGCCTGGCACTACTGCTAGTTTATTATAAAGCTTAATAACGCTCTAATTCTTTATCAAGTTAGTATTGTTTACATTTATTTCTGTTCCCTGAACATTATTCATATCTGTGTATTTTATTTCTATACTCAACAATGACGAGTATTATTTCAGCATATTACACAATAACTATCTGCTTAAATAATATAGTTAGGACGTTACATTAACTTTTTGTTCCAATAAAATACATAATGTTGTTCTTAACAAAACACGTCTGATGTCACATATTTCTTAAAATTGTTATATCAACGCTTCTTTGTCGAATTATTTATCATAATGAAGCATTGCTTATTAAACATATTATACCACAATATTAAACCAAGTTATTTAACTAATTTATCTTACACACCATTTCTATCGAAGCATAAAAAATATTTTTAACGTAGCATTTTAGACAAAGCATTTTAGACGAAGCATTCCACTCTCATATAAAACAGATTTATCTAGAATCGCAAGTTTACTAGACTGAATTTCCAAATTCTAAAACAAGAAATCTATAACTTAACTCTTCAAATTGTAAAAAACGAAACTCGCTGACGAAAAATATGAATCTGTCTAAAATTTACATGAAAATGGCAATGCAATAACATGGGTTATGAGTAATATTGTCTACATATATATGCTGGTCAAGACTGAATCACCTCCAATACATAGATATGTTTTACTGATAATGAACAAAATATAATACTCATCTACCTTTTCGGAGCGTCGAACTAGCTTTAATTCCATACGAGAAGCAATTAAAAATGCTCGCATTCCTGCGGCATTGTCTGGCATATCTGGGAAGCGTGACCATCTCTCCTGCGCGCGCCAGCCTTCGTCTGCTCGACCAAGGGTGCCACTGCTTGAAACTCAGTCACAGCTGATGGACCCTGTTCCGCTCTCTGCTCGTACTCGGCAATGGTGAACTGAATCTCCGCTATGCGCCGTTCGCTTCGGAATCAATAGATTCAGACGATATTCGCTTCGTGCGGCTGCACTCTGGTAGTAAATCATGGAAATCTCCGTATGTAGATAGTGTTCCATGAGAATTCCGGGATAGTAATGGAAACTCATCGTAGTGTAGCATCTTTCGTGAATTCAGTGTACTGCTGATGTAGTCGCAGATAAAATCCATGTCGCTGTTGGTATTCTGTATCTCACACTCAGTTAGTGTAGACTAACTTCCCTCCATGGTGAAATTAGAATAACATCACAACTTCAATGTAACGATTGCATTTTCTTCTTCCCCTCTCACCTGAGTGAAATTGCATCTTGAATAATTTCGAAGTATTCGTAGTATAATCGTAGTATAATTGTTGAATAATCGTAGTAGATTTATGCAATAATACTGCCGTAATGTTTCAGTAAAATCTCAGTAATATATCTGCCGTAGTTTTGTAGTAACTTGTAGTATAAAAATCTTCTTATATCATGAAGTTCTTTCGTTGAAATCTAGTTTGTAAAACTTTCAGTTTTAAACAAGTAATTTCTCTGTAGCATATTTCAATATCATTCACCGAGCCTCAACTGCTCTTGGCTGAAAGTGATCGCTCTCCTTCGGTCATCCAATGATGTCTTCCTTCGTTGCTTCAAATCTAGGCGTTCTTATTCTCAGAGTGACTGTTGCAGTGAGGTCTTAACTCAACCGAGCGAAGTATCAGAATGCTCTTCTGTCTCCCGTCATTGTAGCCTCCTAAACTTCCTTCGCGCGCAACAATGGCTGTGCTAGGCCCCAACCATCATATAATGATACAAATGTGCAAATATCTTCTAATTCAGCATTCAAACTAAAATTTCGTTTCGATGAATAAATTTTATTTTCAATTCTCTTCATGTTGAAGTGCTTTAATTCTATGTAGTGTTTATTTCGAATTAAAAGAATAATTTAGTCCTTAATATAGATAAACTCTTTAGATTGGCTGTCAGGTTGCTAAGCCAAATCCATTGTTCTTTGCTGCTAAATGGTGACGTGCGCCAAATATCCCTCTCTCCAAGTCCTCCACGCACCATGTTCAACTTTCCTGTGGACTGTAACTCCGCGGCTCTTAACCGGTTTTTTAGACCGTCTCTCCCTGTAAATTGTCACGATTCCAGTCCCATTTAAAATACATTTTCTCCGTGTTAAATAAATCAGAGTGTTCCAATTCCATTCTGGCTTCTAATAAATGTTCATACTTCCTTCTGCAACTCATAATATACCTTCCTTCACACCACATAGTGCTTATGTATACAAAATTTTACTCTTCTAGAGATTTCATTTTCACGCAAATAAAAGCCATGCGTCCCAGTTAGAATCTCAACTGAGGCATCTTCATAGTCTCAAATAAATTCGGGTGCGATTCCCCTTTGACTGTTTGATGATAGTATAACATGTACTTTCTTCAACAAGATTTATTTTTATACATTTCTTGACCTGAATATATTTCTTCAGTTTATTAGAACAACTTTCTGACAAGATTGACGCGGTAGCACCTGTGAATAGGAGCGTTCTAAGATATTCTCCTTCAGTTTCTATCTGGATAATTGGTAGCCTCGCTACTCTTCCTTTCTTCAGCTCTTCTCGTTCATACAACAGGTGTTCACTTGTTACTTGATATAGCTCATTTATAGTGATTTCATGTCTAGGCATGGTGATATGTTCTCCGCCTACTTCCGTTTTGAAAATGTCTTTTTTTGTACCCCGCCAGGGTCTTGATTACTGCTTTTTCTGCTCGTGAAAGGCTTTGGTTCATAACATTCCTGAAAATTTTCTTGCGCTTGATTCTTGTTCTGTGTATTTCTATCTTCCCTCCTTCTGAGGTTCTTCAGGTATTGCTGACTCTCCCTCTTTCTGTAATCATAATACCTATTCACATTATTATTATTGCGCCATTCCCTGATCTGAGACTGTTGTTGATGTTGCTGTTGTCTGGCAAAGTTGTCGTCGTTCCAGTTTGTATATCTCCTATAACGGTTTCCATTCGTTCTGTTGTCTCGATTACAGTAACCATTTCTGCGATAGTCATTATTACTCTGGTGATAAATGTTTCTGCACTGTCCATTATTCCACATTCTATTCTGGGACGGCCTTCCCTCTCTAAGTCTTCTGTATACAGGTTCGTATCTATATTGACCATAATAATTGGTTCAGGTAGAACCTTCTCTGTCCTGATTCGTTTCAGTCCGTTGAGTTTGATCAACCTGCACTGTATGGACTTCTCTATTTTCATTTCGGGACCTGGGATTATGATTACCTCCTGAGGCGTTGGACACAATACTTGTGTGGTCCAATCTCCTCAACATTTCTGCCATACCCTCTAACGTTTTAACATCTGCTGAAATGAGGTGTCTCCTGACTTCGGTAGGTAGCGAACACGAAATTGCACGGACTAAGTCTCCTTCCGCTAATGGGGGTTGAAGATACTGGAGATGGGCTAACTGGCTTGTAAAGAAGCTCGAGTACTTCGTAGGTACAGAATAAGCGTACTTCTATGAGTATATCTCCGCTCGTATAACTTGTTGGAGTTCCTTGCTTTAAAATCTTTTTTGTAAAGCATCAGCGAACTCTTCGAAGTTTTGGTAGGTGTAACGGAATGCACGCTGCCTAATTAGAGATTCAGACACTAAATACTTCCATACCACTCACATTTGTCTGTCACGTGGTATTCGGTTGTCCTCTAAATTGCACCGCATATCTCGTAGAAATTCTACGGCCGTGATGTTCCCCACACCACTAAACATAATAGGTTTCTCATCATTTCCCTTAATTTTGATTACATTCGGGTTATTTCTGCTGTTATCCTGTTCATAAGTCCTACCAATACCTTCGTATTCCCTTTGAATACGTTCCGTATTAAATGTAGTATTCGGTCTTAAATATTGGTGACTCTCCAAACTTTCCCTATCATCTTCTATCTTGTTTGTCCTAGATTCATATTTGCTTAGTTCCTCTCTCAATTTCTCTTCGCGTTCCTTGAAGAAATTGGGTATGTCTTGCATCATATCATCACGTACTTCTGTTCTCAACGCTGACGTAGTTTTAGTGTCATTAATAGTGAGTGTTCTTAGTTGTTCGCCTATATCAACTAACTCTTTATCCTGCTTTGACTTAATATTAGCTAACTCAACGTTCATATCGTCTACTGTGCTTTTGATAGCGTCAAGTTCTCCCGGTTTTAGTAAATCTGCTTTATTTACAATATCGATTAGAGTGGAAACGTTCGAATTTTGTAAGTCATCAATGCGTTTCGATAACTCCTCTTTTAACTGAGTGACATTTATATTATTATTAAGCTCTATAGGTCTTACATCTATAAGAACCTTAGAATGCATTTCTACAATATATTCATTATTATATTTCAATACCTGCTCCTTCAATTCCTTAACAGATTTGGTAATACATGCAGCTATATCTACATTTATACCCTCCTCAATCAGCTTTTTCTGACCTGACAACTTATTATGTAGGTCACCTACAGTTCCATTTAAGTTGTCAACTTGCTTCTTGAGTCGATCCTGTGAACCTGAAATGATATCATGGTGTTGTATGTTTTCTGCTTTTACTGTATCAACTGTACTTGTAACTTATTTTGAAGTGCAATTATATTCTCACTGCTAGCTATTCTCGCATCTAGTACCTTTTTCGTCACCTCTGATCTAAGCATTCCTAGTTCTGCTTTCGTGGAAAATATGTCTCATTCTTGTAGTATAATGAAATGAAAATCCACAGCCTGCTTCCAGTCGAACGACCGTGTCAGGGAATGGAATGAATGAAGTCCCCATCTAGCGGCGAGGATATGGACGGTGCCGGCTGCCGAAGCCTGTCGCACTCCCCTGGGGCAATGATTAAATGAATGACAAACGAAATTATACATGAGGTTAGAGAGTGTCGCTGGAATGAAATTTGTGACAGGGAAAACCGGAGTATCCGGAGAAAAACCTGTCTGCCACCGCTTTGTCCAGCACAAATCTCACATCGAGTGACCGGGATTTGAACCACGGACCCAGCGGTGAGAGGCCAGCGTGCTGCCGCCTAAGCCACGGAGGATTGCCACTTGTAGTATAATAATCTTCTTATATCATTAAGTTCTTTCATTAATCTAGTTTGTAAAACTTGTTTGTTTTAAACAAGTTCTTTCTATGTAGTATATTTCAATATCATTCACCGAGCCTCTTCTTCTCTTAGCTGAAGGTGATCGCTCTCCTTCGGTCATCAAATGATGTCTTCCTTCGTTGCTTCAAATCTAGGCGTTCGTATTCTCAGAGTGACTGTTGTAGTGAGGTCTTAACTCGACCGAGCGAAGTATCAGAATGCCCTTCTGTCTCCCGTTACTGTAACCTCCTAAACTTTCTTCGCGAGCAACAATGGCTGTGCTAGCCTCCAACCATCATATAATAATACAAATGTGCAAATATCTTCTTATTCAGCGTTCAAACTCAAATTTCTTTTCGATGAATAAATTTTATTTTCAATTCTCTTCATGTTGAAGTGCTATAATTTTATGTAGTGTTTATTTCGAATTAAATTAATAATGTAGTCCTTTATATAGATAAACTCTTTTGATTGGCTGTCAGGTTGCTAAGCCAAATCCATTGTTCATTGCTGCTAAATGGTGACGTGCGCCAAATATCCCTCTCTCCAAGTCCTCCACGCGCCGTGTTCAACTTTCCCGTGGACTGTAACTCCGCGGCACTTAACCAGTTTTTTAGACCGTCTCTCCCTGTAAATTGTCATGATTCCAGTCCCATTTAAAAGACATTCTCTCTGTGTTAAATAATTCATAGTGTTCCAATTTCGTTCTGGTTCTAATAAATGTTCATAAGTCCTTATGCAACTCATAATATACCATCCTTCCCAACACATAATGCTTCCATATACACAATTTTACTCTTCTAGAGATTTTATTTTCACGAAAATAAAAGTGATGCGTCCCATTTCGAATCTCGACTGAGGCATCTTCATAGTCTCAAATAAATTCGGGTGCAGTACTTTCCCGTTACCAATCAATAGTATCTTTTTTGGGAGATCTGTGCTTCCTGCAGCGAAGTGACCCCTCATGTTGGTATACAGATTCAAGAATTGAACAGATTTCCACCGTGGGGAAAATTTTAAGCAATATTTAATTATATCTGCTCTTGTTCCCCTAACTATTACAGGCGATGTTTGTCTGAAATCACCAGAAAACATGAAAGTAATTCCACCCAACACTTTATTTGAGATCATTATGTCTCTGAGAGTTGTATCTAAAGTATCTACGTGAGCTCTATGAGTCATGGTGCACTCATCCCTTATTATTAGACTTGCATCTTGCAAGATTTTGCCCAACGGGCCATTTTTGTGGATAGAGCACACACTGTCCCTTTCGAACGACACAGTAAGGGGCAGTTTAAAAGTGGAATGAACCGTTCTTCCGCATGTCAATAGTGCAGCAGTAATACCTGAGGACGTGACGGCAATGGCTAATTTTCCCAGTGACCTAACTTTCGCTAATATTAAATTAGTCACGAAAGTATTTCCAGTTCCACCTGAAGCATCCAAGGATAAGGTTTTTCCATCGTCAGAGGAAACGCTTTTTAAAACAGAATTATAAGCGAAGAATTGATCACTCACTAATTTGTGTTCATGTTCTGAAATATAATTATTTAATTGGTTTATATCATGTGGTCTCCACAAAAGTTCTTCTAGAGGCTCCATATTATTGTGATTATTGCAAATCGGGGCCGTAAGTCCGAAATATGTAAGACATTTTTCTGACATTTCATGAATTCTGTCTTCAATCAATATAAGACCTTCATTGTATATTTCATATTTGTATGGGATTAGCAGGTCCTGATTTTCATTGCGAAATCTGTGTAATATGTCTTCACACAAATTTTCTGAATTTGTTCTCCATCATTCTATTGGCTCTGATGGCTGGCAAAATATCAGGATATTGGTAAATAATTGTCTCAATTTATCTGGTGACTCAGAAATAGCCGCATCTGAAAGAGTATTTTCCCAATGTTCATCTACTAATAATCCTAGTTCTTTGGAAGCGCGTTGATACGTGGCTAAAGTAATGCTGTTAACTGTTCTAAGATGTTCTAGGGAAGTAGGTCCGCGTGCATTCATCAATAACATTCTAAAATAAAAGCATTCCGTTTGAGTTGGATGAACATTATAAACATGACCTAAAGCTGCGTCTTTGTTACACCTGGGTATCCGTCAACATCTTGCCCTCGTTTCCTTCTAGAAAATGTATTTCTTTCCAAGATGTAATATTGTGGCACTTCATGGCACAGCAAAGTTTTTGCAAAGTCGTCATTTGTGCACAGTTTGAAAAGGCTATTGAGAGTCAAGGCAGGAGGATTATTAACGCGATCTTGAATGTTTTCATCACTGAAGTATACTCTTTGACCATTTAGGAAAGAGACCGCTAAATGGATGACTGGGTAGCGCTCATGTATTGGGAACCGCAATATTCTCCAAACAGCTTCAGAGGTGCTAATATATCGACCATTAAGATATTTTTCGACCTAATAGTTGTTATTTTGCATAGTGAATGTAGCTTGATCAGAACCTTTATGTATGTACTTGCAAACATAATTTATTGCTTTGACTGACTGGCAAAATTGAGCATTAATATGTGCGTTGAAAATTCGTAATAGAACTGGATTATATGGAACAACCCATCTATTGTCTATGTTCATTTCTGTTCCCTTCACATTTAGGACACCAGTATTTCCCCCCGGAATATGAAGCTGTACGTCTATAGGTTGGGTAACCATCATCACCCGTTTGTGTCTGAGAAGTGAACCTCCTTGGGTGTTTTTTGGAACACATGTGTTCTTTCATGCACGGTGACGTGGGGTTATTTGGTCCACAAGGGCCGTGGATCATGTTTTCCACAACAATGTTATAATGTTCAGGATCATGTTCTTTGTCGGGGTTTTCAGCCCGTAATATATTATCTATAGAATCCGTTTTCACTTTGTTTGTAAGCCATAACAAAATATGCGCATGTGGTAATCCCCGTTTTTTGCCATTCTACGCTATGAACAAAAGCCTTAGTTGGGCCAAAACTATTTTTTATTGGTAATAGTTTTATCATTTTCTTGAGTTTCAAATGAAAAACTCTTGAAAGCAAATCATGTCTATCTTGCGATTTTTGATTAGGTAATAAGTGAATTTGTATTTCTTTCCATTGTGGACTGCAGGTGATGGTGATAAAAAGATCTGGTCTCGAAAAGTTCTTAACAAATGTCATGGCATCTTGGGTATTTTCATTCATATATCGCGGAGATCCTGTAAATGAAGACGGCAATATCACATATCAGCCAATATTAGATGCATTAACACTTCTATCATTAGCAACTGCACCTCGTAGGTGTATATATTCAGCGGCCCTCAATTTCTTTTGGTTCCTTCTGATAAAATCAAGTCTTTCCGATACCATTTTTGCCGACATATCAACACAATATTGATTGAATAATCCTCTGAAATAATGTAAACTGTTCATATCATTTTTTCTCACAATAAGCCTGAAAGCATAAAATTGCATACATGATACTGTCTTAGGTCGTGCAACACAGTTTTGTTGTTGAATGTTGATACAGTACCCATCATCCCCATGTGGGAAGAGTAGAGGATACTGCAGCGGGTCATACGATCTGCGCAACCCACAAACTCTTTTAAGATGACCATTTCTAGTATTTCTCACAATATCTCTCGTACCTTTGTCCTGATCTACTAAAAGAAAAGTGATTTCGTCTACAGTTGGCGCATTGTAGTGAACACCATGCTCGTTGGGAGGTTTTAGATCAGCGTGAATAATTAATTTGAAATCGTGCGCCGGTCTGTTTTCAAAATTATATTTGAAACGTTGAATATAACTATTATAATCGTGAAGCCCCATTTGCAAAGGACCAATGAGCTCATTTCCTCCGTGTGAGCTGCCGGTTAGAATACACCCACGGTATGCTCTGCCTGTCGTAGGAGGCGACTTATAGGGCCGACAAGACCGACTGACATGACTAACTTTGATTTGGAAGACCCCCTGTGGATGGGGAGGCCAGAATTCATCCACGGTATCCCCTGCCTGTCGTAAAAGGCGACTAATAGGGGGGCCACATTAAGGTCTATTTCGACTTCCGGTCCCAACTTTGGTTTGACCCTTAGAACTAACCGTGCATGCTGCCTGGGGAAGGGCCATCAACTTGGCCATCTGGCCAGAAAGCCTCGACGGTATTCCCAATCCCGTCAGGTGGGGGCGCCATGTACCCTTGCAGTAGTATCCGCCTCACAACGGAGGTCCCTGCACGGACGAATACTTGCACCGAACATATCACTGTGTATGCCGAGGGGGAAGTGCCTATTCAAGGCACTGGGACCCAGCAATACCTGCTTTGCCAGGTGGCTAGTGCCTTGGATGGGTGGCGCCCACAGTGATGGCCCTCGTTCGGAGTAGGTACTATTTGGGGAGGATGACTCGGGGTGACCAAAAAAGGTCGAAAGAATCAACACAGGGTGGCCCCCTTAAAAAGCCGTCTCTGGAGTGTCGGCCGAATCCCAAGGTGTATACGCCTTGGGATGAGGCATTTAATAAAAAGTTCCCTGTTGACCGGTCTCCGCGCTACTTGGTAGCTACCAGGACAGACGGGGAAGATTTTAAACAGGTAATTCGATCCTATTTTCGGAGGAAATCGAGGGGAAATATCGCGACCTTAACGGGATTTCCAAGCTCCGGAACGGGCAGCTCCTACTTCATACCGTTGACCGGCCGCAAACCGGCGCGTTGCTGGCATGCACGCATTTCGGCGAAATTCCCGTTAAGGTTGAGAAGCACGATACGCTGAATGAGGTCCGTGGAGTTATATTCCATCGCGACCTCATTTTAAACTGCGACGCGGAATTGATGCGGGATCTGGGGGGAGCGAGGCGTCACCAGGATTATGCGCATCACCCGGAAAATTGGAAACAACAGCGTCGATACTGGCGCTTTCATTCTCCATCTTGAAGGTGATGTAGTGCCTAAGCAGGTGAAGGTCAAGTCGTACCGTTGCGACGTTAGACCGTACATCCCTCCACCTATGCGCTGCTACAATTGCCATAAATTCGGTCATTTTCTGCCAATGCCGTGTGTAGAGAGTGTGGCAAGGGGTCACATGACGGTGAGGGGTGTACGGCTCCCCTGACGTGTCCTAACTGCCAAGGAAGTCACTCTCCGCGGTCGAAGCAGTGACCTGAGTTCTGCAAAGGAGCTAAGATCCAAGAAATCAGAACATTGGATCGGCTTTCATATCACGACACTCGAAAGAGATACCGTGACATGACTGCACACAAATGTCCGGTATCTTTCGCTGCTAAGGTGACGCCATCTATCACCCCTGCCACATTCGTTCCCCGTGATATATCCTCCACGTCGAACTACTCTTCGATCGTAAAATCTCCCCTCGCTGTACAAGCGGGACCAGTCATCCCGAAGGAGGTCGCACAACCTTCATCGGCCATTGTGAAAAAGGCGTCGGTTATACCGTCTAAACCGGTGAAATCAGAGAAAAAGTCTGCCCCTGCCAACGGGGCAAAGAAGACTTCTGCGACCGGGGCTGGATCGTCATCCAGCACACCTGATAAGAAAAAGATAGTGGAGAAGAGGGAGACGGTGCGGCGCCATCTCTCTCGCCCTCCGTCCGATGGGATGGCTCCTGCATCTGATGGCCCTTCCGCTCTCTCGACCATCAAGGGAGTGATGCTGGCAGAAGCCAAACCCATTGGAGTCGAGGAACTCCCCTATAGGAAGAATAATTCACCTGCAGTGAAAAGAGAAGCGGTTCAGCGCCATATCTCTGCCTCTCCTGCAGACAAGGCTGCTCAGCCACCTGATGGCCATTCCGCTCCTACCACCACCAAATGAGCGGTGCCAGCTGGAGCGGCCTCTTTTTGCAAGAAACTGACGTCTGTGGGGAAGGGACCATCTACTTCCCCGAATAGACGTCAGCATCGGTCGAGAAAGAAATCTCTTCGGGACGTGTCGGGGACAGTCACCCAGTATTCGAACAGGGAGAAGGTCCCTCAACACCGCTCTCGCTTTTCCCCAAGAGCGAGAATAGCTAGGTCCGGCAAGGACCGCGTGCAACCCAAGAGAGCGTCCGCTCCATTTTCTTTGTCTTCGGACGGAGATGTGGATATTTAGGTGTGCTCTCCTGCCCCAACATCTCCAGCTAGAGATGGGAAAGGGTGGCAAACGGTCAAACGTAAGTAGAAGACCCACTTCTACTTAAGTCCACACTATGGCACTATTACACTGTAACTGTAGTAGCTATTCTGGTCATCTCTCTGAGTTACGTCAATTAATATCTTTGTTTTCGGCAACCATTGGCTGTCTTCAGGAATGCAGGTTTCGTCCTGGACATGAGACAACAATGCGTCACTTCAAAACTAACTCTTCCCTAAAGACCGGTTGGACGGAGCTGTGGCCGCCAGTGGCGTCTGCACTCTCGTCCACTCTAGCCTCTTTAGTGAAGTGGTGCCGTTGCGTACTCAGCTAGAAGCAGCTGCAGTTCGTACTTCGTAGCCGGTAATGGAAACAGTATGTAACGTGTACATCCCGCCTGATTCTTAACTGGATTACAACCAGCTGGTGGATCTAGTCTCTCAGCTCCCCCCTCCTTTCCTCCTTCTGGGAGATGTTAAAGCCCACAACACCATCTGGGACTCCGCTACCACTAGCGGTAGAGGGAGAGATTTCGAGAGGCTGATCAGGCGGCTGGACCTGTGTTTGTTGAACACAGGGGAACCTACGCACTTCTCTATTGCACACGGCTCTTATTAAAGTGTCGATATTACCTTGTGCAGTCGTGCGCTGGTTCCCCTGCTACAGTGGAGTGTACACGACGACCTTTGTAATAGTGACCATTTCCCGATTATCGTTAATCTTCCGAACCAGAGAGCCATCGAGTTACCAAGTCGATGGCTTCTCCGTCGGGCTGATTGGCCACGTGCGGTGTTTGCCGAAAATACCTTTGAGAGTGTCGACGATCATACAATTCACATAACGAATGGTATTCTGGCTGCTGCTGAGAAAACAATACCTTCCTCATCCAGCAACTCACGCCGGAAGCTTGTCTCTGGGTGGATAGCCGAGATTGCAGCAGCCTTTAAAGATCATCGACGTGCTTTCAATTGCTATCGGAGGCAAAACACTATGGCCAACCTTATCATCTTCAAAACGATGCGTGCTAGAGCCGGATATCTGATTCGGGAGAGAAAGAAAACGACGTGGGAAAAGTATGTGTCGTCTATGTTGGCGCATACTCCTTCATCTCAAGTGTGGACTAAGCTTCGTCGGATCTGCGGACTCCCGACATCATTGTCGATATCCGGAGTATCCATCAATGGAGACATCATCACGGACCATCTCGCCATTGCCAACAGTATTGGATCGCACTTCAGTGATGTTTCCTGCTCTGTGAGTTACATTACATTTCTGACTCTGAAGTGGGTGGCAGAGACTCACCCATTGTCCTTTGCCACTGCTGCTTCTGAGTCCTACAAAGTACCATTCTCTGAATGGGAACTGTGCAGTGCGCTTGCACTGTGCAGGGATACGGCTCGTGGACCAGATAACATACATAATCAAATGTTAAAACATCTGAGCGAATCCAGTATAAAACAACTGTTGGTCCTCTTCAATCGTATATGGATTGAAGGGGACTTTCCATCTCAATGGTGAGAGGGGATCGTGGTATCGATTCCTAAGGCTGGAAAGGATCCCAAGTTTGTAAGCAGCTATAGGCTCATTTGTCTGACAAATGGCCTATGTAAGCTGCTGGAGAAGATGGTGAACCGTCGACTGGTGTGGTTCTTGGAGGGGAGAGGTCTCCTGTCTGAGTACCAGTGTGGATTTCGCTCTCATTGGTCCCCCACTGACCATCTGGTGTGACTTGAGAGAGCGCCATTTAAGAGGCATTTCTCCGAAAGTATCACCTAGTCACGGTTTTCTTTGACCTCGAGAAAGCCTACGACACCACATGGCGCTACGGGATCCTTTCCACCCTTCAGAAGAGGGGACGCCATGGTAATCTACCGACTTTCATTGCGAATTTCATGTCCGTCCGACTCTTCCGTGTAAGGGTCAGTAGGACATTATCGCAATACTATACTGAAGAAAATGGAGTTCCTCAGGGTTCTGTGTGTGAGTGTCACCTTGTTCGCGATTGCCATAAATGGTATTGTTGCCGCCGCCGGGTACGCGGTAGTTCCATCGCTGTATGTAGAAGACTAGCTCTGCATTACAGCTCTGGAAGTATGGCAGTCGTGGAACGGCAATTCTAGCTAGCTATCAACCGGGTCGACAGGTGGGCTCACGACGGGGTTTTCGTTTTTCAGCAGCGAAAACCTCCGTCGTCCATTTTTTTCGGCTCCGGAGGCTACATTTACACCCTGAACTACATCTCAGGGATACTGCGTTGCCGTTGGTTGACACTTATCGCTTCCTGGGGCTCCATTTTGACAGCAAATTAACGTGGCAGCACCATATATGGCAACTAAAAACGGCGTGTCTCAGGTAACTGAACATGATCAAGTTTCTTAGTGGCACTACGTCGGGGGCTGACCGTGCGGTGCTGCAACGGTTCTACCAAGCCCTCGTCCTGTCCCGGCTAGAATATGGTTCTGCGGCATACGGTTCAGCAAGGCCAGCAACCTTGAAAATGCTGGACATTATCCACCATAGTGGCGTTAGGATGGCTACCGTAGAATTCCGGACCTGCCCGATACCCAGTCTACTCACCGAATCGGGTGGTCCACCTTTAAATTATAGACGCCAACATATGTTTTTAGCATATGCTGCCAATGTGCGTCAAACGCCGGAACACCCGGGCTACCAAGTTCTCTTCAGTACCCAATACCACCTGGGGTACGCCAACCAGCCTCGTGCCACTCGGCCAGTTGGTATTAGACGTGATTGCTAGTGCACTGAAATAGGAGTGGCTGTATGTCCCTGTACGATCTGGACACCTAGCGAACTGCCTCCGTAGCAAGTCCTTCGTCCGGAAATTGGGTTGATCTGCACCGACGTCGTAAGTGAGCCCGAATAGCTCATGCTGGTGATAGCTTGTACGAGAGCAATGGAATTTATTATGCCCGAGAGTAATTAACGCATCCCAGAGACATGCCAACACATCAGATGTTCTTTTGAGTTTGTTAAGAAGCTTTGGATAATTACTCATCATGATTAAAGTAGTTTTTCTTTAATGTGCAACATTGAATTTATAATCAGAAGTCATACAGCATAATTAGCCACATTTGCATGGACTTATATTTTTATTTCCGGCTTAAGACCAAATGTATATCGGCGCAGACATGCGAGAGGAAAGAACTTAGTCGCTAAATGACTCGGGAGTGAGAGAACTGAGAACGCCTACTTCCGTGAAAGAATGACTCTAATTAGTACTCGCATGGCGAGCACACGTCATTTTTGAAGGTCCAAGTTGACCTGAATTAGCAAACGTCGTTATCAGGAATCTGATTTAACACGACCGCAGTATTTATTTAAGCACTAAGTGTGCCGGTGAAGTGAAATAGTCCACCGAAATACTTTAAATTGTGATATTTTTACAAAGTGAAAACTGAACGACTACATGGTTTCAGCAAGCTAAATGGCTGACCAGTGTGACGATAAGTGATTGGTGTACCAGTGATACACGAGTGAAAATCTAGTTGAAATATTCATCAGTTCTTGTGTAATATTATTGAGCCGTGCAAAGGCCGAAATCAGCACGACTACGATTAAGCTGATACAAGCAGATCGAATAAATTACCACGTGCTTTGTGTCAAAATCTAGCTTCTGTGATTAAGCAGACAAGGCCTTTCTTTGAATACAGTCTGTTATCTGTGATGTGTAAAAGCAGTGAACTAATACGCTAGAAGCAGTTTCGTCAATTCTACAATTACACCAAGATGCCTTCATTAAACCACGTGCTGAGGCATAATTGTCCTGTTCCAATGAAGAAGACGATAATGGCCCAAATATTCTAATGTGAGGAACGCTTAACATCTAAGCCACACTACAAACATGGAAAAAGACCTATGGATAACCATGCTTATAGCCAAGCAGCGAAGATATCTTTCGATTACCAGGATAAAAGGAAAACCCCTCAATCCTTGCTTTCGGATGAGGTGATCTGCAAATAGCTGTAAGTCATGATCTCATAATCTATTTATGTACGGTGAATGGTCATGGGTTGATTAGTTTGTAGCAGACGTAACGTTATTGTCAGTCATCAAGGTAGGAATTTTCATTCATTTCGACCACCTTCTATGGTGATTTCACGCATAAAATGCTTCTTTGCATTTCGTTCCAGGACAGAGTTAGACACCGACTTGTGTGTTTTCACACGGTGCAATATTCTTTTCAAAGGTAATTCTGCATAACGGTAGATACATTTCGTCATTTGTGACGGGGGCATTATTTTTAATTCAGCTCCAGATGAATATTTTTTCATGTTTTCTGAAGTCCTCCTTTGATCATTATTTTTGTACACCACTGCACCTTTATTATTTAACAATTGAGGACGTATCGTTTAGGCATGGGAGGTCTCCAGCCTACATTGTTATTGTAAATTACATTTTCCAATAGTGAGCAGTTCCCACCAGAATTAAGATCAATTCACATCGTTGTAAATGAGTCAAGCATTGTGTTAACTTACCCATAATTCCTATTACACGATAATCGTATCATTTCAATTATTTCCACCAGAGGTTTGGGTGTGAAACTTGTATAATACTCATTTAAACGTGTCTTGTACGCAGTGCATATTTGCTGTGAGCTGCAGTGGTGATGTACACTTTCAAAGACTTTCAACCGGAGAGAGATATCTTTCCGTTACGTTTCTTTGGTTTTCAGAAACCCAACATATCATTCTTATTGGAATGTGTTCGTCTTTAACGACATTCTACCTTTACTACATGTGCAGTATAATACAGAGTGAATGCTAGGATCACTCAGCTACATGTCATTTTGAGAGGACCATGTGGTTTTTGATCATTGACAAATTGTCTGGACTGTGACGAACTTTAGAGGTCGTACAGCCGTACAAAAGGTCACATGGCATTCTGTTTATATGTCAGACAATGGGGTGAAGTGTACTAAAGTTCATATTAAATTGAGGTATTTTATATTGGCAGTACTTCATCGTTAGAAAATGTAACTTGTGTTTTGTGTTGCTTTGCTTGTTGTTAAATGTAAATGTCGAATCATTCTTGATCGTCGAACCCAGCGCGGTTCATGGAAGTTCATTGCAGATGGCCAAGCTTTCCACCATGGCCATTCGTGCATTATGTAGTGATAGCTGGGTGTAAGGTGTATCTTCCTCATCTCATTAATTGAATTTGTATAATGATGGAGGAACGGTTCCAAGCTTTGATGAACCAGAAGTTGGCTCAACTTAACGCCAATATGGAGGCGAATATCGCCATATTACGAGCTGATTTTAATGACAATACAGCTACATTAAGAGGTGATTTAGATTTAGTCCGAGCAGATGTAACCGAAGTCAATGGAACTTTGGGTAGAGTAAGGCGCAACATAACTAATAATGTTGCTAACATAAATGATGCTATGGCAGGCAATACTGCCAACCTCTATGAAAACGTAACCGCTAATGTCACTACCATTAAGAACTCTATGAACACTAATGTCACTACCATTAACAACACACTGACTGAGGTCAGAGGTGATCTGACTACTAATGTTGCCACCATTAATGAAACCATGGCCACTAATGTTGCCACCATTAATGAAACTATGAACACTAATGTTGCCACCATTAATGAGACACTAGCTACTGTTAGGGCTGATATGACTACTAATGTTGCCACTATTAGGGGTGACCTTTCAAATGTTAGGACAGAGTTAAACACGAATGTTGCTGCCATTAATCAAACTATTGATGACCATGTAGAAGCACTGAATGAATCCATTAATGCTAATGTTGAAAATACTGTTGCTTTAAATTGTACTTTGACTCAAGTCAGAAACGATCTGGAAACGAATCGCGCAGATTCGCTAATCTTGACACAGGGTTAAGTAGGTTTGATACACGCTTTGAAACCCTGACCAATACCATCGATGCAGGTAGATTAGAGATGCAGACACGGTTAGATGCGATTGATGTCAGGATCGAAGGAGAAAGCGACCGTTTGGACGAAGGTAGAAGTGAACTCCAACTTTCGATTGCGACCGTGAAGGAGCAACTAGGAATTCGAGTTTCTGCTATTGAGGAGCGAATGGATGAAACTCAAACGGCAACTGAAGGGATCAAACGCGAAGTTGAACTTGTCAGCGCTAGTATGAAGGTTATGAGGGGCGTAGCGACTGCTGTTCACAATAATATGAAAACAATGGTGAAAGACATGGGATGTTTTCGTTAAGACTTAGCCGACAGTAAGGGTACTATCGCGGAACTTACTGCTAACACTGAAGGGTTGAGATTGGAAACTCATGAGAATTTGAAGGAGTTAACCAGAGAAATAAATTCAGTCAAAAAGGACCAGGCCGAACACAAAATTAACGTTGGGGAAATAAAGAAGACCATCCTCGATGTTGACGAGTGTCTCTGTGGGAAGATAGAACGGATCTAGCTGCAAATAAATGCAATAGGCACATATTGATCTTCAGATACCCAGCAAGGGATAAGAGCACAAATGTACACGAAAAGGTACAGCTCTACTCAGCCAACTCGCTATGCGAATTATTTATCCTTGCAATTAGCTAAGCTGAGATGCCTTCAACCCCCTCTAGCGGAAACTGATCTGATACAAACTATAATCAGACAATATCCCGCAGATGTCCAACGAGTCGTGATCTCCGCAGATGCAACGTCTTTTGTACAATGCGATCAGATCCTGAGAAGACTCGATTCAACAAATGAACAGTTTATTAATCATCGACCTCGTGGTGAACCACGAGATGACAATAGAACGGTAAATCGACAGGTCAAAATAACCACTGTCGACAAAAATAGTCAAACGCCTGAACCAATGTCCAATATAGGGACACTGTATCAGCAAGACAACTAAGGTCCTGACCGGAGAAATTGGAACCGGCAACCTTACAATCGCAAATATGGCAGAAATGACAGGCCCAGAAACCAACCGTATTGGGAGCGTCGCACAGTGTGTCGAATCCCATAAGGGGTGGAAAAAATTGACAGTCGCAAATGAAAGCGAAAACTGGCTCATTCGATAGTGAACAAACCAGATGGCGACCTTCGGTCTTCCTTTCCGCTGTCTGGTGCGTAGGAGGGAGGGTATAGGTGCTGAAACGTCATTAGATAGGAGGTGTTGGAGTGAACCGAACGTTGTGATTCTAGTGAGTTCAACGAGGTGTTGTCTTCTGCGACTCATGGAATAGTGAAAATAGGTAGGCCCTATGTGTTCGCACTTTTATGCGTAATACAAGCTTTCTGCATTAAATAAATTACTTACTTTATGAGTGCCTCATAGTGCCACTTTACTTTAAACGTCATTCGGTAGGGAATTTAATGTAGGTTCAGGATCTGTAGTGGTTTGGTTGCGCACGAATGTGAAAGATGGTTTATTTTCTTATTTTCAGTGACTATGTGGGCATTACCGTGAGAATAATTTTTCAACGCGTGGCGGTTGTGTCGTAAATAGGGGCGTACAGACGACATATTTCAATATGTTATGAATAAATTTGATCCTACAACTCTTACTGACACTCAGGTGCAGGAGCTAAGAAACAAAATTTAGTTGATATCTCATAATATTAACAAAAATGGGAGAGTGCAGGAAGAACAATGTCACGTACATAGGTAATCTACGTATGGAAGCTATTGAGTTACTTAATGACCCCGAAGGAACTTTGACATCAAATGATGAAGACCAGGATAGGAATGACTGCGATGCTCTGGACTCTACAGAAGAATCAGGTGACGAATGAACATTAGACATTCTGTTATTATTAAGGGGAGTGAGATTAATGAGAACATTACTTGACGGATGGACGTTTTCTTTTTATTTGCAATAGGAGAAATAGGCCTAATATTCAATAGATGTTGTCTTTATTTCCTTGCTTTTCTAGAGAAATAATATTGTTTTCGTGTGTGAAGTATGTTTACTAAAACTACGTCATTAACAGGACTGTAAAATGACATTTCATTATAATTGTTTGTATGATTTTGACGAATATTTTTGTATTTTTAGAAAATAAATGTTATTTTTTGTGCATATTTCGTTGTTCTATGTTTAATAACAATTTAATATACCTTTTTAAATCTGGATGATTGCCAACTTCGTCAATTCCCTCAAATAAGGTGTAACAAGAACACTTGACTGAAAGTCTCATTGTTATTCGTATATTATCCAGTTTTAAATAGTATGTTTACCACTGTCATAAACTAACATATACACATCCGAATCGTGATTTTTCTAACCAAAAATGGATGATTCTTGTGTTGCATTCGGTCATTTTTTTACACCTCACCTTACCCCTCACCCCTATATATTAACCCCCGACGATCGTACACTTTAGACGATGCAAGAAATGAATTCAGTGACCTCGAAAACGGTATACTACCAACTTTTAATAGAATCCCACCACTATTAACGAAGTTATTAATTTTTTACACCTAGAATTGGGATTCGACACACTGTGCGTCGTTTCGAATGACCAAACGAAGATCGACGAAATTATAACGACAATCAACGAAGGAATAACCTGAACCAATCCAGAGGTAATATTCGTCGAGATTACAGATACTCGGGAGGATATCGTCGAGACAGAGATCCACGTCAACGGGAAATGGAAATCGACCGAGATTGGAGAGGAAGAGCACAAGAAAGTCGAGAATATCTTCGTAAAACCAGAGAAGAGAGGGAGGAAAATTGAACACCGAGGGAACCTCCAGTAGATCTCGATGAGATACGTTTAGACCCTAACCAACCAAAAAACGCCAAAATCTCAATAAGGTCGAAGGAGACGAGTTCCAAAGTGAAGGCTGTCATACTTCTTTGGGAAACCCCTCCAGGAAGATCTACTATATGAGAGGAAAACGACGAACGACGTACAACTGACGAGACAACCAGTTATATCCCCCAAAATTAACGGTTACCCTGTGACATTACTGATAGACACAGGAGCCATGATCAGTGTTCTGTCAGCAGTCTGTCATGCCATTCTTATGATCAACACCAAGTTGACTGAACTTCCAGTGTCAACGGTGAAAGTGCGAGGGATTATCCCAGACATGAGTGTCAAATGCACTGTGCAAGTATATTGTACCGTGGTTATTGTCAACCACGTGTACTTATATCTATTCCTTGTTTCGAGAGATCTACGATATCATGCTATTCTAGGCGCAGATTTTATGAGGACACATGATGGAATCATCGATATGGGCCAGAATACGATTTGTTTCAAGCCATTTGATCCTATTCCTATGGATGTGCCTGGAGAAGGTGAAGCTATGGATGCTAATGTCTATACTCAAGATACGCAGAACGGGGATGGCATAGTGATCACTGAGATCAATGAAGAGAGCTCTGAAGCAGCTAGTGAAGAAAACACTGATGAAGAGAGTGAAGAAAGCATTAAGGAAGAATGCGAGAATACCACTCAGGAAGACTCAATGCAACCCAGCGATGAAGCAATAGGACCAGAGAATGACCGGCAAGCAAGAGCCTTAGAGGGTCGAGCTTACATCATGGAATTAAATAGAAGAAAGGAATCTGATGATTCATCTCAAATTTCGAGAGATGAACCTTGCCAGAGTCATCGCATGACAGTTGTCGCAGATGAGCAACACTTTGAGATGAGACCGTCGATGTCCGACGAGCAGTTGAAGAAATTACGAAGAGGATGTATGATGCCAGAGATCAACGCCTGAGAGAACGGGAAGAATTTGATTCTGGAAACTCCGACTCTGTTGAAGCTGATATTCACTACTTTGAACCTATGTCGAGCGAAGTAGAGATGATGATGATGATGATGATTACATTCCGAAGATGAGACTGTCTGAGGCACTGTACAACCTGGAGAAGATAAGCCGAAGATCTGGTATGAAGAGAGTCGTAACCGATAAGGAAGACTTCGATTCTGACGTTACAGCTGAAGAGAAACGGGAGAAATGGAAAGATTATGTCAGTGCTATGCACCAGATTCATGGGAAGAAGAAGGAAGAAATAGTACATGTTCACCATATTGAATTTGTGAGAAATACAGAACAATCCGATTCTGAGGATGATTGTTACATTCCATCGATGAAGGAATGGGAAGCATGGGACAATGATATGAACTCCATTGGTCACAGATCTGTGGAGAAAGAATAACATCCATATTTATATATGTTCGACCACCGAGAGTGGATATTCAGGAAAAGTATCACCAGAATTAAGAAATGTTGGGGTAGCGCACCTGCCTCTCACACGGAGGCCCCGGGTTAGATCCCCGGCTCCGTCGGGGAATTTAAAACTGACGTGAGGGTTGGAACGGGGTGCATTCAGCCTCTTGAGGAAAATTGAGTAGCTGTCTGACAGTGAGACAGCGCCCCGATCACGAATACCAAGATTAACGGCCGAGGGGACCCGACGCGCTGATCACGCTTCACCCCAATATATGTAGGCCAGATGGCTGGGCAGCGGTCGCTTGGTCGGCCTTAGCCCGTCATGGGCTGTATAGTACCAGTTTATTTTTGAGAATTGAGAAGTACTGCAGAATCAAATAAAAATGCTGTCATCATTTTTATTTGAAACGACGAGAGGGTATATGAGCCCGAATAGCTCATGCTGGTGATAGCTAGTACGAGTGCAATGGAATTTATTATGTTCGAGAGTTATGAACGCATCCCAGAGACACGCCAACACATCAGATGTTCTTTTGCCTTAGTTAAGAAGCTATGGATAATTACTCATCATGATTAAAGAAGTTTTTCTTTAATGTGCAACCTTGAATTTATAATCAGAAGTCATACAGCATAATTAGTCACATTTTCATGGCCTTATATTTTTATTTCTGGTTTAAGACCAAAGGTATATCATCGCAGACATGCGAGAGGAAAGAACTTAGTCGCTAAATGACTCGGGAGTGAGAGAACTGAGAACGCCTACTTCCGTGAAGGAATGACTCTAATTTGTACTCGCATGGCGAGCACACGTCATTTTTGAAGGTCCAAGTTGACCTGAATTAGCAAACGTCGTTATCAGGAATCTGATGATTTAACACGAACGCAGTATTTATTTAAGCACTAAGTGTGCCGGTGAAGTGAAATAGTCCACCGAAATACTTTAAATTGTGATATTTTTACAAAGTGAGAAGTGAAAGACCACATGGTTTCAGCAAGCTAAATGGCTGACCAGTGTGACGATAAGTGATTGGTGTACCAGTGATACACGAGTGAAAATCAAGTTGAAATATTAATCAGTTCTTGTGTAATATTATTGAGCCGTGCAAAGGCCGAAATCAGCACGACTACGATTAAGCTGATACAAGCATATCGAATAATTTACCACGTGCCAAGTGTTAATTTTTGTGAAGAGACACGTGATTTGTGTCAATATCTAGCTTCTGTGATTAAGCAGACAAGGCCTTTCTTTGAATACAGTCTGTTATCTGTGATGTGTAAAAGCAGTGAACTAATACGCTAGAAGCAGTTTCGTCAATTCTACAATTAAACCAAGATGCCTTCATTAAACCACGTGCTGAGGCATAATTGTCCTGTTCCAATGAAGAAGACGATAATGGCTTAAATATTCTAATGGGAGGAACGCCTAACATCTAAGCCACACTACAACCCTGGAAAAGACCTATGGATAACCATGCTTATTGGCTAGCAGTGAAGATATCTTTGGATTACCAGGATAAAAGGAAGAACCCCTCAATCCTTGCTTTCGGATGAGGTGATCTGCAAATAGCTGTAAGTCATGATCTCATAATCTATTTATGTACGGTGAATGGTCATGGGTGGATTAGTTTGTAGTAGCCGTAACGTTATTGTCAGTCATCAAGGTAGGAATTTTCATTCTTTTCGACCACCTTCTATGGTGATTTCACGCTTAAAATGCTTCATTGCATTTCGTTCCTGGACAGAGTTAGACACCGACTTGTGTGTTTTCACATGGTGCAATATTGTTTTCAAAGGTAATTCCACACAATGGAAGATGAATTTCGTCATTTGTGACGGGGGCATTATTTTTAATTCAGCTCCAGCTGAGTATTTTTTTCATGTTTTCTGAAGTCCCCCTTTGATAATTATTGTTGTACGCCACTGCACATTTATTATTTAACATTTGAGGACGTATCGTTTAGGCATGGGAGGTCTCCAGCCTACATTGTTATTGTAAATTACATTTTACAAGATTGAGCAGTTTGCCACCAAAATTAAGATGAATTCATATCGTTGTAAATGAGTCAAGCAATGTGTTAACTTACTCATAATTCCTATTACACGATAATCCTATCATTTCAATTATTTCCACCTGCGGTTTTGGTGTGAAACTTGTATAATACTCATTTAAACGTGCCTTGTACGCAGTGCATATTTGCTGTCAGCTGCAGTGGTGATGTACACTTTCAAAGACTTTCAACCGGAAAGAGATATCTTTCCGTTACGTTTCTTTGGTTTTCAGAAACCAAACATATCATTCTTATTAAAATTTGTTCGTCTTTGACGACATTCTACCCTTTACTACATGTGCAGTATAATACAGAGTGAATGCTAGGATCACTCATGAACCTTTATTGTAAACCTAATATGATTTTAAATCAGTGAAAGACATTTCTCTTGAGAACTAACTGTCATGCAGTAACGTGTATTACAGAGCGCTTGGACGCATAATGACAGATGTTAGCCAAGGTCGCGACTGCGACATGGCCCAAGGTTACCTACGATCCCAAATGTGAGACAATTGACTAACGACATTTATTTTTATTTCTCCAGACACTGCTAGGAATGATCATTACGAGCCATGTTTAATGATGCTCATGATATTGACCTTGATCAAGTATCGATTTTTTTTAGATTGTTCCAGTGCAGGGGTACTACTAAGCAATGCGTTATATTTTGAAATCCTCGCAGGTATTTGTGAGCGAGCCCAATGTATTATTGTCATGATTCATATTTGATTTGAGTAACCATTTGATAGGTTTGACATTTAAGGCCATTGTTTATTCTCACTTGAAAGTGAATGCTTCTTTTCCGTGTCTTTGATACTCGAAGTTGGGTTGGTTACCATGTTTATTCTAGTGTAGGCCGGCAAATCTATGTTACAGAACAAGTTTGTCCGAGGTGGAATTGAAACGGTCTCCTGTGAGCACCGATTGTGTAATTGTTAACGTGCGAGCCACGTATTTTTTGGTGAGGTGTACCACGAGATGGTTGCACGCTCTTGCGAAGCCTTGCATTTGGTCAACTATCTTAATAATAAATGGACTCATAAATCTACGACATTAAACTTAGGACTAAATCATAAACATCAATTTATTTCCTAAACCGACGATGCTAATACTACCGTTAATTCTTAATCGTTGTTAAATCTTGATCTTGTTTCTTTTAGTCGAGCGGACCAATGCATTGAGCTTTAGTTTGTTCCAACAGGAAAGCCTAGTAGCTGACACAGATAGACTTTTGACAGAGATCGCACGCGAACCAAAATTTCAGAAATTTTGGGCCTCGAGTCGAGCAGGAGAATGCTGTTTTTGAGCAGTTGGGATTCTCATGTTTAAATACACTGATAGATGACGGTGGATAACAAACAGTTGTTCATCTGGCTGTAGGCAGGAATAACAAGATGATTATTTGTTTGTTCAAATTATTTATTCATTGACATGTTATCCCACTGTTCACCCTACTGTTTCTTGTAAAGTAATATCTTTGTTGTTCTATGTAATTGTAACATTGTACTGTAATGATGACTGACAATCATTAGATTTTCTTTAGTTTGTTTATCGCGGACGTCTAACGCCGTTGATCTGTTAAAGCATGTTTAGTTCGAATTCATTAAATCTTAAATGTAAATATGGGATGGTACCAGTAATTTAACTATTCAGTCATGTTTGACATATTTTGCTGACATGATGTCTTCTTCCTAGAAGCATCATCTACCCTTGTGTAAACATTTTGTTGCGGTACCATTTCCCCAGCTTTGATTTTTAGTTCGTTGTATTTAGGACCTGTCGAGAGGGTTCTACATTAAATATAGGAGTTGTTTGATTTATTTTTGTTTATTAGCTACGGATTAGCCGTCCTTCCAAACCCTCCGACTGTAGGATAGGGGTTTGGCATTCAAAATAAACAACCCATGAGCATGTATTAAGTCTGGATGTAATCATTTAGTAGTTTTGACCTTTTGGGGGTGCATTTCTTTGGGTGTCTATGACAATCACTGTGATGGGAACCCGATCCTTTAGGGAAGCAGAGTCTTGTGGCTTCTAGTCCCACAAAGAGTGCATTCCGATCCTCTCCGGCAATGTGTCTCGAGGTAGGGGTCATCTGGGAGGCCACATTACGGTTGGTGGTAACCAGATAACCTCGTCCAACAGGCACATAAGGTGAACACGGATGCCTCCGTTCATCGGCGGTAGTTCCACAGCTTATTTCACCAATTTCCGGACGCTGACATTCTCCACACGAATGGTTCGAAGGTGGACGAGAAAGAGGGTTGTGCTTACGTCATTGATGGTGCCAATACCAAGATCTCTTTGCTTGAGGCCTGTAGTGTGTTTACTCCGGAGCTCGTTGCCATCTATGAAGCTCTGTAGTTTACGCTACAGGATGCACGTATCCACTTTCCCGTGTGTACCGGCTCTTTGAGTTCGTTGCAGTCAATTGCAACATGTTTCCCGCAACACCCCCTAGTGCACCGAATCCACGACCTACTAGCCGGGCTGTGCCACGCTGACACTCGAATCACTTTTATGTGGCTTCCAAGCCACATGGGAAATGTGAAATGAGTTAGCGGATCAAGCCACAAAAGAGGCGGTATCACTACCACCTCGACCAATCGAGGTATCCGCTAGAGATATTCGCTCTCAGTTACGCCTACAAGTTCTGGCATTTTGGGAGATTCAGTGGCTAGCTGACCCACTGCCCAATAAACTGAGAGCGATCAAAGGAACTACTCGCGTGTGGTGGAGCTCTTTCTGGTCACGGAGAGAGTCCGTCATTTTGTCACATAAGGTGAACACGAGAAAGAGGGTTGTGCTTACGTCATTGATGGTGCACATACCAAGATCTCTTTGCTTGAGGCCTGTAGTGTGTTTACTCTGGAGCTCGTTGCCATCTATGAAGCTCTGTAGTTTGCACTACAGCATGCACGAATCCTGCTACAGGCCCTATTGCACATTCCACTACCATTTAACTACAAAGACAATGCCAGATTTATTTATATTTATTGACATTTAAAAAATACACGCCTACTAACTAACAATAGGGTTCTCAAACTACTCAGGAAAGACGGGAATCCATGAAAATCTCGGGCGTAAGGATACGTTACATGTTACAGGCCCTATAGCACATTCCACTACCATTTAACTACAAAGACAATGCCAGATTTATTTTTATTTATTGACATTTAAAAAAATACACGCCTACTAACTCTCGCATTATCACTTAAATTCTTCTCATAGAAGCGATAAAAACCTCTATTAACATGAAATTAAAGATAAAAGTTACAACACGCATAAATATGACTATAAAGATCCACCCACTCGTACTGTACCTTTATATCTGGATGATCCACCAAAAATCCGCCGCTGGAAAAATAAAGAATTGTAGCATTATGAAGTCCCGTCTAAAAACAACACACTGCAACTGGGCGAGTACGCTCAGAATAAGGGACGGGGATTATTCAAACTGAATGTGCTATAGAAACAAATTGCAGAACAATAGGGTTCTCAAACTACTCAGGAAAGACGGGAATCCATGAAAACCTCGGGCGTAAGGATACGTATAAGGTCCCTCGGAAAACTTCCACACTATAGCACATTCCACTACCATTTAACTACAAAGACAATGCCAGATTTTTAAAAAAAATCAGGGAATCGTAGAAACGTGCCTGTTATATTTATTGACATTTAAAAAAATACACAACTACTAACTCTCGCATTTATAGTATGCGTAACGTTAAAAATGGCCAAATGTCATTAGTCAGTTTCATTACAACTTTGTTTCTTCTAGAAACTATTAAACAAGTTTACATTGGCTTTCATAAGCTCAAATAAAAATTATGAATAAGTTCGTGGCAAACAACTGCTGTGCCCTAGGTAACGGGAGTTTAACAACAAAAATAAATTAATGTTATTAAGCTTTACAAATATCCCCAAACTAAAATGAATTTACCCCTGACGTAGATCTCCGTCGTTACAAAAACTATTCATTACTCTATACAAATTATCTCCCGTTTCCTATAACTTAAATTCTTCTCATAGAACCGATAAAAACCTCTATTAACATGAAATTAAAGATAAAAGTTACAACACACATAAATATGACTATAAACTTTTCGTAAATCCTAAATATCGGCGATGTAGTTCAACAACTACTCAAGTTAAAAATATATTATTTACAACGGGCAAACTGCCTTCTTCACATACGACATAGACATAAATTGTCTTCCTATTTCCTCGCTTAAATTCTTATAGACTTTCAAAACAAGTCATTCACCATACTATGTCTTATTCGGGAAACTATTACAATTCGGGACTCTATAATCCGAACAATTAAGTAAAGACATAGCTCATAGACCTCCTATAACTGGTCTCTCATCAAAATAAAAATACTTAATAAAAATATACTTTTCCAATTCGTTGAATAATTACCGTAAATTCAATCTCTGATTAGAACCATTTAAATAGAACTCAGTTTACTCTCAGTTTCAACAAAGATCCATTGATCCTATAATTTCTATCAGATACAACTTCAACTAGGATTCGCTGTCCTACTGCTTTCAAGGAGTTTCAACTATATGAGACTATTTCAATAACTTCAAATATTTATAAATACCAACAATGCTGCTTCTAATTAAATCTGTCACTACCGACATTCTTTCAATACTTGACCAATGGCTTCATAATGCTCATTGTCATACTTCTAACAAACACCTCCGTCAACACGGGAATAATAAAAATCTCTTTCTTAGAGTTGCTTCGCAGTTCCTTTCCAAATAGCATTTTCTTCTCAACTAACTTCACGTTAACAATTTCTATAGAAGTTTCAACATCATACATGAAAATATCAAAATAAAAATACTGGTTCTATCGACTAATTAATTTAACACGTAATACGATAAAATACTAATCTTCCAATAACATTATATTTCTTTTATAGCACACACATTTCAATAAAGCTTCCTATTAGATGTGATATTTCCTTCAAATCTTTCTTCTAAATCTTACTGTTTCAAAAAATACGCTGTAATTAGTAATCGTTAACTTCACATTATATTCTCATATTAATTCTTGCTTTACTACATTTCTTATTACCTTCCAAACTCTTATGTTTGCTAATTATGTCACCAAATATTTATCTATCTAATAAGTTATCAGATCGTGACTTGATATATATCTTCCAAATATGATCTTTAAGAATCGCAATTTTTAAATATACTTCTGTATAACATTCTTGGAACAAATTTCCATTACTTCCATCGTTATCAAAGAACGATTTAATACAATTAAAAAAAAACAATAAAATGTGATCAAAACACACTTAAACTTTACCATAAAAATATTCTGAGTTAAACAGTCAATTCTCCATCATTCAAATTCGAAAGTCGCAAAATTCCAAAATTCCAAAATTCCAAATAACAATTCTACATTTTCAAAATCGGCGAAAAATCGAGAATAAACATCTACATGACCTAGCTATGAAAATATAAATTCGAAAAACCTAATGAAGATATGCAAAAATGTAGAAAATTGCATTAATATAGCAAGTTGTCGGATATTCTCAACAGTATCTACAATTCTACAAAATGGGATATATCGTTGGTCATGAGACTACCTTATGTTGGGTTATAGTTGACTAGAAGTGGGCTTTCTTCGCTGTGTCTCAGAAACGGATTGTTTCTGATAGCTCGAAGCTTCATGATGTCCTGTGGGCCTCATCGATCTCCTTCAGAAGTTTCCATGTTGTCAGGAACGGGATTCGGACTCAAACATCTGAGTGTGGCCGTCATTTCTGCTGGGCTATCTTCTTGTATGATATGGGAAACCCTTTCTCTCTTGATGGCACTGGGATCAACCCTAGCCGCCCTCGTTCCTGAAATTCTTCTGTCTTCTCCGCCACAGTTCGATATGTTATTATTCGTCATTGTAGTTGATGAAATGACTTTTGTGGATGTAGAATACTTTTACATGGGTGAGACGAGATGTGTATCTCCCCCACGATACTGATGTTATGTCATTTTGAATATTCTCGATGCCATCATAGCTACGTTCCCATGAAAATTTAGTTCGCCATTACGAGCTCTGTAGATTCAGTAATATTCGCCTCCCTCAACTTCAGAAATTTTGACATGATAAAATACTTAGAATACTTAATAAGTTTCAAATATAGTTGAATGTCGACTTAATATTTTTGCACACAACTAAGTGCCGTCGTTCTCATTACTATTCTCTTGATGTAGTAATCTTCTTCAGAAGTATAATAATTTCTATTAGATTTGTTCACTTGTAGAGTATTTAGTTCAAACGTCCGCTCCTCTCGAAGTCGTAGGTGATAAGAGCCCTGATTCCTCTCTCCGTTTTTCCTCACCAACAATAAAGTTAGCGTCATCTTTCCTAACATGGATCTGATTGGTCCCTTATTAGCGAAGATCATATAATCCTTAATTAAGCATTTAATTAGCCGCAATGTTAATAAATACTTCTTATTTATTATTTGTCGCCTTCAATGATTTTAGAAAGTGTTAAAATTCCGCTGGTAATTAGCTATGCTAATTGCTTTATTTGCTCTCATCTGAAGTAAGGACGTTTCTCATTGGCTGGTAGTGCAACACTTCTGCCTCGTGTCACTCCTCCTCTTGTCTCTCTGGGTTGCGTTCCGCTGGGCAGGAGTCGCGTGCCTTCGTGAAGTCGAACAAAGCATCGCTCTTCCCTCGCGAGTTAACACTGCACGTTCGCTCAACTCGGCTCTGCTGGTTAACTAGTTAACTCACTGAGGCGTCAAAACCTGTTTTGTGGCTTGGATCCAGTGTCGACTTTATTTAACATTGGCTAGTTAGAGAACTTTGAAAATACGGATATTTCCGATCCTATACATATACGAGTACAGTACCTAGTGAGAAGGGAAGACCCCCCCACTTTGTACCTGTGGAGCCGTTTTCACCTCGGCCCACATTTTAATCGAGTGTGTGGATCTTGCTGACTTACGAAGAAACCTTGGTTTGCAGATGACACTCAAACTTATATTAGCCGATGACGCGGTGGCTGCTGATCGCGTTATCCGCTTTATAAGTGAGAATGGGTTAGGGCTAGCAATCTAAATTTTCCAGTGTAAATTGACTCAACGGCTTGTTCGTTTTTGAATGATGTTATTTTTTTGTTTAGCCGTATTTTTTTGTTCTTGTATTATTAATTTTAGGTCTTTTTAAATTTAGGTGTCATCCTCAAAATTTTAAATTCAATTCCAAATTTGTATTCTTTAATCTGTGCTAAGAGGGGCAGATGATCTCGTAGTTCCACCCCTTAAAACAACAATAACTAACTAATTAGCTCAGTTCGCAGCTTGGGATTTATATTTGTGCGCAAAGATAAGTGATCAGCTCGGGAAACGAAATATATATTTGCTGCAGTCCTTGAGCAGGAATAAATTGCCTATCAAGTGGTAAACCTGTCCATGTATTTTGAAGGTAGGCATAAAATTCCCCTCATGAATTTCTATTGCACCAAATGACGTCATTTGAAATAGAGTGTTATATTGTCTTGTATGACTCAAGAAATGTTTTGAGCCTGGATGTGTACCTAATAATAATTGTTTCAAAACTGGTGTCGTCACAGAATTTTAGGTATATTCACTTTACCATTGCCGCAGCATAAACCTGGCGCTTCAGTTTTCCATTTTTGTGCCTGGAAATTTTTGCAGATAATATTCTTTCTGCAGATGTCCACGTCGTTTAACTCGGAATAATCTACATTAAAGTCATATGCAAAGGCTGAATTTAGAAGGTTGGTTTGCCTACGTGCACGGTTTGCTGAAGTTCGTGCATTCTGGTCTATCAAACGTTGAGAACGTTCAGTGCTTGATTCTCGAGCACGGCTAGCCGCAGTTCGTGCATTCTTGTCAATCAAACGCTGAGAGCGTTCAGCGCTTGATTCTCGGGCACGGGTAGCAACAGTTCGTGCATTCTGGTCCATCAAACGCTGAGTACGTGCAATGCTTGATTCTCGAGCACGGGTAGCAGAAGTTCGTGCATTCTTGTCAATCAAACGCTGGAGCGTTCAGCGCTAATTTCCCTACGCCGATTTTGTCTGGAAATTTTACGTTGATTGTCCAACCTATTAGCCTAATATGCTCATCTTCCGTCTCGGTGTCACGCATAAGTCTCCGACGCTTTGCTGTAGCAAAACTCTGAGAAAGGTGAGATTTTGTTGGAGGAATCGAAACAGATACCTAGAAAGTATACAACGAAAGTGAATAAACAAAATAAAATCAACTAAGCCATGAAAGTAAATAAACTGAATCTAACAATCAACTAACCCACACATTTAAAAAGATAATAACCTATATAGTATTAACCACCAAAAAGAAAATAATGAAGTATTACGGTTATTCACTAATGAACCGTTGAAAACGATCTCCATTCTATTTTAAAATTGCGTACTTGCTAAGTACGTACTCAAGTAAAATGGATTACGTCAAAGAAACTGCGTGTGAGTCACGTCTGTAAGGTAGCGAGCCATCCAAGCGACTGTGACTGAGCCTAGCGGCAAAGAAGCTTGCACTGTTCGTCTCTTCTCGGCAATGGTCGGTTCTCGTCGGATGGGCTGGTTCGCGCCACCACTGCAGCCTAAGCTATTCGGGAACGCTTGTTTTTCCGACTTACTGAACAAAAATCAATCTTTAAGGTTACCTGAGAGGTGTAGCCTAATGCTACATAGCGTAAGCTATTCCTCTTGAATCTGGCTATCATGTACGAAAATAATTTTCGAATCCGACTGGTAGTTCCAGAGATTAGCGCGTTCAAACACACAAACAAACTCTTCAGGTTTATTATATTATTATAGATTATAGATATTATAGACGAATCACTTATTATCACTGATAATGAGTTGGACATCTAAACCGTCCGGTTTGAATGTAATATATATATATATTGGAAAACATAAACTTTAATTAGGAAATTAATTTTAGCCACGTTTGCTAAGACGATTATGTCAGTAGGCTCTATTAGCATTTTAAAAATAATAGCCTTTTGTTCCTGAGACCATTACTTTCAAGTATATAAAGTGATGCACTATTGACCTATAAACTCTTGTGTTAAGGGAAACAGTCTCCATGTAGTCCCTTGCTGAACCTCGTACAAATAGTTCTGGATCTCTGCTTCCTTCCCTCTGCAGTACAGACACAGCACCTGGACTCCCTCTTATCAGGCAGTTTTCTCACATCTGGTGGCCCTTGAGGATCATTCGCTAAAACATTCTTTGTTTGCAACCACTCTCCCCCAAAATGTTCAACGATCTCTACAATAAAGCGACGTCAAGATTTCTGTTTACCGTGACCTCTTGCATGTTCCTTATATAGAATGTAGGAATTCAGGACCATTCTGGCGATGATATTGAATGCCACTTTTTTCCAATATCGAACAGTTTTGCGTTCATCTAGGTAGTTATACAACATCATGTCAGAGGTATCATTGACCCTCATGAATTCATTGTTGCTGTGGATCACTTCCATCTTATTAACAAGCTTTACTTTACCGCATTCCACCTCTTAATTTCTACTTCCCTTGAGTTACCTCTTGCCTTACTGGAGAGAAGAATAGCAGGTGCCCTTTGTGATTTCTTCTTTCTGTAGGCACAGACCAAGACAGGTCCAGAACGACAATACCAAGTTTCACCTATTTCATACTTTCTTTTACAACTCATAGGCAAGTACTTTATGTTCCTCCTTACAGTGCCTGTTATGTATGTTCCTAACTTAAAAAGGTCAATTAAAAGTGGAACAGATATAAAACAAGTAGTTCACTGAAGAACTAAATAGACCATTTTCATATATCCTACTTACGTTACCAAATCGACTTCATTATGGTCAAGCAGAGGTTTCGAAACCAGATTTTGGATTGTAAAGCATATCCTGGTGCTGACATAAACTCTGACCACAATCTGGTCGTAATGAAATGCAGATTTAAGTTGAAGAAACTGAAGAAAAGTCAAAAGCCAAAAAGGTGGGCAATAGACAGACTGAAAGAGAAGGATGTAAACGAAAGATTCAAGAAGAGTATAAAGGAAGGACTAATGAAAAACCCTAAACAAACTTCAATTGCAGACGAATGGGCACTTTTGAAGAATGAAATAACAAAATCCGCAGAAGAAAACATTGGTAGGAAAGAAAGAATAGGTAGAAAACCGTGGATCACTCAGGATATACTAGAATTGATGGATGAAAGGCGGAAACACAAGAATGTAAGAGATGAGAAGGGGAAAGCAGAATACAGACGTCTGAGAAATGAGGTTAAAAGGAAGTGCAAGGAAGCGAAAGAAGAATGGTTGAAAGAGAAATGTGCAGGTATAGAAAATTGTCTGAAATTAGGTAAAGTAGACACAGCTTATCGAAGGATTAAGAATACTTTTGGGGAAAAGAAGACTAAGTGCTGTAATATTAAGGACACAAATGGAAAGCCTCTAACAGATAGGGAAGAAAAGGTTGAGAGATGGAAAGCTTACATAGAGAGTTTGTATAAGGGAAAGGAGATTGAGAATCATGTAATGGAAAGGGAGGAGGAAATTGATGAGGATGCGAAGGGAGATTTAATATTGAGATCAGAATTTGATAGAGCTTTGGAAGACTTAAGCCGGAACAAAGCACCAGGCATAGATGATATACCGATTGAGATGCTACGCTGCATAGGAGATGAAGGTCTGATCAGGTTATTTCACTTGGTGTGTAGGATTTATGAGACAGGTGAGGTACCCCCTGATTTCAAGAAGAATGTAATCATCCCTATACCAAAGAAAGTGGGAGCTGACAGATGTGAAGATTACCGTACAATCAGCTTGATTACTCATGCTTCAAAGATCCTGTCTAGGATAATTTACAAGAGGATTGAAAGCCAGATAGAAACGGAGTTGGGTGAAGACCAGTTTGGTTTCAGGAGAAATGTAGGAACAAGGGAAGCTGTACTAAGTCTTAGGCTGATTTTGGAAGGTAGAATAAGGAAAGATAAGAGAACGTTCATGGCTTTTATAGACTTAGAAAAGGCTTTTGATAACGTTGATTGGTCTAAATTGTTTGACATTTTGAAATCGATTGGAATAAAGTACAGGGATAGGAGGGTGATATACAATCTATACAGAAACCAGACAGCAGTCATTCGAGTTGAAGGACATGAGAGAGAAGCTGGTATTCAGAAAGGTGTAAGGCAAGGCTGCAACTTATCACCCATACTTTTCAATCTTTACATTGAACAAGCAATGAAGGAAATTAGAGAAAAATTTAAAGTGGGAGTGAAGATTCAAGGAGAAATAATTTCAACTCTGAGATTTGCTGATGACATCGTCATCTTGGCCGACAAGCCTGAGGATTTGAATGAGTTTTTGAATGGTATGGACTCCGTCTTACAGAAAGAATTCATGATGAAAATTAATAAATGTAAAACAAAAATACTGGAATGCAGCCGAAATAAATCAGAAACCTCTATGGAGATCAAATTGACAGGTGAAAAGCTGAAGGAAGTAGAAGACTTCTGTTACTTAGGAAGTAGAATAACCTGTGATGGACGAAGCAAAGAGGATATAAAAAGTAGGTTGGCTCAGGCAAAGAAAGCTTTTCTACAAAAAAGGAATCTGCTGACATCGAATATAGATTTAGGTATTAGGAAGTCATTTTTGAAAGCCTTTGTCTGGAGCGTGGCGCTCTATGGAAGTGAAACTTGGACTATTGGTGCAGCAGAAAAGAGGAGAATAGAAGCATTTGAAATGTGGTGTTACAGGAGAATGATGAAGATCAGATGGGTAGATAGGGTTACAAACATAGAGGTATTAAGACGAGTGGGAGAGGAGAGAAGTTTCTGGCGACTGCTAATGAAGAGAAGAGATAGGTTGGTAGGACACATACTAAGACACCCAGGAATAGCAAGCTTAGTTATGGAAGGAAGGGTCGAGGACAAGAACTGTAGGGGTAGACCAAGGTTAGAATATGTTAAACAGATTGCCTCAGATGTAGGGTGTGGTAGTTATGTAGAGATGAAACGATTAGCTCAGGACAGGGAGGCATGGAGATCTGCATCAAACCAGTCAAAAGACTGAAGACTTAACAACAACTTACGTTATTTGCTTCTATCAACATACCAAATTTAAAATTGATTGATGTAATAGATTCGTAGATATTGAGAATCGTCTAAATATTTCGGATGGTCGCCATGTTGGATTTTTATATGTAGACCTTAGAGTTATGTACTACAGTATTATATGAAGATTATTGCGCAGGTGTATTATTCAAACTTCAATCGCATGATAAGGACACAAGAAATAAAAACCAGATAAAGTTTGATGTTTTTCAGTCGGTCAACAATATTGTACCCATTTGTGTTGGGTTATTCCCTATTCCTGAAAAGATTTACATTAATTAATAGATAAATTAATCTCATTTATTTTTTTCAGGATTAGGAAATAACCCTTCACAATTAGGTACAATCGTGTTGACCGACAGAAAAACATCAAACTTCGTTTACATAGGAAACACTGGAAATGGCATCAAACGCCATAATGAAACCATACTAAAAACAAGATTTTAAAATATCACACAGCCAGCATCTTGTGGTTATGAAAACAATTGAAATAAATTAGAAGTCAGTGCATTACAAAGTGTATAAGCATTTACCCTACCAAGCTCACGTCACTGCCATGTTAGGTGTGTACCTAACAGGTACAACATGGCTTAGGTTGTTAGCCTTTATCAACATACAACATTTCAGATTGATTGCTCTCATAGATTAGTAGATATTGACAACCGTCTAAATATTTCGAATGGTCGCCATGTTGGATTTTTTTACAGTATATAGGCCATAAGATTATGTATTATTAGATAACCATTGGTGCGTAGGTTCTTATTCAAACGTTGTCTTCGAACGGATGATTAGGACACAAGAAACATTTTCGCATAGCCACCTTCTTGAGGTTATGTTAACAATTGAACTAAATTAGATGTCAGTGCATTACAATGTGTATAAACATTTACTGTACCATATTTCACTGTGCTCGGATGGTTAAACCGCGAGGAAACGATATTGAAATGTTCCAACTTCGCTTGGCCGCCGTGTTCGTTTTGTACTGAACTTTGTACTTTACTATATCACCGTACGATATTTCAGGGTGATATCGGAAATAGTTTCGAAGATATAGAATGCCGGTGAAATATTTCGCACAGCCGCCATGTTGAATTGGTGACGCGTAATAAATTTGAAAGGCACGGTTGGGGTCGGAAAGAATAGTAATTTGACTTTAAAAGTTTTAAATCGTTCCAGCCGTTTATACTTCATTAGGGACACACACACACACACACGGACAAAAAATTATCTCATAAGCCTTTTCCTTTTTTCATAAACGAAAATAGGCTTCAAATTATTTTCAAACACATGGTATCCTTTCTGCAAGTAGTTCCCTAATTTCAATAGTCTCATGACAACCGTGTCTCCCCGTCCACACTTAGCAATATTGTCCTTGTCTTCCTACCTCCCGGTAGGTAATGAATCCCAAGCAGTAGTTTGAAACTGAATTACAGAGCATCTAGAATTTTATTCCCCACCTTTGATGATGTTTATTGGGTAAATATTGCATTGCGCATGTCCTGTTCTTTGTCCTCACCAGGCTTTCATCAACACTCAGATCCTCATGAGGAGTGTAGTGGTGCCTAATTGTGATGTTGGCATGGTCAAAGAAAGGCTGAAACCGAATGCAGGGCTCATAGGCTGGATCACCTGGTGGAAGACTCTTTCTACTGCTCACTAAATGAGAAAAACTGAAAATATGCTGATACCTATGGAATGAAAACATGTTCCCAAACCACTGTGTTGACTGTGATGAGAAGGATGACCAATATGAGGCAATGGTAGCTTTCCTGTTCATCGCCGTATTCAGAATGCAAGCCAGAAAACCTCTCATCTTAATTAGGGTTACATACTTCCATTTACGAATTTGCGGAGATGGCTTGTCCACCTTTGTTTAGGAAGTGACGAGCATAGTGATCGGTTTCTGAGACAATAAGATTTAAAAGAACGGAGGTAATGAATCAATTTAAATATGAAATAGGAGCGGAATCTGCTGGTGGCATATGCTTAGGTGTTGTCAGTTCTTGATACTGATGAGAAAGTGGGATGTGCCGTTCCAAGACAACGATATCGCGATATTCTTCGCCCTCCAATTTACTATCCGCACTAACATCACTGTCTGGAGGTTCTGAATTATTATCATCATCTACACTTTCCGATTCAGGCAGAGAAACATCCTCGCCACTTGAATAATTGTCAAGATATTCAGTGATAGCATCGTCAGCTAAATGGACTCTCTTCGTCATGTTGCACACGATAAATGATTAGGTCTAACCTAAATGAACTATATCTGACACTTCACTATTACTATGCACCTAATTACCTAAGAATACTAATTAAATAATGGAGTAACAAGCAAAATAAATATATTGCCTACGATACAGCTTAATTTCACTATTCAATCACGAAAGAAAACAGAAAAATGAACGCAAGTTTGCCGTCAACCACTATTGTGTTTCTCTACTTCTGTATGGTGCTTATCCTAATTACTAAGAACGACACAACCCTTCTTGACTGACTGCCTTTATTGAGACAACTGAACAACACAGTACAACGTCACAGGGTGCACATGTTGCCAACCTATGCATGTGGCATTCACAACATTCTGCCCTTTAAAAAAAATTACAATAACTAAAAAAACATCCGTTATTGTTGCATACAACCAACACAAATGCATATACAGGTATTCACAAGTTCAAGCGCTGAGGGGGGTGAATTTTTCTATTTGAACCTCTGAGGGCAGGTTGGATAGGAGTACTTGGTGGATTTGTAGAAGAAACAGGTTGATCTTGAGCAGGTGGGAATGGGGATATTGGTTGCTGAGGGGTGTTGGGAATTGAAGGAACAGTTGGAGCTTGGAATGAACATGGTTGATTGAAAGTTGGGTGTTCGACATCACTTGTACTGGGTGATATATGTATACGTAGATTAGGCAAAACATTTTCTGATGGTAGCACCATATTCTCCTGTTGGTTTGGTAATGTTGGGTGGATAACAGAATTATCTTTCTGCACAACAGGGTTGTTATATGTATCTACATGGATTGTGAGCTGATTTGGACTGCATTTCCTTGGCATTTGTCAAAATAAGTAGAAGGTCCAACAATTGACACAACTATTCCTTTCTGAGGTGTTTCACCTTTAAACCTACGAATCCTTACAAACTCACCAACTTGAAAAGCATAACCTATGGGTTGGTATGCTTCTTGGGGTGGGGGATTCATGCATGTTAAGAGGGTCTTTGCTTTGAATTTAAGAATCATGTCAGCTGGAGAGGTCCCGGTTACAGTGCAAGGGGTTGTTCTGACTCAAGATAGGAAAATACACAAATTATGTTCCAAAGATTTACATCCTGGAGATATACAAATTTTAATCATATCCTGTTTTGATCTTTGGAACCAACTTTCAGCTTCGCCATTGGCTGGCGGACAATAAGCAGGGATGTGGGTAACTCTTATACAATTGTCAGTACAGAACATCTAGCACTCGACTGAATCAAATGTGGGCCCGCTGTCTGATACCATTTCAACAGGTAGCCCAAAAATTGAAAATACCCATCTTAACTTACTAATAACAGCAGATTGCAGTAGTAGAGGTCCTGAGTTAAACCTCTAACCACTTAGTCATCTTCATCATCAATATCATCTTGTACAGTTTCCAGCCCCAGGCTGGGTCTGTTTGGAACATAAGCCTTGCCACTTAGTCCTTTCGTCCCACCCCCTCTCCGCTGTCACTCTAGTCCAGTCCTCGCCTCTCTTCTTGACACATTCCTGCACTGCTTTCAGCCATCTATCTCTTGGTCTTCCCCTTGGTGGTTACTTCTGCATCTGCATCTCATGTATCCTCTTGGGAATCTTCTTCTCTTCCATTCTCTTTAAGTGTCCATACCACCTCAGTCTTGATGTCTCAATCCTACTTTGCAAGGGATCCTCTTTCACTATTTCCCTGACATTTTCATTCCTCACCCTGTCTCTTCTTGTTACTCCGATCCTACTTCGTAGGAACTTCATTTCACTTGCCTGTATTCTGCTGATGTCTCTTTTCTTCATTATCCACGTTTCTGATGCATAGGTCAGTATCGGGATATAGTAGCTTCTGTATAACACTTCCTTGCTTTTTTGTGGGACATCTTTATTCCAAACTAAGCTCCTAATGCTTCTCAGAAATGCTTCTGCTTGTCTGCCACGTTCCGTAATCTCTTTGTCATTTCTTCCATTTTCCTCTACTATACTTCCCAAGTACTTGAGACTTTCCACCTTCTTCAGCTGTCCACCTCCAAGTGTTAACCCACTCATTGGTCTGTCCCTTTTCCTGGTCGTTAACAGGATCTCACATTTACTGATGTTGAACTTCCATCCGTACTCCCCCACTGTTTCTTCCCAAGCCTTCAGTTGCTCCTGAATTTCCTCCTCCTTGTTTCCCGAGACCATGAGATCATCTGCAAATACCATTGCTTTCATCTTATCTTCTCCTATCTTTCCTGCTACCCGTGCCATTACCTCGTCCATAAACTTATTAAAGAGAAGGGGTGACAGTGCACTACCCTGCTTCAGGCCACTCATTTGTCTGAACCAGTCTGTTCTTTCCCCTCCAAATTTCACACAACTCACACTTCCACAATACATCTCCTTCACTCTGTCTACAGTCCCTTTTTCCACTCCCATGTTTCCCATTGCTTTCCAAACCGTCTCCCTACACACACTATCATAGGCCTTTTCGACGTCCAGGAAGGCCATCAACAGATCCTCTCCAAATTCTTAGTGGTGTTCCTGGAGCTGTCTCACTGAAAATATGAGATCCACTGTTGATCTCCCAGGTCTGAATCCATACTGCTCCTCTCTCAATTCTCTTTCCACTTAGGCTCGTATTCTACTTTCTAATATATTTTCATATATCTTGGCACAGTGTGGTATGAGTGTGACTCCCCTGTAATTTCTGCACTCCTTTCTGCTTACTTTCTTAAATATTGGGACAATTAATCCTTTCTCCCAATCTTCTGGGATCTTTTTCTCCTTCCATACCCCCCTCATCACACGGTACAGCCACTGTTTCCCAACCTCGCCTGCTGCCTTCACTATTTCCACACTCACTTCGTCCACACCTGGTGCCCTTCCTCCTTTCATCTTGTCTATAGCAATTTCCAGTTCTCTCCAGGTCCTTTTCCATTCCTGTGTTGTCTTCTCCATCTTCCAATACGTTGTCTTCCTCCCTATGATCATTTGGATTCAGCAAATCCTCAAAGTACTCTTTCCACACTGTCTTGAGTGTCTCTTTGTTGTGTACCTCATTTCCGTTTATGTCCACCATTACCACATCCCCTCCCAGACCTCTTCTCTTACTTTTGACCATCGCATAAAGTACTTCCTTATTTCCTCTGCTGTCTTCCTCCATCATCTCTGTCCACGTTACCATCCACTTCTTCCTCTCCTCTGCGACAATCTTGTTTGCTTCTTTCTACTTGATCTTATAAGCTTCCCTTGCTAGATCAGTTCTTTCCTGGAACCACACTCTTAAAGCCTTTTTCATCCTTCCCACAGCTTCTTTTACTCTCTCATTCCACCATGGTGTCTCTTTTCACCGCTTTCTGTTGCTTGTTCTTCCACATACTGCCACTGCAGCTTCCACCATTGTATTTTTGAATTGCTTCCCCTGTTTTAGGATTGTCTGTTGGCATCCTTTCCCTTATTATCTTCTGGAATTTTTCCCTGACTTCCTTTTGATTCAGTTTCCATACTTTGATTCTCCTTTCCTAGTACTCTGTCCTCTTGCTATCCTTAACAACTCCCAGGTTCTTTACTAGTATTCTGTGGTCGCTATCTAAGGCCTCTGATGGTTTTACCTGTATATCTCTGACACTTCTCTTCATTTCACAGTCGTACAGCATGTAATCTACCAAAGATTTCTTTGTTAATTCGCTGCTGTACCACGTTAACTTGTGGCTTTCTTTCTTCCGGAACCAGGAGTTGCCTTCAACTAAACCGTTCCTCTTGCAAAAATACAGCAAATTTCTCCCTTCTTCATTCCTGCTGCCCCAACCACTTAGTATGACTACTAATTATCAAGAGGTTAAACATCCTTATCGGAATAATAAAATATCCAGGGTTGAAGTGGATCAGACCTTTTCAAGGTTTCAGTACATGGTGCCTTCCAATTAACTTTGGCACACACTTCACACTGTCTTACATAATCCTCTATGTCAGTATTAATACGTGGCCAACACACAGTATGTCTGGCCCTAAGTTTCATCCTTACCATACCCGGATGAATTCCATGCAATAATTCTAGTAGGCCCTACCTTTACACGCAACACTTTTGGTATGAGAATTCGATCACCAAATATAATACAGTCACGTTCTACAGACAAAGCAAAACGGACATCAATATACGGTTTTAGAGCAACATCATCATTATGCTCAGGCCAACCTTGTTCTCTAAATACTTAAACTTTTATCAGGAATGCATCCTTCTTAGTCTCCTTTTCAACAATATCAGAGTTTATGGGTGGGTCACACAATGCTACATGTACTACTAATTTTATTCTACCACAGTGTCGGGACTAAGGGGGTCTAGGCAATGCATCTGGAGCACCCATTTCCTGAGATTTACGGTACTCTATGCGAAACTTATGACCTTCTAACATAATTGCCCATCATTGTATACGGTGAGCAGCTATCAGGGGTAAATCTAAGCTAGGGCTGAGAAGTACCTTTAACGGTTCACTATCAATAACCCATTACCACTCTCGTCCACACAGGTATTTATGGAACTTTGGTATTGCTACTACTATGGCTAAAGCTTCTCGTTCCAACTGAAAATATTTTCTTTGACCTGGGCTGAGTGTACTGGATGTAAAAATATCAGTTTTTTTTCGCATTTAATCAAACACATGGTGTGACAATACAGAATCAATGCCATAAGGACATCCATCTGAACTTACAACAATAGGTAGTGAGGGATAATACAACATAAGTGTTTGATTTGTTAATAATTTCTGCTTACTAAGCTAAAAGGAATGCTCACACTCTTTAGTCCTTTCAAAGGGAACATCTTTCTCTAGAAGTCTGTTTAGGGGAAAGAGGTCCCTAGACATATGAGGCATAAAGGCTCTATAAAAATTTAACACCTCTAAATAAGCACGCAATTTAGAAATGTTGGTGGGTTGTCTCGCCTCAAGAATAGGCTTGACACGTTTTTCTAGCACATGAATCCCATTTTTATCTACGCGATGCCCCAAATACTCAGCTTCTTCTTAAAAAACACAATTTGGCTATATTAACTCTAACATTATGACTATTCAGCTTAACAGGTACTTCATGCAATCTTTCTTTACATTTATCATAACTCCTACCGCTGGCAAGGACATCATCAATATATACTACTCTTTGGATCCCTTGAAGTTTCTGATCCATTACACTTTGAAATATGGCTGAAGCACTGGCTACCCTATACATCAAACGTGTGGGACGTAGCAAACCAATGGGTGTATTCATCGTCAAACACTCTTGAGACCTTTCATCTACTTCTAACTGTAAATTAGCCTCCCTTCAATCAAGTACACATAAACATTGAGACTCTGATGTCCTTTGGTTTTGGTAAGGGATAAAAGTCAACCTGAAGATTGGGGTTGAGGGTCCTCTTATATTCAACACATGTTCTGTAAATGCCAGGGGTGGGCTTTAGAATTGGCCAAATAGAAGATGCCCATTCAGGTCTACTTACTGGAACATAACGGCCCTTTTGGATACCTTCCCTTAAATCATGAATTACAGCTGGCTTAACACCATATGGAATCTCTTATGACTTTTGTAACACTGGATGAGCCTCAAAATATTTTATGGATGCAGAAACATCCCTGCAAAATACCTGGGGATACATTCTTTCAATTTTTAGACATCAACTGTGCCTCGGACCCCGTAACAACATTACATTGGACAGTTATCTGTTTACATGAAATAAGTTCTCTCCAATTTGGCACATATATCAACCCAATCTCTACCTGGTAATGGTTTGAACTCATCGTCACTGTTAACTATTACTAAATGTAACATAAGTACAGTACTTCCAGTGTTTACAGCAATACCTCTAGTTCCAGCAATTTCAATTTCAGTGCCTTGAACAGATATTAGTTTAATATGAGTACACTGCTCATACGATAACGAAGGAAACAATTCTTTAAACTTTCACAAAGTTATGAGCGTTAACACAGAGTCTGTGTCAACTTCCATGGAAAACACTTGATTATTGATAACAATATGCATCAAATGAGGAGGGTTTGTTGAATGTAAATTCACATGGTAAACATGCTCCTATAACTCCCTAATGGAATCTACACATTTACTTATTTTTTCCAAACACTTTTTATCACTAACATTGCTATTTAATTCTAATTCAGAATTTTTGAGACATGAATTATTTGCTGTGACATTAGCAGAAGTAAACTCAAGTGACCTATAATTTCTACCTTGATCCATTGAATCATTATTCACATCAAAATCAAATGCACTAGTAAACTCATACTTTTCACATTCCCCAATATCTCCACACATTTTCATGGCACACTCCTCATCATCAATTATATTCACATCACCTTCATACACATCTGAGCTATGAATTATATCAATATAACCAACAATAGTAGCTTCAGATCCTCTGTAAACAACTTGACTAGCATAACCAAACTCTTCAACAACATAATTTGTAATACAAACTTGAGAAATATTGGTATTTTTATGCTCCGTTATCACCTGTGGCACATTATCGCTAGCACTGGTTTTATCTACTACACACATACTGTCTGGTGGTACACTATGCACATAATTAGCATGATGCTGGACTACATGACCTTGACGGTGACAAGCAAAATACTCTTTGTTGATGGCCCAACATGAATTAGGCGAGTGATGTAGATCACCAAATCTCCAACATTTTCCTTGATCCTTGGAATGGCTAGCTTGAGCGGATCCCTGCTCACCGGAGTGGGAATTTTGAGAACCCCCACGGCTCCTGCACTGGTAATTTTTGTGAGAGCTCATTCTCCCCCCTCTGAATGTCGCACGTCCTCCCAACGTCGGTTGCTCTTCTTGTATCCGCGACTGCGCGTCGACTCCGTCTCTTTATTTCGCACCTTATCTTCTCACTCCCTCAACGGTCCGTAAAGCAGTTGCATGTGATCCCATTTTTCGTTGCCACTATTGTGTTTCTCTACTTCTGTGTGGTGCTTATCCTAATTACTAAGAACGACACAACACTTCTTAGATGAATTTCTTTATTTAGACAACTGGACTACACAGCACAACGACACAGGGTACACATGTTGCCAACCTATGCATGTGAAATACACAACAAGAAAGACTCGGAACTCCAGTTAGCACATGTTTCCGACTGTATGAATATTGATAAATACGGATAGCTGACAGTTTCCGCGGAGTATAATGTGAGATAAAACTGTACTCTTCTTACTCCGTGCAAAAATGCTGCTTTCTGGCACGTAAATATTGAACTAATAATAATAATAAAGACGGGTAATGATGGACCGTTACCGTAACAGTTTTCGCAGGACCTGTGGGTACCGATGGTTCACTACCTTGACAGCAAAAGGGTTAAAATTAAAGCTATAAAATGTATTAATCTATAATCAAGCTCGTAGTTATTAAAGTTTATTGTTTATTTTCAATGGCATCCTGAATAAACTATTTTACATTTCTTTTAGGACGCCCAAGCACCATCTTGGATTTATTAACTCGCTGACCATGTGCGTTGCATAGATAATCTCTCTTGAAAGTGTCTAGCAAATCATTGTTCTTGCAGCTCCATCACATGTCGGGATATGGATTTAAGTATTATATTCATCATGGTGGTTGCGCGCAATATTCAGTGAGATATCCGTACGACTAATGCTACTGAGATGTATTGTATGATATTCCTCTCTTACCATGCTTCGTGTATAAGTATTGCATGTCATATTTCAACAGTATGCCCATTCACATTCTTGAATGCATGGAGTGCTGATTTTTATTTCAGGGCATTGGTAGTCATTTATATGGCTGATCCTTAATACAAATTATCTAATTGTGACTTTGCAATGTTGGGAAATATTTATATATTATTTTATTTCATGATGGTGGCTGCTCTTAATATTCCATATGATGAAGTCGTTAGTGAGTTAGCATACGTCTCTAATATAGAATCCCCTGTATACTAACTAGTATGAGCACTGTTTCATTGGAGAATGAGTTATGGATTTGATTGTTTGAGCTAATGATCTTTTAATTTGTTTCTCGAATGCTTACCATAAGGAAGTTAGTATTTTGAAAGTTTAGTGTCGTTCCGATAATTCGTTTAATATGTACAAGATTTAGGATTTGAACATTCGGATGGCCTGCAATTGGTTTTCTTTAACATGGTGTTGATAAATAAATAGAGATTGAGGGCCCCAAATATTTATTCAATTCACCTTCATCGTCTAAAAACTGGGAGAGGGGACATAACATGCACACAGACAGATGGGTATTTCCCTTCTTGTAGATCTCATAATTGAACATTTCATTTTCTTTTACAAAATTTGTAACTAGGCTAGAAAAAGGCGAGAATTATGAGAATAATGATAAAAAAACACCCTTTTTTCTTTTATTAGAATACCATTATGATGCATTCTGTAACTTTTACCTGGAGTGACCGTAATGTATTTGGTATGAATACGGTAAAGAAATGTAAATAGTGGAAGAGATTGGTGAGAACTACTGTATGCTGACTGATTTACTCCAGAGTGCTAGATTATGTAGTTTACTCTCATGAACTACATTCTTAAGATACTAGTGTTGCGTAGATACTATTGAGGATCAATGGAAATGGCTATGTTGTTTTCTTACACGTATTGTAATCATGAACTGATATGTTCCGTGACGTCTGCTTTTTCAATGTTAAACTTCATGCTGTGAGCATACGATAGCAACCTCGGGGTCATCTATTTTAAATCGTTTCGATAGTTGTGTTTTCCTTACAGCAGTGCGTGCAAATCACTCCACGATAATTTAGGGAATGTTAGGAGTCATGCTGCTGTGGAGCGTCATTTAAACAATAAACTGTGGCAAGGCACATAATACATGAGTCCTGAGCTCCACTAACGTCGCAACTCTAACCCTGTTTATAAATCTGTTGTACTGTACCCATTTCCCTGAGATGATCCACCAATATCCACAGAAGGAAAAGGATCGTAGCATCTTGAAGTCCCCAGCAAGAAAAACTGCAGAGAACTACTGGCGAATTCACTCCATATAACGGACAGAGGAAATATCTGAATGTGCTATAGAAACTAACCTACAAAACAAAGGGTTGTAATTGCTACTCGGAGTTTATTTCTTTGTAACATCACAACTGTATCTTTCAAACACTCAACATAGTAATTCGAACATCCTAATTCGCAGGTAACACAAGTATCATAAAAATACTACAGTACGATAAATCATTGGTTCCTTCGATGTCACATAAGACCTGGTAATATAATAATCTCATATACTTGATAACTTTTACTAGGCCAATCAAATTACAGTAGATCCAAAAAAAGTGTTTTGAGGAATGTATTTCCAGAAAGCTGGAAATCGTTTTAATACCTTCGTTTGGTCCTTAATGCGTGTAATCCTAGTTTGCACCATCCCAGGAGGTTTGCATAACTTTTGGGACCCACATAACCTCAAAAGTTTTCCTCTTTTTTCAGTTTTGTTCTTGTAGTTCGAGAACGGTAGGTTGCACGGAAAATATCAATCAGTTAAATATTAAAGAAGACCAAATTCTGCGTTGAATGAACATCTAAAACTTGAAATTTGTTTCATAGGTATAGTCATAATCAAAAGTTCAAAACTGGGAAAATTTCTCATTTAGGTGCAAACTTACATTTTGCGACTTTCCAAGACCACATATCTTCGGAATAGGTTCTCCTATTGAACTCTGAAATCTTGAAAATAAAATCAGCTGTTTCATACAATGTTGTTATATCTACTCGACCAAAATGAACGAAACAGCTGATTTTCATCAGAAGGTCTGACAAGTTTTGGTCAGGTGTATTCACTGATCAGACGACTGAGCAAGTGGTAATGAGGTACTGAATGCCCAAGGTGGGCTGACTCGTGGACGAGGCATAACGGACATTACTCTGGTGCCTTTGGTTGCCTCAATACCTACCATCATCATGGAAATTGCGGTACAAGTGGAAGACTTTTGTGGCGTGACGTATGGTACTTTAGAGCAGCACGTCGACGCTTGGTTTTCAAGGGTACAGAGGGACGATGCAGACGTTGAGATCCTTCTTGACTGGTTTTCATCTCACTATCCCATCCCATCTGGACAATTTGTGATGTCCATTAGCACAGTAGTAACTGGCGATATGAAAATTGACTGCCATGAAGCGTTTGGAAAAGGGATTCATTGTATTGCTAAGATGATTGGCAACGACTTCAGTAATGTCAAGTTTCAACGAAATAACACAGCGGTTCCTCTTAAAACTTTCAGCACGGAAGTCAGGATTCACGGCAAAGATATACCAGTAAATCCAGATACACTCTTCCGACGCTTAACACTTCTTAAAAAATCTGAAGAACTGTTCAAACATTATTATTTGTTTGAGTTAGCTCCTTATCCCCTTTCTATCTTTGATGAAACAGGAATGCGGAAAATAAAGAAATCTATGCTCTACAATTTATTTTCACCATTTGCTGATCTACCAGCTCTTGTAGGTAGTGCCATTGTAATTGATGGGGGGTTCCTTCTACATCGAGTGGTTTGGGAATCCAAGGAAATTTTTCAACAATTCTCTCCTAATATGTTGACAACGTTAAGCAATACTACAACCCTGCCAGTACATTTATCGCTTTCGATGGTTACCCTGATGATGCATCAGTAAAGAGTACAAAATCAGCTGAGCGTCTTCGCAGTGAAAGCAGGCACTCTTCTTCTAACGTAGTGTACCCTGAAACGATGACTGCAACCATGCCGAAAGAACATTTTTTTCCAACAACAGCAACAAAGAACTGCTTATCTCCATACTACGTGATAAATTAGTACAGCAGGGGTTTGAAGTGAGACAAGCTCTTGAGGATGCTGACACTCTCATCATCAATACCGCCATTCAAGCGGCAGAGAACTTTGCGACGGTCATAATAAACGGAGAGGACACCGATCTATTGATCCTATTAACCGCCAAAGCACCAAATTCAAAAATTGACGTCATGAAACCTGGAAAGGGGGCCTCTCAGAACACGTTCTAATCTCCGAGGTACTTCAATTTCTCGTCTGCTGTCAAACATAACATTCTGTTCCTACATGCAATCAGTGGGTGTGATACAACCTCTGCATTCTATCGCCAAGGGAAGTTGAAGTTTGTCAAACTCCTGGAAAACGACACGGATTTATAGGAGGCTGTCAAGGTTTTCCACCAGTCAGATGCTGATCCTGAGGACCTCATTTCAGTAGGTCAACTATTCCTATATTCACCTAAGGTGAATGAGACCTCCTTGGAACAAATCCGCCAAGAGATATTCTCAAAATCCCTCATAAAGCCAACTTTCAATACGGCCTCTCCACCACCAACAAACGCAGCCGCCACCCAACATATTCTGCGTGTCTACCACCAAATTCAGGGCTGGTATTATAGACCAAAAGATCCTCTCAGCTGGGGTTGGAAGAGTACGGACCATGGCCTGCTCCCCATCATGAACACCAAGGATCCTGCTCAAGGAAATCCTCAACACAGTGTCCTGCGGATGTAAGAAGGGGTGTTCAGGGAGTTTCAGCTGCCGGAAAGTTGGTATGAAATGTTCAACAATTTGCCTCAACTTCCACGGCCAGTCCTGCTCGAATTCAGCACCATTCGAGGATGAGTGTGTTTCACATGCCGATCGCCGCAGAAGCAGAAATAGGTGAGGACAGACCCTTTCAAGATGATCTCGATGAACAGGGGCTCGACATGCCATCCCAGCTTGAGAGCTTTGTAGATGAAGGGCCATCGACATCTAAGAAAATGCGAGCATGAATGATGCCTTATTTTATGCTGCATGACTATTGATTTCTATAACATGTTTCTATTCATATTTTATCAATTTAATGTCAATTTTAAATGTTCCTATTACTTTATTAATTAATATTAATAATGGTTACTAAATAAAGAGAGTCAATATACAACTTTGCTCTAATTAAAATGTTTTTCATTCGTACTACTCCGAATCACTATTCAGAGTGTGTACATTTGTATAACTAGTTTTCTGATTTGAGTATATCTTAGAAATTTGAATTGAAATGTTCTTAGCAGTTATCAGAGTAGGTAGATTGATTTTTCGTACTTACATCATTATGTCATAATATGAACATGCCTTTTTTTCGGGAAGAGTCGCTATTTTTGGAATTGAATTAAATATTATTATTTATAGTAGTGATTAAATTAGTTAACTGGTCATTTGAAATTTAAAGAACTTATCAAAATTGTCCATATAACGTGAAATTTTATTCTCTAAAACTCTAAAACTTTTATTATATGGGTTTTCCAATAGGAGAATCTGTTTCAAAGACATGTGGTCTTGGAAAGTCACAAAATGTAAGTTTGCACCTAAATGAGAATTTTTTCCAGTTTTGAAATTTTGATTATGACAGTACCAATGGACCAAATTTCATGTTTTAGATGTTCATTCGACGCAGAATTTAACCTTCTTTAATATTGAACTGATTATTATTTTCCGTCCGAAGTACCGTTCTCGAACTACAAGCACAAAACTGAAAAAAGAGGAAACATTTTGAGGTTATGTGGGTCCCAAAAGTTATGCACACCTCCAGGGATGGTGCAAACTCGGATTACACGCATTTAGGACCAAACGAAGGTATTAAAACGATTTCCAGCTTTCTGGAAATTAATTCCTCGAAAAATCTACTTCCATCAATATTAACATTCTGATACTAGCTTCTATCAGCTGATATACTCCTTATGCGTATTTATTCCAAATTTACATTATTTCAACAATTATGACGTTATAGCAGTTCAATCTGCATATTCAACAATATTACAATGTTACATCTTTCTCACTTATTTCTCTTCAGTGTAATACATTCCTTCTTAAACATGTGAGCAACTTTCACAACCAGATCTGAGAATAAGTTATTAACAAGATAACTAAAATCAGATCTCAAAATAGATCGCTAAAATATCGCAATATCAAAAAAACTCGTCAGAACTTAAATCTTGATCCAAAGTTCCGAATAAAATAACAATCGAACGTAACAAAATAAAATCTCCGATACCGCCTAGATAAATTCGAAATCGCAATAGAAGAACGTTCTAAACGTCAAACAATGAATATTAATCGCCAAATCACATCATAAAAATAATTATACTTCGATGAAAATCGACATTAAAAATCCTACATGGCATTACGATTAAAATATAAATTCAAAAATTTAGAAATTCATAAGAATTGGCAAAAATGACATTAATAGAAAAATGGTCGGATATTCTCTAATGTAACCAAATTACAATAATATGGGATACTTGAATATTGGTCTTCATTCTACCTTTAGAAGCGTAATGATGTCTAGAAGTGATTTTCCCACGCTGAACTTCATAAGCAGGGTGTTCCTGGGGTACCTCTGCTTTGCTGGATCATCCTGGATCGCCATACGGAGTCGTCATCTCCTTGATTGGGATCCGAACTCCGTACATCATCGTGGTGATATATCAGCATTCGTTCTGCATCGGCATTTTCAAGAGTCGGGTCCGCCCCTACTCTGGAATTGAACTGGGTCCACCTTTAGCTCGCGCGTACGTGTAAATCCTCATTCTTATTTTCTTCCGCGTAGAATTAAATTTGTAGCTGTACCCACATTTATTATTTGTTCTCAATGATGTGCGTAGATTTAATATTCGCAGGAGAGAAAGGTGTTGGCCTCCCCCGCGTGATCATTTATCATGTCATTTCAAACATCCTCGATGTCGTCCATAGGCCATGTTCCCTTTAGCATATTAGTGATTCACTGTCATCTCTTCAGTAGCGATTGTTGATGTCCCACCCAACTTCTGTTGGTTAACCATGGTGATGGAAAAATGTGTATGTGAATAACTTCTATCACCCTTGAATACTTCTTAATACAAATTCACGTAGCTAATGTGCTTTCTTCAATGTTCGTATTTATTTCGTTTCACTTTCAATAATATTCCAATTGCCGTCGTAAATTACGCAATTGAGCTTACCGTAACTATATCGTGGGCTTCGCTTAATCTCTTGCTGCTGGATAATCTTCTGCGATATTATAACTTTATACTATTAATTACGCTGGTAACAATTGTGCTGTCGGAAGACACGTCCGTCTCCACTAGAAGCTTCGGTGACAAGAACGTCGAGTTAGGTAGCGTCTTTCCCACTCCGATAAAAATATAGCGCCCTCTATATAAAAAACTCGTCTGCAATTGCGCGTTTTTCCATTATACTCATTACTTTGCAATCACTGGTTCAATTACATTCAAAAATGCCTTCATATTTTTAAAATAATATTTGACAACATTTCTGGTGGTCTAAGTTCCGTTAACAGCTCTCGCAATGAGTAATGCTAATTATGGTAATTTCTTATCGTCGTATTTTATTGAGTGCCACTGGTCACGTGTCAATAGTTCGGTCACACTTCTCGGCAAGTGCGGTATTTTGTCGTGCGCTCCCCTCATCTCGAGCAAGTTTTTTTCGTCTTGTCAACAACAAAGCCACGGTTTCTCGCCCTCTCTGCTAGTATTAACTGAACTTATTTTCTCATTGGCTCAAGCCTGTTACTACCGTGTCTGTATGAAGTGGTTTGTGTCATACTTCCGGTCTTTAACTTTTTATAATACTGACTTCATAGCAATACATTCAATTAAAGACATCTTTCACCTAGCAAATTCGAGTACACTACGTTACTGTGCGACATACCAGCACACAGCAGGATTATGTTTATTATTATGATTATTATTATTGATATCTGTTACGTGCAAGAGCCCGCCCCAACGTTTCAAACATGTATTTACCCCTGGATGCAATTCTTGACATTTTTGAAACGACCGCTTCGTCGCTTGGTTCCGTCTGTGAACACGAGATGGTAGCTGCTGTCGGACTTTGGAAGTCTTCACGTGGTTCCTGCTTCTCCAATAGAATGCGTTGGTTGTACCTTATTAAAACTCATCCTATTCCAGTCTTGTGTGAAGGCAATTATAATTCTACATCATAAACAAAAGAATATATACTTCATGATACCGCCAAAATTGATTGCTTGATTATGGCATTGTTGATTGAGGTGTCAAGCCTTGATTGGACGTTGTATATTTGCATGAATGAAGTTCGGCGTCTGACGCGCATTTTCTCCGCCATCTTGTGAAGTTCATGGTCTGTCTGTTTGTAAACAAGAAGCCAGCTGGTTGGAAGAGTATCTATCCGTTGCGCTAGGGGCTTGGCCCCTAGCTTTTACCAAAAATGAATACCATTCAAGAAAAGGAAACTAAGAAGATGCATGTGCTCCTAGGCATTTATGTCTTAATTTGCCGTGAAGATGACGTGTGGTCTGTTCATTTACTGGCTACGAGAAGGAAAGCCTCGTGCATGATCGAGATGCCTGTTTGTTTTGCATGATAGGCCTAAAATTTCTTTTTATGTTTTAATAATGTTTACATATATATATATTAATTTTGTTATTATTTTTTGTACCTTCTGGAGACACATGTATAAGTTTATTTTACGTTTAAGTTATTATTTATTTTCATTTGGCAATCTTGGGATTGTCATATTATTTATCTGATTTAAGATCCGTGGCTCCTCCCTGTTGTTAATTGTGTTTAGGTGTAATTGTTTTCCGCCTTTCATTCCGCTCAGGGGATTCTAAATTAATTATGCTAAATTGTTTGCCATAATTCGATCCGACATGTGGTCTCCTGTTTTTGTGGCCATGTTGTGTTTTGTTTTGCCGAGATGCATCCTGGTCTCGAGGTCAGTCTCTTGGCCCCGAAGCTCAAACGTGTTGTGTTAACTTAATATTTTTATTTTTTTTATTTTACCTTGTTGGTTAACTTTGTGTTTTTGGTAAATGTTCCTGTGTTTTCCTCCGTCATGCAAATTTTGAATTATTTTCTGATCCAATTTTATTTTATTAATTTTTTTTTTGTTTTATGGCGTGGCCTGGATCTCTGCATGTCCGGTCGTATTGCATTCCCTTGTAAATTATCAAGCCCGTTCTCATTTAATCATGCCTGTAATTTTATTTTAATCTTTGGGCTTTATAACATTTTAATTTTTATTTTAAATCTTGTCTTTTTTTGTTTTGCAAGCAAGCATGTTCTGTTTCTGATGGAGGTGCTCCTTTAAATTTTAACATTAAATATTTTATATTCTTATTTTAGCAACCGTTGTGGCATTATTTCATCGACAGCAGTTCTGTCGGTTATTGGGGGGTGTCTGTAGAATAGCCTGTGCGTTCCCCTTCTCATTTTCCTTCCACCCCTTTTGGAGCTCTTCTGTTGGGACATGTCATCTGGAGGTGATTTTGCAGTGGAAACGACGCGGACCCCTAAATAAAGGTAAGTAGGCCCACCCACGCTGGCCATTGGGCGGTGTCATTCTGGTGAAGCAGAGCGTTGGTTATCGAGTTACCGACGTGCTGCCACCCTGGCCGTCCACGGGTAGCATTCTGGTAGCAGACCGCGCTCGAGTTCGCTTCCATAACTATCCCCTCCCCAGTACCCGCAGGCTTGTTTTATGGACCCTTCTAGTGCTGATGGGGCGGTTGTTGGTGGGATCTCGTCATGGCAGTGCACTTAATGTTATGTTTTGCTAATCCTTGTCGTTTGTTTTATTTCATGTTTGCCTCTGAATATCCATGTGGTGAGCTGTAAGTGACCTGTTTAGAAGCGAGGCGTTTGCTGCTGTATTTTACCCTGTTTGTATGCAGCATCCCCACTGAAAAAGAAGCTCGGTGAGTGACTGACATGTGTTCTTGGCATGGGAAATGGGGATTTCTTAATATTCTGATAAGCATACATGCTTCGAGTGAAGGAGTCCTGGAGCCCTGTCGGAAGCTGTTAGCCATATGTTATGTGGCAATTTTTGTAAGTTAGCTTCCTGTTCTCGAGCCAAGCAGGCGGTGACGTATGCAGTTCTGGACAGCATTTTGCATGATCTTGTATTATAGGTGGTGGCTGTGTTCGAGTGTCAACCTAATCTGTGGTGGTGGTAATTGGTAGTTTTGGTTTTGTTGTGAAAGTGTAAACTGTCCTCGTAATTCCTAAAATTTGTTTCCTTCTATATTGGCTGTCTGCATTCTGTGTTTTCCAAAATGGCCGACAACAACAGTGTTTTCGATTTAATTGACTTAAGGGATAACCTTGTGAATTTGGAGAGTTCTTCTGGGGTTGAACGTGAATCACCTCTGTTTACTAGGTCTGAGGTTTTGGGATCGATTTCTAGTAATGGTTTGCCTGCCCCTCTTTTGTCTAGTTCTGGCTCGCCCAGACCTCTTAACCCTGCTTACGGTCATTCTTCTCATGTTAGGTCACCTAATGATTTCCTGGGTCCTGCCGACCCATTGCATCCCGGTTCCTTCTCTATTAATGTAAATGTTTTGTCTCCTGTAGAGGGTGTGAGAGCGGGCTACCCTGGTAACAATGTCTCTTTCCCTAATGCTACATACTCGCCTACCGTTAATTATGGGTCGATTCCTCATCCTATTTCTGGTTTCTTAACTAAGTTAAAGCATTTCAACCTAGATGACGTTACCCAAGTGGTCCAATTTTTAAAGCAAGTGGTCGAATTGGGTAACCATGCCTCGATTTTTGGGATGTCGGAAAATCAGATTTTCCAACTGTTATATCCTGTTGCTTCCGGTATGCTGCGCGATAAGCTAATTGAAGCTATCCTCCTCCGCATGTCCTTAGCCATGTTTATTAGGGAAGTGTTATGGTATTTTGTCCCTGCGAGCGCCCTAAGTACTCTCGAGCAAAAGTTCCTTTATCGTGTCCAAAGTTTGGACGAGTCACTTAGCGACTATGTCAGTGACATTAAGGTGTATGCCCAGGTATTTGCATCCCCTTTAACTGAACGACAGTTGGTGTCATCGATTGTAAATGGGTTTTCGCCTCAATATAGGTCATACATGACTATGTGTACCAGGCCTTCGTCATTTGTCGAGCTGAAACAGGTCGTTATAGAGGCTATGGCTGTGAAACATGCAGATTCCCTTCGTGTAGCTAATGTTCCTCCTCCTTCCTTGATGTCTTGTCCCCCTCCTTCCTTGATGTCTCGTCCCCCGCCTAAGGTTATGTTCCACCCAAGACCCAACATTAAGTGCCACACGTGCGGTGGAGTGGGACATGTCAAGAAGGTGTGTCCGAGTAACCAGGTTGTGTATCGCCAATGACGGGACGTTGTGGAGACCAATTCGGGTGTTACTTCCAAGGATATTTCTGTGCATAAGAGTTTGGGGAAACCCTCTGAAGTTTCTGGTCGCCATACCAATGAAAGTCTTGATAACTCGTTGAAAACTAAATCTTCACGTGCTAATTCTGCTTATGTAGCTGACCTACCTAACCTGTCGGTGAGCAATGTCGTGGCAAGTCAGCCTAATTCTAAACGTAGTAGAGCGAGAGGAACTCCTTTTTTGACGCTTGAAGAGCGAGGATCTGTTTTGTATAGTGCTCCGCCAAGCTACGGTAACAATGGGAAGCGCGAGCGAGAGACTTTGATAATCTGCGGGAGACGCATCGATCGCCGAGGAAAGGAAGGAGACGGTCCGGCAAAAGTATTGGAGAGAAATATTGAGCATTTAAACCAGCAAGTTCTATAACTACGGCAAACGATCAGAAAGACTACATCAGTATTATTATAAATTGTATTCAACAATTCTACGAATACTTCACTCATAGCAAGCCACTACATTTATGAAGCAAGTAACTACATTATTGAAGCATTACTATTCCATTATTTAAGCTGATATTATACTACAATTCACTATGTCTGCAACCACAAGTCAGGGAGGATGTTTATGTTATGCATTCTCTAAGAAGACTTCGATGAATCACTAAAGCATGAATGGAGGATGATCTACACTATGGACTGGGAAGCTCAGAGATGATCAGGGAGTCTTTGGATTGATGTTACCACGACTGCTTCACCAACACGCAGTTCGCTTATTTCCAACAATACTACTCATTCAACTAACAAGATCCAGAAGAGATATAAACCATGGACGCTCATAACTACTTTGATGATGATGAAGAGAAGAAGAGAGAAGTAGATGGTATCCCGTATTCAATGCTCCATGTTCCTGTGTCTAGACTGCATACAGTCGGGAAGAGAGAAGAATTTTATGCGGACGGCCAGGAAACAGGTGGTTTCCAGAACAGCTGAGACGAGGCGGCCAGCTGTGGGTCCCGTAACCTACACGATCCAAACCAGAAGCAATTCAGCACGAACCGATGAGGGAGCGGAATATCGAGACCATTCGACTAGGTATTTTCATCGCAGAACGTCATAAAGGTACAGGAATGGCTGATCTATCTCTGTAGTTCTGAATGTAGTATTTGTTTGAAATTAGCAGGGTGACCAATTCTTATTTCAGATATTTTTCTCATAACTCCTGTTATTACTTCGTCCATTTTGGAGGTTTTCTTAGTTAAATTATTATACACGTCACGTGTGTAGTTTTAGACGTGATTTTGATAGTTTTGATCTTAGAAAGTCGTTTAAAATTTTTATAGAAACGTTTTTAATACTCACTTTAAACGAAAACTGTTCTATACAAGGGAATGCTCAGATTGGAATGATTCGATTGAAATGTTTCGATATGAAATGCTCTGATAAATATTTTGATAAATAATCCGTTTGTAAATATAAGGTTACGAATGAATGATAAATTTGTTCATGATATAAACAATATAAATGCGTTGTTATTACTAGAATATTTCGATATTCAAAATAAGATTTATTATAAAGAATCAGAATGTTGTTATTAACTATAAACAATGTTTTAACAATTTTGTCAACAATTTAAAGAGTTATAAACAATAACTTTGAACAAGTAAAATTCCAATTAAGGAACATTAAGATTATGTGACGTTAATCAAATCATGGATAATTTCTGTAACTATATTGTGCCCAACTCTAGGAATGGGTATTCCAAGATTCAGACACCTAGATATCAAGGGAAAGGCTGTAGCCGCTTTTGAAAGTTGAGATATTTGAATATCGCGCTACATTGCTTCTCGAAGCATTTAGAAAGAATTTACCGATACTTGGATGTCAAGTGACGTAGCGAGTAATAGCAGAGGTCGAGGCTATTTATCGATTAAATAGTTAACTATGGAGTAGAGACTTGAGACTGGGATCAGATTACTGGCACGGCCAAATGAAAGAGAATGCAATTAGTATCAAGTAAATCGGACCAGGGATACGAGAGATATGAGGATTTCTAGATTACAAGGTGATGACGCGTGACCCTGACAGTTTTGAATAAAAGCCAGCTGGCCGAAGCAACTTCAGCTCATTCTAACACAAGCACTTGGCGAGCAAGTTGCATCTACGCTGAGCCAAGGCACATGGTTGCCGGATCTACGCAGAAGTTCTTTTCAAGTCGTGATAGTCACGAAAAGTGCTGCGCTACGAGTTGGAACTTAGTAAGTTTCTGGTGAGGAGAATCACTGAGGTGATTGATTTTTCTACAGACATTGGTGGAAATATTTATATTTTCACAAGGACATATGCTAGACTTTGTCTAGAAATAACACTTTGTCACAGTCCAGTAGTAACATAATACTTGGATATTTAAATCCATTTCAAGTCAGTTTTCATTTTTGTAACTAGTTAACCACTTCGATCTGTCAGTACTCTGAAGACTAGTCTATAACGGTGGCGTTCATTAGTCTACGCAAGGGAAACTACAAGTTGCCTAGCGCATGGTAGATGGTGATATAACAAACCATGCCCAGGGAACGATCTTCAGAACAGCCGTTAATTGCTTAGACTGTCAATGTTTTTCTTGTACTGATAAGATTACCGTGAGTTATGTTACAACTGACATATCTAAGAAGAGATCACTTAGATCTGACCCTATTTAAACAAACTGTTATGGCTTTGATAGAAGCCCATATTAAAATGGAACAACAGTTAATTCAAACGTCGAAAGATACTACCACTATGTCTGACTAGACGAATTGTGGGTATATGATGGCGGCGGATACAAGGATTATACGTGCTTGTCCGATAGGGCATGTCTATGGATAAATCTGGTACAGACCAGGTTTACTACGCTTCAAGACCATCAAGAAATGTAAGCCACATTTGTATTATATTATGCCTAGCTAATTGGAACAAACTATTTTTTTCTGCAGATGACCAACACATTTTATTTTTCGTCGTATTTAAATCTTGCAATGATTTACGCAAGACTTGTTAGAGTTATTCTGAGCATTTGCAACACTCAGAACAGTTTAGGATCGATGACCGAGCATTTCGAGCATTTATTTGAATTTTTCATATTTTTGGGAAATCACGGTAATCAGCCGATGTAACTGTAAAAGTTAAATTTATTTTTGTTGAGGAATGGATATTTTTTCCATATTCGAAGGTTCGAACATGTGGATTCTCACATAATGAGATGATAATTAAATATATATAACAAATAATAATAATAATAATAATCCACTAATAATAATAATAATAATTTTCATAATTTTTCTAAATAATTCTTGGATATTATATTTTATAATAATCATATGTATTGAGAAAGAGCCTATGAAGTAGTTTAATCATTTCTAGTTTGGAACAGGAGATTTTCCGAAGGAGAGTGGTTAGCGCAAGCCCGCATTCAACCAACATTTCAGTTCTGGTTGAACAGTTGATATTTGCATTGAGCAAAGTATATTTTTCAGATAACACGGAGAGGCATGAAACGGGAAGCAAATGATATTTGTATCAAATAGGATATTTTTGTATTTATATAAAATCATGACGTAAATACACTCGAAAGTGAAATAAAGATTTTCATAAGTATGGTAAATTCACGGGTTGAACTGAATGGTAAAATAAAATAAACTTGTAAGTTTATTAATCTTCCAGTGTTGATAACAAGCAGAGGCTTGATTTAATGTATAAATTTTGGGAAGAAAATGTATATGTGTGTGGAGTAGTTGAAATGCCATTCCCAGGTGCGCATGTTTAAGTCGCAGGAATGAGGAGGTTTTTTCGAGCATCAATCAAATAGCAGGTTCGATGGCTCAGGTTTATAGTAGGAGTATTGGAACTAACACATTTCGTCGTATGGATGACCCGAAGGTTATTTCCTTGAAACCATCAGTTCTTATTTCAACCTTGTTTACAAATTCCATTTAGACTTTGATTTTGCTAGAACCCGGATTCGTCATGATAGTAGTTTATTCTTCTTCAGAGGAAGACCTTTGCCGTTGTTGTTGTAATATTGTGTTCTTACACAAATAATAGAATGGGCCACTGCCAATTAAAAATAATTCTTTAACCACGAATAATTTGAAGGATATTTTCAATCCTAGTGCCATGAACTAAATGAATTCATTATAAAACTACAATTCTTATTTCCGCATTCTGTCGAAGAATTGCAAGTTGTAAAAGTTGCTAAAAATGGCCATGAATATAAATATTTTTATCATAATGATTCCAAGTGGAAAATTGAATAATTGAATGGTTCAACCATTTACTGATCAAGTTGATGATTCAGAAGTCATATATTTTGTGAGGAACTTGAAGTTCATAATCGAGTCACTTCTCGAATGTTTAATGTCAGAAGAACAATTAATTGTTGTTGTGCTTCGCACAGTTCTTCGATGCTATGCTCAAGGTCAAATACTTTTCTGATGTTATTAATATATGTAAATAATTTGTATTGCTTCGATGATGATAATATTTTTCGACGATATATTTTTGAAACTGGAAAACTAAGTGAAAGTTTAAAATTCTGTGAACATTTATTCTACGAGTGTTAATATCATGTAAATAGTCAAACAGTGATCTACGATATTTCCAGTATAGACAATTAACTTTGAACTGGAATTAATTATTAATAATTTTGGAACACAGTCTACAGGACTATTAATCGGACTTGTGTTTCCAAAAAGATTGTCAAATGTGTTTGGAAAATTTCTGTATATTGTGTGTAAATAAGAGTGTGGATCGCCACACGTGGATGATGCTGCTTTGAGCATCCTTGCAGTCAATTTTAACTTCAAAATAAACTGAGATAATTTTACAGGATGTGTTACTCCCAATTAAATCTCCTTCTATCCTTATTGTTGCATTGAGCCAAAAATCAGCAAAGCATTTTTTTAAATTTGATGTCGTTTTTGCGATTTGCTTTAACCCATCTGGCGCTCCGGGATATTTTGACTCTCGTGCTGACTGATTATTGGTAAAATGCATATGTGGTCGTGCGGACTCCGGTCTAAACGAGCACAATATTATTGTCAGAAAGGATCACTATTATGGCAATGGAAGTCAGGTGATGCCGATAAATAGCAACAATTATTTAACAACAATTTTGTTAACTCGAAATGAAGACCACAAGACTTGTAGGTCTGTCTAAAGTCAAATATATGTAAATGAAGCTGTTAAATTAATATTGTATTCATAGCTGTTTATAAGATACGGAATGACGGTTGATATTGTTATTAATTTTGAAAGACGAGCGGACTACAAGGTATTTTGAAACTTACACTCATGTTACGTGGAATTGAAGGATAATGATATGGTCTATTATGAAAGCATTATTTAAAAGGTACGTGGAATGTTAAACGAAGGTGTACAGCTGTGAACATGAGTATTATGAAAAGTTTAAGCACGATGATTTTAAATTTAGAGAAGGAGGATGTTAGGAGTGTTTCATGAAACATGTACACAGTAGTGTCATGTAGTAAGATCACTGATTCTTCTACAGGTGTGTAGTAAGATGGGTTTTATTTGATTGTGAAGGAATTCCGTGCAGTATGTTATGAAAAGTTAAGATGTTATGGAGAGGAAGGATATTGAGTCATTTTGGAAGCGCTTGAGACGCTATATTATAGTATTGTTCACGTATTTGAAACGAAGCGAGCATTGCCGTGAGAGCAAGTTATTGCCACAGTGTGTTAAGAAAGTAACTGACATCTAGGAGCGTATGTATGTGTTGTTCATGTCAGTAAGCGTTAATGTTATTTCCACAACGTCGTTTATTTAGGGTGTAGTTCCGTCTCGATCTTTATTATTGTAATTATTATTATTATTATTACTGAATTGAATTCTTAGAACTATAACTAACTTTATTGTTCGTTAATTTTATTTCATTGATTGTGACATAATACCCAATATTGCGAGAACTTATCGTTAATGTGAACCAGTGTTTGTTTATTTGTTATGTGGAAGGAAGGAGCATTTTTGGAAGAGATAGCGCTAATAGTTTTGACTTATCAGGTCAAAACTAGTTCAGGTTTTTTATACTGCGTTAGACGTAGGTATTTAATCCTTGTAAATATGTTATAATTATTATTATTATTATTATTATTATTATTATTTGAAGTAGAATTTTTAACTACGTTTGTCAACGATTCATGTATATATTAGTTTTATTTTATTGTAAAGTGTTTTAAAGCGAACAACTGATTATATCAAGCTATAATATTTTACCCAGTTAATGGAAGACTAATTATTTAATTGTTCGAAATCTATATTCGAATTTTATTTTGCCTGCAACAAAATTCTTACAGAATTTACTCATTGTGAAGTAGATATTTGATCTCCTAACGATGATATTTATTATTATTGATATTAATATTGTTTATTTGGTGATAGGGATTTCTATCTTGTATATATTTTGGGGAGTAAATCCCAGGCACCTTTGATGCCTGTTTGTTTGTTTGTATAGAAACTGATCTACTTTTCATTACGCATTCACCGTGCAATAATACTGTCAGTTAGCAACTAGAACTCACTTAGTCTCAACTTTCACCGTTCACGTTCGAGATCCGAGATTCTCGTACTACCATTTTATTATGGATTTAGATTTGTTTTGGTAAATGTGTTACTGATTGGTAGTGTTATTGTACATCTGTATGCGTCAAGGGTTTCCTAGTTATCAGCCCTTCTTATTAGCCTATTCGTATTGTAAGTATCGCAATAGACGCTTCTAGAAGGCTAAAATTGGCATAGCAACAGTGAGTTTGGAAATTAATATTATACATATTGTTATAAATTATGCTATTGGATCCCAGCCCAGAGCCAATGAGAAGAGGTCTTATTTAAGACGGGATCAACTTAATTTGATGAAATTATGCATTTAGGCCTTTAGAAGAAGATTTTCTTATTTCGTAATGAAGATAATATTAAAAGAAATTATGTCTGATACTTTAGAAACCACAGATCGGTTAATCTACGCAGTAATAAGCATTAGTAATCTACGCGCTAAAATTATGGTGGGAGATTGATATGGCCGCCAAAATTTGGACTTGGAGGGGGAGATCCAAGGATCGATGTTCTTATTCCAGCAGTCTTTGAAGAGTGAGGAAGTCTTTACTGGGTTAATGGACATCTCAAGGCTTTGTCCGAGTGCGACGACTGTCGACTTGTGGAGACCCGAGGATAGCAAGGTAGATCGTAGGAGATTACCGCCCTTCCATTTTATGTGAAGTTGTGAGGAACACTGAAATTAGTATATCTCTTATATTATTGAGATTTGAATTCAACGAAGTGAATATATATAAAGAACAGGTCGCATATTACATTTTGTTGAAAGTCGAGCATTCTAAAACTGACCGTTTCGACAATATAAGCCTGTTAAGACAGATTTTCAAATGTGTTGGAAATAAAGCTAAATATCATTTTTGATTGCAACGTGAAGTTGGCGAACGCAGTACTAGTGAACAGTAGCGAAGAACTTGTAACATTGGCGCAGTATATAAACAGTATCAGAATGACTATCATTATTCTTCAAGGGTCTTCATTCAACATATTAACATTGTTGATATGATTATCTAAATAGTCATGCGCCAGATACATATTCGATAGCAGGAGTTAAGATACAACGATGGAACTTCGTTAGACAACGTATTCTTGAATACAGACTTAGTGTACGGTCCATCTTGTGCATTTTTGTCAGTCTACGAACACTAATGTAACATCAATTAGCAATGGAAATATTTCATTCACAATTTATATGAACATTTCTATAAATTATATTCCAATGATGAGGCTGATACATATTTACGATGGAGAATGAAGATTCTACAGAAGAGATTTGTCAAGATGCTTGGGTAGCCCAGCAACCACAGAAGAGTTTGCCAGAAGGATGTCGTTCGAGCCCAGGCGAATGTTGGTGAATTCCAGAGAGGGACGTTTCCTATCTCTGAGGTCGCAGATCCGAGGATCGAATGCAGATAAATCTCAGTATCTTGAACTGAGGAAACATCTAAAGTATTGTGGGAATACTTACATGGATCTTCAAGTTTTCGTCCAAATAAGGTAGCAGTGTCTCTTATTTTTAGTGTAGAGCTTGATTAGTGATATCCTGAGCCAACGATCTTACTCCATATTTTCATATTTCATGTATTTCAGTGTTCTCATGTATTTTACACTTCAGGTGTGTGCTAAGATTGTTATGCTTCAAGATTATTTAGGAGATGATTGCCTTTCATCAATTTTTCAATTTTATTCTACGGATCAGTTGTGGAACTGACATTAAATTTTTGTTTGAGGATTCTTATTGACTCATAGAAGACTAGTCGATTCGACTGTCGAATTTTAATGATTTTATTTAAACCAAGTATTCTGACATTGTGTCATAGCTTCAAATTAAATTCTTTTTAAATTTAATTTTGAACTTTAATGTAACAACATCAAACTTCAAGAACAGAAGAAACATCGAATGATATTGTTATATCATTATTGTACATAAACTGTCGACGATCGAAGAAATACTAGTCGTTTGATAAGACCGAAGTCTTAATCCCTATGAACATTCTTTGTGTAGAGTGGAAAAACATTATGGCATTGACAAACCTTTTTTTATTTGTAAAGCTGAGAGCTTTGTTCATTTAATATGTTAGAGGAAATACCTTTTGACAGAAGATTATTCAAATCTTTGGCTAGGAATTCAAAGCTAGTTTATCCCGGTCAAGATTGAATTATATTTGACACTATAAATAACATGTGTGTTATTTTACACTATTTGTGTAATACCACGTCATTATGTGGACCTGATATTACAACGATAAACAATTTAAAGCTTGATAAGTGAGATGAGACAGGAGTATTATTTTTATTACATGTATTTGCGACAAACGAGTTAACAATTAATTATCTTGTTTGGAGTAAAACTTTAGGAGGTCAATCAGGACAGTATAATATCGTTCATTACAGTTGGAAGTTTCGTTTGAAGAACTTAAGCATGTATAATTGTAGTTCAGTAGTCATGTGGAATGATACTGAGGGTCATGCCTTTATTTGAGAGAAGTTCCTACAGAAGAAATGTTAATAACAATTAATCTTTCTTGGTTATTGTTTAACATAGTGGATGATAATTGTTTATGCCATATATACTGTTATATGAGGATTTGTAGAGCTATGAAGGGTGCTCGTGCGAAGGGGGTTCCGCATTTTAAAGGATGTCAAAGTATTGTTGTTCTTTGATAAGAAGGCATGGTTCATGTGAAGTAACGTTTTAGCAGTGTTGGCAGGAGGGGTTTTAGCGGAAATAAAACTAGAGAAAAATTGTCTACTCATGGCTATAATACAACTATTATATCTTTATTAAACCCGAAGTTAAGTAATTACGTACAGATAACCTTAATCAGTCGATTGTATTAGACCGACAATGCATGAAACCCTTATAAGACGATGTGTAAGCAGTATATCAAAACTACGGAGTGTTAGAAAATGATTATGTGGAAAACAGTGTATATAATAAATTGAGAATTGTATTGTAACAGAGAAGCCAGAATCTTGAAAGTAACCTGTTAGCAACACTAAATAGTATATATTATTATGAACAAATTGTATGTAAATATTTTTTCGAAAATGATTTAATTAGTTCAATAATTTTCGGTAGGATTTATTAATCGATTGTTTTGGAATAACGTGTGTTTTGTGAGGAAATGTTTTGTATGAATGATTGCACACTATTAAGAGTAATTGTTGAACAGAATTGGTCATGAACAATTGAGGGGTGCGAATGAAAGAGTGTATAAATATTTTCAGAATGATTGTTAAAAGGTATGTGTACACCCAGAATTTTTTTAAATTACAAAGTTACCTGTTTAGAATTTAGGTTACTAGAAAGAGCAAGAAAAAGTAGAAAGATCAGTATGTATATGAACTAAAAATGTTGCATTCGTCTCGCTAAAACTTGAGAACGGCTGGACCGATTTGGCTAATTTTGGTCTTGAATTATTTGTGGAAGTCCATAGAAGGTTTAAAAGTTGAATATATATGAAAGTTGTAGCGCACGAATAGATTCAACAAATGAGCGACGACGAGCGAAGTGTTTCAACTAACTCCCGTATGCGTTCATATACTATTCGTCTGATAGTGATGAAACTTGGGTGAGATGATGTGTACACTTCATGGAAGGTTTCCTGCTTAGTAAGTCCACTTTTTTCTTTTTTATGAAATTCTTTTGTAAGATACCCCTTTATATAAAAAGATATTGTTCTGTTAGTTTAGTGTTTATTTAATGTTCATATTATCCTAATTTATTGTACACCCAGTTATTAAGTTGCTTCCTTGGTTTTCAATATGTTATTTTATTTTAAAGACCCAATTGACAAGAATTTTTGCTGGATGTCACAATGATGACTGTTTTTTGCATTGACTTGTATAAATTTGTGTCTACACAAAGTTCTTTTGAGGCCATGTAATAGACTCATTGGTACAACACCAGTGCTTGATACGGCAATTGGTATGGTCTTCATCTTTCCAATCTGCCATTGCATCCTGATAGTCTCCTTTAGATCTTTATGCTTGGAGGTCTTTTCATCGTGCTTTACCTTTAAGTTGTTGGTACTGGGAACTGCTACAACAACCAGGATGGCTTCCTTAACCTTCTTATTGATGACTACAATATCTGTCCTGTTATGTCAGACTGTCCGCGATAAGTATTATTTTCTGTGATGCACTCTGGGTGGAACTTTATGACGTCCCATAATTTGAAATTTGTCAGCCAGTTCTTGGTGCAAGATTTTATCCACTGCGTCATGCCTTCATCTGTGTTCTGTACCTGATAACATTGTACATCCTTGCATAATTTGGTCAACCAACCTGGCTATTGTTTTGAAGTGTGAGAAAGCATGACCACAACAGTAACAAGTAGTTCCGTGAAGAAATATACAGCATATTTTCATATATACTACAGCCGAAATGAAACCATTTCTCACTTAGTGCAATTTTGCATACGTCCCCCTTAAATTGCATTTTGTGACAATTTTGAATCTAAATTACATTTTGTAAGTATTTTCTATCTAAATTGCATTTTGTAAATATTGTCAATTCAAATAAAAGTACAGTAAGTATGTAGTTAGTTTTAGTTGTAAGTAGGTAGTTAGTTTGTCTATTAGATATATGTCATTGTTCTATTAGACTGTGGTATGTGAGTGTGTCTGGTAGCAGTTGCATTGTTTATTAGTTATAGTTCATTGTTTCAGTAGACTGTGATGTGTGAGGGTGCATGTGAGTGTGTCTGTTGACAGACTGTTTTAGTGGTAGTATTTGTTGTTGGTGGAACTTAAGTTTTTTGTTAGTAGAGTTTTGATATTTAATTGTTAGTACGGTAGAAGGTTAGTATTTTTGTTAGTAGAATTGCTCTTTACTTATTCTGAAAGGGAGTAGCAGCCTTTCAGAATAAATCAATTCTTTACTAGTCTTATAGACGGTTAAGATATTGATAATATAAGCCAATAATGGCTACACTGCGTCCTGCTGCACGGCTGAAAGCAACGGGAAACTACAGCCGTATGCTATTCCCGAGGATAAGCACCTCTCTATGCATAATTACATGTGATGATGGCCTCCTCCCTTGTAAAATTTCAATCCGGAGGTAAACTAGTCCCCCGTTCGGATCTCCGGGTGGGGACTACTCGAGAGGGGGTTAACATCACAGAAGTGACAAAGAGGAAATCTGACATTCTACGGATCGGAGCGTGGAATGTTAGAAGTCTGCTAGGAAGTGGAAGGTTAGAAAACTTAGAAAGGGAAATGGATAGGTTGAGGTTGGATTTGGTTGGGATTAGTGAAATGCGCTGGCAGGAAGAACAGGACTTTTGGTCAGGAGACTATAGGGTCATTAGCACTAAATCAAACAATGGCCAAGCTGGGGTTGGCCTCATATTGAGTAGGAAACTTGGACAGCGGGTGGAATATTATGAGCAATATAGTGAACGGATTATTGTAGCAAAAATCAATACAAAACCTACCTGCACTACAGTGGTACAAGTCTATATGCCTACCAGTCAAGCTGATGATGAGGATGTTGAAAAGGTCTACGAAGAAATAGACGAAATTCTGAGGTATATCAAGGGTGATGAAAATGTTATAGTAATGGGAGATTGGAATGCTGTGGTAGGAAAAGGGAGAGAAGGGAAGATAGTAGGAGATTTCGGATTAGGTGAAAGGAATGATCGAGGAAGCAGGCTGGTAGAATTCTGCACCGAGCATGAATTGGTCATAGCTAACACCTTATTCAATAACCACAATAGAAGAATATACACATGGATGAGACCAGGAGATACAGGGCGTTACCAAATCGACTTCATTATGGTCAAGCAGAGGTTTCGAAACCAGATTTTGGATTGTAAAACATATCCTGGTGCTGACATAAACTCTGATCACAATCTGGTTGTAATGAAATGCAGATTAAAGTTGAAGAAACTGAAGAAAAGTCAAAAGCCAAAAAGGTGGGCAATAGACAGACTGAAAGAGAAGGATGTAAACGAAAGATTCAAGAAGAGTATAAAGGAAGGACTAATGAAAAACCCTAAACAAACTTCAATTGCAGACGAATGGGCACTTTTGAAGAATGAAATAACAAAATCCGCAGAAGAAAACATTGGTAGGAAAGAAAGAATAGGTAGAAAACCGTGGATCACTCAGGATATACTAGAATTGATGGATGAAAGGCGGAAACACAAGAATCTAAGAGATGAAAAGGGGAAAGCAGAATACAGACGTCTGAGAAATGAGGTTAACAAGAAGTGCAAGGAAGCGAAAGAAGAATGGTTGAAAGAGAAATGTGCAGGTATAGAAAATTGTCTGAAATTAGGAAAAGTAGACACAGCTTATCGAAGGATTAAGAATACTTTTGGGGAAAAGAAGACTAAGTGCTGTAATATTAAGGACACAAATGGAAAGCCTCTAACAGATAGGAAAGAAAAGGTTGACAGATGGAAAGCTTACATAGAGAGTTTGTATAAGGGAAAGGAGATTGAGAATCATGTAATGGAAAGGGAGGAGGAAATTGATGAGGATGCGAAAGGAGATTTAATATTGAGATCAGAATTTGATAGAGCTTTGGAAGACTTAAGCAGGAACAAAGCACCAGGCATAGATGATATACCGATTGAGTGGCTACGCTGCATAGGAGAAGAAGGTCTGATCAGGTTATTTCACTTGGTGTGTAGGATTTATGAGACAGGTGAGGTACCCCCTGATTTCAAGAAGAATGTAATCATCCCTATACCAAAGAAAGTGGGAGCTGACAGATGTGAAGATTACCGTACAATCAGCTTGATTACTCATGCTTCAAAGATCCTGTCTAGAATAATTTACAAGAGGATTGAAAGCCAGATAGAAACGGAGTTGGGTGAAGACCAGTTTGGTTTCAGGAGAAATGTAGGAACAAGGGAAGCTGTACTAAGTCTTAGGCTGATTTTAGAAGGTAGAATAAGGAAAGATAAGAGAACGTTCATAGCTTTTGTAGACTTAGAAAAGGCTTTTGATAACGTTGATTGGACTAAATTGTTTGACATTTTGAAATCAATTGGAATAAAGTACAGGGATAGGAGGGTGATATACAATCTGTACAGATACCAGACAGCAGTCATTCGAATTGAAGGACATGAGAGAGCAGCTGGTATTCAGAAAGGTGTAAGGCAAGGCTGCAACTTATCACCCATACTTTTCAATCTTTACATTGAACAAGCAATGAAGGAAATTAGAGAAAATTTTAAAGTGGGAGTGAAGATTCAAGGAGAAATAATTTCAACTCTGAGATTTGCTGATGACATCGTCATCTTGGCCGACAAGCCTGAGGATTTGAATGAGTTTTTGAATGGTATGGACTCCGTCTTACGGAAAGAATTCATGATGAAAATAAATAAATGTAAAACAAAAATACTGGAATGCAGCCGAAATATATCAGAAACCTCTATGGAGATCAAATTGGCAGGTGAAAAGCTGAAGGAAGTAGGAGACTTCTGTTACTTAGGAAGCAGAATAACCAGTGATGGACGAAGCAAAGAGGATATTAAAAGTAGGTTGGCTCAGGCAAAGAAAGCATTTCTACAAAAAAGGAATCTGCTGACATCGAATATAGATTTAGGTATTAGGAAGTCATTTTTGAAAGCCTTTGTCTGGAGCGTGGCGCTCTATGGAAGTGAAACTTGGACTATTGGTGCAGCAGAAAAGAGGAGAATTGAAGCATTTGAAATGTGGTGTTACAGGAGAATGATGAAGATCAGATGGGTAGATAGGGTTACAAACAAAGAGGTATTAAGACGAGTGGGAGAGGAGAGATGTTTCTGGCGACTGCTAATGAAGAGAAGAGATAGGTTGGTAGGACACATACTAAGACACCCAGGAATAGCAAGCTTAGTTATGGAAGGAAGGGTCGAGGACAAAAACTGTAGGGGTAGACCAAGGTTAGAATATGTTAAACAGATTGCCTCCGATGTAGGGTGTCGGAGCTATGTAGAGATGAAACGATTAGCTCAGGACAGGGAGGCATGGAGAGCTGCATCAAACCAGTCAAAAGACTGAAGACTCAAACAACACAGGGAATTGTTGATGTGTCTAGCTGGGGATCGACGTCCTTACAATCCTTTACCATATCAGGGGATTTGGGTGGTAGCTAATGTGAGATTCGGGCGCAGAACCTCAAACCAGTAAAGACGGAATTCTCCAATTTCCTTCATTGCTTGTTCAATGTAAAGATTGAAAAGTATGGGTGATAATTTACAGCCTTGTCTTACACCTTTCTGAATACTAGATTCTCTCTCATGTCCTTCAGCTCGATTGACTGCTGTCTGGTTTCTATTGTTTTAGATCCCTTATTTGGGGGTGGTAGGATCTAAAAGGAAAGAGTTACTGTGTAAATTTATAAAGCTGTGCCTAAAAGGGGTAGCTTCCCTTGGCAGGGTAAGCTGACCAGTGTAGAGTGTTGTGGTGTGCTAGGAACTAGGGGGCGCTCCTATGAATAATGTAGTAGTGTTTTAGGGGATGTGATTCTATGCAAGGGTCACTGTGCTGGTCGCTCAGCTGCCTGACTTATTATGTAACGGAACGTGCTGGTATCAGCTAAACGCACGCGCTGCTCCCTAGCAGCCGGGCCGCCACGAGAAATACAATTATATCTGAGCTAGCACTGTCAGACTACCGTATGTCACGTCTAACCGTGACGGGAATAAGGAAGGGCGTTGGGATGTAAAGAGGCGTATAAACAGTAAGGCGAGTGTAGAATGTTGACCAAGTGTTTATTGGTCAGTGATGTTAATGTATGAGTCCCTTGTAGGGAATGTAACAATGTAACAATGTTCAAGTACAAGCTGTGGATTAAGGTTACAAAAGTAGGAACTCTGAACACGACTGACTCACCTCTGATGACACCAACGTAGCCTCCGGCTGTACCACTGAAAGACTGATAATGGAGAGATCCCTTGACCTGATTACGACGCCTTCTTATACCCTTCGGCGCTATGCTGTCAGCAATGTGTTGGCATAGCTGCCCCAGTTTATAATATGTCACTGTGTGTAACAATTGTGCAAGGACTGAGCTGTTTTCTAGAGTGGCAAGCTGTCCTTGTGGTATTAATGGATGTTGGTCTGGCTTTCCAAGGGTTGCCAGTTAGGAGATTTAGCCAGATGATGGGGGGATGGTCTCCAAGGGGTGCATACCCCTGGGAGGCTGTACAAGCGTCTTCCTTCATTTGTTCGCGTCCTCGCGAACGGGAACGGAACTGGAGGTTGGGATGCTGATGAAGTCGTTCGTGAGGCCCCCTCGTATCGTCTGGCGGTGTCTTCCTCGTTGTCGTCGGCGTTGTCGTGTAGAATGGGTGATGTCGTGAAGTGTAGGTGTGAGATCAGCCCGTGTTCAGAGGGGAGGGTTATGGGATGTACAGATATATGTATAACACTGATATTGGCATTGTGAAAATGGAAATTGACAAAACAAAAAAAAATTGACATTGCGAAAATTTGACATCGAGAAAAAAATTGACATTGAAAGGAAAAAAAAATTGCCATTGCCATTGCTGGCATATTGCTAGTTTCAAAAAAGAAAAAAAACATGGTTTTGATAGTGCTTCGTTACATAGTTGTGCAGGGAGGAAAAACCCAGCTAGACGAGGAATTGTGCCGTCTGGCTTTATTTTGGGGAAAAAGTGCTCCCTGTGAAGAGAAAGATAGAAGAGAATAGAAAAAATGGGTGTTCCAGGGTATAATTTAAGGGTAATATTCAAAGTATTTATTTGTTTGGGAAAAAACGGAACACCCTGACAAATTTGGGCGTAAGTAGCGTAGAAACGAAAAAACAAAACCGTATATTCAGTGTTGCCATTATGGCAGTGTTGAGTGGCGTGACATATTGTTACATTTAATTTACAAGCATGATATTATATATATATAAACCTTTAATTTACAAGCATGATATAATGTATATATAAAAATAAGAATCTTATTATTAAACCGGTTTGCTCATGAGCCTGGTACCTTTCATTTCGTAGAGCTCTTTACCTGACCTTTGTATACCATTCGCTGATTCTTTCCTGGCCCTGTTCCACTCAGCCATTTTATCGTAGTTTAGTGGCTAGGCCGCTAATTCCTTCTCCATTGAGCTTATGTCCTAGTGGTTTTCCCGACGTGGGTTGGGAAATTCCACCTTGGCGTCGAAGGTTCGGCCCTTACAATATTTGTGCCGCCCTTCGATGCCGAAGTCACGCCTTATTTGCGTGCATCTGGTTTTTTGGCGTTCATCGACGCCCAGTATCCCACGGATACTGTGCTTCGGTGGTCGCTACGATGTCACCTTGAGGAGTTGCAACGGAAATTGAAAAAGAGTGTATTTGTCTGTACAAGAGGGAGAGAGTGTGGTATTTTTTTGTGTTGGGATATATATATACAACAGGTTAGTGTACCATCCTCGTCATCTGCAAAACAAAATGTGTTAATGGCCATATATCTGGAAACATGTACATTCAATCGCTTCCTTGCTTTCCTGCAAATAGAGTGTATTAATACATATAGCAGTTCCATCGCTGCGCATATTATATAAGATCAATTATGTTGCCACTTAAGTCTAACTTAATCTAGGTTAGCCTATGTTATTCTAGTTTATCCTAAGTATGGTCGGGCTTACCTCGGTAACGGATTTTTAGTCACCGAGTGCCGAGATATTCTACTGTAATCTATATATACATAATAAAAAAAATTGTCTTGCATGTAGGCTTATGCTATCTTACGACGAATTATCATGACTTATCATGAGTTGTCGGACTTACCCTGATGCCGGGTTTCTGGGTCATCAGGCGCCGAACGGCGTTACTTAGTGCTATCTATCTTAATTATGGTCTAATAAAAAAAATGCTATTTCTAAGCCGAAAGGGTTGCTTTAATCTACTGCCGAAATGTGCTGTGCCATACCTGGCAACAGCGGTGAATAAATTTGTTTAATCCTAGGTTGCGTGTCAAATGCAACCGTCTTACAGCTAAATTTGGCCTAGAACGATCGCCTGGGGCAATTTACTTCCCCAGGACACCACCCGCACGAGTCCTAGAAACACCGGTTGTCTCTAGGATCGCTGGATTCCGTTCCCTTAATTCTAGGTGTCGACGTCTATTACTAGTACTAATCTAGTCACAGGCGGCTTACGGTGCCACTAAGCAAACCGTTTCGCCTGCTGTACCTATCATTTCTTTGCCGTTGCCATTTCGTGTGTAGTCGTATCTGGGCCGCCCACGTAACCCTTATGAGGCGCTCGCAATGCCCCTCTCTTAATGCCCATTGGCTGCCCGATGCCTCGCCATTTATGTGGGCATTGGACATTGTCGTCCAATGGCATAATATTCTCTTCGCCTTTGTCGGCAATCGTAATCTGCTTTTCGCAGTAATCTTCGCCTGTATCGGCCGTAGTAGTATGCTTTTCGCATTGTAGGAATCTCTTCGCCATTGTCGGCATTGCTGGGGTGGCCCACTGAACCCCTTTGAGTGCCCGCTATGCTACTCATTTAAGATCTCTGGCGACCCGTTGTCATCCATTTACGTGGGCACAGGACCGAATGAGCGCGTACATTCCATATATATATATATTCATATTTCATTCTTCATTATTGATTAACGTCGTGGTCTTCACCTTCACCTCGCGGGGTAAGGACTTGTCGGATCTAGGATTGGTCCTGCTGAACCCTAGGATCCTGCTTCACTCCTGACGAATAGGAGTCTGACTCCCCGCCATGGAAGTCCTTCTTACGTAAATTTATTTAACAGTCTAGTCATAATATGGGTCGTCTCTAGGGATAGCTCTCGAGTCCGGCGCTGAGTGAGCTATTTCTCCCGCCATTCTCAGAAAGTCTCCCTGCAGGTCTTGGCTTCGACGACCGTGGCACAAAGTGGGTGTAGCATCCCTTCCTCCCAGGGGCGGTTTATGCGCACCTAGGATTCCAGAGCTTGCCCGGCCAGGCCGCGAATGCTTTGACCTCACGTGGTTCGTCTGTTTGGTCTAGCCGTTAAGTTAAGTGAGGTCGCTGCGCTGTTGAGCCAACTGGGGTAAGGGTCCACATCGCCTTCCCCAGCTCTCAAAGTGTTGTCCCTCTGACCTTCGGCTTACGCCGTTATCATCAATCAGATCGTATCAGATTCCTTTGCAAAAAAAAATGTAGCGTAACCTGTGTAAACAGTTTAATCTCTGTGTAAAATGTAAAATATTTCCAGTGTTGTGGGGTTGTAGATCTTCTAAGTACATAGGCTACTTCTGGTCTACCATTGCTACGTCAGCTTTCCAGCAATAATGCTCTCTTTACCTTAATGGAGGTGTTAGTAGGGTCTGTAATGTCAGGTACCCTGTTATTAGGATCTGGGGGTAGTTATTTGTCGAGTGGGCTGAAACAAGGCAGGAAGGGGTTGCGCACCTTTGGGTTCCACATTAGTGGTGGCCTGGAACCGGTGATGGCGCTGGAATGCTCCTATAGTGAGTGGACTGGGGAGGTAAATTCCCGGGATTGCAAAGATACGAAAATTCCATGCAGGTTTGATATTAATATCCCTGGTGAATGGATGGGATAGTCATGCATGAATCTGGATATGAGGCATCTGCACTCATATAAGGATAGGTGTAGGGTGGGGCATAATACCAATATATTCCTGTGCGGGAGTGTTTAATTAATAAAGAATGGTTAATATATATCTATGGCCTCATCTCTCATTTGGAGATGCGCATTATGCTTATTTAATTTTTGCCGACCCACCCCTAATACTCAGGTGGTAGCATCGTGGTCCAAGGCGTAGCATGCCTGCTCTTTAGACGCATGAAGTCCATCAACCCCATGAGTGTACTCTGTAAAGTAGTGTAGCTGTTTTGATCGTGTTCATTTGTCTGCGTTGGTTTATGTTGGACGTGCGAGGGTTATTGGAAGGGAATTGGGTATTAACCATGGTAGCCTGCTGTAGTATGTCGGTAATCCCTCTCGGATTATCCACCTATGGTTTGTCATCCTCCCTTGGTCCATGCTTGCTTTCTATCCGCGCCTTGGGATAGTAAAGCTTCACGACCTAATCTGGTCTGCCATTTGTAGTGTAAATGTGGCCAGTGGTCGTAGTGCGACTGGCCATGTCCTAGTAACCTGTAATGACTCCTATGCCTTACGATCGATAAAAGACGTTATTAGGGGGGAGATCTTGTCTGTGTTTGCTCCTAATTGTTGAGTGCATGTGCGTGTGTGTGACTATGTTCCGCTACACCACGCGGACGGTTGGTCTGTTGCAGGCTAAGTCGTAATATGTATCGCGTGTATGGGCGGGAGGCGCCCGTGGCCTGTCAACGTCTTGTCCATTGCCAAGTGCTTTTGCAGTGTTAAAAAAAATGTATGTTGTTATGATTGTTTTGCGTTTTTGACTTCATTGTCAATGCCGGTAAACAATAGTGTCCTGTCATCAGCAGTATTGCAGTATGACTAGTCTGCAAGTCAGCAGTTGGTATGTGTAATGTCAGGCTGGGATGTTATTGTTTGTCATCCGCCGGCAAGTGCTTTTCTGCACGTATGCAAGTGTGGTCATTGTTTTAGATTCCTGGCGGACTAATGTAGCAATTCATCCTAATTAGCTAATGATGTTGTGTGGCCATTGTTTCCTAAGACTTGTGTCTTGCGAAATTTTCCTACCTGTGTTTGGGAAATGTATTTTCTATGTCTGGTGTAATTTGAAATTTTATGTCTGGCTTTTGGTGGGAGGAAATGTAGTATTCCCTGTTCATGCATTTGTATGGGCCAATTTCGGTGTGGTTGGAAGCCTGGATAATTGCTTTCCCTTGTGTCTAATTTTTACTGGGATTGGAACCCGTGACTTTATGTCATTCTCTGTGTTCTATATATTATGGCACATGTACTGTGTATTTGCTATGCGCAAACGAAAGTACATAATACTGTGAGGAGTTTGCGTATTTTTGAACTCTCCTCGTAGTGTAATTTTGGAAGTTATAGGGTCCTTGGATCGGACGTGAATGATGCGTTTATTCCTGCTCACTAGGAACTGGCTTAGTTCGTCTGTGTCGAGCAGTCTTGTCCATTGAGGTGTGTGACTGCTGACTCGATGGTGTTGAATTACGATGTTGTGGGCTTTCATTTGTTTTATGTTCAGCCCACGTCCTTGTTTCCTGCACGTGTGTGTGTGTGGACTTGATTGTTGTCTGTAGTAATTGCGAGCAGTGCTTCTCGCATTGTAAAAAAAAACTTGTGGTTTAACATGACCGTTAATCTGTAGATCATGCGCCACGGGACTTCCGTTTTACGTGGAATCCAAACCACAGGCCATGGCATTTCACTTCGAAAGTCTTACATGCATTGGCCGTACTTGTAAAAGAACCTCTTGCTAACTACCCTTGTGTCCCCAATTGTGTGTTACTGTAACGTGGTTCGAGTATGTTCTTTATCCATGGATCAAAATGTCGTTGTACGCGAGTGTCTCCGGGCCGCTAGTCGCGTGTTTGGTGATTATGTGCCGGTGAGAAAAAGTCATGTTAGAGGCAGTGTTATGTGTAACGGATGCCTATGTATTAAATATGTATATAGTTTAACTTGGCCATCTCCCTTTCTCGGGCCGAATGCGTGAGGCAAAAATTTTTTTTTTCCATGCCTCGCTCTGAATTAAGAGAGCACCTTGAAAGAAAATAATAGAAAGATTATGCTGTATCTTGTTAGCACCCTGCTTTATGCTGATTAAAGCGGGTTGCCCGATGGCGATAGTCTGCCAAAATTGTGTCGTAACCACTATGAAAAAAAAATGCTTGAAAATGGTAAGTAGGTCCTGATCGTACTATCCACCTAGTAGGTGACGTTAGCACTATAGTAATCTGATTACATCTCAAGGGAATCTACCGACACTGTCTAGTACACATTGGGAAGGCCATTGCAAGACGTATTTGATACATGTGTATCCACGTCACGAGCAAAGCCAGTGCACTATGGGAGTCGAAACTCCACTCCAAAGCAATTATAACCTTATCTTGGCACTGAATATATATTTTTCAAAAGTAAAATATGTATTGTCCGTTGAGCCATTATATATTTATACACAAATTGTGCTAAATGTTCCGGCATAACTCAACAAAATGATAGTGTCTCGCCCCGGTGTGCAATTGGGCTTTTCAGTTGGTTAAAGCACACCTCACCAAAATTTTTGAAAACTGGTTTGCGATTCTTAATTCTTGCCACGATTATGGCTTTTGCCCGCTACAAGAGAATCTATCCAACTGTTGAACCGGAACATAGAACATTTAGTCATTTCTGCTTAGAAAGACTCGCTTAAGCTCTATGCTGTGATTTGATGCTTAAGCTATGTTCAAAATATCTCTTTCCGGCTTTAAGCCGCGTAGCTCACCTGATGGGCTTCTACTTGGCTTTGGATATTAGAAACTTTACGTTATTCAATTTGTGGTGATAACCACTCCGACCAATAATCATTGATGGCCTGAGAGAAAAAATGTCAGGGGCAAACAAAAAAAACAAGGATTTTGAATCATGCACTTCTGATCTAGCCAAGTTGCACTGCATATACGTGAAAGAAGGCAGATAGAGAAAGAGAGAAAAAAAATGTGCAGTTTATGTTTGTTAGTACCTGTTTGTCTATTATTTTGTTTCCTCCCGCGTGAAAGTACTTATGTGTACTATACTATTGGTGCAAGTGATGTCGGAATATATTGTATTCCTAGTGAAAGCCGTTATCCTATTTCGAGCGTCAGTGCTCGGCAGGTGGATACCGTCGCCCCGTCACTAGGGTGTAAGCCCCTGGGATCCACTGAGGTGCCCCTCTGCTATTTTTCGGAGGAGTTTGTAGCAAAGTGCGACCGGGCTTGCTTTCACCGTATCGCTTGGCCGTTGGTCTAAGTGTACCTGTGTTCGCGGACTTATTCGCGCTCTGTGCTATTTTAGTAGATTTTACGGGGGTGTGTGTATTTTCGACCGATCTGTTCTGTGTGGTAGGTAATAACACTTTTCCTGATCCCCGTGTACTGTGTGGTAGTGTCTGGTCCCAATGTGCGTGCGTGTATCGTGCATCCTGAGGGACTAATACCGGTGTTCGCCTTCGTTCTGGCAAATTTACCCTTTGAACTGGCGGAAAAGGTCGCTTAATGGCTTGTGTCTGGCCTATCAATGTGGTGGCGTGTAGCCAGACCGCTTTTCGGCCTGTGGCCACGGCAGACTCCTGCCATTGCGTTAGCCTATCTGTGTGGGTGTATGTAGGCTTTATGTGTAGTGGGACGGGTTCTATGTCGTCTGCCCATGACGTGGTTACGTCCCGTTGTCCCCCTGTCATGCTATGTGTGTTTGAGAGTCCTGGCTTCAACTCCCTCTCGTCCCTTTGTTCCGAGGGGGTTGTTCTAGGCTCTGCCCCACGTTTCGACAGAATTGCCTTCCGATCCGGAGTTGAAGGACATGTGTTTGTGTAACCTTGTATTTGTAGCCTATTGGAGCCTAACCTGGCCGTCTCCTGGACTGTGGCCATGGTGACCTCCTTCCCATGTGTGGCAGTACATGGCGAGAGGGACATCATCGCAAATTGTTGAGTTAGCGTATCTACGCTTATGTCCTCTCTCGGCTGGGCTGGTGGCCCTACCATGAACTCAAAAATGGCCTTGTTGGCTTGGAGCTCACGGTATTCGTCCCAAATTTGGGTGTACTGCCTATTGAGGCATATGGCCTGTTCAGCGACTTTTGTGCCCTGTGTCGCTATCCGTCTGTGTTCCTTTATGAGTGTCTCCCATTGTTGGAACATAAACTCGTGTCGGCAGTGTAGTTGCCAGTGTGCTTTTATGATTTGTGTGCGGAGGGTGGGGATTTTCGCCCGAATCTTGCGATTCTTAGCACTGCGGAGTGGCCGGACAAGGGCTCTTATGATCCGCATGTACTGGGCTTGCAGGAGCTGCTGAAACCTTCTGAGGTAGTCCTGCCTAGTTTCAAAAACCCTGTGCCAGGCAATTCATTCCTGGTACTCCCCAATGCTCCTTAGCACAGCTAGGCGGTATAGGGGGGCCATGTTGAATGAAGTGTATGTGAATAAAATACAAATAAAATATCTGTGCGTGTTTGACAGTGTATTTTCGTATCTGTTTGATTCTTTCTGGGGCTGGGGGGTTGGTTTAATAAGAATTTCCCCTGTGTAGCTAGTTTTGGAGCAAAAATGGTGTTTTTTGTCCGGGAAAAAGAATTTCACTATTTGCTTGGCTTTTTGCGGTACGGAAGGGGTCGTTTTAACTACGAGGGCTCGTTGGTTGAGTCCCGTTCTCTATGCGTAGTACCCCGCCTCCACCAATGTTTTAGATCCCTTATTTGGGGGTGGTAGGATCTAAAAGGAAAGAGTTACTGTGTTAATTTATAAAGCTGTGCCTAAAAGGGGTAGCTTCCCTTGGCAGGGTAAGCTGACCAGTGTAGAGTGTTGTGGTGTGCTAGGAACTAGGAGGCGCTCTTATGAATAATGTAGTAGTGTTTTAGGGGATGTGATTCTATGCAAGGGTCACTGTGCTGGTCGCTCAGCTGCCTGACTTATTATGTAACGGAACGTGCTGGTATCAGCTAAACGCACGCGCTGCTCCCTAGCAGCCGGGCCGCCACGAGAAATACAATTATATCTGAGCTAGCACTGTCAGACTACCGTATGTCACGTCTAACCGTGACGGGAATAAGGAAGGGCGTTGGGATGTAAAGAGGCGTATAAACAGTAAGGCGAGTGTAGAATGTTGACCAAGTGTTTATTTGTCAGTGATGTTAATGTATGAGTCCCTTGTAGGGAATGTAACAATGTAACAATGTTCAAGTACAAGCTGTGGATTAAGGTTACAAAAGTAGGAACTCTGAACACGACTGACTCACCTCTGATGACACCAACGTAGCCTCCGGCTGTACCACTGAAAGACTGATAATGGAGAGATCCCTTGACCTGATTACGACGCCTTCTTATACCCTTCGGCGCTATGCTGTCAGCAATGTGTTGGCATAGCTGCCCCAGTTTATAATATGTCACTGTGTGTAAAAATTGTGCAAGGACTGAGCTGTTTTCTAGAGTGGCAAGCTGTCCTTGTGGTATTAATGGATGTTGGTCTGGCTTTCCAAGGGTTGCCAGTTAGGAGATTTAGCCAGATGATGGGGGGATGGTCTCCAAGGGGTGCATACCCCTGGGAGGCTGTACACTATATAGATTGTAGATCACCCTCCTATCTCTGTACTTTATTCCAATCATTTTCAAAATGTCAAACAATTTAGTCCAATCAACGTTATCCAAAGCCTTTTCTAAGTCTACAAATGTCATGATCGTTCTCTTATCATTCCTTATTCTACCCTTCAAAATCAACCTTAGACTTAGTACAGCTTCCCTAGTTCCTACATTTCCCCTGAAACCAAACTGTTTTTCAGCCAACTCCGTTTGTCTGGCTTTCAAACCTCATGTAAATTATTCTAGACAGGATCTTTGAAGCATGAGAAATCAAGCTGATTGTACGGTAATCTTCACATCTGTCAGTTACCACTTACTTCGGTATGGGGATGATAACATTCTTCTTGATATCGGAGAGTAAATCTCCTGTCTCATAAATCCTACACACCAAGTGATACAACCTGATCAGACGTTCATCTCCTATGCAGCGTAGCAACTCAATCGATATATCATCTATGACTGGTGATCAATTCCTGCTTGAGTCTTCCAATACTCTGTCAAATTCAGATCTCAATATTAAATCTCCTTTCGCTTCCTCATCAATTTCCTCCTCCCTTTCCTGTACATGACTCTCAATCTCCTTTCCCTTATACAAACACTCTATATAAGCTTTCCATCTCTCACCCTTTTCTTCCCTATCTGTTAGAAACGTTCCATTGGTGTCCCTAATATTACAGCACTTAGTCTTCTTTTACCCAAAAGTATTCTTAATCATTCGATAAGCTGTGTCTATTTTTCCTAATTTCAGACAATTTTCTATTCCTGAACATTTCTCTTTCAACCATTCTTCTATCGCTTCCTTGCACTTCTTGTTAACCTCATTTCTCAGACGTATGTATTCTGATTTCCCCTTTTCATCTCTTACATTCTTGTGTTTCCGCCTTTCATCCATCAATTCTAGAATATCCTGAGTGATCCGAGGTTTTTTACCTATTCTTTCTCTCCTACAAATCATGAACATTCAATGAGTGCTCAGAACAAATGGCTTCGCCAATCCTATTCTCGAAAATACGGTGATTCTTTAATAAAACCTCATAGAGAAGATTACTTCCATCTTCTTCAATTTTACTTAAATTCGCGGCCTGACGTAACGAGTCCTCTAGATGTCTGTTAGTCACTACCCACAAAAATTAAAGATCCAGGCTGTATCTTCTCTGACACCTGATCTGTTCCCTTCACATTTCTTACCATCAAAACCTCATTCAACGTGCATGTACTACTTGAGACAATACTCTCCTTACTTTGATTAACAAACTCCTCCATTACTTCCTCCTCACCCTACATGAACCTAATACACCCTACGTCAAAACACAAATTACCATCAACTTTGGTTAGCAAATCCGTCCTTAGAATCATTTCATATACTAAATTTGGAATAACAAGAAACACCTGGTAGGCGAAACCTTACGTTTCTGCCTCGCAAGACATTGGACAACCCTAACACGTGCAGCCAGGCTGGCGAAAAACTCGCCCATTTGTTTAGAAGTTGGAAGCGGGCTTCGAGAATGATCTAAGATTTAAATTCGGCAGGATCAGCGTTAGCTCTGTATGAATGGTCAATATACCAACCTAGTGGTTTTATATATCTGTACTGTACTGAAGGCTTGTGTTCTCTACTGAAAATTGGGCAGGTAGGATCTTATTTTGTATGTTCTATTCTAATTATTTTTGTGCAATTTTGTTTCATGTACTGACGTTTTGAGAATGAATCGCCCCATGAGGCATGACTGCCGAAATTTCGTGCTTGTAGAACGGTTGATGTTGGTCAACCTGGAGAGGTTGCCTACAGCTGTTTGATGTTCTTGGATGCTGTCTTCGACGATGCTGTTGATGTTTGCACAATGGGTAAGTTGTCTCTCACAACATTTAGCTTGTTAGTGTAACTGTAATTGTAAAATTTTTAATGGTGATTGTTTGTTGGATAAACTCAATAAGTTACGTGCTTGTTTCGAAGAGGTGTCTTGTTGTTTACGTGATTTGAGTCTCGCTCTAGTGGCAAATTGAGTAAGTGTTAATTTCATCAGCTTTAGATCTTTTGTAAAATTACGTAATTCGGTCTCCGTATATTGTCAGGATGTTGGTTGTGGGGTTTTGTCAAATGTTATATTTTGTTGTTGTCACGTCATTTTAAGTATCCATAGACTGCTTTTGTAATGTTGTAAGTCTGCTGGTGACGTCAGCAAGTCCGTTGTTTTTATTTCATATTTGTTTCGGCTTCAGGTAATTTATGTCAATTCTCTGGTAGGCCTATTACCTATATTACCGTATATCTGGCAACGTTGCTAAGTGTATGTTTGTTTGTTAGTTACTTACCGTGTGTTCATCGGATTATAATTTCATCATGAATTCTACTGACATGTTTGTATGTCATGTATCTAATCATTTTGTGGGGTTAGTCGTTCTATTATCGTGGAAATTAGTGATCTTGCGTTTTGCGAGCGATGTTCAAGTACTTTTGTGAATGTGCAGGTGTGTTGAAATGTTCTACTTGGGTTATTCTGAGTTGAAACTGTGTCCAGAATTTGCGAGTGTTTTTGCTTGAAGTGTGCGTGCTGCGATTCGTAATTGAAATTTTCTTCGTTAATTGTTTGTGAGGTTTGGTTTCGGTTTTATGGCTAGGAAAATGTTAAGTTATGTTGCTGTGTATGATAGGCGAGTGTTGTGATTGATAGGTTTTATTTGTTTGTAATTGAGGGAGGGTTTTTGATTTGTTATTTTCAATCGATTAGAGGTTAGGATATCTTCAAAATGGGTTATGAAGTACCGTAAATGATTCGTTGAGAAAGTGTCAGGATGTTTTGCATGAGCTGCGTTGGGATACCTGCTAGGTATGGTCAGCTGATTTCAGATTATGGGGTCTGGCCTTAGGTCGATTCTTGCCTAGGATGTATACAGTTTTCTCCCGATTCGTGTCATTTTGGTATCGGACAGCATTTCTACGGTGCTAGGTGAAGGTGAAGATTGGTGGTGACTGTTAAAATGTTTTTTTCTTTGGGCTGCAACCATCGTGTGTTTTTTCTGGTCCTCTGATGTGTCATTTGTCCAGAGGTTATGGTGTCTTAACGACTCATGCTGGCATGCTCTTATTTAATGGGGGAAAATTGTTTGTCTTTAGGGAAGGAGAATGCTTGTTGTTGTTGATTGAATGTCATGTGTGGCTGTGTATCTTTTTGGTGCAATATGGTATCTGCCTAACCTGGTAGGCGGTGAGGTCACACATTCTGTGTTACCATCTTTTGCAATCTTCATGAATAGTAGCTTCTCTGTGTGCCTGCTTGGGCATTTACATGTTGTGTCATTGTAAATTTAGTTCCTGGTCTCGAAGTAAAAAATAAAAATAAATGTGTAAATGGTTGGCCTGAAAATTGACAACGTTGAAATATTTTGTTCATCTGTAATTATTTGGGTAGTTGTCAAGCAGTGTGGTCGTAGGTGCTCATCTCTGTAGGTTGTTGGTGTCAGCTGTGGTAGATGAATATGAATTACTGTATGTTTGGAATTGCTTTCATCTGCTACGAAATTCACTGTTGAGTTTTCTTGGTTATGTCAGTTGTCTGATTAATTCTAATCTGCGCCTTGTTACGTTTTGACTTCTGGTATGGTCATGTGCAGTCACGTGTGATGGATTAGCAGTAGCAAGAATTGTAAATGCTGTGTTTTAATGTGTCAGCCCCGTGGAGTTGGGTGTGTTCTGAAACCAGCTGTGATCAATAATCGGCAGTTGGGTGTATTGAGGTTCTATGTTGCTTTTAGTAAAATTGTTGTCAAGGTCTTCTGGAATAACTTGTGGTGGAAAATCCATTTCTTTTGAGAACATTAATTGTCTCGTGCAATTTTGAAACTGATCATCCGTGCTTCAAGGTACTAGTGTAATTCTGTTCAATTGCAATACTGAGGTATTGGTGGAGTGGAGTAGGGTGTCCGTTAAGTCGTTGTGAAAGTATTTTGGTGTTGAACATGGAAATTATTAAAATTGTAGAATTAGTTTCTTTGAGCCCTGTGAACTTACGTGTGTTTGGTCAATGTAAATTTTGTTTCTGCGGTGGTTCAGATTTTGTATTTTACGTCAAGGAGGTTTGATTGTTGCTGGAGAACCTACTGGTATGGGATATGGTATTTGTTTGTTGGAGACTACTTGGTTCGTGTCCTTGTCAGGTTGTATATAGGGTCACTTTATTCGAGCATTTCCAAGTATGGGATTGGTTCTGCACCGATGCAGGGTGATCAAGATTGTAGTTTATGGTAAATTATACTGCAGTCTCAGTTCATGGGTACCGCCTTGAATATTAAGACAGAGATGTATGTCTCCCGTCAGTGCTCGTGCAGGGCGTCAATCAGCTGCGGGATAGCCAGTGTATAGGTTCAGTGTATTCGTGTGTTGATAAGGTTGTTGTTAATTTTGTGTCTCCGACCTTGGACGACGATCTTTAGAGTTAGGCAGAGTTCAAATGTCCCCTGTTCAGTACACGTGAAGGGTTGTATGTAGAGTAATGTATTGTGTTTTATTATTAAATTTCTGTATCCTCGTGTCGTGGTACTCCAGGATGTCCAAGGCAGTCATTTTCTCAATAATATTGCACTTTACTGGTTTGGTGGGTCCTTGGCTCATGTTAGTTTGGGTCCTGGGTTAATGTATTGTTAGGTCCCTGGTTTTTCTAGCCTTAAATGTAAATTGTATTGTCAAAACTTGTTGGATCACCTTTTTTAGGCATTTGAATTTAATTAATTTAATGTAACTCTAAATTGAAAACTTTGTAAGTGGCACTGTTACATGTTACTTGTGATTTTAATGACACCGCAAATTGAACTGAGCGCCTATAACTCGAAATTTTCAATAAGACATAGTAAATGGTGCTGCCTATTAACCCTGTTGTGGCCATGAATTGGCTGACGAGTGCATCATATTACCCTCTGGAGTTTGGACCTTGTCTGGTTATGCCAGAAGTAACATTTCGCTTAGGTTTCCATCCTGAACCTGGAGTACCTGCCTTCGCTAACGAAGGTAATAGTCTGACCCCGAGACTGCGGTTCTGTTCGAACCGTGGCCCTGTCCTGGATGTTGTCTGGCTGGTTGCTGCTGTGTGGTGTATGTTTCAGCTGGACACAATGGAGTCCTCTCCCATATATACCTTCCCTGGGAATACCGACGACCTAGGCTTGGGTCAAAGGTGTTCAAATGGACCCTTGGCTAATTCCATCTGAGGGCGTACCAACCAAGTACTGCTGGCGGCACTCGGTGTGGATGTTCTTTCTCTGCGGCCCCCTGCTACTCTTCGTGGCTGGCTCTCTTATCGCTCTCACAGGGTTGCCACCTGGTTCAACCTTCATCTACCCTCTTATCGCAAGCTAGCCATGTTTTCAAGTCAGCTTCGCTCACATTCTTAAACCGCGATAACATTTCACATCCTGCTAGCCCAGTTCCAGCCAGCCTCAAGCAGATTTGTTTCTGTTCAGACGTCCAACAAAACATCTACACAAAGCCAGTTCTATTGTCAACTATCAAGCTCACTTGATCTGCATCATAAAATTATCATTTGTCAATTCACTCATCACCGTTTAAATGTTAAACATCTCTTTCAGGGGTAAAACAAATCTTAGCACGCTTCACGCATTTTCAAATATTCGGCTTCATCCTTCATAGCAAATATCTGAAAAGCGAACACTCGCCCTGCCTTTCTGTCGTCCCCTCCAAACAGCGATTGTTCTATTCAGCTCGGCAACCGTGGCCGGTGATTGCCTCGTTGAAACACACGCCCAGCGGTATCGTCTCTTTGTGTACTGTAACGTAAATTCGGGAAGATGCCTGTCGGGAATCCATCGTAAAGCGGGATTGCTGAATTTTGAAAAGGGCTCCGGCAAAAATCAATCAGAAATAGCTCCAACAAGGTCTTCGGGAATTTACACAGTATTGATCAATGATATCGTGGATATAGAAAAAAATACACTGGCTCAGTTGAACACCTACCTTTATTTCTCGGGGTCTCTATAGGGGCTCAGCTCCAACCTAAAGACAGATCCACGATACCACTGTTCCTATTATACTTCAAATGAATCACTCGAAGACGACAAAGAAAAAGAAACTAAGTAAATTTATTTAACAAATGTAAACTATAACTAATATATAAACAATAAATGACAATTACTAATTAATAAATTTTTACACATATTCATACGCTCTCCACTACGACAACACACACACTGCTGAATTTACTATCATGTGCGTTACTCAGAAATAAATTTTGACTGGCCTAACCCTGCTAGAAGTAGTAAAACGTTTAACACAAATTCCTGCGTGTTTAGCATTCCTACTGGAAGTAATTAAAAATGGCACGCGCATCGCACAACATCTGGCCAAGCGCACTCATTCATAGAATGACACACATTCGATCAACCGTGAGGCTGTCTTCCCTCAGAAGGCTGTGGACTGCTTACAACTCTCCACATTATATAATAGACTGGCCTTGAAATATTTTTCGGGAATAAACATCCCTTCACATTTGCCGTGTCCGCGCTGCCTAGCGTACAGTCACCCTGTTTAAAAGTTACAGTTTCACTTTACAAAACTGCTTATATCTCCTTCACTTCTCAAGCAAACACATTCAAATTTTAATACAATCTTCCTTGCATACCCTCTCGACATTCATGACTGTCGGAGTTGTTCAATCACACTTAACAACTTGAAAACATTCATTTCAAAAATATCTATAAAAATACAGTATTATTCAAAAATATTTGATCGTATAAATAATTATTATTAAAATAATTTCTCTAATTAAATAATTGTGAGAATATTTACAAGTACTGGATCGTTATGTTTAACGTTATATAATAGAGTCTTAGCTCCCACTCAATGTATACCTTTCTTTCAAGTATTTCACTGTGTTCTTTACATACAATTTCTTAATCACACACCAATGTTACTATACTGCACACACTTTGTCATCATTGGGCTTATAGACACAATCATTCAAATGCGTTCAACCACCTAGGGTAAATTGTACTCATCTCCGTGTTTTAATAAAAAGATTAATAAAGGTATAAGTTAACATAAGTAGACAACATTTTTCTCAAATTAATTTCCGCTTATTTACCTCTCGTGTCAACGTGCTAAGTCGTAAATTTACATATATCGGAGTTCTTAACACTTCGATTCCTTTGCTATTAATGCCATGTTCTTTACCAAAAGAACTATACTTCCGTAACTTCCCTCAAATGCGGTACAACCTCGCATGAGCTCGAACATTTCTCTTCCCGTAGCCTCATATATCCACTGTATATGGTATTAAAATCACCTCTACTATGTTGAACAATTCTTAACATAAATTCGTTGTTACCAACATCTCTTCAGTAGGACTTGCATTTAAATTACTGGCATTATCATCAGCGTTGTAACACTCAATCGCTGGCATACTGAATACTTCCTTCTGTTCTTAAAAGAAACTTCCTTTAATAAAAACGACATTAGACAAGTCGTGAATGACCTCCATAAGTTTACTTTATAAAATGATAATTAGTTGTCCACAGCTGTTACATATACATTTAATAGAAATACTATTACGTTCATCATTCTGATCCAGCCTTAAATTACACGTCTTTGCAATGTAAGGTCCACAATACGACGTGACAGCACATATAGTGTATAAATAACCACACATGTTATTTATTATGTCCAATAGAATTCAGTCTTGACTGGGGATAAATTAGCTTTGAGTTTCCTGTCGTAAGATAAAAATTATCTTCTATCAAGTTATAGTTCCTAATACAATTAAATGATTAAAGCTCTTCTATCATATCATGACGAATATTTCTCGCCAGATCGACGCGAAATTCATAGTAATTATGATGATATAACAATATCATTCGTAGTTTTCTTCTGCTCTTTAATCGTTCCTTTCAGTAAGATGCCCAAATTAAATTACCTAAAGGAATTTAATTTGCATTCACAACTAAATGTCTGTAGCCTCAACTCAAAATAAAATTCAAAACGACGAAAGTTAAAATGACTGGTCTTAAATAAGGAATACTGATTCTCTAAACAAATAAACAAGTCAGTTCAGAAACTGATCCGTAGAATATAAATGTGAAAATGATGAAGACAATCATCTCTAATGATCTTGTAGACTGATGCGTCTGGTCGTGGTGTTGGTTGTGTCCCACTGCAGGAATCTGATCTGGGTAGACAACCCATTGCATACGCTTCTCGTACTTTAACGGACGCAGAGAGGAAGTATTCCACATACGAACTTGAGGGTTTAGCTGTGTTGTTCGCTCTAGAAAAATTCCGTATGTATCTTGAGCACTCTAAGTTTCTCCTTGAGACCGATAACCAAGCCTTGAGCTGGGTCTTAGGGAAACCCCGTAAAACTGGTAGGATTGCCAGATGGGCAACTAGGATTCTGTCATTCCAGTTCTCAGTCCAACATATTCGTGGGTCCGAAAATGCGGTAGCTGATTCCTTAAGCACCATGTACGAGGAAACAGCTGAAGAGGATGTTCAAGAATGTGAACCCGTAAACCTTGTATCTGCTGTAAATGGTGTCAATGTCGTTCTCAGCAATTCCCCTGTGCTTTTTGAAGATGTGAGACGATTCCAGAAAGAAGATCCCTCCTTATCTAGCCTTATTGACCGAATCAATTCTGGTGAAGTGATCAAGCCCTACTCTCTGAAGGACGGTGTATTGTGTTGTTCGTCTCGTCATGACCGTCTTCCTAAAATTGTGCTCCCGTCAGTCCTCATTCCGGAAATCTTTCGTTACTATCACGAATCTCCTATTGGTGGCCACCTAGGAGTATTCAAGACCCGAGCTAAAATCAGACAGTTTTTCATTTGGCAAAGTATGGATGGCGACATCAGGAGGCTCATTAGGAATTGTGCTGCATGTAGTATTAGCAAGGAAAGATAGCTAGACTGCCTATACTACAAATTATGATTGAAGGTGAAAGCTGATGTTCTAAAGAAGACATATGTCAAATTTGCTAATATTTTTCCAGGCCCGTTTAAGGTCGGAAGAGTTTATGGAAATAATTGCTACCTTATAGTTAGAATTGAGAATGACCGACCAATTGGAAAATTCAACCACACAAAACTCAGAAGATTCTATCCCAAGATTCATTAAGGGATGAATTTGGTCTCAATAAAGGGTGAAGACTGATTAAATAATGTCTATGTTATACTTTAATTAACTAGTCAGGAGAGGATCTGAGCCCTAATTCACCCAAGCACAAGTTATTGCCAGAGTCGAGGATCGAACCGATCTGTCATCATTTTGATCTATAATTTGGAAATTGGAGATAATAATTTATTTTTCTCAAGGATATATTTAGGGAAGTGAACTGCGTCATTTAGAAACATTTCTGGATAATTTTGGACTATTTTGAGATATATGGATTCGGAAATGATATAGTGAATGTTGATTTAGCCAAGGGAGAGTCTGATTATTAAGAGCTGGAAATTGTCAAAAGTTTCAAGTTAGCACTCTCAAGACCGGTTTTGGTTAGCCGAATCGGCAACAACAAATCATGCACAAGACCCTTCTATAAGAGGCTAGGACAGGGAGAGTTTTCAACAATAAACTCATAGCCAACCAAATTGGATCACAAAATTTGTGAGGGAAACGTTAATAAACCATATTTGCTTTTATTAAGAGAAATAAGCTCTTCTACAGACCCACAACATAATTCGACATTTATTTGAAAATTTGGAATTACATGATTTTGGTTAATAGAAGAGAAAATAGCATAATTCTATTATAAGTGGTCCGGACGCGAGGCTACAACTGGATTTCTAGCGGCACGCGCCCGACCACACGCAAGAGCGAGAGGAACTCCTTTTTTGACGCTTGAAGAGCGAGGATCTGTTTTGTATAGTGCTCCGCCAAGCTACGGTAACAATGGGAAGCGCGAGCGAGAGACTTTGATAATCTGCGGGAGACGCATCGATCGCCGAGGAAAGGAAGGAGACGGTCCGGCAAAAGTATTGGAGAGAAATATTGAGCATTTAAACCAGCAAGTTCTGTAACTACGGCAAACGATCAGAAAGACTACATCAGTATCATTATAAATTGTATTCAACAATTCTACGAATACTTCACTCATAGCAAGCCACTACATTTATGAAGCAAGTTACTACATTATTGAAGCATTACTATTCCATTATTTAAGCTGATATTATACTACAATTCACTATGTCTGCAACCACAAGTCAGGGAGGATGTTTATGTTATGCATTCTCTAAGAAGACTTCGATGAATCACTAAAGCATGAATGGAGGATGATCTACACTATGGACTGGGAAACTCAGAGATGATCAGGGAGTCTTTGGATTGATGTTACCACGACTGCTTCACCAACACGCAGTTCGCTTATTTCCAACAATACTACTCATTCAACTAACAAGATCCAGAAGAGATATAAACCATGGACGCTCATAACTACTTTGATGATGATGAAGAGAAGAAGAGAGAAGTAGATGGTATCCCGTATTCAATGCTCCATGTTCCTGTGTCTAGACTGCATACAGTCGGGAAGAGAGAAGAATGTTATGCGGACGGCCAGGAAACAGGTGGTTTCCAGACCAGCTGAGACGAGGCGGCCAGCTGTGGGTCCCGTTACCTGCACGATCCAAGCCAGAAGCAATTCAGCACGAACCGATGAGGGAGCGAAATATCGAGACCATTCGACTAGGTATTTTCATCGCAGAACGTCATAAAGGTACAGGAATGGCTGATCTATCTCTGTAGTTCTGAATGTAGTATTTGTTTGAAATTAGCAGGGTGACCAATTCTTATTTCAGATATTTTTCTCATAACTCCTGTTATTACTTCGTCCATTTTGGAGGTTTTCTTAGTTAAATTATTATACACGTCACGTGTGTAGTTTTAGACGTGATTTTGATAGTTTTGATCTTAGAAAGTCGTTTTAAAATTTTTATAGAAACGTTCTTAATACTCACTTTAAACGAAAACTGTTCTATACAAGGGAATGCTCAGATTGGAATGATTCGATTGAAATGTTTCGATAGGAAATGCTCTGATAAATATTTTGATAAATAATCCGTTTGTAAATATAAGGTTACGAATGATATGATAAATTTGTTTATGATATAAACAATATAAATGCGTTGTTATTACTAGAATATTTCGATATTCAAAATAAGATTTATTATAAAGAATCAGAATGTTGTTATTAACTATAAACAATGTTTTAACAATTTTGTCAACAATTTAAAGAGTTATAAACAATAACTTTGAACAAGTAAAATTCCAATTAAGGAACATTAAGATTATGTGACGTTAATCAAATCATGGATAATTTCTGTAACTATATTATTGTCAGAAAGGATCACTATTATGGCAATGGAAGTCAGGTGATGCCGATAAATAGCAACAATTATTTAACAACAATTTTGTTAACTCGAAATGAAGACCACAAGACTTGTAGGTCTGTCTAAAGTCAAATATATGTAAATGAAGCTGTTAAATTAATATTGTATTCATAGCTGTTTATAAGATACGGAATGACGGTTGATATTGTTATTAATTTTGAAAGACGAGCGGACTACATGGTATTTTGAAACTTACACTCATGTTACGTGGAATTGAAGGATAATGACATGGTCTATTATGAAAGCATTATTTAAAAGGTACGTGGAATGTTAAACGAAGGTGTACAGCTGTGAACATGAGTATTATGAAAAGTTTAAGCACGATGATTTTAAATTTAGAGAAGGAGGATGTTAGGAGTGTTTCATGAAACATGTACACAGTAGTGTCATGTAGTAAGATCACTGATTCTTCTACAGGTGTGTAGTAAGATGGGTTTTATTTGATTGTGAAGGAATTCCGTGCAGTATGTTATGAAAAGTTAAGATGTTATGGAGAGGAAGGATATTGAGTCATTTTGGAAGCGCTTGAGACGCTATATTATAGTATTGTTCACGTATTTGAAACGAAGCGGCATTGCCGTGAGAGCAAGTTATTGCCACAGTGTGTTAAGAAAGTAACTGACATCTAGGAGCGTATGTATGTGTTGTTCATGTCAGTAAGCGTTAATGTTATTTCCACAACGTCGTTTATTTAGGGTGTAGTTCCGTCTCGATCTTTATTATTGTAATTATTATTATTATTATTATTACTGAATTGAATTCTTAGAACTATAACTAACTTTATTGTTCGTTAATTTTATTTCATTGATTGTGACATAATACCCAATATTGCGAGAACTTATAGTTAATGTGAACCAGTGTTTGTTTATTTGTTATGTGGAAGGAAGGAGCATTTTTGGAAGAGATAGCGCTAATAGTTTTGACTTATCAGGTCAAAACTAGTTCAGGTTTTTTATACTGCGTTAGACGTAGGTATTTAATCCTTGTAAATATGTTATAATAATAATAATTATTATTATTATTATTATTATTTGAAGTAGAATTTTTAACTACGTTTGTCAACGATTCATGTATATATTAGGGTTATTTTATTGTAAAGTGTTTTAAAGCGAACAACTGATTATATCAAGCTATAATATTTTACCCAGTTAATGGAAGACTAATTATTTAATTGTTCGAAATCTATATTCGAATTTTATTTTGCCTGCAACAAAATTCTTACAGAATTTACTCATTGTGAAGTAGATATTTGATCTCCTAACGATGATATTTATTATTATTGATATTAATATTGTTTATTTGGTGATAGGGATTTCTATCTTGTATATATTTTGGGGAGTACATCCCAGGCACCTTTGATGCCTGTTTGTTTTTTGTATAGAAACTGATCTACTTTTCATTACGCATTCACCGTGCAATAATACTGTCAGTTAGCAACTAGAACTCACTTAGTCTCAACTTTCACCGTTCACGTTCGAGATCCGAGATTCTCGTACTACCATTTTATTATGGATTTAGATTTGTTTTGGTAAATGTGTTACTGATTGGTAGTGTTATTGTACATCTGTATGCGTCAAGGGTTTCCTAGTTATCAGCCCTGTAGGGAATTGTTGATGTGTCTAGCTGGGGATCGACGTCCTTACACTCCTTTACCATATCAGGGGATTTGGGTGGTGGCTAATGTGAGATTCGGGCGCAGAACCTCAAACCAGTAAAGACGGAATTCTCCAATTTCCTTCATTGCTTGTTCAATGTAAAGATTGAAAAGTATGGGTGATAATTTACAGCCTTGTCTTACACCTTTCTGAATACTAGAGTCTCTCTTATGTCCTTCAGCTCGATTGACTACTGTCTGGTTTCTATATAGATTGTAGATCACCCTCCTATCTCTGTACTTTATTCCAATCATTTTCAAAATGTCAAACAATTTAGTCCAATCAACCTTATCCAAAGCCTTTTCTAAGTCTATAAATGCCATGATCGTTCTCTTATCATTCCTTATTCTACCCTTCAAAATCAACCTTAGACTTAGTACAGCTTCCCTTGTTCCTACATTTCTCCTGAAACCAAACTGTTTTTCAGCCAACTCCGTTTGTCTGGCTTTCAAACCTCATGTAAATTATTCTAGACAGGATCTTTGAAGCATGAGAAATCAAGCTGATTGTACGGTAATCTTCACATCTGTCAGTTACCACTTACTTCGGTATGGGGATGATAACATTCTTCTTGATATCAGAGAGTACATCTCCTGTCTCATAGATCCTACACACCAAGTGATACAACCTGATCAGACCTCCATCTCCTATGCAGCGTAGCAACTCAATCGGTATATCATCTATGACTGGTGCTCAATTCCTGCTTGAGTCTTCCAATACTCTGTCAAATTCAGATCTCAATATTAAATCTCCTTTCGCTTCCTCATCAATTTCCTCCTCCCTTTCCTGTACATGATTCTCAATCTCCTTTCCCTTATACAAACACTCTATATAAGCTTTCCATCTCTCACCCTTTTCTTCCCTATCTGTTAGAAACGTTCCATTGGTGTCCCTAATATTACAGCACTTAGTCTTCTTTTACCCAAAAGTATTCTTAATCATTCGATAAGCTGTGTCTATTTTTCCTAATTTAAGACAATTTTCTATTCCTGAACATTTCTCTTTCAACCATTCTTCTATCGCTTCCTTGCACTTCTTGTTAACCTCATTTCTCAGACTATGTATTCTGATTTCCTCTTTTCATCTCTTACATTCTTGTGTTTCCGCCTTTCATCCATCAATTCTAGAATATCCTGAGTGATCCGAGGTTTTCTACCTATTCTTTCTCTCCTACAAATCATGAACATTCAATGAGTGCTCAGAACAATTGGCTTCGCCAATCCTATTCTCGAAAATACGGTGATTCTTTAATAAAACCTCATAGAGAAGATTACTTCCATCTTCTTCAATTTTACTTAAATTCGCGGCCTGACGTAACGAGTCCTCTAGATGTCTGTTAGTCACTACCCACAAAAATTAAAGATCCAGGCTGTATCTTCTCTGACACCTGATCTGTTCCCTTCACATTTCTTACCATCAACACCTCATTCAACGTGCATGTACTACTTGAGACAATACTCTCCTTACTTTGATTAACAAACTCCTCCATTACTTCCTCCTCACCCTACATGAACCTAATACACCCTACGTCAAAACACAAATTACCATCAACTTTGGTTAGAAAATCCGTCCTTAGAATCATTTCATATACTAAATTTGGAATAACGAGAAACACCTGGTAGGCGAAACCTTACGTTTCTGCCTCGCAAGACATTGGACAACCCTAACACGTGCAGCCAGGCTGGCGAAAAACTCGCCCATTTGTTTAGAAGTTGGAAGCGGGCTTCGAGAATGATCTAAGATTTAAATTCGGCAGGATCAGCGTTAGCTCTGTATGAATGGTCAATATACCAACCTAGTGGTTTTATATATCTGTACTGTACTGAAGGCTTGTGTTCTCTACTGAAAATTGGGCAGGCAGGATCTTATTTTGTATGTTCTATTCTAATTATTTTTGTGCAATTTTGTTTCATGTACTGACATTTTGAGAATGAATCGCCCCATGAGGCATGACTGCCGAAATTTCGTGCTTGTCGAACGGTTGATGTTGGTCAACCTGGAGAGGTTGCCTACAGCTGTTTGATGTTCTTGGATGCTGTCTTCGACGATGCTGTTGATGTTTGCACAATGGGTAAGTTGTCTCTCACAACATTTAGCTTGTTAGTGTAACTGTAATTGTAAAATTTTTAATGGTGATTGTTTGTTGGATAAACTCAATAAGTTACGTGCTTGTTTCGAAGAGGTGTCTTGTTGTTTACGTGATTTGAGTCTCGCTCTAGTGGCAAATTGAGTAAGTGTTAATTTCATCAGCTTTAGATCTTTTGTAAAATTACGTAATTCGGTCTCCGTATATTGTCAGGATGTTGGTTGTGGGCTTTTGTCAAATGTTATATTTTGTTGTTGTCACGTCATTTTAAGTATCCATAGACTGCTTTTGTAATGTTGTAAGTCTGCTGGTGACGTCAGCAAGTCCGTTGTTTTTATTTCATATTTGTTTCGGCTTCAGGTAATTTATGTCAATTCTGTGGTAGGCCTATTACCTATATTACCGTATATCTGGCAACGTTGCTAAGTGTATGTTTGTTTGTTAGTTACTTACCGTGTGTTCATCGGATTATAATTTCATCATGAATTCTACTGACATGTTTGTATGTCATGTATCTAATCATTTTGTGGGGTTAGTCGTTCTAATATCGTGGAAATTAGTTATCTTGCGTTTTGCGAGCGATGTTCAAGTACTTTTGTGAATGTGCAGGTGTGTTGAAATGTTCTACTTGGGTTATTCTGAGTTGAAACTGTGTCCAGAATTTGCGAGTGTTTTTACTTGAAGTGTGCGTGCTGCGATTCGTAATTGAAATTTTCTTCGTTAATTGTTTGTGAGGTTTGGTTTCGGTTTTATGGCTAGGAAAATGTTAAGTTATGTTGCTGTGTATGATAGGCGAGTGTTGTGATTGATAGGTTTTATTTGTTTGTAATTGAGGGAGGGTTTTTGATTTGTTATTTTCAATCGATTCGAGGTTAGGATATCTTCAAAATGGGTTATGAAGTACCGTAAATGATTCGTTGAGAAAGTGTCAGGATGTTTTTCATGAGCTGCGTTGGGATACCTGCTAGGTATGGTCAGCTGATTTCAGATTATGGGGTCTGGCCTTAGGTCGATTCTTGCCTAGGATGTATACAGTTTTCTCCCGATTCGTGTCATTTTGGTATCAGACAGCATTTCTACGGTGCTAGGTGAAGGTGAAGATTGGTGGTGACTGTTAAAATGTTTTTTTCTTTGGGCTGCAACCATCGTGTGTTTTTTCTGGTCCTCTGATGTGTCATTTGTCCAGAGGTTATGGTGTCTTAACGACTCATGCTGGCATGCTCTTATTTAATGGGGGAAAATTGTTTGTCTTTAGGGAAGGAGAATGCTTGTTGTTGTTGATTGAATGTCATGTGTGGCTGTGTATCTTTTTGGTGCAATATGGTATCTGCCTAACCTGGTAGGCGGTGAGGTCACACATTCTGTGTTACCATCTTTTGCAATCTTCATGAATAATAGCTTCTCTGTGTGCCTGCTTGGGCATTTACATGTTGTGTCATTGTAAATTTAGTTCCTGGTCTCGAAGTAAAAAATAAAAATAAATGTGTAAATGGTTGGCCTGAAAATTGACAACGTGGAAATATTTTGTTCATCTGTAATTATTTGGGTAGTTGTCAAGCAGTGTGGTCGTAGGTGCTCATCTCTGTAGGTTGTTGGTGTCAGCTGTGGTAGATGAATATGAATTACTGTATGTTTGGAATTGCTTGCATCTGCTACGAAATTCACTGTTGAGTTTTCTTGGTTATGTCAGTTGTCTGATTAATTCTAATCTGCGCCTTGTTACGTTTTGACTTCTGGTATGGTCATGTGCAGTCACGTGTGATGGATTAGCAGTAGCAAGAATTGTAAATGCTGTGTTTTAATGTGTCAGCCCCGTGGAGTTGGGTGTGTTCTGAAACCAGCTGTGATCATTAATCGGCAGTTGGGTGTATTGAGGTTCTATGTTGCTTTTAGTAAAATTGTTGTCAAGGTCTTCTGGAATAACTTGTGGTGGAAAATCCATTTCTTTTGAGAACATTAATTGTCTCGTGCAATTTTGAAACTGATCATCCGTGCTTCAAGGTACTAGTGTAATTCTGTTCAATTGTAATAATGAGGTATTGGTGGAGTGGAGTAGGGTGTCCGTTAAGTCGTTGTGAAAGTATTTTGGTGTTGAACATGGAAATTATTAAAATTGTAGAATTAGTTTCTTTGAGCCCTGTGAACTTACGTGTGTTTGGTCAATGTAAATTTTGTTTCTGCGGTGGTTCAGATTTTGTATTTTACGTCAAGGAGGTTTGATTGTTGCTGGAGAACCTACTGGTATGGGATATGGTATTTGTTTGTTGGAGACTACTTGGTTCGTGTCCTTGTCAGGTTGTATATAGGGTCACTTTATTCGAGCATTTCCAAGTATGGGATTGGTTCTGCACCGATGCAGGGTGATCACGATTGTAGTTTATGGTAAATTATACTGCAGTCTTAGTTCTTGGGTACCGCCTTGAATATTAAGACAGAGATGTATGTCTCCCGTCAGTGCTCGTGCAGGGCGTCAATCAGCTGCGGGATAGCCAGTGTATAGGTTCAGTGTATTCGTGTGTTGATAAGGTTGTTGTTAATTTTGTGTCTCCGACCTTGGACGACGATCTTTAGAGTTAGGCAGAGTTCAAATGTCCCCTGTTCAGTACACGCGGAGGGTTGTATGTAGAGTAATGTATTGTGTTTTATTATTAAATTTCTGTATCCTCGTGTCGTGGTACTCCAGGATGTCCAAGGCAGTCATTTTCTCAATAATATTGCACTTTACTGGTTTGGTGGGTCCTTGGCTCATGTTAGTTTGGGTCCTGGGTTAATGTATTGTTAGGTCCCTGGTTTTTCTAGCCTTAAATGTAAATTGTATTGTCAAAACTTGTTGGATCACCTTTTTTAGGCATTTGAATTTAATTAATTTAATGTAACTCTAAATTGAAAACTTTGTAAGTGGCACTGTTACATGTTACGTGTGATTTTAATGACACCGCAAATTGAACTGAGCGCCTATAACTCGAAATTTTCAATAAGACATAGTAAATGGTGCTGCCTATTAACCCTGTTGTGGCCATGAATTGGCTGACGAGTGCATCATATTACCCTCTGGAGTTTGGACCTTGTCTGGTTATGCCAGAAGTAACATTTCGCTTAGGTTTCCATCCTGAACCTGGAGTACCTGCCTTCGCTAACGAAGGTAATAGTCTGACCCCGAGACTGCGGTTCTGTTCGAACCGTGGCCCTGTCCTGGATGTTGTCTGGCTGGTTGCTGCTGTGTGGTGAATGTTTCAGCTGGACAAAATGGAGTCCTCTCCCATATATACCTTCCCTGGGAATACCGACGACCTAGGCTTGGGTCAAAGGTGTTCAAATGGACCCTTGGCTAATTCCATCTGAGGGCGTACCATCCAAGTACTGCTGGCGGCACTCGGTGTGGATGTTCATTCTCTGCGGCCCCCTGCTACTCTTCGTGGCTGGCTCTCTTATCGCTCTCACAGGGTTGCCACCTGGTTCAACCTTCATCTACCCTCTTATCGCCAGCTAGCCATGTTTTCAAGTCAGCTTCGCTCACATTCTTAAACCGCGATAACATTTCACATCCTGCTAGCCCAGTTCCAGCCAGCCTCAAGCAGATTTGTTTCTGTTCAGACGTCCAACAAAACATCTACACAAAGCCAGTTCTATTGTCAACTATCAAGCTCACTTGATCTGCATCATAAAATTATCATTTGTCAATTCACTCATCACCGTTTAAATGTTAAACATCTCTTTCAGGGGTAAAACAAATCTTAGCACGCTTCACGCATTTTCAAATATTCGGCTTCATCCTTCATAGCAACTATCTGAAAAGCGAACACTCGCCCTGCCTTTCTGTCGTCCCCTCCAAACAGCGATTGTTCTATTCAGCTCGGCAACCGTGGCCGGTGATTGCCTCATTGAAACACACGCCCAGCGGTATCGTCTCTTTGTGTACTGTAACGTAAATTCGGGAAGATGCCTGTCGGGAATCCATCGTAAAGCGGGATTGCTGAATTCTGAAAAGGGCTCCGGCTAAAATCAATCAGAAATAGCTCCAACAAGGTCTTCGGGAATTTACACAGTATTGATCAATGATATCGTGGATATAGAAAAAAAATACACTGGCTCAGTTGAACACCTACCTTTATTTCTCGGGGTCTCTATAGGGGCTCAGCTCCAACCTAAAGACAGATCCACGATACCACTGTTCCTATTATACTTCAAATGAATCACTCGAAGACGACAAAGAAAAAGAAACTAAGTAAATTTATTTAACAAATGTAAACTATAACTAATATATAAACAATAAATAACAATTACTAATTAATAAATTTTTACACATATTCATACGCTCTCCACTACGACAACACACACACTGCTGAATTTACTATCATGTGCGTTACTCAGAAATAAATTTTGACTGGCCTAACCCTGCTAGAAGTAGTAAAACGTTTAACACAAATTCCTGCGTGTTTAGCATTCCTACTGGAAGTAATTAAAAATGGCACGCGCATCGCACAACATCTGGCCAAGCGCACTCATTCATAGAATGACACACATTCGATCAACCGTGAGGCTGTCATCCCTCAGAAGGCTGTGGACTGCTTACAACTCTCCACATTATATAATAGACTGGCCTTGAAATATTTTTCGGGAATAAACATCCCTTCACATTTGCCGTGTCCGCGCTGCCTAGCGTACAGTCACCCTGTTTAAAAGTTACAGTTTCACTTTACAAAACTGCTTATATCTCCTTCACTTCTCAAGCAAACACATTCAAATTTTAATACAATCTTCCTTGCATACCCTCTCGACATTCATGACTGTCGGAGTTGTTCAATCACACTTAACAACTTGAAAACATTCATTTCAAAAATATCTATAAAAATACAGTATTATTCAAAAATATTTGATCCTATAAATAATTATTATTAAAATAATTTCTCTAATTAAATAATTGTGAGAATATTTACAAGTACTGGATCGTTATGTTTAACGTTATATAATAGAGTCTTAGCTCCCACTCAATGTATACCTTTCTTTCAAGTATTTCACTGTGTTCTTTACATACAATTTCTTAATCACACACCAATGTTACTATACTGCACACACTTTGTCATCATTGGGCTTATAGACAAAATCATTCAAATGCGTTCAACCACCTAGGGTAAATTGTACTCATCTCCGTGTTTTAATAAAAAGATTAATAAAGGTATAAGTTAACATAAGTAGACAACATTTTTCTCAAATTAATTTCCGCTTATTTACCTCTCGTGTCAACGTGCTAAGTCGTAAATTTACATATATCGGAGTTCTTAACACATCGATTCCTTTGCTATTAATGCCATGTTCTTTACCAAAAGAACTATACTTCCGTAACTTCCCTCAAATGCGGTACAACCTCGCATGAGCTCGAACATTTCTCTTCCCGTAGCCTCATATATCCACTGTATATGGTATTAAAATCACCTCTACTATGTTGAACAATTCTTAACATAAATTCGTTGTTACCAACATCTCTTCAGTAGGACTTGCATTTAAATTACTGGCATTATCATCAGCGTTGTAACACTCAATCGCTGGCATACTGAATACTTCCTTCTGTTCTTAAAAGAAACTTCCTTTAATAAAAACGACATTAGACAAGTCGTGAATGACCTCCATAAGTTTACTTTATAAAATGATAATTAGTTGTCCACAGCTGTTACATATACATTTAATAGAAATACTATTACGTTCATCATTCTGATCCAGCCTTAAATTACACGTCTTTGCAATGTAAGGTCCACAATACGACGTGACAGCACATATAGTGTATAAATAACCACACATGTTATTTATTATGTCCAATAGAATTCAGTCTTGACTGGGGATAAATTAGCTTTGAGTTTCCTGTCGTAAGATAAAAATTATCTTCTATCAAGTTATAGTTCCTAATACAATTAAATGATTAAAGCTCTTCTATCATATCATGACGAATATTTCTCGCCAGATCGACGCGAAATTCATAGTAATTATGATGATATAACAATATCATTCGTAGTTTTCTTCTGCTCTTTAATCGTTCCTTTCAGTAAGATGCCCAAATTAAATTACCTAAAGGAATTTAATTTGCATTCACAACTAAATGTCTGTAGCCTCAACTCAAAATAAAATTCAAAACGACGAAAGTTAAAATGACTGGTCTTAAATAAGGAATACTGATTCTCTAAACAAATAAACAAGTCAGTTCAGAAACTGATCCGTAGAATATAAATGTGAAAATGATGAAGACAATCATCTCTAATGATCTTGTAGAATAAAATCTTGTTACACACATATAGAATAAATACATGTCGAAACATCGAAATACAGAAATTATGGAGTAAAGCGTTTGCTGTGAATGCCAATATAAGCTCTCAGTAGAAAAGTAAATAACACTGGTAACTTATCAGACGATATCCAGAAGATCATGTTAAGTATTTGGAAAATATTTAGATGTTTCCTCACTCCAAGATACTGAGTTGGACCCATGTCCATTTCCTCGGATCAGTGACCGCGGATGAGGAAGGAAATTCCTCTCCGGTAATCATCAACCTCCGACTGGATTCGAACGACATTCTTCTGGCATAAATCTTCTGGGTTGCCGCGACTTTCCCTGGCATCATGACAAATCTTCTTATGATGCATCTTCAGTCTCGGTCGTAGATATATTTTAGTGTCATTGTTGAGTAACATTGTAGAAATATTCATACAGATGGTTAATGAAATATTTCTATAGCTCTTTGATGTTATATAAAGTTCGTGAAATGACGTTACTGCACAAGATATAAGTGTACATAACGTCTACATTCAGAAGTATTCAGGTTAGCGGAGCTCCATGTTGCACCTAAATCTCTGCTTCATATATGTCACTCCCACATAAAGTTCTTCTTTCATCATCGCAACAATGTAATAAATGTCAAATAAGTCTTGATGAACATTAGCAGTCATAATGAAAATGTTTGTATACTGCTCGAATGTGAAAGTAAAAACACTGTTACTCACTTGGCTTGTGTTCACTGTTGTCTCGTTCCAACTAAAATGCTTTTCAGCTTCTGCGTCCGTCACTTTTCTAATTCACTTTTAATAAGTCTATATCTTCAAAACTATTCACTCTGTGGCGCTTAAATTTCAACAAATACTAGTATTCAGTCTGTACTGTATAACTGTTCAATTGGCCGAAGTCTATACTCAACTATTAATGAGTAAACGCAATATGCAATAACTTGCGAACTTCGCCTAGTTTCAAAGCACGGGGATCTCCTATATCGCCCCGGCGATCACGCTGTCTCCACGAGTAATCTCAATACCGTACTCGGACAAAACTTTCGGGATCTCGGTTGACCCGGTAAACATTTCTACACTCTTCGAAGTCTGTAGGATAAAGAACCTCGATGCTTGGATTTCTCTCTCCAAGTCGAAAATTTGGCGGCCAATTCTGATTCCCTCCAGAAATTTAGCGCGCACTTTAGTAAAGCTTATTACTGCGTAATTCGTCCTTACGGCGACTTTAAAAGTGTCTGTAATATTTTCCTTTATTATTCTTCTCATTACCGATGAATAAAGTATTATTCTTGGGGCCTAAATGCGTAAATTCTCCATATAACATAGTTGAAGGTATTCCCGTCTTCAATAAGAGCTCGCCTCATTGGCTGTGGGCTTATGTCCAATGACATAAATTATAACAATATTTATTATATTCCGTAACTAATACACTGTTGCTATGTCGAAATCAAGCTTCTAGAAGCCTCTATTGCCCAACATATCACGTGATCGGAATCTCCCTGCCTGCTCTCCACACTAACACGACTGGTTTGTGTCAGGTTCCAGGATTTATTTTGCCATGTTAAACTGTATCATGGGCTCGGAAAATATTCTCATTTAAGTCCCAAATAATGCATTTTTCAGGGGCAGTACCACCACTCTTTATTAAAAATTTAAAAACAGGTAATTCACTTTTTAGAATGTTTGGTTTTCAAACTATCGCCTACATTCAAAAACAAAAAAATTCAAAAAATATTTTAAAAATATAACATGTCGTTCATAGGAAAGAAGACGTCACCTCAAGTCCAACGACATCTCATTTGTTAAAATCCGACCGTGGGTTCGGGAGATATCGGCTTGCATTGGGAGTAGTGGTGGAGGGAGTTTAGACGCCCATCACTCCCCTTCTCTCAACAATTTTTTTTTCAGAGTTAGACCCTTTGTGATTTTTTTTGGAAAATATAACTACGACATTTGAATGAGGGCGTCACTCCGAGTCCTTGGACACCTTATTTGTTAAAATCCAACCATGGATTTACCAGATATAACAAAAAGGCAAAAATCATGGTTTTACCCCAAAATAGATTTCCCTCAGGCATCCTCAGCAAGAAGGCTACACGATCAACAAAATCACATCTTGTACAAGTCTCTAGCTTTATTGGTTCCCGAGATATCAGCAAAAATCAGAAAGAGACAAGTTTAACCCAAAAACCGTTTCCAATAATCCACCGATTAAAAAAATTACCTCAACATCAGATAGAGCGGGAAAATATCCATTCAAACGATACCATGGCGGCCCCTGTATGACTATTCCTTCACAATTTTGCAGCATAGCCATACGAATTCAAGCACGCGATTATAGGTATAATTATCACTACCTCACTACTAAGTGATTCATAGGAAAGAGGACGTCATGCTGAGTCCTACAACACCTCATTCGTCAAAATCCTACCAAGGTTTCGGGAGATATCAGCAAAGTTCGCGAGAATGTAGGCTGTGAGCAACTCTCTCACTGCCACTCTAATGCACAGTTTTTGTTCTAGAGACTTGACATTTATTTTGGGGGTAGAGGGGGTAAAGACCATTCATTTATGTCAAACGAACCTTTTTTGTAGAATTCCTACTTTTCAAAATATAAGAATTTGAATGTTGGACTGTTTTCAAAAAACTCACAAATATAAAGTTTATTATAAAAATAAAGGGACATAATGACCATTCTTTTAAGCATATATAACACTTGTTAGAATGTTTGGTTTTCAAACTATCACCTACCTTCAAAAACAAAAAATTTCTAAAAATATTTTAAAACTATAACGAGTCGTTCATAGGAAAGACGACGTCACCCCAAGTCCAACGACATCTCATTTCTTAAGATCCGATCGTGGGTTCGGGAGATATCGGCTTGCATTGGGAGTAGTGGTGGAGGGAGTTTAGACGCCCATCACTCCCCTTCTCTCAACAAATACCATCCGGTTTTCGGGCAAACGATGAGGCACCAAATATAGTATGTTGAAATCACGCAGTGCGACGATCCCACGGCGCTCACTCATTCAAGTCTGTACGTTCTTTTTCATCTTTATGAATAGGCAAGTCTGGCACATTATCACATAGTTCTTTCTGCCACAAATCGCACACTTTAGATTGGTTTTACAGTCGCTGAACCTGTGACCTTGCTTCAAGCATACAAACCATGATTTCTTCCTTTTCAACATCTCTCTCCTCGCCAATAGAGACATTTTCTGTGCACCGAAACACTCCTTGCTGTCGTGAGCCTTATCACAAAAGCCTTTCTCTAAGGCTGTCTTTCTCCTGTCAACAAATTAAGCGCAGTGGGCACTTTTTTATTCCTTCTATTCTATTATTTACATTGCATGATGGGTTTGATTTATTTGACAACCGAAACCCTGATTTAGCCATTGATATTCTCTCCTCCTCTTCCACCTCAGATTTAACAATGGATACCACGAGGTTCAGCTTATCACTCTGATTTCCACTCTGCAGTTGATCACTTGATGAAGAATGTCTTATCCAAACTCTCAACATCTCCTCTGGAACACAAGATTCTACTAAAGAGAATAACCTGGCAGAATGTTTGTCCGATGTCATGCCTATCGATTCTAGAGCCCTCAAGTAAGACTCGAGCTTATCATAGAGCTGAGACGTACTTAAACTACCCTTTGTGAAAGTACCGGTAGCATTTGTTACTACCAAAGCTAGCAGTTCTCTTATATAAAATTCCACGAGCAACTCTTCCCGCCCAAACCTGCCGTTAAGACTTTCAACTGCCTTAGGGTAATTCTCTGCTGTTGGGGGAAAACTGTCAACTCTTTCCCTTGCTCTGGATCCGTTCATTGTAGCTTGAATCAGATATTGGAATTTATCCTCAATTAGCATGTCTCCATCATTATGTATTCTACCGAACTGGCTCCAGAATCCAAGCCAATCTATAATCTCACCCCCAAATTGCTTCAGCTCGATCTTGGGCAGTCTGAGCTTCCTACGTGAAGTTGGTGAAGATCACTCTGAACTAGGGGATTGAACGGCATTTTAATTCGCAAACACGTCATATTTAACTTGTGCTTCTTTTAACTTTTCTTCTATAATTGCATATTCTTGATCAAAATTGACTACACTAGCCGCGGCTAACTCTTCTGTACCATTTTTCGAGAGAAATTCTTACCATTCACATTCGAGAATACTCAATTCTTTGGCAAGGCGTTCTAATGTGCTGTACTTAACCTTAACAGTTTATGGCGACGGCTTTCATTCGTCGTGCATTTGCATAATTGCATGGTATGTTTTCGTGAACGTCGTACGAGTTGCCTTTCGCTTTCTCTCTAGATGATCCATTTTTGTTTACGTATAATAATTTCAGTGATAACCATTAATTATGTAAGAACTTACCTCATTGTGCAATTCCTACCACGTGGATCGGCTTACATTTATCACTTTGGTACTTGCCACCAACACGGCGGAGCGTATTATCACGTCGGGGTCACCACGATATTGGGAACCATTCAGATTATCCAACGGAATATACCGAAGTAGAACATTTTATTGTATTTATTTCCAAACAAGCAGAATTACATTCTTCAACACAAGATTTTACAGCGGCCATAATTTTCAAAGATACTAAGCAATTATACAGTATAGCCAACAAAACAATACATATTTAAGATAGAGCACTTTGAGCTACTATAATACTAGGTAATAAACAAAAGGAGTAAATACTATGGAGTTCTCCACACTTGCATTTGTCTGATAAGCTATATGTGAGAACTGTAGTAGTGTGTGTATCAGGGTTGAGACAGTTGGCCCACCACTTGCATTTGCCTGATAAGCTGTATGCGAGGCCTGTAGTAGTATGTGTAACAGGGTTGGGACAGGTGGCCCAGGACTTGCATTTGCCGGATAAGCTGTATGTGTGGACTGTAATAGTTGTTTTAAATGTTGGGACAGGTGGCCCAGGACTTGCATATGCCTGGAGGGAGTTCAGGAAATCCCAGGGGTCAAACACACTCAGGATAACCGCTGTAAGGTCAGGGATCCGTTCTCCGGGATTTCTCCAGTTGCCCTCGCAGCCGTTGTGCACGATTCAACGAGCAACGCTGTGGGACTCTCAAGAAAGTGCTCAAGGGACTATTCTATACCAGTAGCTTATTTGTTACACAGCGTCAGTTTAAGAAGTGCAACTTTCCAAGTATGCAGGTAAATCTCATTGTACTTGCAACTGCTTAAAAACTAATTACACAACACTACATGCACAAACATTATTTCGAAGAAAATTGGTGTTTCATGAAAATAAGTAATCATCTACCACGGTAGCTACGCGCAAGTGCATGGGGCCATGTTATCGCGATAGTTGAGAGTGTTTGAACCAGACCGTTTTCCGTAGTTTCAACAACTCTAGTCTCATGCTCCTCATAGTAGGCCATGACCTCTTCCTTTCCGTGTTCAAATCATCTCTCATTGATGAATCTTCTGACGAGATTGGTATCAAGAAGGGCATCCAGCCGTAAGAACTATCCGTCACATATAAATACATAAAATCTCATAATATATCATATAGTGATGTGTAGTGAACACTTTTTAATTCCATAATTCGTGTAGACTACATTTTGCAATCTAAGAGCAATACACCTTTAACCTATGTTTTGACTGGATGAAGAACAGCAATTTTGCCTACGGAGAATGGAAAGTCAAAAGTTGTTTAATATAATGCAAAGTGAATTATTGCCGGGGAATTTAAAACTACAAATATACCCGGATGATGTGGCAGAAGGACTATTTGTGATGGCAAGCGGTGGCTAAATACACTGCGTGCTAGACTCATCTCTCTTGTATCTCATGTTATCACGCTGACAGGCAGTGACGAATCGCTTCTTCAGCGCATTTGGACTGTATAATTGAATTAGGTGAGTCAAAATCATATCACGGCATTCTCTCCATCATCCAATCCAAGACACTGTAACGAAAACAAGAGATAACAGTGGTTAAAATACCGGAGCCGGCAGCCTGAGCATTCGTGCAAGGACTCTGACTGAAGTTTACAGCGGGGAGGGCCTACAGTATGTATTCGAAAACGGCAACAGGAAGCATGTCCGTGAGATAACTGGCAGGGATGTTCTCAAAATAAACACCAGTCTTTTGTGCGTGAGTACGAGTCACGATGTGATATGAATACAAGCCTCTGATAAACATTGGTTTGATCGATCAGAGAGCAACGCATACTTGAGTGGGTGAGAGGTCAAATCAGGAATCCCCTAGGAGCAATGAACAAGAGAAGAGGTAAAGTTGAATTGCTTTCACAAAACCATAGCCAGTGAGCGTAGCTGCGAGCGTTAAGTCAAACATAAAGACTACGATGGAGGGCTAGAATTTATGGATTCTTGTTTGGAATATCCAAGTTTTTTAACAAAAAAGATACGATCCTTACAGTAGTCGCATATGATGTGTAACATTTACGCTCCGTTTTCATACTGGTACTATGATGAAGGTATAGATTGAATTGGATATATGCTACTGTCGCACTTGTTTGAACAAACATAACACATTATATTGTAAATCAGGAGGAGGAATTATACCATAGTCTCTAGCCTATCTATAGACTACCGGTACTAGACATTATGTATAATACAATCAATTTTCCCAACTCCTGCTTGGTGCAAACTATTGTAATTATTATTTTTTAGTCGTTTACCCTCCAGGTTGGTGGAACCCACGGACTCAGCGAGGGAACTCACCACTACCGCCTCTACGGGCAGTGTCCTAGAGCTGGAAACACCGAATCGTAAGGGATACAACTGGTGAGGTGGGATTGGCACCTCGCCCAGGTGGTCTCACCTGCAAAGCGAAGAGGGGCCTCATGAGGGAAGGTAAGGGATGGTTAGGATGGATATACAAGGAAGAGGGAAGGAGGCGGCCGTGGCCTTGAAGAAGGTACTGTCCCCGTTATCAGGATAGTAGGCTGTCAGATATCCGCCCCCTCAATCGGATTGCCAATAATCAAACGCACCGGCACAGCTACATCAATGAAAATGGCACTGACAGATACTATCGAGATTAGAGCACAATAGTTAACAAGAAATTATTGTGGAACACACCAAAATATACGGGGGTTCATACTTACCTTTACTTACCTCTTAAATTTATCTCGGGGACTGGGTTGTCAACTGGATCACTTAAAGCGTGCCCACACAATAACCTCCACCATGATATTTAAAATGAACCGCAACGAAGACGAGAAACTTTAAACTGCACAATAATTTATTTCACATAAAGAATGAATTTAACAAAAATAAAACAACAAAATCCACGTGGCAATCAGAAGTCATTGTCCACATAACTATGTCCTCCTGTCGGACTTGTATACTCTACATACAATGTTTCAGCTTTCTCAAGCTCAAAATAACGTAATTATAATAATGCACTTGGAATGGAAACGGGATTTGGGACGAGACACATATATCAATTGTTTTGCGTGTTTATACACATCAAATTTTATTTATAGCCACAAGGCTATTATGTAAATGTCCTTGGCCTCTATCATACAGTTGTCCGGGCCAGCTGCAATGCACCTGCATCGTCAAAGTGGACTCACCTGTCCGTTCAACCCTAGCATAAGCGAGTTACATCAGAGCTTAGCTCTCCTACAAAACACGTTAAATGTCCACTTCTCAACTGAAATGTTATCACGCAAATCTTTTAAATGCTTCGTTCAAACACCAGTGGAATACTCTAATAATCCCACATCATGATTTATTTGTTCAATCCACATGTATAATTAGCGTTGTTTAGAGTATAATAACAAAACTCTAAATGTTAATAACAAAAGTTCATTAATTATTTATAACAGTAATAAATTGTTTATAACAATGTCAAACGACAATTGAAAATTTTATACACGCCTCTATTAATCCCTTTCATTTCATATTATTTAACAAAGATATTTACAAAATTATTTACAATATTATATTGTTTATATTATTTATACAAGAAATACATTAAACCACACGTTTATCCGGTTGATAATTACTCAAATTGTGTTGATATAATCGACCAATGAAGGTTAGTTATATTTAAATGTCAAATTCAGGTTTAATAAAGTTTAATAATAATTATTAATATTTGTGACGGTAACCTCCATTCAAAATCTTCATCTCAAATTATTTAACACTCTTGTTAACTTTAACAGTATCTTCACATGAATAACTTTCAAAGAACCAGGACAATACATTCAGCGGAAAAATACTTCGCTCAAAACGCACAAAATTGCTCAACAATAGGCCCAGAATTCATCATATATCTTCATATATATGGCATCAAAATCATCCAAATTACATACAAAAACCTCCACTCATAAATTCAACAACTTCATTTATTACTATGGGAACCTCCTTCATTATTCAAGGGCATTACTCATCAGCGACTTTTACAGGTCCACTGAACTAACGATTATACATCCATTGTTCCTCTTTAAAAATTCTTATATTCATCAATTGTATTAATGACTGTTATTATTTAACCTTCGTGGGTTTCATTCATGAATCGATATGAAGTAAAAATTTGCCAATCACAAATAAATTTAATAACAAATACGATTAGACACTCCTCCCTGGTCTATCAAAATTGAAATTAATATCTTCAAAGTAACGCAGTATAAAAATACTATCTTCAATCAAAGTTCATCTAAACTGCATAAATAGTCGAATAGAATACAATTAGACTGTGGAATGCAAACATTATTGTTCCAATCTATAATTGAGAAAAACTCCTATCAAATGTTCATTACTATAATGTATTCAATAAATCGTAATCAAAGTTCATATTTCATAAACTTGTCTATAATGCAATGATAAATGTCTATGTTGCAATCATGTTCATAAGACGACTAGTATTTCAAAGATCGTCGATAACGTATTAGATTTTAACGCTCTAAAATCATTTAATTATTCTTCTTTTTTGAGGATGACAGAAAATTGGTCAAAGTAATTTACTGAATAGAATTACTTTAATAAAATGACACGCTGTCTGACTTCAAATCTGCCATAGCAAATCGTTAACTTTACAGTCAAATCGTGACTACAAAAATATGCAAATTACAGAAAGAATCTAAATTATCAGTCTCAACTGATCCAAAATTATTTAGGTATGCCAATGACATAACAATGTCTCAACAAATCGTAGAAAAAGGCATAAATCATCGAAGTGTACTGAGTACAGAAATGTTAATCAAGAAAATGGGGCAAAAGATAGGACAAAAAAAAATATGGGAAAATGGTTGCTCAGATATCGCTACATTACTCAAATAAAACAAGAAACGTTCACAACTACCTTATCTGTTGATTGAAGTTCTAGAGGAAAGTTTTCAAAGAAAACTGCTGTTGGTTCCAATTCACCAGCGTAAAGATGTGCTCCGTCCTCGAACCTGGAATCAGCGTCCTCGGAGAATCGAACTGCTTCCTCCTCCGGAAATTGCACTGCTCCATGTATCCGAAAGACATCCTTCTGGCAAAACTCTTCTTTATGAGCCGGGTCCACCCTGGCCTCTCTTGAAAATTCCCTGAAGTTCCAGTCGTAATTCGCCATGAAGTTTATTGCAGTTATTTCCGCAGAAATATTCATAATCGTGGAGTATGAAAATATTTCCACTGTCATTTGATATAATTCAGCGATGGATTCACGATGCATGAGTGTAGTTGGATGTTCACTACATGCTCGCTTTTGTAGAATGACGATTAACGAAGTTCCATGCTGTTACTTCACTCCATCGATATATGTCCCAATTGCATTAAAGCCTTAGCCTTCCATCTCAACTTCTGTTATAATCATTGAAAGCACTGCAAGATTATAATGTTCCATAGTAGAATGTATCGTTGTATTACCAAACGTATTCTCCAATATCACGGTTGTAACACGTGTCAGCCGTAGTGTATACTGTGGAAATTTAAAAGTGCCTCTCAGGTGGCGAGAAAATCACTTTTGTCTGCAGCCTTAAAATGTCAATATCTTTTAAATTATAACTGTGAAATTGTTCAAATCTTCTACACACCTCAATGTTGTACTGCCCAATTGAATTATAATGAAGGCAGAAGTTAACTCTTTATATCTTATCTGATAGAAACGTTAATGTGAGCGTTTCAACTTCACCTAGTTTCGAACAGCGTAAAATGGAACTGCTCCGTGTTCGTTCGATGCGCCGGGCTTTAAACACACGCTAAAGATGACTTGCTTCACTTATTCACTCGAAAATGACTATATAACATCTGAAATATATATGCGGTATCAGCGGTATGAGAGATATGAGAGATATGAGGGATATGAGAGCTCCTCTATCCTGTGCACGACCTTTTATCAACTTCTTAAGGGGCGTATCCATCCCTTCAATAGCCTGTTGCTCCGTCATTGCTAGAAGTTTTAACTTTGGCTATACTTGACGGATTTTCAAATTTCAAAAACTCAAAATTAATTTCTTCAAAATTCCAAATCAATGCCATAACTGAAAATAGTTTTCCACAAATCTGCATGCCAAAAGCAATCAAATATCGTAGTTTCAGCAATCTCCGTCTTCCTTCCAAACTATCGTTCATTGGTTCGAGTCTCTCCTCCAATAGCGTAACTTCTTCCTTAGCACAATACCTTGTTTCCTGCGACTGCGTCGTAAATCTAAGATCTTTCTCGAACAAAATCATGACGTCACCAAGAATCTCAGCTCAACCAGCCTACTTGCATGAAGTCTACGTCATCCGTGCCTACGTCATGAATATACACGTCACAACTATGACATCCATAACTTTATTCATATTTGCCAATACAGCCATCGTGGTCTCAATATAATTCAATTTACGGGGGCAGTACCATCCCGGCATTTGCCCGAAGACGAAGTGGCAAACCACGGAAAACCACTTCGAGGATGGCTGAGGGGGAATCGAAACCCTCTACTCATTTGGGCCACCCGAGGCTGAGTAGACCCCGTTCCAGTCCTCGTATCACTTTTCAAATTTCATGGCAGAGCCGGGAATCGAACCCAGGGTCTCCGGGACGGCAGCTAACCATGCTGACCGCTACGCTGTGGAACTATTGTATTTAATATTAGATAAATCGTAATTTCATGTAGATTCTGTTAAAATGACGCATAATATTATGATATATATCGTTTAAATCGATAATCCGGTAGCAAAAATAGTTGCCGGGTCTGGGGTTCGAACCTGAGACCTCATGTTTCGCAGACCAATATGTTATCCACGCAGCCATTGAACCACAGACATTCACAGTACAAGACAGGTACTCATTTTCACGTGCCGGTAATAATATGGAAGTATTTTTTATGCTCCATTAATATTTTGCTTTTTTTTCGATAATGTCCCTGCGTGGAATTGAGTTTTAAATTAGTTATGAATACGCCTACTTTACAGTAAAGGGAATTCCTCTAGTGGTCTATGAATGGCTAGCCCGGTTCCCGTATAAAATCATCGATATATATTACATTGATCACTGCATTACCGCAATGTGGGTTAATATCTGAATAGCCATTGTGCAGAAACATAATAGCGGTTTTGACGACTAGTTACAATGCTTCATATAAAAGCATATCATCATTTAAATACTGGTACGAAGACATGTGGTTTGTGTTTCAGTGAGTTGACACCAGAATTCTCATGAGCGTTTACCGTTCAGTATGAAAGTGTTGAGGAAACTTACTCGGCGAGTGGATGCCCATCACTTTTATCCAGAGATTGAAAAACAGACTCTTAACAAATCATAATTGTTTTTAGCAAATATGATTTAATGAATATTTTTACACCAAAGAACGACATCTTGATGATGGTTCATTGTAGAAATATCTGTAATGGCGCCTCCAAACCTTGAAGTAATCCATATGTTATATACATTCCACATGGTACCACTACCAGCTGGATCGGATCGCATCCCTCCTGGCTGATAAAGCAGCCAGGAAGGATATGATCTAACTGGCAGTGCGTTTTACACACTTCCGTCCGATCAACTTCCGTCCTATTTTTCAAAATCACTCCCACAAAAATATCCAGCAACCGAGTGGACAGATGTTACACATCGCTCTTTATCAATTCTAGCCACGATTTTAATATGATCACTGGTACTGTATTTGTACAATAAAATAACACTTTTTGTGACAGATTCTGCCCATAATTAAGTGCACTGTGCACAATGCACAAGCCGCTACAAATAAACTAAACCAATAAAAAAGTAATGCCTACCAACTTGTATCTGTGATCCCTGTTCTGATATGTATGTGAAATATGGCTGCCATAATTCGGATGATGAGTGCCACGGCTAGGATTCGTTGCACCAGGAATTCCAATATTTTCATCTACCCTTTGTCTCTTCTCGAGTAGTCAAAAGGGACATAAAACCAATAACATTATTATTATTAATAATATAATTATAATAATTATTATTGTTATTATTTCTCCCCAGTATCTCTCTCTCTCTCGTCTGAAAATTTATTTATTCTGTGAATTGCAGCATTACTGAAAAATGAAGTTAACTAGTCTATACTGATTTAATCTTGGCCATAATTTGCTTTGCTTCGGGTATAGTAACGAGTACTTACCTTGCACAGCACCTTGATTTGCCCAAATACTCCTGCTTCCTTTTCTCAAACCATGCGGCGAAAGCAAGTGTCCACATGCGTAGCAGAATGCACATTACGTTCCCACCTGGTGGGTGTTAGCTACCGTGTGTTATTATTGGTTGGAACCATGGCAGCAACAGTTGTCTTATTACATTTTTCACATTTCATTCAGACTCATACAAAGTAGAAAAATGGCATTGATATTAATCTCAAATTGTTCCTTTAATATACGGTATATTGTTAATTTCGTACAAGTGTCCGTTAGTTAATCGATTATGTACAGGATGTTAAAATAACTATCCAATATTATCGGAGGTGATAATATACATTGATGCTAGAACACCCAGTCTAATAACCATGGGTCCTACAGCATATACTTTTTCAGATCTAAACACTCGTTAGTAAAGGGTGTTCAATGTGACGTCCATTCGTCTGTCGTGCCTTCAAAGTATTTGAAACGCGGTATATTCACAGTGTTGAGTAACGTACACACATATACATTACAATGACTGAAACTACACAACTTGAACCATATAGCTGACCCTGTTTGACGGAGCACGAATACAACGTCTCTGCTGATATTAACAAACAGATTATTGTATTCATTATTCCTTGCGACGAATCAGTATTAACCTTCACGCCAGAATTATAGATCTGGTTTGAAATGGGATACACGCAGGCTAGTAAGCAAATCTAGGCAGAGGTGGGTTATATTCTTCATCCCAACCACCTTGATGGTGGATTTCCCTGGTTTACCATTTCTATTACACGCAAATGATGTGATACTGCCAACTCTATGGCCACATATGCACCCTTTCCAATTCCTTCCCTACGTACAAGTACTCACACAATGGTACATTCACCACAATATCATGGTCCATCTGACAGTTTCCACTGACACGTAAGCACACAAGTGCATGGGATTGATGACCACGAGGTTGCAAGTGCACACACGGAACAATCTAAAAAAATATATAAGCACAAGGTAAAATTTGTGCTCCGAAAGAAATAACTTGGATGTATATGTGTACAGCATAACTACAACGAATAGCCTACTGCAGATTCATTTACAGATACAGCGCAACGTTTAAATGAAATTTATACAAAAACAGAGTACATGGGAAAGACAGGCCACATTATTCCAAACCACCCACCCACCACCCATAAGTTAAATCACAACGGCAACAACACACCAAGTAAATCTATCAGTCCACAGTTTTAATAAGAAGCTTTCCAATTTTAGTACACACTAGGATTGACGGGTTCATAGAGTATAACCAAGCAGCTATTGATATGCTGTTGTTAATTCATTTTAGGTGCTTGGGATATGTTGTCATCCGCCGCGTGTAGTTGGGTGTGTGTTGAATCTGTCAGATAACCTGTATTTTGTCTGATGGCTGTAGTAGAGTTGGTAGTTGTATTGGGTAAAGGGATGTGGTAGGAGGCTCGGAACTTGAAATTAGGTACTGTCCCGACATATGCCTCGAGGAAACGTGAAGAAAAAGGGAAAATCCACAGTTGTCAGTGCCGGGATTCGAACCTGTGATCTCCGGACTTGCTGCAGCTGGGGTCATTTTGCACGATTTAACGAGCACGGCTACGCCGCGGGGTAAGTGGCATATGCAAAAGGAAGCTTTTAGTTCATCGTGACCGTCAATTCCGCGATCATGAGCCACGGGACCTCCATTTACATGGATTCCGAACCTCAGGACATGGCATTTCACTTCGAAAATCTTACAAGCATTGACGGGGAATCGAACCTGGTCAGGCTTGGTGAGAGGCAGTCAGCTTAACCACTGAGCAACCATACCCCTATCGGCTTATGAAGGCAACATCTAGAACATTTCCCCGTCACCGAAGAAGGAACGTCTCATGCCGGGAACATGTAACATAAACGTTGAGAGGACGGCTTTGTGGGATTGTGGTAAATGACACTAACATGATTCGAAGCACTTGATTGAAAGTACGGCGTTGCAACAGGCATGATGACATTGTCCAAGAGCTAGTGATGGTATATTTCTTGGTCAGGATCAACACTAATGCCTAATAAACCAACAATTAAGGACATATTTACAAAATGTAAGGGACATACGGATTTAGTCGTTGCAATAATCATTAAAATTGATTGGATAGTACGCCAGAAGCAGTCGAACCTTTAAGATGGTAAGCATACCTAAGCCAAATGAACCGTCACTTGAGGAATCATTCCTAAAAATGTGGTTGAGGGATGCTCGGCGACTGCTTACTTGACTTCGGGTTTAGAGCAGACACGCAGTGTTCGGTGCTCGGACTGTCAGTGGCTAACTGGCCCATGCGTGACTAAAACGGTATCTGGTCAGAGCAGTGAACGGTGAATTGGCTTCAAAATAAACCGAACAACAATTCTAATGCCAGTCATTTCGGTAATAGTGTACCAAAAAATTATTTTAAATCAACTAAATCCATATGAAATGTTTGTCTGGTTTTCTTTTCTGTAATATGGCTTAATTTAAACACTGGCTTTTTGCCCATATAACATGAATCAGAGGCATAAATCCTACTCATCAGCTCTTATCAACTCGAAGGTAAACCTGACCCTTGAGCAAAGGCAGCTCGTAGTTGGCAAGTTGGGTGTTACTTTTGTTTGTAATTATTGAGTCCTTATGGGCTTTGCGACATCGTAGTCTTGTAGCCCCCTGTACTTGGATGTTTGTAGAACATGTCTGATAACCTGTGTTACTATGAAGTCTGTACTTGTGTGAGTATTTATAATTGAGGTAGGATTTGGGTAACGTGGCCTTACGTCAGGTACCGTCTGGATATTTGCCTGGAGTAAAAGTGGGAAAATCATGGAAATCCACTTCCAGGATGGCTGAAATAGGAATCGAACCTGCCTTCTCTCAATTCTGCCGCACGAGACTAAGCGTACCCCATTTCAGCTCTCAGGCCAGAATTAAATTTCTTGGTAGAGCCTGGAATCCAACCCGTTGCTCCGCGGTGACAGCGATGAATGCTAGCCACTACTCAACAACGCAGACCAATTGGTTTAAGCGCTTGTCAAAGCTGGACTTGCTGAACTCCTCGCTGGATCGACCTGACAAAGCCCAGTCTGCTCCTAGGCAAATACAATGAGATAATGATTACGAAAATATGTTATTATTATTATTACTATTATCATCCGTAGTGAAACAGTCATTCATTTTTATTGGACAATTTGACACTGATGTGCTTTTCAACGTCCAGTCTAGGGTGCAAGCCTCTTACGACGTAGAAGAAATGTTACGGCATCAATTACTCCACCTTTGTAAACCATTGGAAAAGTTCAATTATTGAGATGAATACCTGAAAGGAGCCTTGTAACGCTTTATGGTTTCCTTCAAATACAGCCCTTCTTCCAACTTTGACCTACCTAATGTTGTACGTTACAGGTTCATTTAATTATCTCCAACTTCTTCATCACTATCTCTCATTATCCGAGTTGCGCTAATCCCTACAATGTTAAAACCATTCTATTCGCTGACTCAGCTAGTTCCCTAACCGACGCTATTTAAATACCTCTCAAAGGAATACCAGTGGAATGATACAGTGAAGATGGCTTGTAAAGGTAAAATGAATGATTACAAAAATGGGTCTAAACTAGGAATCTGGAAGACAGAGAGTTCAATGTAGTGGAAAGTAAAAGATCCAAACAAATTAAAGTAGAGTCAAACGGAAATTATGGGAGGAAATTGGAGATAAATTAAATACGTTACTCCAGGAGGCAGGAAAGCCTTCTTAAAGTGCTATAAAAGAATCTTAGAAATGTCGGAGAAAGAGAAATGAGCAACATTCTGTATAATTCTGGGGAACCCATTGTAGATCCAATATTCTGTATAATTCCGGAAAACCTATTGTAGATCCCGAGGAAGCACTAGGGAGATGGCAAGAATGGTGATAAAACTTGCTAAATGGAAACTTTCCTGACAGTGTCGCAGATTTCGAGATTTGCTTGCGCAGAATGAAGACGGGAACGTGTTGATGGTTGAAGAAGTAGACCAAAGATGTTTTTAAATAAATCACAATGCCACAAAGCATCAAGGGTAGATGAAATTCGACCGGAAGTGGTGAAGTATAGTGAATGAAGGCACGAAGGAATGACTCCATTTGTTTGGCTGAAAACACCCTGCTTTTAATTCAAGTCTAAATGGAGTATTTCATAACACAGTTTTGCTATAACATTAATAATAGAAATATATCGATATAAAATAGGCATTTCTTCAATCGCATCGTAGCATGTAAAAGTAACAATTACGGTATTATGATGGTGTGAGTCTTTCTGATTCTGGCTGGCCTGGGACATGGATGGTAGGTAGGAGTTGTTTCATTATCTGTCTCGCGCCAGCAGAAAAAGGTGGGCACCAAGCTAAATAAGAATTTTCTTGTGCCATAGAGTAGGAGTGAATATTGACTTAGAGGAAAACGAATGGTAAGAATATGCTAGGCATATGAATATGGGAAGTGTGCTGCCACATCCTGTTATAGCCGAACAGGCAGCTCGTCAACATAGCTGAATACTGAAACACTCTTATCACTAACAAGCACTAGGAAAGTAAGCGTGTTTCAGGCCTCTGACAAAAATGATTATAAGAACATGGTCGTGCAATTGGGCATTATCACAAGACACCAGATGTTTGACTGATAAGGGTGATTGATTGAATGAAAATGAAAATCCACAGCCTGCTTCCAGTCTCCGACCGGGTCAGGAATGGAATGAATGAAGCCCCCATCTAGCGGCGAGGATATGAAGTGTGCCGGCTGCCGAAGCCTGTCGCACTCCTCTGGGGCAATGATTAAATGAATGACAGAGTGAAATGAAATGATAGTGGAGAGTGTTGCTGGAATGAAATTGTGACAGGGAAAACCGGAGTACCCGGAGAAAAACCTGTCTGCCTCCGTTTTGTCCAGCACAGATCTCACATGGAGTGACCGGGATTTGAACCACGGACCCAGCGGTGAGAGGCCAGCGTGCTGCCGCCTAAGCCACGGAGGCTTCGATTGATTGAATGCAGTTTGTTTATTTATGTATTCATTCATTTGGCGCAAAGAAGGCTACAAGCCATAGAAGTCCACGATAGGAAATCTCCTGCCCTTTTTATCTCCTTTCCCTCTAACCATATTGAGAATTGCACCAACCTTAAAGATCATTATGAAAATGAACATTGAACTCTTATGTTTAGTTTGCTTTTAATATAAGTTCAAACACCCATATAATCCCAAGCTACCTAAATCTTTCATGGCTTCAACCTGATTGATGTTGTATCCATGCAACTGGGTATTCTCAATTACATATCTTATAGTTTTTTTGTAGATAACCTCCATTCGTCGTGTTTTTCGCTCAGCAAATACAACAATGAGGCGTTCTTTGTAGATGTCATTCCTGGAAAGATGTTCACCAAACTCTTCTCAGTAGCCAGAGAACTCAAATTGCTCAGTCTAGAATCTGACATGGAGTTCCTTAATAGAGTATTAACTCTCTGCAATATAATCATACATCGTTCACTCGAAGCAGTAGATACAGGATAGGCAAGAATCAGTCTTATGAGGCGCACTGTTTCTTGATATGTTGTTTTCTAGACCGTTGTTCAAAAAACATTTCAGTAACAAACCTACAGGCAAGTGCTTAGTTTGGTCAGAATATACATGTTTTGAAGCTGTTCACTGTCCAAGTATGGATACCTTTTCATCAATACACTCAACTTAAGTGACGGAATGACTGATTCATAAGCATGAAACAACGAAGAAAATAGTCTTGATTTTAAATACACTATTAAATCACTACACTAATCCATGTTTTAAAACTCACAAACGAACATGCAGGTGCTCAAATACCACCCGCCACACGAATGCACTGCTTCGAGCCTAGGCTCTCTGGTGACGCATTCAGATATCGACCTTCCGCTTGGCGCATGGGCAATTGCCTTCTCTACCCGCAGAGATTTGAGTCTGTTTCAAAGGAGACTTACTGGCTTCTCACTCCCGCGCTAAGAGGCTGGCGCCAATACCACTGTGACTACGGAGAATATTACCGAAAACTAGAGATTTAATTTGCCTATGCCAATGACAAATAGGACAATTTAATTAAATGTGCATATCCGAGAATGAAATGGGTATTCTAAGGCTCAAAGATTCCCCTCCAGCTTCGCCACTGGTATTCAAACAGTCAAAATAAAATTTAACTTCAGGTACTGACGAATATTCTGACATCTGGCAGGAGAGAAAATCGTATCTCCAAAATGGGATATCTACAGTTGCTTTCTATGACTATCTTCTGAGAGAGAACTACTGATGGCTCTGCACTTTTTAATTTTGTTGACTTTGGATTACAAATATATAGTCTGATATAAATGCAATCACATTTCGCAATTTCAATTGAGTTAATGCTTTAGCATTACATCCTGACAATTTATGACAGTACGACTTGTTAATGAGGAAGGATTCATCTTCTATACAACCTCAAAATACTGAATTTAAACACGAAAATATGAGACAGCATGGAGAGAAAATACGACCATTATTTTCTGATCCATGTCGTTCCTGTGTGATGTATTTTGAGTTACGATGTCATAAAAATCTGCCTTGTACATGACTGAGTCAATGTGAAAATTTGTGGTTAATATAAGCAAATAATACTTTTAAATATGTGATTAAAATGTTTCTCTTGTTCTAGGGTAGGAAGTATTGTCATTTATCATAATGATAACTTCTCATGTAATATAATTTCTTATAAAGCTGTGTGCTCACCTTCTTGCGCTATACATGAGTTCGTTCGGAAGAAAAAAGAGCAAATCTGCCTCCAGATTAAGACTGACCAAACATATCTAACTACTTTTGTTGTTGTTGATTAATTGTTTGGGTCTTGGGATATCTTGGTCATCAGCTCCATATAGTTGGGTGTGTGTGTTGAAGTAGTCTAATAACCAGTATTAATGTGATGACTCCAGTAGTGAGTGTAGCTGTATTCGGGACAGGGATGGGTACACGCCACGGGACTTGAAATAAGATATTAACCCGGCATTTGCCTGGGTGAAACCCCAATCAGGATAACCGCTATCATCGTCAGGATTCGATCCTACGATCTCTGGACTTGCTACAGCTGCCCGGTGGTGGTGCCCGAATTAACGCTGCGGAGTTACAGTATATGTAACTTATATAACTGTAGCACAGTAATTATCTCGTGATCCCCTTATTGGTAAGGATGAACAGTCTGTGGCCATGCGGTATTTTATTATTATTCCCAATTTATCACGTACAAAGTGTGATGATGTTCTTGGTTGTTGAAGAGATTGCGTCTGTTCAGTGATTTCCACGCGAAATTATTTTAGTCTCATCTTTGATTGAATCCACCGCAATTGAATTGGATTAGTACCATTAACTAATCAGATATGGACAAGCTGTTCCGAATCGATCAACGTCACTGTGTGTGTCTGCGGTCCAACTCGCCGAGTCCCTTTGAGCCTCCGGCGCCAACAATCACGCAGGCTCGTGAAAAACAACAACCACGTGTGGCACAGGGAAGTCAAAGAGGAAAGTAAGGGAAGAGTGGGAACGATCAATGGGAACATGACTCTGATGGACCTGTGCGTCATTACAGGCAGGTCAGCTTGTTCACCTCAACACGTAAATCTCAAATACGGTATCGTTCTCTAAATGGATATTATTTAGGAAATAGAATTCTCTTGTGTTAATAAAGTACAGAAGACGATTTTAATTAAAACTACAAGGGATATTTGAATTATATAAATGGTGTTTGGGTAAAGATCAGAAATATATTCAACCCTTGCAAGGAAGCTTATGAGACTCAGTTTCGGGGGGTGTAACGGTCCATATCGTAAGTTGTTGTTAAAGTGCTTCATTAACATGCAGGGTAACATCATCATCATCATCATCATTTCCCCTTATCCAGCTCCTGCCGGGTCGGGGTATTTATGGCACTTCTCCACTTTCCTCTTTCCTTCCACCATTCTTCTTCCACGATCTTGTCCCAGTCCAGATTTCTTTTTCTTACGCCGTTCTTCACTGAATCCATCCACCTTGTTCTAGGTCTTCCTCTTGGTCTCTTACCCTTGCACTTCGCCTCCAGCATCTGTCTTGGTATTCTATTTTCCTCCATCCTCTTTACATGTCCAAACCACCTTAGTTTATTCTTCTCAATTCTCTCATTTAGTTTTCCCATCCCAAAACAGCGGTCTCCCTAGAGCACCCTGCCTTTCCATCAGAAATACAACAACAAAAATATGAGGGCGGTAGGACCTCTACCCCTCTTCACGTAGAATCAACACACACACCTGACACAATAACACACACAGGATCACACGTATGGGTTTGACAGAACCTGAAAAAACAGGGTAACATATAACAAAATAACATGCAGGAAAAAGTGAAGCCAGGGTTAAAACAAATGAATTTAATAACAAATCACCTAATTATACAAAAGAATTAACAAAAAACAAACTCCCATATGACTCCCACTGAATAATTAAAATATGCCGAAACTAGGCCAAATCTCTGGAGAGATTAAATACACGGACAAAGTGTCCTTAAGAAAATCAACAAAAGTTACAATGTATGCGCGTGTGCTGTTCTGCAAGCTTCACGATGTGTACAATCGAATGCATGATTCGTCATCATCCAGAATAAACATTCAGACAACGAATCCACATTGCTTAGAGCTAGACAGACGCGGGGAACAACTATACAACACTTAAAACTAAACCGACACTTCCTATACTTAAAATAAACAAGACAATAATTTCCGTATGAAAATGGAATCAAACTGATGTAGCAAAACCATTACTGCCTACAAACTTAGGACTTCTCACACAAATCAACACAAGTAAGTTAACACGTGACCAATAAAAGAAATACACATATGACCGCCGTCAAATTTACAAGTACACTACCACTACACCACACGGGTGTGTCATACTAAATTACATGAATTGAGTCATAAACAACACTAGGCTCAAAGCCAACATTTACATTATTAACACAATATTCTATCCATACAACATGCAATAATCCGTCACACACATGGTGAACTCCCCAATTAATTATGGTTCAAAAATAACCATCACAAAGAACAGGTTTGCTACATGAAAGCTTAAAGGGGCCAGTCGGACCACAGGACTGCCTATCAAAAATAAGTCACCAGGCGAGACGGGCGATTAGTGGAAATCTGCATATCTGTCAACCCACGTGTCAAAATGACCTCGACCTCCCAAGGCAGGGGATCGAATCTCGAAGAAGCGTGCCCCAAAGCACAATAATACGTGTGAGTGTGTCAGAACAAAATATCCCGGCATTTCCAGAAGGAAATCCAAGAATCAGCATTATGGACAAGGAACAGCGGTCTCCCTAGAGCACCCTGCCTTTCCATCAGAAATACAACAACAAAAATATGAGGGCGGTAGGACCTCTACCCCTCTTCACGTAGAATCAACACACACACCTGACACAATAACACACACAGGATCACACGTATGGGTTTGACAGAACCTGAAATAAAAAGACATAAATATTTTCCAATTGCTGGCGCCACCGTTCCACGCCGTGACTAAATAACCTGAAAAGGACTCAAAAAAAATCTATCAAATCAGAACTAAGGTGTTCTACAATTACATCTTAAATCGTTGCACTTGGCAACCCTAATATGAATAATAACCTGTTCAGCAAACATCTTACAGTAATTACCCCCCCCCCTTTCCTATCACAAATTATTATTATTATTATTATTATTGCCTTTATTGGTGGCGCAGTTAGGGCTCTTGGCCCTCTCTTACACTTAACCACATTAATACAATACAATAAACATATTATGGCGACAAAATTAAACTATAATAATTGACATTGATCATGACTTGCACACTCTCATTCACTCATCCAGTCATACTTGTTGTCGGTCAGCAATGTTCAGCAGGCTGCCCCAGCAGGTGGTCTTGAATTTAGATAGTGAGGTGGTACCCCTGACACTGGCTGGAAGGGTATTCCACAGCCTAGACCCCACCACATGAAAAGAGTTATTGTATATAGAGGAGCGATGAATAGGAATGGAGAGGGAAGAACCAGAGCGTGTATTATTACCATGGAAAGAAGACAAGTACTTGAATTTATTTGATAAGTATAGTGGTCTATCGTCAGACAATAATCGGAAAATCTGGACAAGAATGTGATATGATCGACGTAGTTCAGGTTTCAGCCAGGAAAGAGCGCAATAATAGGGAGTGATATGTTTATCATAGGTCAGATCGTAGATAAATCGTATGCAAGAGTTCAGAGCTCGTTGAAGTTTCAAAGTTAATGTTTTGGTTGCGTCTACAAGAATAACGTCACAGTAGTCAAGAATAGGAAGTATTAGTGTCTGTATGAGTAGGATTCTTACTTTGAATGGTAAAATATCTTTTTTTCTTTTGAGGGAGTGGAGCGTTGCGAAAATCTTCTTGCATACATTCTGTACATGTTCAGACCAGTTAAGAGTCTGATTTATTATCACACCTAGATTTTTCACTGTAGGACAGTATGGAATTTCATTGTTGTTCAGTACAATTGGGGGAATAATTTGATCTCGGAGTGACGTCAATAGTTTTTGAGAGCCAATTATGATAACTTGTGTTTTGGATGGATTCAGAAGAAGGGAATTTTCCTGAGAATATTTTCCAAGTCGTTGAAGGTCAGCGTTGATAGTTTCAATTGTCAATGGAATGTCATTTGTCTTGCAGTGGGAGTATATTTGCAAATCATCTGCATATAGGTGATATTTGCAATTTTTCAAATTAGATGAGATGTCATTGATATATAGTACAAAAAGCAAGGGCCCTAATACACTACCCTGTGGGGCGCCTGACTTTCTGCTTAGCCACTGAGAAGTTTTATCCTGGGTTACAACACGTTGCTGGCGATTATTCAGGTATGATGCGAAAAAGTTAATTGTCTGCTGGTCGAAGTAATAAAATTCCATCTTTTTCAATAGTGTCTGAGTATTTATGGTGTCAAAAGCACTGCTGAAGTCGAGAAGGGTGAGGATTGTCACCAGTTTTTGGTCCATTGCGTGTCTAATGTCGTCAGTCACTTTGAGTAATGCTGTTGCGGTGCTATGTCCCTTCTTGAAACCTGATTGCAGAGGGTCTAAAAGAGAACGGCTATTCAAATATTCAAGTACTTGCTCATGAACCAGACGCTCGAGGGCTTTTGAAAGTGCAGGTAGAATGGATATTGGCCGATAGTCAGATGGAGATAAAGGTTCGGTTTTCTTAGGAATAGGGATGACATTGGCTTGTTTCCATAGGGAGGGAAAGGTGTTAGTTGTAAGACTATGGTTGAATATGTGAGTAATAATTGGTAGAACGGCACCGATGATATTATGTATGAAGGATATGGGAATATCATCAACTCCTCTCGCTTTTGATTTTATGGAATATAGTACCTTTTTTACTTTGTCTGCCGTAACCGGATGGAAAGTAAAGAGCGGGTGGTCAGGTAGTGGGTGAAAAGAATCATGGGGTGTTGAATTAGTTGGTACTCTCTCTTCAGTGAAATATTCATTTAACTCATCAAGCGGTATGTCTGGTACATGTGTCTGTTGCTGCTGTTTGCCTATACCTAGAGAACGCATATTATTCCAGGCATTCCTTGTATTCATCTTCTTTGTCACGTTTTGTATGTAGGAGAATTTGGCGTTTCTTACGAGCTGCTTAATACGATTTCTGAGTACACGATAATTTTCAAAATCAGTTTCGTCACGGGTACGTTTAAAACGCCGGAATAGTGCATCACGCTGTGCCATCATACTTCTAATGTTATCATTTAACCATGGGCATGCTGGGCGAGTAACTTTGATCGAATGTTTAGGGGCATGTTTGTCATACAGACTAGTAATAAGAGAATTTAACTTGTTTACTTTTGCGTCAATGTTATCTAAGAGTAATATGTCATTCCAGGGAAGGTTGTATGCGTCATGTTTTAAGTCATCCATATTAATATTTTTCATGTTTCTAGTGATAATATATTTAGTTGTGTACTTAGGCACACGTAGGGAGTACGATAGGTAAATTAGGTCATGGGTGGAGATAGATGGTACGGGTATTTGCCCGAAAGTTTCAACTCTGTCGAGATTGCTTGTCACAAGATGGTCAATCAATGTATGTGATTCGTATTTATCAGAGTAAATGTGGTTTGTAGGTTCTAGGGGAAGAATAGTCATGTCGCAGGAAGCGAACAGGTTTTTCAATTGTTTGGTCTCATACGTCTGTGTCAGTAAATTGGTATTGTAGTCACCCACGGCTATTACGTGTTCGTAGCTTGGAAGTAAGTCGAGCAAGCGGTTTTCAAATTCACTCATGTTTGTTATTCTTGGCGGCTTATATACAACAGCTACCAGAGTCTTTTGTTGGCCAGCAATTACTTCAACAAACATGAATTCCGGTCCTGGTTGTGTGCTAAGTGTTGATACACATATTACCCGTCTTTTTAAGTCGCTTCTACAGTACATGGCAACCCCGCCTGCTCGCCTACCATCATTTCTGTCATGACGTTCCAGCGAGTACCGATTTAGTTCCACCATGCTAGACGGGATGTCAGGTTTTAACCAACTTTCACTAATGCAGAGGATGTGGATATTGTTTTCGTTTATTATTGCCTGTATTTCGTCGTGATGCGCAACCAGCGACAGAGCATTAATATGGCAACATTGTAATGAATGTTTGGATGAGGAAAGTGCCTGTTTTAGAAGAAAGCCAGTGGTGTAAGGGGAGGGAGGGGGTTGGTGTGGGCTAGGCTGGCCAAGGTCAGTTAGCTCATTCATACAATAGCTCAGCTGGGTAACGGGAGATATATCTTAAAATAGAAGAAACCTACCTGGACCTCCCGCTGCACACTGCCGACCGCAACCAACGCACACACACATACACACACACACTTATTACTAAACTTGTCTAATATAAACATTACGCACATGTTCATTTCACTTCACTCTAATATCCCGCATTAGCTCAACGTTTTCCAGCTCCCTAAATGTGGTGACGGTCTTTAATATGAACTTTAATAAAGCACCACTTATCGAATGTAACGGGTTTCGCATTTGCATGGATAAAATCACGTACACGCGCCGTGCACATTAAATATGACTCCAAGAAAAACAAATATACAACAAACACTTTGGCCACGCGCCAACGTACATTTAAAACAATTAGTGCCGGTACAAGGAAAACACTCTAAACAAGAAAAAGAAAAAAAATAACTATTTACAAAAGTTCCCCCGCCAATCTAACTACATAATTGAATAATCAATTGTTTTACATCACCGTCTCAGCTTGCAGAACATTATGACATCCATCTCAGCCCATTTCCCTATGGAAAAGTTAGCACTCCATATTCGTCTTCGTTGAAGCGTCGGACATCATCCCAGCTCCTGACCACATGTTGGACATCTTGATGTAGTCTCCTTGAAGAAAAGTTCAATGTTATTATAATTTGACCTGGCTATAATCGCTTGTGGGTTACTAAATTCGCCCACAAATAGTCCTATGCGATTAATTACGAAGACTTTCCCTAAATATCGCTCACACACGCGCAATACACACATGAAAAATACACTTAAAAATATACATGAAATACACACTTCGAGTCCAACGTCACTGGCTCGACAATACATGTTTTAATGTCTGACTGACTCACAGTCGCTATCTCGCTCGGTAATCCCTACTCTGCTCTGCATGACCTTCGCTCGGGTGAGCGCTAATTAGAACGTTTACAAGTCTTGCCCCTAAGAGCTGAAAATAGTTGTCTTTAAGATAATATTACAAGTTTCAAATCATCACGCACGCTTGCGTGAATTTAGCTCACAAAGCTCACAAAGTATTATGCTTCAAAATAATTAAGAGCGTTAAAAATTGCTACGCAAACTAGCGTGAGTTTAGCTCATCAGAGCTCACAAATAAAATAACTTCAAATATATCAGAGCGTTAAAATCGCTATACAAACCGGCGTTAAGTTAGCTCACAGAGCTCACGAACAGAAAGACATCGAACAGCGTCACGTCGACCAATTTATTAGAAACTGACAGGGTACGGAAGAGTGGGGTGGATTTAGAAAATTTTTCCAGAGTTTTCATCTCACACAGATGGGACTAGTGTCAATCTTCTTCAAATAATTCAAACGTCTCATCGCACTCGTGCGGAGATAATTCCCATCGGCGGTTCTTTAGATAATCAATTCCGCGCGCTTTTTACCACTGACGCCATCCATCGCGTGATATTGGCGTGGTCTCTCCTGATTGGGTGATTCAATCGTAGGTCGGTTGTAAGTAACTCGTGACCATCCCTTTATGATTCCAATTCTGGTGCAAGTTGTTACACAATTTGGCCTTGAACTCAGCTTACCAGGCCGTTCTTCAAGAATAGCTACAAGCTCAACCTCTGTGGCAATCATTGCGACACGCTCCCTTGCCTTTATCCTCGTCAACTTCCACAAGTACTGCCTGGGCTGCAGTAATAATAATAATGAATTATGAATACTTATTTATCGTAGATCAATAAGGGTTCAATATTTATAATTAATAATTAATAATTATTAATCAGTAGATACAATCTCATCAAGTAGTGTGAGATAAATACACTTAATATCACAAATATATGAGTCAGAAGTAGGCATGTAGTATACATAATTGAAATATTATTTACATGTTTAACTACAATCATTTACGAATGCAATTCCCATTCATGAAATTCCGGATTTCTCAGTTATAATTTGTTTTATGACCGAAGTCCTTGCATTAGTTCTTTTTAAATACTTTCCATTACATTATAAAAAATGTTCAATAATTCAACTACATGTTACATTCATTTACGCGCAAGGCTTCCATACTTGATCTTTATTTAATTGCGAGAGCTCCAAATAAACCCGCTTGATTTCAAAGTAATTGAGGTCGTTCAATGCAATTATACAAATGCTCTCTCAATGTCTGTCTGTTAGGCAGCCAGCCAGAGGCTGGTTGGTTCCTCAAAAGGTACCGCAACAAGTTAGGTCGGTATATACCCACACAAACCTAACGCAGCACTATAATGAGGCAGAGTAGGCAAGGTGAGGAGTGAGGTAGTGTGACCGAAATCTAGTCTTGATATGCGCACACTTCAGCCGTCAGAGAGCACGGGAACATAGGCTCACGACTGGACCTTGCATAATGAACTTGAGAGCGAGTATTCATACCTAGAGACAGCCTAGTTGCACGCAAGCATGTAGAAGCCATTTTTCTGACATATGAATTATATTTATTAATTAAAGCATCTTTAATTACAGCTGTATATCCAAGTATTAGCATCTATTGATAATGGAAGATATCAATCGACTAATGGCTAAATATTATAGCAGAAAGCCGAGTATTCATTATATATCACCTGTGGCAAGCCTACATTTGTGTTACGTTGTATTACGTCAGAGAGTGGGAGTCTCAACTCACCCCCTACCACCCCACGTGATGCGAAAAGGAATATTCTACTAGCTCTTTGTATCACCGGACTGCTAGACATTATTCGAAGTGATTTCACGCAGGAAAGATCCAGCCAATTTAAACCGAGGTTCGTATTTTTCAGACCGCGCACGTGCAGCGAAATGGCTTAGTGAACACGAGTTCGATAGTATAATCGCACGGATCGTAATGTGCTTGATATCAGCGATACATTCAGTGTAAATCGTGTGATTTAATGGGCGGCCTATATGAGTACAACAATTTCCTACATTATTATACACCACAAGGAACTATTACTGCATCGTAATGAACGCCATAATGAACACTACAACTCAACATATCAGCCCAGTCATGCAATGTGAAGTCATAGGTTCGATAAAATAAGATATTTATGTTCGACCCTCACTATTATGTGTCAGAAAACTGTATCATAATGATGGTCATTATAACACTGTTTTTCATTATGATACAGTTTCTCCAGCCAATCAGAGCTCGTTCATTGACCAATTAGGTAACGATACCTTCGCGCATGTGCTCAAAATCCAACATGTCGGACATAAACACAACATCGAACTATAATAAATTACCGATATGGAATACGCACCGTCCATATGTTCGCGTTAATAAACTGGCGAATATCATACAAGAAATAGCACTGTACCTTAATATCACAAACCCTAATTTCTACACAGCGCATTGTCTTGAAACGACTCCGGTGACAATATTACTGAGGAGCGGCAGATGTAATCATATGGCCTGCATATGGCATTGCAAGCACACAGAGCGCATGCGTCGGTCGTTCAGAGATCTTGAAAGACAGAGATATCATACTTAGCGCTCGCTCTCCAATCACAAAATTCAAGTGGCTGAATCTCAAACAGATAATTATGCATATTTATGTTAAAACATATAATAAAGTTATAATTATCGTCGAAAATAAACAGTCGTATGCTACTCGCCTATAATGGTAATTAAGACACGCGTATGGAAATTATAAAACTCGTATATGCTCGTTTTATAAAAATACTCGTGTCTTAATTATAGCCATTATAGGCTTGTTGCATAATGTACAATTATACTATAGTATTCACAGTTGTATTCTACAAATTAACATTAATAAGCAGAACACAGTTCTATGAACGACACAATTAACATAAAAAACTGAATATCAAGATTCATAATATGTGCAACTTTCAGATTGCAGTGGCGTACAGCCAAGCGATATTTCGGAAACCTGATATTTTCATAATACTCATTTCACACAGCATTTTAGTCATCGTGGGGACCTCTGAAAACTTGTACACAGTCAGGATGATGTCAGCTTAAATAAAATAAGGGGACACTTATAGACTTTGGTGAACGCCAGGATCAGCAGACACAGTAACTTACACAGTCAACACGTTGATGATGGAGTTTTACAAATTCATGCGACGTTGGTCTAACAAATTCAAGACATCTTTAGTCACCGTGGGACTTCACACCATTTCCAAGGGCAGTGAAACCATACATCCATAATACACCATGACAACCAACACCATGAAACATGATTGATATTATTTTGGGATGACTGTGATATTATGCCTGATTTTCAAACATAAAAGAGCTATTTTAGAAGTTAGACATTACTAATTTCTATATAATTCACACATCTTTTAAATAAATATAACGACTTAGTATTTACTTGTTTGATTGATAAATTTAAATTAATTTAATTAATTATTTTATAATAATAATTCTTCGGTTTATGAATATGTTCGCAGGATTAATTTTGAATGCGATTGTCAACGATATATCCAGATGTTTGGCAGCGATGGTTAATAAATTTCACTGATTGAACTAATTTGAAATGATGAATTAATTATGATGAATTATTATAATGGTAATAATATCCAATTTGATTAAGCAGAAGTGATATTCATAATTATTGATTGATGGTTATCAACATTCATAATTGCATTTGTATAGCAATGTATGACACCGATGTGAAGCACTATTGCAGATTATAGTGTAATTTATAATAATAATTTAAGGGTTTTCAACTAATTGAGTATTGGAAGATTCTGAATTATTGATTTGATTGATTTTTCGAGTTATATCAAGCACTTTCAGTTATGATATTTTTACACAGCAGCCCATACATGAAAGCATGTAATTTGAATTATGATAAGTGGTCTCATAGCGGCAACATTTCAATGTGAGTCTGGTGGCCCATTCAATAATAATGATATGAATATTTCACATTTTTAGGAGTGATAATAAGTATTTCACAAATGATTTTTGTGAATAGGAGAATTCAAGGATGTGTCTGTGAACACAATCCTGAGATGATAATTGCGTTATGCATATTTTATGATTACGACGATTAATAATAATGATGTATTAAAGGCTGTAAGCCAATTGTTATTGATACACCGGTAAGAGCTTAAAGAGATATTAATAATAATAACTAAGAATCTAGCCAATCTGATCAACTCTTCGAAAGGAACATAATTAAATGATGTGATCTATAACCAATTAATTTAATGAATGAACTTGCTATATTATTTAATTAATTAATCAATTCATCACGCTTATATATAAATAAAATTTATGGATGATATTATAATAATTTATGGATTATGATTATAATTTGGAACTGAATACTGGAATTTGACAACGATTAGCAGATTGATGTAATATAATTGGAGATTAGAGTAATATAATTTATGAACATTTGAATTATATGAGAGAAATTTGACATTATTTGAATGGTATTCTACCATAATGTCGAATGCTAACTGTAAATATTTTGCTACTTATTTATTTTTCTATATTTAAATTTGTGATTTATAAACAATAAATAATCTTCTCGGGAATTGTTTTATTTATTTTTCAACATCTGTGAATTTACTCGTGTGATTAAATAGATTTGTTGAAGGGAATGTGAAAATATGATATACAAATCCTTTTGTTTTTTTCAAAGCTGAACCAGTGATAGTGAAGTGAGACGGTTTTTATTTAGTAATTCATCTGAACCAACGGATATTGGAGCTTCATCCTGATTGAATGATACTGTCCTATGTTATTTGGAGATATATATCTGAGATAACCTTTCTCACCTATCCCGTAAATCGCCCTGAGATACTAGATCTCTTGCCTGCCCGTGTTTGCAGTTGATTTTTGTATAGTTTTTCCGTATATATATTTCAGGGACTCCTAAATTTATTTCTGACAACCATGTACCATTTCTTGGACATCTCGTATGATTTCCGGGCCGACGTGAAGTCAGGGAAACGGGTAGAATAGTTTTCCATTGCTTTCCTCAGAGAGAGGCTTGAAACTGCAGCTTAAGCTAGGAGAAAATATCTCGAACGCTAGAACACACTTTCAAAGGACATGAGAGAATGCACGAAAAGAGAGAAAGCACAATAGTATAGGTTTACACGGAAGAAAGAATTGATGGAAAGAAAAAATCAAAGAAAACCCAGAGTTGGCGCAAGAATACTTAACGATGAAACGTATATTTAGAAGGAATATACAAAAGGTAAATGTTTATGCATGATATAACCTACTAGCATATAATTGTATTCTATTGTTTTCATAACCTCGAGGTAGCGGCTGTATAAAAGTTCTAAATTAAGTTTTTATTTTTGTGTCCTAATGTAGCGATGAATGAAATCGTTTGTATAATGAACCAACACAATAATCGTCATCTACTGGTACATAACTCTGTGACATACATCTAGAACAATCCATGCGATCATGTGAAATAATCCACCGGTACTCAAAATCTACGAATCTATTACTGCAATCAAACTGCAATTTTGTATGTTGATACAGACCATTAACTTTAGTTCAACTATGTGACTATTTATAACCTGATGAGCTCAAAACACACACGGCGACAACATAAAATTTAAATATTTCAATGGATTTTTCTCGCTACTTAATCATCCGAGTGCTGTCAAACTTGGCACGTGTTTAGGAACATGTACTGAAACTGTTCGACAGGCCTCCTCTTGCTTTTGTAGCGAGTTCCATTTTATCCACTGGTCGCGAGGGAGCTGCAAACCCCTCCCCGCGTCCAGCACATTCCTTCGCTAGTGTCATTGTGCTCAAGTCGACCCGGTAGGAGGGAACGAACAGACCAACCGAGATGCGGTCTCCGGGAACATTATATCGAATCAGTGACAGTGTGTTAAATGTATCAACATATCATGTATCAATGTATCATAACTGTGAATACGTGAAAAATATAGTCTGGTGGACTGTAAGTTATCGCACTGGGGATTTCAAATCAGCCCGGTATATTTTCATACATTTTCACATAAAAAATTAAAGCAGTGGAAAGCAGTTGAAGATCAATTACAAGGATTCCATGGCATCCTACCTGTTCACTGTTGCTGTCACTGTCAATTTCATTCAAAGATTCACTGTCACATTTGTTACTTACACTGAGGTCAGTGAATAGCTTTCTTCTTGATTTACTGCTCACTGGAGTTGATTTTGATTCACTACAAAGAGGTGTCTCCAATAACCTCACACTCACATTAGGCCTACTACCTTCAGCAGAACTATTATCCACAGACAGCGTAATATTACTGTTATTCTCTTTAGGTCTCCTTCCAGGGTCTCCACGGTGTTTCTTGAACAATCAATCTGAGCCAGGCATTCTACAAAAATACTTCTTTACTTTCCACAACAAAACGTGATCAAAAGCAGAATCAAAACAACAGCCATGACACTAAAACAAGACGAGCGTCACCCGCCAAGCCACAACACTTCTACCAACGCGAGTACATGCCGCGAATTTCAAAATTTAAAAAATTGCAGCAAATATACATCAGTTGTACAAAAAGGGGGCATACCCTCAGTTGTATGGGTGACATTCAAATGTCAGTTGAGGCCTTAAGGGATGACTTGTACAAAATAAACAAGCAGCATATTATAATGTCAGGTATAAACTATCAAAAAACATAAAAAAAGAAAAAAGTGTATTTTGGACATTTAAAGGTGTACCAACTCCCTCCCCTTAATGTACTGATGTCTAACGTAAATCGATATTTTGAGAACTACATAATCGTGGTTGCGCAAAATGTTTATAATAGCGTTTTTATTTCGTGTGTACTAATCAAGCAACACAAATGTAGGTTGGTATAATGAACTATCATTAGAATATGCATCTGCTTTCGTATAATTCAATAGCCTATATATATATAAGAAACAATCCAACAAGGAGTCTACACTATATATTTCACCAGTTCACAATATCACCAAACTATTTAGCCAATGAAACAGATTCTCTTATGGTGATAGAGGACTATTAACTAAGTACACAAATGTGACTTTCAAAATCTTCAATACCACAAAAACGACATGGCGGCGAAATATTTCAAATAAATTTTCTTACGATCTAATCACCTGAGAGCAATGAAACTAAGAACAGCAAATCATTTCTCAGAGCTTAGTATAGTAAGATATCAATTTTTTTTAAATGCGAGATGTCATCAGTTCAAAATTTTAAATTCGTATATTATTATTTCTCGTATCTTATTCAAGTAATTTAAAAGATGGTTTGTATGATAGGCTATTATAATAATCATAATTCAATGGCACTAAATTCTGTAGCTTACTTGACGTAAATCATAGAAGCCACGCATTTGACAATTTTTTAATTCAACTCCCCTGACTCGTTGCAGAAAGATTCCATCAGGCGGGAGGTGTCATAATCACCAATACTGAAAATTATATACTCTAGGACGTAATTTCTCAATGTTGCGGTGTTGGTTGATCATAGGGCGTGTAGCAAAATCAATTTAGTAGAACATTCCTTTAGTAGCCGGGAGCGTTTTGAATGGAAAAGACCAGTAGGATATAAGTAAATTGGCTGTTTAGTTCTTCATGGAACTACTTGTTTTTGTGGAATTATGTTCGTACGTACAAATGTTATTATAGGGGATGTACAAATTGGCTACCCAAGTGGTAGACAGACAGACAGATGGGCGCGCGAAGACTGGTTGATTGATTTTATAATCGTACCTTCCCATCACATATGTTTTAATGTTAGAAATAGGATGGAAATAACCAGAAAGTAAATTCCTGCGATGTATAAATGACAAATATGTCTCAGGAATTAGCTCTAGGCTCCAGAATTTTACTAGGGTAAATAAGAGAAAACTATTTATTGAGAGGATCCGATATGAACGGAATGTACCATAGTTATGCTTCATAATAACCATGGCCCGAGAGAAACATGTTAATGTAATAATTAACCTCACCATGCTCCCTCGACAACCATGGCTTCAGTTGCTTGATGAGCCTAGCGGTCCACCTGCCACGATGTTCACGTTCCCATTCTTCCTGCCATTCCAGAGGAGATCTGTCTCTTTCCTCCCTCTTCACGCGTATCTTAGGATGCTCTTCTTCCGGCAAGTATATACGGCGCCTTTCTTTGGCCAGGATGTAAATGGGTATCACCCCAGCTATTACTAGCACTGCCGGTCCAGACACTGTACGGTAGGCAGAAGTTATTCTGAGGGCAGCTCTTCTGTGAACAGAGGTTATCCGCTTCTTATACATCTCAGAGCCAAGAGATACTGACGAAATCTCTGCACCGTACGGAATGACTGATTCCGCCACTCTCATCTGCAATTTCCTCTCCAAGGATGAAGGGCCGTAAATATTAGCCATGAGTCGCGACAGGTTGTTAACAAAGCTTGCAGCCCTATCATCAATCTTGCTGATATGATTCCAGAATGTTAACTTGCTGTCAATCATAACAGCCAAGTATGGTACAACTCAGGGGCAGATGGCCTCGTAGTTCCGCCCCTTAAAACAACAATAACTAACTAACTAACTTGGTACTGTACCCGTAAATCCGGAAAGTAGCCTGTTGGATTATCCATTGCCCCAGCTGGATCGCCTATTTCTAACAGAACCGGCAAATTACTACATTAGAAATCGCTCCAACATGGTCTTTAGGGATTTACATACAGCAGTTACAAGAATATTGTGAATAATCAACAAACAACACGGGGCACACTTACCTTTACTTACGTGTCTCGGGGACTGGGAACTCAGCTTCGCCTACAATACATCCACAATAATCTAATCCTTATATTTAAAATGAATCACACGTCAACGACAGCAGATAACGAACTGAATTCATTTATTAACAAGGGTAAACTAATCTAATATAAACAAAATAACAATAAACTAATCTAACAACAACAACAACAAAAACATACAATCATACACACTTCTCTTCTACAACACATCTTACTACATTGCTGTGTAAAAATATCAGCATAAAAGCCTTGGCATAACTAGGCCTACAATACGTAAAGAAAAACGTTTAACAGAGGCTCTTACATTCATGGCATTCCTGAAAACTGGCTACCTTCATTGGCACGCGTCTGGAAACGCACGTACATTCGCTTGCTTCATCAATGAGCGCTAGCACAGCGTTGCGCTCAGAACTATTTACATTTTATACAAGGCTGTGAGTCGCCACCTGTTCACATTATGTCACACCAAGCTCTCCACTCCTAACGGTGAATCATTCTGTCTGGCTTGTATAGAGACTGCCTTGTGTGCGTTTAAAATACACGTACAAAATTAACATTCAGATCTTACAAAAATGCTCATAACTTCTATATTCCTTTAACAATCATTCTGAAATCTTCATACAATTTTTCATTCGCACCCCGGAAGTGATCTAGACCAATTCGGTTCAACATTCACTCTTATACAATGGGCAATCATCCATACAAAAACATCCGCTCACAAAGCACACGCTATTCCAAAACATTCGATTAATAAATCCTACTAACACATTATTTAAATAATTAAATCATTTCCGAAAAGTATTTACAAGTAATTTTTTCATAATAATAGACAATATTTAAAGTTGTTAACACGGTTCTTTCGCGATTCTGGATTCTCAGTTACTATATAACTCTCAATTAATTATTTACACTGCTTTTCCACATAAACATTTTCTAACACTCAGTAGTTTTCATATACTGTTCACACATCGTTTTATATAGGTTTCATTACATTGTCGGTCTAATACAGTCGACTGACAAAGGTTAACTGTACGTAATTACATAACTTCGGGTTTAATAAAATATAATAATGGTATCATTGACATGAGTAGACAATCGTTCACTAATTGCATTCCGCTAAAACCCGTCTATCAACACAGCTAAAACGTTACTTCACATGAACTGGACTACTTGTATACAACGACTCTTATCATGATCCAATGCCTTTCTCATCAAAGAACAATAATTTCATTGACTTCCCTTAAAATGCGGAACTTCCTTCGCACGAGCGCTCCATAGCTCTACAAATCCTCATATAACAGTATATATGGCATAAACAATTATCATCCACTATGTTAAAAAACAATAGCCAAAAACGGATTAATTGTTATTAACATTTCTTCTGTAGGAACTTTTCTCAAATAACGGCATGACCCTCAGTATCGTTTCACATGACTACTGATCTAAAATTATACATCCTTAAGTTCTTCAAACGAAACTTCCAATCGTAATGAACGATCTAAGACTGTCGTGATTGACCTCCTAAAGTTTATAACACAAAAAGATAATTAACTCTTAACTCGTCTGTCGCAAATACATGTAATAAAAATAATACTCCTGTCTCATCTCACTTATCAAGCTTTAAATTGTGTATCGTTGTAATATCAGGGCTACCTAATGACGTGATATTACACAAATAGTGTAAAATAACACATGTTATTTATAGTGTCAAATAGAATTCAATCTTGACCGGGATAAACTAGCTTTGAATTCCTAGCCAAAGATTTGTACAATCTTCTATCAAAAGATATTTCCTCTAACATATTAAATGGACAAAGCTCTCAGCTTTACAAATAATAAAAAAGGTTTGTCAACGTCGTAATGTTTTTCCACTCTACACCAAGAATGTCTATAGGGATTAAGACTTCGGTCTTATCAAACGACTAGTATTTCCCAGATCGTCGAATGTTTATGTACAATAATGACATGACAATATCATTCGATGTTTCTTCTGTTCTTGAACTTTGATGTTGTTACATTAAAGTGCTCAAATTAAATTTAAAAGAATTTAATTTGCAGCTATGACACAATGTCTGAATACATGGTTTAACAAAAAATTATTAAGATTCGATTGTCGAAACGACTCGTCTTCTATGAGGCAATCTGATTCCTCAAACAAAAAATTTATTGTCAGTTCAACAACTGATCCGTAGAATAAAATTGAAAAAGAGATGAAAAGCAATCATCTCCTAAACAATCTTGAAGCATGAAAATCTTAGCTTACTTCTGAAGTGTAAAATACAAGATAACACTGAATTACATGAAATGTGAAAAATATGGAGTAAGAACGACGGCTCAGAATGTGACTACTGAAGCTCTATACTATAAGTAAATGACACAGCTACCTTATTTGGACGAAAACTTGAAGATCTAGGTAAGTATTCACACAATACTATAGATGTTTCCTCAGTTCAAGATACTGAGATGGATCTGCATTCGAACCTCGGATCTGCGACCTCAGAGATAGGAAAACGTTCCCTCTCCGGAATTCACCAACATTCGCCTGGACTCGAACGACATCCTTCTAGCGAATTCTTCTGTTGTTGTTGTTGGGCTACCCTAGCATCTTGACAAATCTCTTCTGTAGAATCTTCATTCTCCGTCGCAAATATATGAGGAGTGGAAATGCTAAAGGTGCTATGTGCCAGAAGATGCGGCAGATGGCTGTGGCACGTAGATCCATTAGCAGAGCAGGCCTGTCTGCACATAGGACTAGCGCATTCTGTTAGGGACTGTAGCAACTAATAGGAACAATTGGGGCACTTGAATCCCTTAGCAGCGCACTGGCGCGAGGACTTAAGATTGGTTAGCAGTGAAAATACACGAAAGTTAAAAAATGGCACTTAGATCGTTTAGCATTTCCACTCCTCATATATCATCCTCATCATTAGAAAATAATTTAGAGAAAGATTCATATAAATGGTGAATGAAATATTTCTATTGCTAATTGATGTTACATTAGTGTTCGTAGACTGACGAAAATGTTCAAGATGGACTGTACACTACGTCTGTATTCAAGAATACGTTGTCTAACGAAGTTCCATTGTTGTATCTTAACTTCTGTTATCGAATGTGTCTCTGGCGCATAACTATTTAGTTCATCATATCAACAATGCTAATTATGTCGAAAGAAACTAATTGAAGAATAATGATAGTCATTATGATAATGTTTATTTGCTGCGCCAATGTTAAAAGTTCTCCTCTACTGTTCACTTGAACTGCGTTCGCCAACTTCACGTTGCAACTAAAATGATATTCAGCTTTATTTCCAACACATTTGAAAAACTTTTCTAAGATTATACTGTCGAAATGGTAAATCTTAGAACGCTCGACTTTCAGCAGAATGTAATATTTGACCTGTTCTTTCTCTATAATCAGTTAGTTGAACTCTAATCTCAATTATATAAGAGATATTCTATTTTCAATGTTCCTCACAACTTCACTTAAAATGGGAGTGCGGTAATCTCCAACGTTCTACACTGCTAACCTAGCGTCTCCACGAGTCGACAGTCGTCGCACTCGGACAAAGCTTTGGGATCTCCGTTAACCCAATAAAACACTTCCTCACTCTTCAAACGCTACTGGATTAAGAACCTCGATCCTTGGATCTCCCCCTCCAAATAGAAATTTTTGGCGGCCATATCAATCTCCCACCTTAATTTTAGCGCGTAGATTACTAATGCTTATTACTGCGTAGATTAACCGATCTGCGGTTTTTAAAGTATCAGACATAATTTCTTTTAATATTCTCTTTATTACCAAATAAGGAAATCTTCTTCTAAGGGCTTAAATGTATAATTTCACCAAATTATGTAGTTGAAGTTGATCCCGTCTTCAATAAGACCTCTTCTCATTGGCTCTGGGCTGGGATCCAATACCATAATTTTTAACAATATTTATAATATTAATTTTAAACTCACTGTTGCTATGCCAATTTCAGCCTTCTAGAAGCGTCTATTGCGCAATATGTCACGTGATCGGGCTCTCCCACGTCCTCGAACTTGTAACACTACCCTCCTGTGTCACACTTCCAGAATTTATATTTGCTGGTTAAATTTTATCATGGGGACGGAAAATACTCTCATTTTGACCCAGAATAATTCAATTTTCGGGGGCAGTACAACTCTTGGAACTCTCTTCTTAGTAGCAGGGACTAGTTCAGATTTATGAACTGATGGTTGGAGACCATGTTCGTTCATCCAGGTGGAAACTCTCCGCATTACCTGATTATGTTTACGCTACAGACCTTCCATGGAGCACTCCATAATGAGCACAACAAGATCATCAGAATATCCCACCATAGAAGTGTCCTCTGGCATTTCCATACGTAAAATGCTGTCATAATTTACGTTCCATTAATCAGGACCTAATACGGAGCCTTGAGCCGCCCTTGCTGTTACCTTGCGATACTCGACTCCTTCATCTGTGTCATACTGTATCCAACGATCACATAGATAATTCCTCAGTACAGATGCCAGGTAGCGAGGAATGTTAAATGTTGTTTCAAGTGCAACTATTATGTCAATCAATCGGGCAGAATTGAAGGCATTTTTCACATCTAGAGTAACCAGTAAGAACATTTTCCTAGAGAAGTGGTTTCCATGCTCAGTGGATCTGACAGCCATCACCACTTCTTCAATGATGCTGATATTGTACTTACTCTTCTCAAAACCGCATTGTTTGGGATACAGACCTCCTGCAGCAACAATCGCGGCCTGAAGCCTTCCTTTGATCATCTTCTCAAACAGTTTGCCAGCCATGTCCAACATGCATAGAGGTCTCTGACCTGAAGCAGTAGTGAGATCTCCTTTGCCTACGGGCATGATCACAAACCTGGCCACTTTCCACGGGGTCGCAAAAACTCCCTGTAGTAAACAACAATTATACATGTTCAGCAAAACATCTGGTTCCTCTTCGGATATCACCTTTAACACTTCAGCGGGAATTCCATCCGGCCATAGTGTCTTCATTATCTGAGAAGATCGTGCTGTAGTTTTTAATTCCTCTCTAGGAATAGCGGAATATGCATTGCCAGGAACACTCTCTGGATTGTTAGGAAATAGCTTATCTATAATAGCTTCCTTCTGGGATGCCGCCAGAGCAGCCTAATGCTACCCAGCTTCTTATTGACAACTTAGTAGTCCAGACCCCATGGGTCCTGATCTAGATCGTTAATGAGCTCGTTCCATTTATGTGCCTTACATTGAGCAATGGCCCGTTTGAGAGCCCTCCTCTGCACTCTTTTATCGCAATTACAAAGTCTAACGAATCTCTGCAGAGGCTTCCAGCCCTTCTTTATCGAAAACACAATCGTCGAGCCTCTGCTATTTCAACATTCAACCAATAGGCTGGTTGGTTCGGCAAAAATCTTCATTTTGGGTATGGATGCTCCGCATGCTTCAACAATGAGATTAATGGTCGACCTAACCAGGGTCTCAGCAGAACCCGCGGGGCTATGTTGATACAAATTCTCCAGAACTTGTTTCCCCTGTGCTATTTCTGCAAGAAGTGTTCTACCATCCATGTGATCAGCTTTCCAACTAGACGGTATCAGAATTTCATGGACTAGCCTTCCTCGAGACCGTGTATTAAAAAGAACGTATCTATGATCACTGTTGTTATAATCTAGCTCTACATGCCAGTCTGCAATGTAAGCAGAAAGATCTGCAGAGACAAATGTTAGGTCTGGTGTGGTTCCGTTTTGCCCAGGCCGACAAAATGTTGGAACATCACCGCTATTTAACACCACTAAGTCTAACCTAGCAGCCATCTCCAAAATGCTATGGTCTCTCCCGTTTGTATGAGCCAAGCCCCACTCAACTGCTCGGCCGTTGAGATCACCGGCCAGCACAATACCCCCAGTTACTGTACCTAGGAAATCCTCAAGGGCACATAGTCGGGTCTCAAACTGCCGAATTGATTTATTGCTGACATAAGAATTATTATTTCTGCTCTTAACCCAGACAAAGCCATTTCCAGCACCAAACTTATCAATAAAAATTCTGCGGGGATCCGCTACCCATACAGCAGCCATCCCACTTTCATCAGAGTATCAAGATGGAATATCCATGTTCTCATACTGCAAATAATAATTAGAATAATAATAATAATAATAATAAAAAAAGATTTATGATGATCATAATAGTAATAATGATAATAATAATCTACTTGAGGTGAAGGCATTACACGTCAACCCTTTCTTCTGTAGTTCTATCGGTCGGATTTAAATTCTTTCATGTCGTTCGAAAGCCCTCGTGGCTCAGCGGCTAGCATTCTTGGCTGTCTTTACTATTACTCCAGATGTCCGGTTTCGATTTCCGGCTCAGCCATGAAATTTTATTCTGGTGTGAGGGCTGGAACGGGGTACACTCAGCCTCGTGAGGCAAAGTTGATATGAGATACACTTTTTCTCACCTTAGCCATTTTGGATGTGGTTTTCCGGGTTTTCCTGCTTCTACTGCTTCTTATTCGAGAGATTGAAAAGACGATTTGTGTAATGAACTGTTCTAAGAATCATTGTCTAATAGCACTGATGTCTGTAGCGTATGTTTCATACACTACAGAAGCCGTGCATGACTTTTCTGTGAAAGACCATGATTTTAACTAAAAATCACACACACATAATTACAACAAGTATACCTTATATACGGAGCCTCCGAGGCTTAGGCGGCAGCACGCCGGCCCCTCACCGCTGGGTCCGTGGTTCAAATCCCGGTCACTCCATGTGAGATCTGTGCTGGACATAACGGAGGCAGACAGGTTTTTCTCCGGGTACTCCGGTTTTCCCTGTCAAAATTTCATTCTAGCAGCACTCTCCACATTCTTTCATTTCATCTGTCATTCATTCACTCATTGCCCCGGAGGAGTGCGACAGGCTTCGGCAGCCGGCACAGTTCATATCCTCGCCGCTAGATGGGGACTTCATTCATTCTATTCCTGATCCGGTCGGAGACTGGAAGCAGGCTGTGGATTTTCATACTTTATATACGCTTGAAATTCACTTCACAACTGGACAGAACCTCGTATAACAATAAAATGGAAATGAAAAATCAATATGTCAAATATTTCAATATTTAGCCTACTTTCTCATTCTTAAGGAATTTAGTTTCTGGGAGGGCAGGGGGATTTTTAGGTACACATATCTTTGAAACTTATCAATAAAAGCCATTAATTTTGAACACTGTACAAATCATGTATGTCTGCATAAAGCAGAATATTATGGAGAACATACAGTACATGAATATATGTATTAGCAGCATTAATTAAAAATTGTATAGAGCAATTTATTGTTGGGCATAACTTTAGTCAAGCCCTTATTTTTTAAGACAGGTCAATGATTGTAGTCTACTTTTCTTTAATTATCATACTGATCCTATGTACAGATTTTGCAGCCCTCCGGTGTTAGTAGTTTTTAATCTAATAAATTAAATATGTCAAGGAAAACCTTTGGGAAGCTGGACTTAAACTGGAAAATTTAACATTGCTTTTAAATAAGGTTGTGGTCCAACCTGATGTGTTTAATGCATTCCAGCCACATAATCATCTTTGTTCAGAAGTTCTCCATCCTATTTCTTCCTCATTGTGTTTCTTTTTCTGTTTTTGCCTCTTTGGAACCCTCCTTGTACATTTTCTGTCCTTCATTAACTCTTCTTCTGTCAATAGCAGAGAGTGCATACGTCATGGTGTAACATACCCTTTGCCTATACACCTCATACCATTATAAATCCTCCCTTACTGCTGTGATAGATCCTGATTCCTCATGACCACAGACACTGGTAAAAATACCAGGTTTGAGTCTAAACCAATTCGACTATTTGTATTTTCTAGCAATTCAATGCTTCTTTCACTGTAACTATATTTACATTGTACACATTTCTGTAATTAAATTGCAGACAACACTGAGATCAATTATTACACAGCCAGAATTATTGTTTGGGATCTTTCCTTCACTGAAGTTATTACTGTTTGAATCTCCCTTTTCGAAGGACTTGATTTCACTCTATCCTCAATCTCACTAGGAGCAGTACTGTTATTGATCAGTGTATTTCGCATTCTTAGTATAAATTAATTTCTAAAGAATTTGTGCCTACCAGTACTAAATTTCATAATGCTGGAACTGGGCATATCTAAGGAAACACTCTCACTGATTTTATATACTAAATAATTTGTTATTTATTTATGTATTTTGCAGTGGCGAAGATAGGGCTCGTGGCCCTCTCTTACACTTAACCACATAGTTATAATAAAATAAACAAATACTACCATTGAATAAGATACGTAAACTAGAAATTAAGTTAGAATAATACAGGACATAAAAAATAAAGATAGCAATGCACATCAAACAAAGAAACATATAAAATTGTTACCTGAAACAATAATAATAATAATAATAATAATAATAATAATACAAAGTTATTTATATACCATAATGGCTCAATCATGCTGTCTATCATCCATCACCAGTCACACAAAACAGTCAGCGGTGTTCAGAAGGAAATCTCTGCAAGCAGTCTTAAAATTTGTGTAGGTCTTGCATTTCCTTACGTCAGCTGGGAGTGTATTCCAAAGTCGCGACCCAGTCAAAACGAAGGATTTATTGTACTTGGAAGAGTGGTTAACGGGAATAGCGAGGGAAGAGCCAGATCTAGTATTAATATTATGAAATGAGGACAGGAAATGACATTTCGAAGAAATATACAGTGGGAGATTTTCGTCTATACCGACGTCAAAATATGAAAATTTCGACGCCCTTCAGGTTTCAGCCAAGAAAGAGCTGTGTAGCTAGGGGTTACGTGAGAATCGTAATTCAAGTTGAAAGCAAACCGAAGACTAGAATTCAATGCTCGTTGCAGTTTTTTAGTTTGTTCGCTAGTTGCATCAACAAGGACCACGTCGCATTAGTCAAGTATTGGTAGTATCAAAGTCTCAATAAGTTTTATCCTCACGTCTTGTGGTAAAATGTCCTTATGCCGTTTGAGTGGGTGTAGCGTCGCGTACATCTTCCTGCAAGTATTACTTACATGTGCAGACCAGTCAAGAGTTTCAGTCCGAGTCATACCGAGGTTTTTCACTGTTTTACTAAACGGGATTACGGTTGCATTTAAAGTCACAGGAGGGGTAGTGTAGTTTTTATACATGGAATTCAATAATCCCTGCGTGCCGATTATAATAACTTGGGTATTTTTGGGGTTGAGAAGGAGAGCGTTATCACTAGCATACACGCTGGGTTGTTGCAGGTCGGTGTTTACATCGCGTTCGCTATATCTTTGATACCAACGTGACAGTAAATTTGGAGGTCATCCGCATAAAGATGATATCTATTATATTTTATTACTGAGGAGATGTCATTAATATAAAGGACAAACAAAAGAGGACCAAGAACGGAACCCTGGGGGGTTCCTGCCTTCCTGAGTCGCCACTGTGAAGCAGTATCTTGTGTTATTACACGTTGCATGCGATCTGTAAGATATGCGGTGAAAAATTTTAAAGCCTCATTACCGAAAAGGCATGCATGTTTCTTCAACAATGTCTGGATATGTATCGTGTCAAAATCCCTACTGAAGTCAAGGAGTGTGAGTATTGTCACTTGTCTTTCGTCCATTGCTTGTCTGATGGCATCAGTCACTTTTAGTAAAGCAGTTGCTGTGCTATGGCCCTTCTCGAATCCAGATTTAAGTGGATCCAGAAGAGAGTGAGCGTGCAGGTATTCCAGTATTTGAGTATGTACCAACCATTCTAACGATTTGGAAAGAGCGGGGAGAATAGAAATTTGACGGTAATCGGATAGAAGTTTAGAGCCTGGGTTCTTGGGAAGTGGGATTGCATTAGCGTACTTCCAAATTGCAGATAATGTGCCGTTTTTGAGACCGTGATTAAAAATATGGGTGAGAATGGGTAGAATAGTGCCAATAATATTATGTATGAAAGTTATAGGAATATCGTCGACACCACTAGCTTTCGATTTAATAGAATACAAGACTTTCTTAACTTCATTAGTGCTGACAGTACGAAAAGCAAAGCATGGGCGACTTTGTGGGACAAATTATGGGTCATTATTTACATGAGGTATGTTAAGCGGATTAGACTGAACTCTCTCTTCCGTGAAATACGCATTTAAATCAAGTGGAATGTCAGGTACCTGAAGCTGTGCCCGTGTTTTGCCTATGCCCATGGCTCGGAGATGCCTCCAAGCACTAGCCATATTTAGATTCTTTGTTGATTCACGAACATATTTAAACTTAAGATTACGGATGATTTGTTTAGTTCTATTCCTCATTATTCTATAATTTTCATAGTCACTTGGGTCTTGGGTACGTTTGTAATGTCGGTAGAGTGTATCACGTTGAGACATCATATGCTTAACATCAGAGGTTAACCATGGATTAGGTTTGCGTGATATTCTTATCTGTCTTTTGGGTGCATGTTTGTTGTATAGACTGTGTATTATCGAATTAAATTTATTTATTTTTGCATCAATGTCTTTCAGATTTAAAATGTCATTCCACGGAAGAATGTAGGCATCGTACCTTAATTCATACATATCGATATCTTTCATATTCCTGCACGTTATATACCTAGGTTTATATTTTGGAACGCGTAGTGAGTAAGCGAGAAATATAAGATCGTGGGTGGACACGGCCGGTACTGAAATCTGTCCGTGAGTTACCACTTTCTGAGGGTACATATTGAAAATATTCAAGCATACTTTTTGACATAGGTTTAATAGCCTAAGTGTAATGGATGTGATGAACATCGCTTGACGATCGAAACTGGTCATCCAAGTGTATTTATTAATCTCATGAAATTTGTTTTCAGGATTAGGGAATAACCCATCACAATTGGTTACAATCGTGTTGAGCGACTGAAAACCATCACATTTTGAGTGTAATATCATTTATATACTGATACGAAGACTAATCTCATGTGGCATGTGTTTAAATCAATGCAAACAAAGCGGTGAACGTTCACCTACCATATTTCAATTACTACCGGTATTATATTTCTGCACAATGGCTATTCAGATATCAACCCAAATTGTGGTAATGCAGTTATCAACATAATATATATCAGCGTGTTGATAAGGGAAGTGGGCAGCCCTTCATGAACCATCTGTTAACAATCCCTTTACTTCCAAGTAGGAATTTAAAACTCAATTTCTCGCAACAGCTCTGATCTTCCCCTAAGGGGCTGTTTTCAATCCCTGGATAAAAGTGATGGGCATCCACTCCTCGAGTAACTTTGCACATCACGTTTATACCTCCAGGATTTGAAACGTGTTTTTCAATGCAAAGTTATTCGGCGTGCTACTACTTGACGGAATTATCAACGGTACGGTAGTAGTACGTGTTATGTGATTGGTCGCAAGAACATCAATAAAATTTACTCGTATCTTAGTGTAGGTGAAATGAAACCACAAAAATTGTCGGTCAATGTTTTGGAAAACCAAATAAGCTGGATTCCCCATCGCAACACAGCCGATCACTCCACGCCGACCTCTCCGCCAAGGTCGTGGTATGTAGACCAGATTTTGAAGGTGAGTGATCTCCTCTCTCTGCCTGCCAATAGCAATTAAATACAGAAACCGAGCCATCACTTATGCTTTTCGGGTATGCCATGTTGCCGGAAATTTTGGAGCACAGAACTTCTTGTACGTGCCATTAAATCCTTCGGCATATAGTTGTCGTATTTAATCACCTTATTTGTTGAATATGTTTGCTTAGAAGACCATCGTCTAGCGCCAGATAAAAGGACTTCTTATATACAGACAACTGTTTTTTCAAAAAGTACTAACATTGTTATTGATCTTCAGTCGGTGATGAAAGAACTGGTGCAAAATGAGTGTCAAGCTCTCTTTAAGCTTAAAAGAAACTTAAAACTGCCTCTCATGGCAGGTTAGAGCTTGCACTTTAGAATGCATGGCCTACTTGGCCGTCATAGCGAAGAGATGGGGCATAGTTAACCCCGGAGAGCGTACAACAGAGGACTAACCTCTCACGTGGATTCCGAGCAGACGAAGAGCAGCGTGTAGTTTTGATGAGTAGAGGTGGTGAGTTAATATAGCCCAGAAATTGGTGACGTGATGAAGAGCTGGAGTAGCTCAGAAAGAACTGGAATCACGGCTGGTCAGCTAGCTGACACGTGCTTATATCCATGGGCTCCTACGACGTGACAGTCACCAGCTAATCCATGAAATACGGAAGGTATGATGTCAGGAAGAAGGTAGAAGTTGTCACCACCTTGAGGAAGATAGTGCCTGATCGCACGTGAAAGCTGGAACAGACTAACAACGAGTTTAAGTGACGTGCCCGTTGACAAATTGAGCTAAGCATACATTTAAAAAGTAGTAACTGCCTACACCTAGGTATTTGTCCGTAGTCACATCGAAGTAAAAATAATAGTGTTCAGTATCGTTTGCGGGATATGATTGCAGTGAATTACCAACATTCGGGATGCTAGCAGGGAAATATCGATCTTCCTGATAACAACCCTAGTTGGGCTGCATAAATCAATATTATTAGGGCCAGCTGATTCACCTGGTATAATAGGGAGAGATATATTATATACTTGGGAAAATAATTGAGTTACAGTTTACGAAAATTTAAACTTGCTTCAGGAACTGCTGTCAAAACAAAGGAAGAGGGTTAAAGTTACTTGACGGATTCAAGACCCAAGGGGGATCGCGAAAGCAATACAATAGCATCAACATTTCGCGAGATTAACAGTCAAGTAAAGCTACTAGCTTCTTATTGTGCCCGACTGATCCGAGATACCACAGGGCTGATGAACGTAATCAAGCACTGTGAGACCCCATCACGAACAAACATACAGGCATACCTCAGATGCATTAGGGTCTAGCTCGTGAAAGGAACTGTTATACTAGGGGCGTAGCAGGTTGAAAGGGTGGAGTTAAGACCTAGCCCAAAATTTAGTTCTTAAAGGGAATAGCAACTAACTACTGAACAGACGATTCATGTGATTAGGTAAAATGTGTCTTTGACGATTTATTGGTGTCAAAGATCCCTAAGCCTACTATTTATTGGGAAACAAGAAGTTACGCGTAACCAGTCAAAACACACCTGAAAAATAAACAACCCACGTTTATGCCCTGGGCATTCCCTCAAGTGTCCCATCGTGCGAGAAACAAATAAAAAGCCTAAGTAGATGACACGATTAAAATCCCCCAATTGGAATATAAGACGTAAGTGAAAAATAGTGTTTAATCACATTGACCCTAATCTTTGGCACCGTGATCATGGCTTAATCCGTCGAATTATACAACAATCGAACAAGATCCGATCAAACAAAAACGCACGCAATACGAATATCGCGCCGGTATGGTGGTGTCATCCCAAATCTTTATATTCAACGTTCAAATGCTCGCTGAACATCCTAACCTAATCTAATTCTCCCTGCAAAAATATCTAATCTAACGCAAATATAAACTTCTTCCCTATACAAAGTATTTATAAAATATATCATAGTCAGTCGTTTTTCTTCAAGATCAATTCATTAAATTGTATCAGCTCTGGTTATGTCTCATAATAAGATTTGCATATAACGATTTGCAAAGCTAAGCCTAGTCAGTTCATTTAATGGTTGTTTTAAATTTATGTCTGCTCTGATGATCAGGTTACATTTATTATTAATAACCTTCTTACTTATCTCTGATGCCAATTGTTTCTCTTTGCGTCTTGGTTTATAGAAAATCCTCATCTCATGTCCTTTTTAGATGTCGGTATATCTTGGTTCAATCCTTAACCTTGTTATTTATATTGTTGATTTATTTTAATAACATATCAATACCATTGGTGCACATTCATCTCATCACTACCTCTAATACATTTATAAACGCAATATTCATAATTTCACTATAATCATTTAAACATTTCAGCTAATGCATATTTTGAAATCACTCCATGTTATTCAAGACATGGTAACATAACTTGGCTTCTCGCAAAACCATTGTATCAGAAAATATTTCCGTTCTAGCATTGTTCGCTTTAAATAATGACCTGGGCTAACCTTGCAAATATCAAAGCTGGCTACTTGCATACAGCGCGGCTGTCCATCTTTCTCTCACCAACGTTTAAACTCGTACACAAATGTTTGGCACATAAAGTTGCTATTAATCCCTAGCCATCCTGAAAGCGATATCATCCATCTTGCCAGTTCTCCAAACAGAATATAACACACACTTGACTTTCAATTAATAATTCCACTCAATAAATTCTGACCAAAATATGGTGGTTCTGCAGAGTTATCAATTTTTCAGAGAAAAGGTAATAACTCAAAATTATTTGATTTATTAATTAATTGACTAACGTTGAATGACCATCAAAATTTTACACAATTAAATATGTGGGACTTCAGCTCCACCTTCCATCGTGAGTTTACGACTCTAGAAATCCTCTAACATCTCCACTGGTGTCAAAATTCTCCATGACAGCGTGGTTTGTTAGCTCTGATCCCCCATCCATGCGTTTAGTGCTCCTTTAGGTCAGCGTTGTGTACAGATCAAAATAGCAAATTTTCGAAGGTGCAAACTGCCATATTGCATGTTTCAACTTCAAAACTTTCACTATGACTAACTCAAAATTGGCAGATTAAATGTGAATAACTAGAATTCTAACATTGGCCGTATTGCGATAAATTTTCCGTAACTTTTATTAGATACGCGTCGCACACAATATGAATAATGCATACTTTCCTTGCTCATTTCTCAATAAGTATCCATATGAAAATGTTTGTCTCCAAAAACTGGGTAGTACGTCTACCCCAATTCAGAATACGAATGTGATGTTCTCAGCCCGGCACAGAACCGAGGACTGTTAAACTTCAACCAATTTCATTCTGAATAACTAGTATTATTACTATTCATAAGACTTGTATGGGTCACTGAGAAACTCAAATATTTCAATACACAAGTGGATTGCTTGCTCTTTCCTTGTCATGTTTGAATGGGACCCAAAACACTGGTTGCAGGGTTGTTTCTTGTTATACAAACCAAAATTTGATCAGGCTCCACGAAATAGTTTAAATAAAGTCTATCTGCTGCCACACAAATGCAAGGGCTGCTTGATCGTGCTCCTTTAGACAGTTTGGCATCCCTTATGGTCTATGCAATACATCGTTATATGAAGTATGTTTTAATGTCCAAGTATCCGTCAGATTGTCGAGTGCCATGACATCACTTATATTCGTGGGCGCAAATTTCGAACGTGTACACTATACTGTATTCACTTCAAAGATTTATTAATAAGTGCCATTTTGAATTTATTTAGTCGACGTACAGTACTGGTTCGATCTGCGAAAAGAATGCAATAACACAGTTTTCCCAAGTTTCAAAACTCTTGAGTGCATTGCGTGCCGCCCCAGTTTGTGGTGGTGGCACGCTTATATCTTACCTAGGAGACCCTGATTTGTATTGCCACCTCCGTCAGGAACTATATAAGTGACGTGAAGTCCAAAATGGCGTGAACTCATCTTAGTGACAACAATTGATAGCCGACAGAGAGCAACACTGGACAAGAAAGCCAAATAAACTTCTAAGGGGACACGTTAGACTGATAACTTTTCACCCAGTAATCTGCACGGTATATGGCTGAGAAGTGGTTGCTTTGCAAAGCCCTCAAAGGACTATTGGTTGGTTGTTTATATTTACCATTATTAAATGGTGAGCTACAGAATTTCATAGTCTCTATTGCGCCCGTTGACGCATGTTCACATTGGTATAATCGATCACAAGACCCTTGGAGAAATTGCTACTAGGCTAAAGTGCAGTCGAACACACCCTACAGGAAGCGGGAAGAATATTGAACAATATTGATTATAATTAAATTTTTATACACTTTCGATACCCCATAAATTGATTACGATTTATCTAATGTCATTCAGCATATTTAAGTTACGGTCCACATCGCAAAAACGAGAAACCGTAAATTTGTGTGGCTATCTTATGCTTTGAGCTGACGTCATGATGAGGAGACAGTACTACCAGTCGTACGTCCGAGCAGGACGGACGTGTCAGTGACACATAGGGATCAAACACGTGTTACTTGTGTTCCGAGTATAGAAAGTCTCTTGTGTAATGGAGAAATCCGTCAATAATATAGACACGAACAACCATCATTGCTAAATATGCAGTAGGTGTAATAGTGAAAGTTTTTTTTTTTTTTTAGCGTATGGCTTTTAGTGCCGGGAGTGTCCGAGGACATGTTCGGCTCGCCAGTTTTGTAGCTGCTTCGAGACGGACACCCAATGGGTGAGCTACAAGTACCGTTGGGGAGGAAAGTTGGAAGGGAAGGGCGAGGAGTTGGAAGGTAGCGGCTGTGGCCTATAGTGAGGGACCAACCCCGGCATTTGCCTGGAAGGAAGATGGGAAACCACAGAAGACCATCTTCAAGGTTGCCGGCGGGGGGATTCGAACCTCCTCGCCTCCCGGATGTGAGCGACTGCCATTAGTCATGCCGTAACCACCACGGCTAACTCACCCGGTAGTGAAAGATAATTTATATCCAACGAGTGTAATATTTTCACCAGATTTAGCAAAGAGGGGCAGCATGGTGAGCGCATTATTAGGCCGCATGCTTACATGCACGAGTGTATCATGAAAAGTGTGAATTTTCTAAAACTGTGTTATTTATAAACTATCTCATGTTTTGTCGAAGTGATGAATAATTATTTTTGATTTACTGTAAATAATTACTTCCGACCTAGTGCAAAGTTTGAGAGTGAGCGTTGCAAAAGTAATGATAACGCCAGTGGCGGTGTGTATGAGCAATTTTATTTTACCGCACCAATAGAAGCAGAGAGCGCAGTAATATCAGTATATTTAATACGAGTGAAAACCTTACCCCAACCTACAATATGGAACCAAACAACCGTCTACATCTAATGGATCATAACGACCACGCTATGGAGTTGGAGATGGAGCACTAAACCACATGCGTGGGGAACTAGCAACGGACGATGGTTGAAACCAAGGCAAGATGATCTAAGACCATTACGGAGACCGCTATAACATCTCACGGCGGGTCTCGAAGTCTTGACGCTGGACTCTGTAAGTCAGAATATGTTTCAGTAGCTATATTTAATGGGTTGGAAGAGTAGATTAGTCATAAATGGTTTCACTAAGTGCACAACACAGGCAGTATTAATATAAGCTCGCGTGTGGAAAGATTTAGTTCTGTTAAATTTATTTAACGCCAGAAAGGCAAAGTTACAAGGTCCATTTCGTATCATTTCCAATACAGTAACAGACTACTTTTATTTGACAGGCCGATGACATAAGAAACAATTTCTTAACAGGTGGTAAATGAAGGCCAAGGTAGCATGTATGCGAGCGCGCTATTCGTAGCACGATTCAAAGAATCTCAGGCAGTGCATTTAATAATCGAGAAGGCTGTGGCATTCCTAGCATTATATAATCTGATTGCAAGACCCGTTATTTATGTGTTTGGCAAATGAGCATCTGGAATCAAGCTTTATTTTGTTACGAGAATCTATAAGGACACTGAAAATTAACAGTATTTAGAAACCAGAGATCGTAGGTTCGACATTATTCTGGGAAGAGGCTACATGATAAATACATAATCTCACACACTATTTTGTATCAGAATCCTTTACGCTATTGAAGAGCATTCTTAACATATGTTTTCTACACACCTTATCTTTGTAATTGACGTTTAAAATATGAATAATTCAGTGAACCACACTAATTGTTAACTAATGTTATTATTGGTAATTTTATTGAAGTCTGTCGTAGAAGGTGGATGAATACCTCCGACGTGTTAATTAGATTATTTTATGGTAATTTATGCCAGCGGTAACGAGCTATTGAAGTTGTACCAGACCGATGAAGTAAGGATTGACGAATCAATGGTTTAAGAGAGACACTGGGTGTCTAATAATAATAAGGGTATGTGGAGACAAAGTGTGTCAATTAATGAAGTTATTCCTGAGTGGAATGTTATGAAGTTATTGAACATTAGTTGGATTTACACATCAAACCTGATTACACTAAACGTAATTAAAGGTCCATAAAACTGAACAAATACATTGTAAGGGATAAATAATTGTGTGTGAACTTAAATAATCAAATATAGGATTTTGTGAAACTAAACAAATCTTATAATTTCCCCCTTGAACCTAAATCTAAATTAATGCTAAAATAAAATATTTGCAGGAACAAAATACTACATTTAGTTGTTGTTGATTTATTTAGGATACATTTCGATACATTTTGATACCACTAGTCAACAACCAATTGATGATGTGAAAAATGAAGCACACACATCAGATTGGCAGCAATGTGAGTCGATGTAATTGTTTAATTACCATCGCGTTTGTAGGCTTTCCTATTTTATTATTGTCTTTACACATCATGACACTGTGACCATTTGTTACAAACAGTATCAGATCGAGTACGCAGGCAGTGCCAATTGCACAACAATAGGAGTGCTCGATTATTGTACATATATGTGTTGTACAAGCTTAATTCTTTTTATTCAGCAAAGTTGTGCACCTATTTAGAATATTTTCTTTGTAATAAACGCGTCCCGTTTATTAAGCAATGTTAGTTAGGACTAGATATACACGTAAATTTAAAGATAAATGTTGGAGATGGCACCATCCTAGCTTAGAACAAATTTCCCTTTGTTATTAAATGTAAATATTCCTAGTATTTGTAAACAAGTACATGTCTTGCTTTGCAGTAAATTCTTTTGATTTTGATCCTCCCGTAGTCATTTTCGATGTAATTGCCTAGGATCGATCTTACGTGCCATACTGTGAGCTTGTTTGTTTTCATTTAAATTTTGTATTAGGACCATGAGAGTAACATAGACTTGGATAGGACTTTTTTACATTTTCTTTCAGGGCAGAATAGTATCGGACTAGCCGTTTGCAACTCTCATGCTCTCAACTATTCTAAATAAAATTTATCCATGATTGTAACATAAGACTGGCCTCTATTTTCTTGCTTAGTTTTGACATCGATGCATTCCTCTGAGCTGGCTAAGAATCGAACGTCACCAATTCCTGATACGCCCGAGTGCAGAATTTTGTGCGAAACCAGCCTATGAATGTATCGTCCCCTACACTTGTGTGTTAACTGGAAGAGGGTTCCTGAAGGGTCATTTGAAACCGATGGCTCCCTGAAACCTTCGGCCAGCAGGCACACTATATTCAAGATAGCGGCATGCATTATATTCATTCTTGCAGTATTGTGACTTGTGCAACTGAGGCCTCTCGTGCAAGAATTGTCTCACTCAACTTCATCCTCAATGATAGGTTTTATAGCTTAAATACTGCGTATGACCACCATCTTGAAGGTATGAAATGTATGCACGTGTAATTTAAGTAGAGTGAATATCATATTCAATGACTATCATTTGACGATTTTCAAATTTTGAAATATTTTATGGTAAGTTTTCCAATTCAATATATTATAGTGTGTATTGAGGACAGAGTTTCACCGTAATATTTAGTCCAATATCCTAGTTACTTGTCAATCTATGATCTCTCATACTGTATAAGAGTTCACTGTCATCACGCATTGTGGTAATACACGTACGTTCTCCCAGATTGATGTCATAATCCTACATCAACATTATCTTCAAAATGATGAAACTAGGCCAAAAATTACCACACAAATGATATTGAATTTTACTGCATAACTGTAGAAATTACATTTTACAATAGGTAGGTGATTTTTTCATTACCAAACGTCTTGTTTCACTTATATATGCTTGGAATTGCTTTCTCAATTTTGTATGGAAACGTAGTATTCTGAAGTTCACATGGTGCATCTTTTTGCCTTAGACGTGTACATATTGTATATTGGTTAAGAGCTTACACAAGGACAAACACAATCAAAATGTGATTGCCTGCACATTGAACTGGCATTTGGTAGCCCTGCTGTTACTTCGTTGTCACCAGCAAAAGTTACTTTACCTTAGGGTTGTCCAGGAAGTTCGCTTACGTGAAGAGCCATTGCATGCTTTCAGAGGTCTTCCTAAATGCTGCACATGTCTCCCAGTATCACCGTAGCAAAAATGTTTATACTCTATTTCCAGGATTAAGGCTGACTTACAACACATCCAAGTTTTCAATTTAAATAATAGATAATGGTCTTGCCTGTAGTCCGGCTGGTGCTCATATCTGACTTGAACATCGTGGACTTCGTGCCGTTGAGCTCCCAAACCAACTACGCAATTGTACAAAATCACAAATTTGGAAGTGAAAAGCCGTTATTCCTAGCAAATAAACGAACATGAATGGGTTATAGCATAATTCATGACCAGTTAATTGTAATTCCAAATTATTCAACATCATTAATATCAAGTTTCCTACGGCACTCCTGTTTTCCTCGTTAACGTAAAAACTTTCTTGCAGGAAACAATATGTACCTTACGCAATATATATCACTGGAGTTGCACGTAAAGACGATTCAGTCAGGTTACCGGCTGAAAAACTTACAATGGGATCACGCCAAGTGTAACAACCCAATTTCCCAGATATTTAGCTCAGTAGAAGAGGGGTCATAATATGCGAACCAATGTTTCGGCTTATCCGTAGACACTCAACCGTTACCAATAAAATGACGGTCGAAGTGTGTCCGACGTGTTTTACGTGCCCTTCAGCGCGTAATGGATTCAACTGACGAGGTGGCGCAGTGGTTATCGCCTCGTTTTTGCACTATTGCAGCCCGTGTTCAAATCCCGATTAATGATGTTCTTCTTTTCATTAGTCTACTGATATCCGTTGACGATTACTACGCGAATGTTTCTTATGATGTTTGTGGATTTATGGGTCGTTATGATGATTGTAAAATTACAACTGGTTATCACAATATGTGTCTGTATGTATTATATATGTGAGCCGTTGAGAGCCCAAGTGGTGAAACTCCTCTCGGAATTACAGGGAAGTCTAAACCTTGTGGCAAGCAGGCATAGCTCAGGGCCAGTGTGTGTGAAGCATTGGAAGTGAGCATTGCGTCTGTCAGCCACAAAGGTTAGACTTGCCTGTTATTCCGAGAAGAGTTACACCACTTGGGCTTTCAAAGGCTCATATTGTACCCGATCATGTCGGAGGATGCTTGATCATAACCTGGCTTGATACTGCGGCTCCGGGGTGTGCACCGTTCAGCCCACAATATGATCTCACATTCAGATATGGAAGCACTGATGGATAAACAAGACTACACAAACAACTAACATATTACAATTAATATGAATTTATCCACTTAAAGGGTGCCCAGGAAAAATACAATTACAAATGCAAATACAAATTGTTTGAAGTCAAAACAAAAATCAAAATCAATTACAAATCTTCAAAAAATCACTCAAATCTATACTATAATTATCTTCCTTAGCTCACTTGAGCTGATATCTATTAAAAGGATCACTACAAAAATTATTTCTTACAGTTTTATTTCTGTTTATTTAGGCATAAAGCATGCCCAACACTTTATCAAAAATCACCTAAAGCTTGCGGACATTTACCGTATATTATTATAATCCCTTCAGGGCATTTACTTAGTCTTTACTTTCATTATTTGCAATATTTTCAGTTACTTTTAAACTGCACTAATTCTTCTAATAAGCCTTATGTGCTTACACTTGAACACAACATATCTACACTTTTTCATGCCATGGATCGAACCCACACCCTTCAACATCTTTCTCATGCTCTAAGGTGGTTCATTAATGATGTATCATGTGCTATTATCATTATCCATCACTTGGATTACTTCCAAACTCAATTATTTATTTACCCGTCGCACTTCTTTAATCCTTTGAGGCAGAAATCGATTACTTTCTTAACATCTTATACTTTGACTATTATGGTCAAATATTATGGAATTACTTCAGACTTGGGAAGGGGACAATTGTCTAAAACCCATCAATACAAAAATTTACATTATATTCTTATAGCACCTTTATTAAACAAATTGGCATAATTCTACGTTTTATGGCTAATACTGTTCAGATCCTCAAAACCTCTACTCATAAAGCCTCCATTGTATAGCTTCCCTTGCGGTCTTGTAAGAGCTGGCAAGGTTGCTAGGCTCCCCTCCTTCGCGCTATTTAGTTTAAGATTTACGTCCTAGTCTTCACTCCATTCATTCACCCTTCGCGACTTTCAACTGTTTATTTTTCCCTTTTACAAGCGTATGAATGTCCAAGCTCACTCCCATTAATTAAATTATCATTTCTTACATTATTATATCATTTTATTTCATATTCCTCATAACCAATGCATTTATTCTGAGATCACGACGATTCAATAATTTCAATGCGGACATTTTGAGATCTCCATCATTGGTGTATTTTTGGAAATACACGGAAAGAAAGAATTAGCTATTGCTGTTCTTCATTACTTTATATCAGTCCATTTATTTACATTTCTTTCCCACACACACCAACATCGAACTGTTACCTCCTGTTTGCCCCGTGCATTTGTTCCTTTTTCTGTCAGTTTTTTACAGAAACGTATATTCCGTTGAACCAGTCTGACAGCGTCCCATCGCTGCCTTCCGAACTTCCATTGCTTCAAGCCATGAAGACTTCTACATTAATCCGCAGGGCGTCGTGTTCTTCACCAACCAACTACTCCGTGAAGGCACCGCTCCAAGAAGAATTTTGATTTTGTAAAGTTTCTTCATGTTTATGTATAACCTCTTTCTTTCCTCCCCGTACTCGCCCGCTTACCCCTCTTCTTGCCTCCTCCTACTGCTCCCTGCAGCGGTGCGCGCTGCTCGCTCGTTCATTTCTACACTTCGTCTCGACTTGTCTCCGTGCTGTGAGCGACCGCTCACCCTCTCAGTGCACTCAACTTCTTGTTGGACATGCCGTCTAGGCTAGTGTACTTTCTCTGCGTCTAGCAGCGTTCACTCGTACGTCGGAAGTCAATCCAGTCAGTTAGAGCTTAACTAAAGCTCGCCTCCTCAACTCTAGAGGCAAACTATTATACTCTACGCTAAGTTCAAGTTTTAGAACCAACCGTTAACAGCAACATCGCCTTCTTCATGAAGCAAAGATAAGTACCGACTTCATGTTTTAACCTCATTCTCATCGCTTTTAGAAGGCTCAATGTTTTTATTTGGATTTTATAGACAGTGAAAGTTGCTATGTGATAATAACTGCTTTCAGGAGTTCTTCTTGATCAAACTTAAAATATCAAGTCTAACTTTCAATATGAACGATTTTCTGAGATGTTATCTCACATCGAGGGATATTTCCAAAATACCCACTGTCTATATAATCTAGCTTTCCGCCGAGGGATTCTCTACCCAATTTAAACAAGTCATCATTGCTCTGGAACCTTCCAGAACCTGCACTCTATCTACCAGTTATACTGTCATGTACTTTCCACTCACATATGGGAATACTTTTTCAAACTAAGGAATCTTCCTTATGAGCTGCTATTCAATATCTAATTTTTCTTCCTCCGTTGGGATTTTTCTGGTGCATTCAACTATAACCTACAAGTTTCTCAAGCAATGGACTCTCGCAAATCTAGTGTAAATAGTTATTTTCCACCATTGCAATAACTTTCTTTGCCATCAACTTTTTGTGCTATTACAGTGAACTTTTCCACTATATCAACAGACTATAGTGAAAACAGTGCCTGTTCAACTTTTCATCCGCGTCGCGCTCGTCCGAGTACAATAAATACGGCCATGAACACTTTTCCACAATCCCATTTGATCTTTCCCAAACCCTTTACTAACAAACTAAAATAATAAAATTGTTACTTTTGGTCTTTTTTCAATGAGGTGTCACTCTCCATAAGTGCCCTTCCTTATTTGCTCCATGTATAACGAATTAATGTCTGTAAAACTTCGTGTCTAGTACACGCCTTAAATTATATTGTTTCTCCCTTCTAATGAGGGAATCCAATTCTTTTAACTCAAAAGTGAGTTATCTCTAGGTTTCACGAAAGGGAAACTTGCCCCATTTCTCGTGATCCCTACTTAATCATAGAAGTTCTAGAAACTTCCTTTCAATTGTTCTTTTCAGGTTTCACAATAAGTGACCTGCCCTATTCGTATAATCTCCTTTGTATAATCCATCCAAGTATTTCTGTACCAATACAAGAAATTATAAACTTCTATTTAATTTTTTCCTGTTTTTTGTTGTTGTTACTTTCGAAGTTGTTATTATTTCTAAGATACTCATCTAGAAATCCTTAAAGTACACACCTTGTACTTGATTTATTGTTTAACTTTAATTACGTCAATTATCTTTAAATTTTCATTTATTCATCTTAGCCATTTTAAAATCTTACGAAGATTTTAAAGCATATAAAAGGTTTAAAACCAAAATAATTATCAATGGCCTGGCGCAAGCTTTAGATGTTTTCGGAGGTCTGCGACCCCAATTGTTCATAAAAAATCAAAATTATATATTTGTTACAAAAACTACTTTCTTTTACATTGTTAAATAAATTAAAGATTTGTTTTTTGCTTTATCATTTCTCTTAGATAAGGGTTAGGCAAGATCCTGTCTTCCTAAATCTTCCTAGGTTCATGCCCTCTTTAATAGAAATAAATCCATTGATAGGGGTTTCACCACTTGTTGCATTTGAGCAAGAAATCTTAGTTATAACTTCTGTAGGACTCTCGTCCTATTTCTCCATCCTTTTTCTCCAGTCCGAAACCCACTTCTATTTCTTCATCATCTTCCCTTGGGGGTTAGGTTATTCCCAAGCTAATAATCTACCTATAATTTGGTGCCGAAATCCGGGAGAGTCCATTTCTCAGAGTTTATTTATGAGAATCTATTCGTTATTTATTGCTCAAAGTCCATTTGACAATATTTTGCAAATCATTAATATCTGCTTTGAATTTTTCAGCTATAACATCGCAGTGCAAAGCTGGTGAAGGTGATAGAGGTCGTTCCTGTCTTCTTCAGCCTATCTTACATGCAACCTGTCTTCTGCTGCCAACCTGACAGCATTTTCAAATCTCGCTACAGTTTCGTAAGTTACACTTCAATTTACCTATTTTCATCATGCCAACTGAAGAGGATGAAACTCTCATTGCCAGACGTTCTTCCTACAAAGGGCATCTCACCAGATTTAGAAATTTCGTTTATAAAATAAATCCCGCCGATTGTGATCTAGACGTCTTGACACAACGCCTTAAGTTGTACGAACGGTCCTACGATTACTATGATCAAATTCAAACCGACATTGAATCCGCTTGCCCAGAACTTCAATCGTCGGGACGAGGTTGAACCCTTGTATTTTGAAGGGATTGCCAAGGCACACCAACTGATCCGCAGTATCTCAGAACCGGACACTAGGGTCATCAATCCGGACCAGTTCACACCCTCTTCAGTACATAAGGACAAACCGAAACCGTTACTTCCTAAGATAACTCTACCTCACTTCTCAGGCCAGGAAGGTGAATGGTATTCCTTTTACGAATTTTACTGCTCCCTTATTCATGAAAACACAGACATTCTCGATATCCACAAGTTCTATTTCTTGCGTTCGTCCTTGGAAGGCCACGCCTTGGCCTTGGTTGAGTCACTGCACTTAAGCGGAGATAACTACAACATCGCCTTTAATCTCCTTAAAGAGAGATATGGTCATGTACGTTTGTGTGTTGCTCGCCACATTCGCTGCCTGTTCAACTTGCCAGTCGTAAAACCTAATGACGTCACCTCTTTAAGAGACCTGTTAGACACCATGCAATTGCACGTGAGAGCCAGTTCAAACTTGGAACACCGTCCTTATTCATCTAGCTACATCCAGATTCGACTTTTCAACGTTAAAGGTTGGGAAATCCAACTCACTCGCATGGATGAGCATTCTTTCGAACACTTAATCTCGTTTCTGAACAGCCGGTGCCAAGTCCTTACAGCACTCTCATTTCAGTGCGAAAGAGTCGAAACTAGTCTTCTGTGTGACATCCTGGACAAAAAACTTGTCTCTTCAAATGGTCATCAGCACTCATCTGTCGAGAACAAGCAAACTCGTTCTGCTTTTTTCAACAGTCCAAGAGAACATATTAGGCCGCTCAACAAATCTTTAAAATGTACATTCTGCAACTTTTCTCACGCTTTGTACTCGTGCAAATCCTTTAAAGAATTGTCTGTTGAAGACAGATGGAAGTTTGTCTCCAATAATAAATATTGCCATAACTGCCTGTCACCTAAGCATTCTGCTTCTAATTGTACGTCTTCCAACCTCTGTTTTCATTGCAAAAGACCGCATCATTCTTTATTGCACTTTCATGATCAATCGATGTCACTAGTACCTGCTTCTTCAAACTTCATGCAGAGCAGCTCCGAACAAACTAATGCTTCTTCCTGCATTTCTAACGCCAAAACTTCTCACAGTGCGCAAGTTCTTTTGTCCACTGTACAATTCGAAATCCAAGATAAATTTGGAAATTGGTTTCGAACCCGCGGTCTTCTCGACTCTGCATCAACTCACAACTTTGTTTCCCAATCGTTAATTAAAAAACTAGGTCTTTCTTCATCACCTACTTCCATCAATGTATCCGGCATTGACAATTTGAAAACTCAAGCCTTGCAATCTTCAAAATTGAAAATCAGAGACATTTGTCAAAGAAACACCAATCTTAACATAAACTGTCTCATTCATACCAGTTTTGGCGAGGACACTCTTAGCAGCTCTATTAATACTTCCGGTTTAAAGATTCCTTCGCATTTAAGGTTAGCTGATCCTCAGTTTAATGCTCAAGGCCCCATTGATATACTTTTCAGTGCCAATATTTTCTGGAATTGCCTTCGTAAACAAACCCGTAGGCTATCTTCAAACGTGGCCGCCAGAGACACCGATTTTTGTTGGGTTGTCACTGGTCAAATACAACATCCCAGTCTTCAAACAAAATCGCAATGTCATTTCGTGAACGCCGATTCAAATCCCTTTTCTGAAAAAGAGAACACTTATGTTTCCGATCTCAATACATTTGAAAAATACTTGCCGAAACGATGTCTCATTGTAAACAACTACGTCACCTTTGTAAGTTGTTTAAATGGTTCTGCCTTATTTCCGCACAAAATGGCAATTCAAGTTCGCCTCGCCTTGGGTCACTTGGTTTACCTTCTCATGTCATTTTTTGTAGCAGGTAATTGTTTAAACTTTCTATCGAAAACTATCTTCCCCTTGTGTTAAAACATGGCTATCAGTCACCATCATTTCGCTGTAAGCTATGTTTCACTTCACTCGCTATTTAGTAGGATGGCCATGGCCGCCTCCTTACCTCTTCCTCACACTCGGAAGCCGCTTTTGAAACCGCTTGAAAATCTGGGTTCTCTAGCATCTAGAATAACTATTCTTACGCATAAACTCCTTCTCAATGTCCCAGCTTCTCTTCTTTGTTCAGAAGAATTAAGCTTTTTTCTGTTGAAAATTGTCGGATTCCGTGATCCTCAAAATTATGCGAAATTGATTACTTGCTTTGTTTCATATGTCTTTAAATTGTTTTCTCACGCTCAAGCTACGAATGACTGCATGCCGTGTTACTTGAAGTTCCGCTTTAAGTCTTGGCTGATTGCACTCGCTTTGTTTTTTTTATTTTGAACTGCTTGTTTGTCAATCTCGTTTGTATACAAGCTCGGGTGAGGCCAAGCTGCCGTTTACTTCCTCTATGCTTGACAAAGGTCAGAGCAAGATTTCCTTATCTCAACTTTGGCTGAGTGCCAACCATTGTCTTGCGAGTTGCTCCCGTAATTCCAGAAGCTGCTCACCTCCTTACCAAAGTAAACTTGTTCTGGTCAAGGACTCTTTCAGATATTTATATTCGTTATCTCGCTGTACTATGTGGGTCAAGGTCTTTTTTCGTTACACTCGATGTGTTTTTGCATCTATGCTTGTTACGTCACGTTTCTTGTTGACTTAAAAAATTTTCTGATTAACCCTTTTGATGCTTATTATAACTTAAGGTCATTGTTTATGGCTACTACATTGTTGTTACCTATGGCGTTCTTGCCTTCTACTCGCATATTTTCTTTGGTTATTTGGTATATTCTTATCCTTAATCGATGTACTTGTTTCTATACGCTTTGTTCAAATTTGTTAACTCTCCTTTCGCATCTTGTCGCGATCTTCAATAGAGCTTTATTTCTCGCTGCTTCTAGCTACTTTGTGATTGACAGCGTTGTTAATTCGCGCCCGTCGATCCCGCATTCTAATAACCCTGATAACTTGCTTCCACTTACACCTGGTCAGTTCCTCATAGGTGCTTCCCCTTTTTCCCTTTCTCCCTCTAGCATAGATTTTTGGCGAAATGACCGATTGTTACGCTGGAGGGAAGGGAAGAGTCAGGAAAATAATGATCTCTACTACCAATGGTTATATTATAAGACCTCTTTCATATTGTGTTCTTGTTCTTTGCTGGTGTTTGCTGTTGTCCCCCAACATGGTGTATTTTTGGAAATACACGGAAAGAAAGAATTAGCTTTTGCTGTTCTTCATTACTTTATATCAGTCCATTTATCTACATATCTTTCCCGCACACACCAACATCGAACTGTTACCTCCTGTTTGCCTCGTGCATTTGTTCATTTTTTCTGTCAGTTTTTTACAGAAACGTATATTCCGTTGAACCAGCCTGAGAGCGTCCCATCGCTGCCTTCCGAACTTCCATTGCTTCAAGCCATGAAGACTTCTACATTAATCCGCAGGGCGTCGTGTTCCTCACCAACCAACTAATCCGTGAAGGCACCGCTCCAAGAAGAATTTTGTTTTTGTAAAGTTTTTTCATGTTTATGTATAACCTATTTGTTTCCTCCCCTTACTCGCCCGCTTCCTCCTCTTCTTGCCTCCTCGTACTGCTCCCTTCAGCGGTGCGCGCTGCTCGCTCGTTCACTTCTACACTTCGTCTCGACTTGTCTCCGTGCTGTGAGCAACCGCTAACCTTCTCAGTGCACTCAACTTCTTGTTGGACATGCCGTCTAGGCTAGTGTACTTTCTCTGCGACTAGCAGCCTTCACTTGTACGTCGGAAGTCAATCCAGTCAGTTAGAGCTTAACTAAAGCTCGCCTCCTCAACTCTAGAGGTAAACTTTTATACTCTATGCTATGTTCAAGTTTTAGAACTAACCGTCAACAGCAACATCGCCTTCTTCATGAAGCAAAGATAAGTACCGACTTCATGTTTTAACCTCATTCTCATCGCTTTTAAAAGGCTCAATGCTTTTATTTGGATTTTATAGACAGTGAAAGTTGCTATGTGATAGTAACTGCTTTCATGAGTTCTTCTTGATCAAACTTAAACTATCAAGTCTAACTTTCAATATGAACGATTTTCTGAGATGTTATCTCACATCGAGGGATATTTCCAAAATACCCACTGTCTATATAATCTAGCTTTCCGCCGAGGGATTCTCTACCCAATTTAAACAAGTCATCATTGCTCTGGTACCTTCCAGAACCTGCACTCTATCTACCAGTTATGCTGTCATGTACTTTCCACTCACATATGGGAATACTTTTTCAAACTAAGGAATCTTCCTTATGAACTGCTATTCAATATCTAATTTTTCTTCCTCCGTTGGGATTTTTCTAGTGCATTCAACTAGAACCTACAAGTTTCTCAAGCAATAGACTCTCGCAAATCTAGTGTAACTAGTTATTTTCCACCATTGCAATAACTTTCTTTGCCATCAACTTTTTGTGCTACTACAGTGAACGTTTCAACTATATCAACAGACTATAGTGAAAACAGTGCCTGTTCAACTTTTCATCCGCGTCGTGCTCGTCCGAGTGCAATAAATACGGCCATGAACACTTCTCCACAATCCCATTTGATCTTTCCCAAACCCTTTACTAACAAACTAAAATAATAAAATTGTTATTTTAGGTCTTTTTTCAATGAGGTGTCACTCTCCATAAGTGCCCTCCCTTATTTGCTCCATGTATAACGAATTAATGTCTGTAAAACTTCGTGTCTAGTACACGCCTTAAATTATATTGTTTCTCCCTTCTAATGAGGGAATCCAATTCTTTCAACTCAAAAGTGAGTTATCTCTAGGTTTCACGTAAGGGAAACTTGCCCCATTTTCTCGTGATCCCTACTTAATCATAGGAGTTCTAGAAACTTCCTTTCAATTGTTCTTTTCAGGTTTCACAATAAGTGACCTGCCCTATTTGTATAATCTCCTTTGTATAATCCAACCAACTATTTCTGTATCAATGCAAGAAATTATAAACTTCTATTTAATTTTTTCCTGTTTTTTGTTGTTTTTACTTTCGAAGTTGTTATTATTTCTAAGGTACTCATCTAGAAATCCTTAAAGTACCCACCTTGTACTTGATTTATTGTTTAACTTTAATTACGTCAATTATCTTTAAATTTTAATTTATTCATCTTAGCCATTTTAAAATCTTACGAAGATTTTAAAGCATATAAAAGGTTTAAAACCAAAAGAATTATCAATTGCCTGGCGCAAGCTTTAGATGTTTTCGGAGGTCTGCGACCCCAATTGTTTATAAAAAATAAAAATTATATATTTGTTACAAAAACTACTTTCTTTTACATTGTTAAATAAATTAAAGATTTGTTTTTTGCTTTATCATTTCTCTAACATAACGGTTAGGCAAGATCCTGTCTTCCCTAATTCTTCCTAGGTTCATGCCCTCTTTAATAAATATTAATCCATTGATAGGGTTTTCACCACTTGTTGCATTTGAGCAAGAACCCTTAGTTATAACTTCTGGTGGACTCTCGTTCTATTTCTCCATCCTTTTTCTCCAGTCCGAAACACACGTCTTTTTCTTCATCATCTTCCCTTGGGGGTTAGGTTACTCCCAAGCTAATAATCTACCCAATCATGCCAAAATTCCGTCTTACATTTATTATTTCACACACTTATTGGTCGGATAACTACAATGCTGGCCAATTTAAGGATACGTTATATGATATTAGGTTCGGAGACAACTACTGGCCTCCCCTGTCATATCATATCTCTTAGAAACCTTTTATTTCCTTCCAGACTTATATGAACATACTCCGCAATGCCTCAGACTAGAGATCCTCATCATGCCTAGCGGGACTTAAATGCAAATACCATAATACAATTCAGCTGACTGGCAAGACACTTGCCTTCCATGGGTGCGACCCTTAATAACGACGACGATATTCCGACAATTAATACACTTTTTTTGATCTCCCGAATATGCATGTTATGGGATAATATATTTCTCTAGCTTGATGCTACTCATTATTCTTTATTTACTGGCCCATTTGGCAATACAACATTATTATAACTTGGAATTTCATCGCATATTTCAATATCCTCAAATCACGCAACTTTACTTATTTCACGGGATTACTTACTGGTCTTCACTACGTCGTTTTCCCATTAACCTGGCTTAGAGCCTACAAACTTCATAATATATCCTCAAGATGTTCGATTTACCACTATTTACTTTACTTCATTATATTTGCGATCTGAACAAACATTATTACTTTCATTTATATTTAAGGTATCCCAAAAATCCTTTAATTATATTATTCTTTCAATTAGAGCTCATTATTATTATTCGTTATTACTTATCACATCATTATTTACGGAATGCAAATACTCAATATTAACTCATTATCCCTCAACACATTTATCATTATTATTATTATTATTATTATTATTATTATTATGGTGCTCATTTCATTTTTACTTAACAGTTTATCGTACGGCATAAATTACTTGCCAATAATATCATTATATTCGATTTCTCCTCTCAGATTTTATTTATCATTACTTGTTATTCATTTTACGGGTTTCAAATACTTTTACTTTGCACTTTAACATTTATATTCTTACATTTTGCAAACTTATACTTGCGATTTTTCCTATATATTTTAACCGTTATCATTTATATACTGGTGCAATTACATTATTACTTCATACATTTCACAATTTCTTATTAGCACATTTCACAATTTCTTATTAGGACATTTTAAAATTTCTTATCAGCACATGACACAACATTTATGATAATGAAATTTCAATACTCACCATGTGATGTTCGGTTCATGACCAAATCTTCGGGTGACTTCACCCTTCTTACTTCTTCAGTTACACATAATTACACAAAAATTGACCATCTTCATATTCTTACCATTAATTTTACACTTACACACTTTTAAATACATAATTATTCTGCTTTTATCACTGGTACGCTAAAAAACAATTATTTAATATTTACACTACACTTATTCACACGGACCATATCTCAGCGTTTTGGCGATGGATATCACGACACTGATGATCCCTGATGCGCTCCCTACACCTGCATCGAACGTGTGACTTCTCCTTCTAAGAATCTCCTACTTCATGTAAGTCTCTATTTAATTTAGTCTCTCTGGTGTATATTTACGGCACGTGGCTTTACTAATTCTGCCTGTTTAATTTAGGCGAAAAATTGTCCGTAATTCTTGCCGCCACTTCTACTCCTATTTCTATCTATCGCAAATTTTGTACTTTATAGCTTGGCTTCCAATTCGAAGTCCATACACTTCCTATTCCTGTTTCTAGCTGCTATTTCCTAGAATATTATTTCCTCTCTTTGAGTTCGCGTTCTCATAATGTCTCTGCACTATGCAGTTGCAATATATTGTTCATTGAATATCCCTTCTGGGAGTTAATGTTTTCCGGACGCCGTTACTGTGGCGTAACGCAACTTGTTTCCTCTCTACGAATTCACTACCTGTTTTTCGACTTCTAATGTTCTTATCTTTACAGTCCTTTGATTTAAGTGTTCTTTAGACTTGTATGATCGCTCAGAGTCCCTAACTCTGGATCGTTACTGTGGTGCAACTTCGTTTAATTTGTAGCGTAGCGCGTTTCCACTGAAGTCTTAATCTGACTGATTACTGAGTCTTAGTTTAATAGTACGACCTACACTTAGGTCTGAAATCGAACTGTGTTCTACTGATGAACTAACTTGCACTTATGGCACGGCGTGTAGCACGACCTCCCTTCTGACTGATATCACGTAGCGTTACCTCCCCGAGGCTTGGTAAACTGTATTCTACTGATGACTGCCGTTGACTGTACCTCTGGCTTAGCTCAAGTCCCATATATATCTGATATGACACAGAATGTAGTTCCTTAGAACTTCAGGAACTCAACTCGTGACTCCTTGTTCCGATCTGGTCCATAATTTATTTCCAGATGTAAAATACTTTATCTTTAAGATTGCTTTTGGGCAGAATGAGATTCGTTCATAGGTTAATTTTTAATTAATCAAAATCGTTATTATTCACATTGAGGGGCCAACCTCATTACCTCGTATTCTTTCATAGCACTGCGCCGGAATTCCAATCACGTAGTTTTGTGTCAGCATTTTCTCCGGTGATTATTTTACAGGGTTTCCAATCTTCAGAATTATTCAGTCAGTGCCTGTGTCTAGATTTCATAGCTTGTTAACATGGTGTATTTAGTTCGTTAAGTTTTATGACGGGGATTTCCCTGTTTATATGTTCAAATTTCTGCTAGCTGGCGCTTTCCGGGGCCTACTTTCAAGAGTGTCATTAAAAAAATAGTTTTCCCATTAATGTCACACTCGACTTGCAATCATTCTTGCTTGAATTGCTGTCTCATGGAATGTCAAGGATCCATTAAAACACTTCAACTCGGCAGTTGCTCGCTTCTTTAATAGCTTCGTTAATGGTTTTCTATATTGAATGTTTCAGGATAATGTGACTTTATGTCCCTGCAAGTGTTTTAATAAACCACCTGCACTTTCTGGCTTGGTTTCTGAAGCCTGTTCTACGAAGAAATCCTTCTTGATTTCTTATGATTTCTGTAAAACAATATTCCATTGTACAGGGATTACAATGTTTTGTAAGTTCTTTCATATATTTGCGCTTCATGGAGATACGGTGCATTCCCTTAAATGATTCCAATTGATTGATGATTTGAAACATACAGATTTTGTGCACCGCGAGCATCACGCGAAGGGAGGATTGCCACAATTACACGTTAGAATGGTCGCCTCCGTAGCGTAGCGGACAGCATGGTTAGCTGTCGCCCCGGAGGTCCTTGGTTAGATTCCCGGCTCTACCACGAAATTTGAAAAGTGGTATGAGGACTGGAACGGGGTCTTCTCAGCCTCTGGTGGTCCAAATTAGTAGAAGGGGTTTGATTCCCACGTCAGCCATCCTCGAAGTAGTATTCCGTGGTTTCCATCTTCGTCTTCGGGAAAATGCTGGGACAGTATTGTACCATTTATTTCATTGCTCGCGTGCCACTAGTTGACGAATTTTCAATGGTATTCCGCGCAGGAACATATGGTGGCTACTGGTATGTCAATGACATGCCTGGGAAGGAAGACGAAGGTAACCGAGGATGCGCGAGACTGCTCGAAGTAAGTCATTGAAAATAAATGGAGTCACGACTCGCAACATGTGATCTTCGTGACGTCAAGGAAATCTCGACATCTGATTTAAGGAAATGAAGTGAACATTATGGTTAAATAGAATATTATACGCAGTATGATTGAGGCTAAATAACATATCAGAATGCTAGAAAGTGTAAACATGAATTTAATGCAGTATAGAAAGCCTGTATTACGAGAGATATGATTTAAACGCACTCTACCGGAAGGAAACGTCAAACAAGGGTTGACGTGCGCCGTGAGGCATTAGTGAAGCAGACAGATCATTATATGAATTCGAGTCGGAACTATCTCTGGATAACGGGAGTGTATTCCAAAGTGATATCATGGACCGAGAAGTGCGTTACACAGGACATTAATATTCAGGACAATGAACTCAACGGATAGACTGTGCGTTTTAAATACGTGCACATGGTGTACGAACACTTTCACAGCGTGAGCGAAGCTCCTAAGAATGAGCAATGTCATTTCACGCTTTCTTAACACGCGGTGTGATACTAGACGAAAGGAAGCAGTGCGGCTGGAAGCCATTATGCATTAACAGTGCGTGCAGGAACTTAGACTCGCAATACACCTGTTGAATGTGAGGCTAGAACAGGCTGTAGTATGGCACTGTTCGATTGAAAGAGAAACAGTATATTTCCCGTGCATTATGTTGGACGATCAGGCGGCAGGGAGAATATACAATGATATTTATATGTATATAGTCATGTCTGGTCAATCCATTGACACAAGCACTACGTTCGCAGAATAGTGGAGACTTCTCACAAGTTAACCATCACGCAACAGGGGGTTTGGGAACACGATTTTCTGTTGCAGACAACTTGATATTGTGAAATTGTTTTACGTAACTCTTAGAGAGATGAGTATTACTAGTGGTTACACGCAAACGCTTGCTCGCTGCTATGTACTGTTATACTTCAACCGGAAGACGCGAGTTCTTAATCGTTTGTCGAAATGACATTGCTCGGCAGAGGCGTACGGTTGATCTGACGTGGAGGGGGCTTGGTGATGATCACGTTCCTGGTTCGAGGCCCGAGATCGTCGGAGAATGGATATCGTGACTACGGAGGAGATAGAAGATATTTATCATGGCACACTACTATATCCTTTTGACATCGCATCGGAACGTGGCTGAAGGTAGAATAAATTCAGTTTATTCAGTAGTGGCTGAGCGGTATTGTAAAGTAACCATAATTGCTTTAATTTGTTTTGTTTTGTAGTATGGTTGGACAGGGGTCTAGTTTTGACATCTTGTCATTTCTGACTTTATGTCTACCCGGATTTTGGTTTATACTAAATAAATGCATCCATTTGTGTAAATTTATGGCAATTAGTTTGGCTTAATTTAGTAGTAATATCTTGCATACTTTCACTGTCGAGAAGAAAATTATAGGAGAAGATATCCACATTTCCAAGCGGTTTTGGAACTATTTTTGTGTGTGTTCACACGTGTTGGTAATGTTTGACCGAACTATAAAATTTTTATAGCTTATTAGAGTGGTTTAATACACACTCACTGTGCGTTAACATTGACAGAATTAAGTATCTGAATGAGCACTCTATTAACGAACTTTTCTTAGGTCGTTTCGACACAGGGTGTTTCTGAAGTCAAGTCTTATAAGGATTTTGTTTAGTTATTCTTATAGGGACTTCACTCACTTTATTTTTAGAGGCAAAATATGTTCACAGTGTGTCCTAATGAATCAATTAAAATTAACTTAAAAGAGTTAACTAAGATTCATGGCGTAGGGGTCATTGTTAAACAAGTTGAGTCCATCTGAATGAGTGTTGAATTCTGTTTTGATTGATCAATTTTCAATTTGAATAAGCCACGTTTTTTGTGTGCATTTTGTTATTTGAGATTTATTAACATGAAGATTATAACTATCGATTTCTTATTCGATTGGAGATATTTTTACGAGTAGCAAATGTCTTTTATACGCAATTTCCTAGATTGGACTTTAAAGAAAGTCAATATAAATAATAGAACAAGATATTGTGAGGTTTGAAGCCATTTTTCAGTGTTGCCTAAGTAAACAAGAGTTTGGTGCTTTTCAGTCGGTCAACACGAATGTACCCAATTAGAGCTGGGTTATGCCCTAATACTGAAATAAATTACATGAGATTAATAAATACACTAGGGTGACCAGTTTCATTCATTCATTCATTCATTCATTTGCAATTGGGGGTGTGTCCCGCGGTGGCAAATTGGATTTACATAACAAATAAATAAGTATACATAACAATTCAATAACAATTCAATAACAATTAAATAACAATTAAATTGGAGTATTTACACAAATAGTCAGTCTTTTCTTAAACACACCTATATGTTTGGGAAAAGGCTCTAAGACTGCGGCAGGTAGAGAGTTCCAGTTATCAATGGCACGGTTTACAAAAGAATATTTACCATAATTTGTTCGCTGTGGTCGGCCTTTAACTTTGAAAGGATGATCGCTCCTACCCATGTAAGTGGGCTTTCCCATTCGTTTCCTAAGCTCACCCCATGCTGGTTGATTTGTATACGTGCTGTACATAGTGCAGTCTAGATTTCATCCTCCTAGCCTCCAGTGATTCCCACCCAAGTTTCTTTAACATACGACTCACACTGCTCCTGGGATTAAAGTCACTGAGCACAAATCTAGCGGCCTTTCTTTGTACCATTTCCAACTCATTGATGAGCCCTACTTGATATGGATCCCAAACCGCCGAGGCATATTCCAGAATAGGTCTTACAAGTGACAAATAGCCTAATTCTTTAGCAGAGGTACTACTTCCTTTAATACCCTCATTATAAAATGCAGAGATTTGTAAGCTTTAGAAACTACACATCCTACATGACTACTCCATTTCATATCATTCCTTACGTGAACGCCCGAATATTTGCAAGAATCTTCTTCCACAAGCATTTCCGAGCCAATGTTATATTGAAAATCCTACCTTCGCACTTTCCCTATTTTTAAGAGACTAAATTTTCTTGTGTTTATTTTCATTTTATTTACAATCGCCCACTTATAGACCAGGTACAGGTCCTCTTGAAGCACTGCGTTGTTTGTGAGTCATGTAACTTTCGATATATTACACAATCATCCGCAAACAGTCGACAGTCACTGCGAATCCCATTTGGTATGTCATTTATAAACGCCAAAAATAACAAAGTTCCGATTACGCTGCCCTGAGGGATACCCGACGTTACGGTAATTTCATCCGAGAATATGTCTTCTACTTTCACTTTCTGGGAACGACCCGTCAAAAATTCTTGAATCCATAAAATTACTCTTCTATAAATCTTAGTCGAAGCTAATTTATGGAGTAGCATGTCATGCGGCACGACATCAAATGCCTTCGCAAAATCTATAACTACGGCGTCGACTGAAACTCCATGATCTAACGATTCGCTAATGTCTTGAAAAAGTGATAGCATCTGGCTCTCGCATGAGTAACCTTTCCGAAATCCATGTTGCCTATCATTAAACCATGATAATGTTTCCCACTGTTCCCTCATGTAGTCGCAAATGAGATGCTCCATCTGTTTACAAACGATGGACGTAAGGCTATCCGGCCTGTAGTTGCCCAATTCAAGTCTGCTCCCTCCCTTAAATATTGGGACTACCGTTGCTCTCTTCCAGTCTTCTGGGATTTGCGCATTGTTTATGGACACATTAAACATCACCTCCAAGTATCGTGCCACGGCCCTACCTCCTAGTTTAAGTACTTCACTAACAATATTATCAGGACCCTTTGATACATTGAAACGTAGCTTTTGTATTAGCTTTACAATTGCTGACTGATTTATTTGGAACAGGGGAGCCCCTGATTCGTCGATAAGGTCCAACACACAGCTATTGGATTTATTGAACACACTGCCGTAAAAGACATTTAATTCATTAGCAATGGCCTGTTTCTCAGTAATTAATTTACCGTCACCGGACATTATCATCGACAAATTATTTGAATTTCCCTTTTTTCTCCTAACATAACTGTAAAAAAAATTCCATCCATCACCTCCTGAACCAAGTAAACCTTGCATATAACTGTCATGAGAAGCCCTCTTTTTTAAGGCGAGCTCTCTTGATAAGGACTTAAATTTCAACATATACTTGTCACTATCATGTCTTTTATTGTATAATTTCCTAATTTTCCGTTTAAGACTCCTAATTTCTCGTGTGTAATACTCAGGATCTGGGTTTTGTTTCAGCAATTTAAATGGGACAAATTTATCAACAGCGCTATTTAAAATTTTCAAAAAGTTAGTCCACAGGATATTAATGTGATTTCCTTCCGATGCCCATCCTACAAATAGCTCATTCAAATAGCTCATTTCGATCGTCAAGGGATCGTCATCAGATCCATTACACTTAGGCTATAGCCTCCAAAGTTTGAGATTACAAGATATTTAATGAAATTTTGTAAGGCAAGACTTTAATATAGTCAGGATATTTTTATACCATTTTTAATATATTTCAACGAAGTAACTGAATTCTGATTGAACGGCAGGGAGTGAATATTAGGTTTGTGCAGTATAAATATGAGATTAAACGATTTGTTATGTATTTCTGGGATCACAGACGAGTCACACAGGCCATTGATTGACGTATAAAATAGGAGGTCACCAGTTTTAGGTGTACACTATGGTTCAGCATACCAGTGGGTTGTGCTAAAATTATTATTATGAGTAACTTACATGAAATTGTTTAATAGAAAATATATTGTTGGAATTGAGCTCGTGACAGCCAAGTATTATAGATTTTTATGAAAATCTACGTCGTCGAATAATGGTTTAATTTATCCTTGTGATAGGATGTAAGATCAGCTGTTTGATTACAGATGTTTGGTACCTCACTGCTACAATCATTCGAAGCATTTAAACTGCACCAGAATTATTTAAGACGGATAGATTATCATTGATAACGTTAATATAAGTGCCAACATTATTAATTATTTGATTGTTCTGAAATAATGCATATGAATGGACAATTAAACTTTCAATTAGCTTTATTGCTCATTGGATTTGAATATGTTTACGATAAATTTGAAGTGATATAATGGAATTAAAATGAATTGTTAGGTTGCAATAAGCCAAGTCAAATTATAAATCAAATCACTGATAAAACCAGGTTATTCATGAGAAGATTAACTTGTAAATTATTAACACATGGTTAATAAAATGAAACTGCATACGGGATGCATTAATATGAATAGTAATGTATGTAAATAGCTAAACCTTTGAATAATTTGACAAGTTTAATGTGTCAGACATGTTATACATTTGCGAATAAAATATAAATTGTATTAGGGTGAGTGACAACCTGAAATAATTCTATTTAGGTTCGTTCATGACATTAGATGTTGTATAAATTGTTCTTCTTAACGTGTCAATTTGGACACGAGGTGATTCCTGGTTGATTTTCTGATAGCATTACCCAATTCGAGGGATGTTTTTTCCTTGGGTGCATTCTTTTGAATGCTGGAATTTTCTTGTTTCTTGTACACTTTTTTTGAATAAATTTCTTTTAGTTAAAATTTTGATGGCGTGATGCTTTAAGGAGGTGGTGGAAGGCCGTATTCGGAAGGCCATCGCTGGGTATTTCAGGGTATTCCACGTCTCCGAGGTGCTTCTTTCCTTGGAATTTCATGTTCTCTGAGCTACTTTTGCTTTCTTGGCCAGGGTCTTTCGTAATACTCCCTTGTTAGGTGTATTTGTGCCCTATTATCCCATTCACTTGTGAGTAGGACCTGGGTGTTTTTCTAGCCGGAGATTTTCAGATTCTACGGTCCGGCAGTCTTCGTGGGATGCAGCAGGTAATGGTAGGTAATTACGGGTAGAGTACCTACTGTAAGGCCACGACCACCTCCTTCCCCCTTCCTTGCCTATGCATCCCAATCTTCCTCTCCCTTCCCTCATGTGGCCCTTGTTGGCTTTGCAGGTGAGGCCACCTGGGTGAGGTGCTGGTCACATCTCCCCAGTTGTATCCACTCCGACCAGATGTTCCCAGCACCAGGACACTGCCCGTATAGGGGGTAGTGGTGAGTTCCCTCGCTGAGTCCGTGGAAGCCACCAACCTGGAGGGTAAATTCGATTTCTATAACAACATGTTAGAATGTCACTCGGGAAAGAAACGTCGTTAACATTACTGACAATTTCACAGGTTAGCAATACGTTAGCGACAAGCTACGCATAACGGGTCATGTTTCCAAAAACTGGCGCTCACCATTGACTGTGTCTCAATGCGTGGATTCTTTTTTTTTTTTTTTTTTGCACCGCGTCGTGTCCAGTTGTAATATCCCATTGCAGTGCTGTGATTGTAGACAATTTTTTCAGGTTTCGGATAAACAAGTTAATTGCCGGTAAAAGTATACGTCATAGGGTTGACAGAGCGGCGTACACTTCGGAGGAATTATTTTACACGATCAACTGGGTGTTCCATGTGCATCCTTGAATTCTTCGTCATATAAAGCAGGATCGCTCTGACCACTACGTGAATCAATTATGAACATGAATGGCAGCGTTTAAACATACGGTTGCAGAACGTTATTATAAAAATTGTTTGTAGGTTTCTTTGTGAGCTTCCCGGATTTGTATCCCCTATAAAATACTATATATACAGAGATGGCTCTTTGAAAGAACACACATACACGTAATACGATCGCTTAAATAGTTACGCTACGTGATCTGTGATAGTAGAAAGTTAAATCAACACCATAAAACCTGATTGACGACTTTTACATGGATAATAACGTTTGAGGTGGGATGGCCACTGTAGCTAGTACACGTGCAGCGCACAGTACCCACGTTGTAGTTGTGGCTTATTCGGTAAAATTCTTTCCGGACACGGTGGGTGAGACGGGTAGAATGGTGCTTCGAATCCAGCCGAATGCATACTTTTTTGAACGACAGCCCGTGCTCTATTTTGGTGGGGATGTAATATTAAGTCACACATACATACCATAAGGCCACGGCCGCCTCCTTCGCACCTCTTCATCAGGCCCCTGTTCGCTTTGCAAGTGAGGTCGCCTGGGCGTTGTGCTGGTCACCCACCCCAGTTGTATCCCAAACCCATAGTCTCAAGCTCCAGGACACTGCCCTCAGTGGCGGTAGAGGTTGGATCCCTCGCTTAGTCCGTAGGAAAAGCCGATCCTGGAGGGTAAAATGATAGCGAAAAAACCAACATACAAAGTCACATTGCCACATTTATTAACTTACGATGTATTCCTGTTAAGGGTACGTTGAATTTTGCTGATTTATCAAGAGAATACGATCAAATCAGCAAGTTGTGCCCCGTGACCTGTAATGGCAGAGAGTTAAAAAATCTGCCATAAATATTAACATAACATATCGAAGTGTCGCTCCAGAGGTCCGGGTTCGATTCCCGGCTCTGCCAAGAGTTTAATGCTGGTCTGGGGCTGGAAAGGGGTACACTAAGCCTCGTGCAGCAAAACTGAGATTAGGTGGGTTCGATTCCCACCTTAGTCACCCTGGAAGTGGTTTTCTGTGGTTTCCCACTTCTACTCCAGGCTAATGCTGGGACGATTTCTAACTGAAGTCCACGGTCACCTCCTTTCCAATCCTCACCTTAATTGCTAATATACACATTAATACAGACACCAATTTACCACAGGTTATCACAGAGTGTCTACAAACACCCTAGTACACGGGACTAAATGACTGCGATGTTCTAGCTCCACAAATGAAACAACAACTACATATCGAAGGAGATTCGCATCGCCAGTGATCGCAACGAAGTGTACATATTCCTGAGAAATTCTCTTGGTAATATTTTTAGCCTACAATTTCACATTTTGCAAAAATGAGGAAAAAGTAGACTTATGAGATCGGGCAAATGTGTGTCTGTCTGTCTGTCTGTCTGTCCTTCTGTCTGTCGGTCTGTCTGGCTGTGTGTGTGTCCCCCCTATCAACTCCTAAACGGCTGCAGCAATCGAAACAAAACTTGGTAGGAGTAAATATCTATACCTGAATATCTCACGGTCATATTTTAAAATGATGTCAGAGCTACCAACTGCTGAAAAATCGCAATTGAAATTTGAGCTCCATGTTGGATATCTTGGAAGGTATGAATGGGAACTTTCTCAAAATTGGCACACGTATAGAAAATAATATTGCAGTTTAATTTCCAGGAGGCCATTCATGGCAGTGTTGCCAAAATGATTCTAAGCCTGCTGGTAGGTCAACATTTTAAATGCATATAATTTCTACACTATCAATTGGATTTCAACCAAATTTCCTATGTGCTATGTGTACATAAACATATATGACTGGGCGTATTCTTAAGAGCCACCAGGGCTGCCAACTGTTAATAAATGCTCTCAATTTTTTTAAACCAAATACACATATATCAGAAAGTAAGCAAGCCGACAGCTTGAAACTATGCACACGTATAGTAGCTGACATTCTATATTAATTTGGAGTAACTTATATACCTCAGTGCTACCAACATGATTCTAGGCCTGCTGAGAGGTCCAACTTTAAATGCATATAACTTCTATACTATCATTTGGATTTCAATCAAATTTCGTGTGTGCTATGCGTACTATAACTGATATGGCTATGCCGATTCTTAAGAGTAACCAGGGCTGCCCACTGTTAATAAATACTGTCTCTATTCTTGTTACCCTAATATCAATATATCAGAAAGTATGCAAGCCAATAGCTCTAAACTTTGCACATGTAGAGTACCTGGCATTCTAGATAAATTTGGAGTAACTAATATAGGCCTACGCCAGTGCTGCCAACATGATTCTAAGCCTGCTGATAGGTCCAATTTTAAAATGATTGTTACTTCTATACTAACTAATGGATTTCATTCAAAATTGAGACAACAATATATCATATTATTTCAGATTATTTCTGATAAATACATGTAAGTCATTGTTGCCAACACGATTTTACGCGCGCTGTTAGATCCAATGTTTAACTGCATGTAACGTCCATGCTATCCATTGGACTTCAACCAAATTTTTTATTCTGTACCTTAAGAGATGGAACTAAGAATATATTCAGTCACCAGGGCTGCCAACTGTAGTTCTCTAAGTGGCTACATTAAGCCAGGTATACAGTATTTCGAACTAATTAGAAATTTCGATATTTCCAACCTAATTTCGTCATTATTCTAGATTGATCCATATAGATTAATCATTGGCATGAATCTTAAATTTTATGAAAAGTAGGCTCTTTAGTTCGTCACGGAACTTCTTGTTTTAATTAAATTCTAACAAAAAGATTATAACTCGATTTGAGGTGTATATATTAAGACGTTTCATGTAATACCGCATTCGAACACTATGTAACGTTCATGGAATCCAACCTGAAAAAGCATCTGCTCACTATAGTCCTAGTGCCCCAGCCACAATAATTACGGTAACTGTGACCTCTTGTATCATTTATGTCTCCCCGTAACAAGTATCGAACTCCAAATCTTTCTATCTGCAGTCCAACGCGCTACTATTTCATCCCCGGTTGCTTACACTCTATACGAAGATAGAAAGTGTGAACGTTTTGCGTTGGACACTTGCCTCCGCCTGCTCGATTGCATGCTCAGGTCACCTGAGTAACATGGATTACAGGGGGCTTTGACTTGGCACAGCGTAAGCATAAGGAATGGATAAACCTGGTGTTACAGAGGGTTATGACGCGACACGTGCGGCGGCCTGAGTGAGTCTGAGTTTTCTTTTACACTTGCTACCCTGAATATACAGAGTACCTTGCTTTTGTTGTACAGATCATTATGTCGTCGTCCAATCTGGCCACGTACCATCGGATAAGAGCGGTCCATTTCAGAACCAAATAAAAATCACTCATTGGAACAGATTGATTCGAGTATGCATCCCCTATAAACAACATTAAGCCAAAAAAATCTAATGTACCAGCTCCGGATTCAAACATGCTACCTAAGAGCTGACATGACTTTAGAAATGCTTGACCTAGCCACTTTAGCTACTGTGAGCCATGGTTTAATGCTGGCACGTATTGAATCTATTCGTTGACACTTCCTGTCCAAACGTAAGGTGGAGTTATTTGGCGCTGTGATCGTTTTAATTATGCATTATATTTGAGGTCATTGAAATAACACTGCCGCTAATGATTTCTACTACATCCCCGCGCTTGAAGTCCATGGTAAAGTTGTACTAAGGCCGTAAAGGAGCAGGTACTCATGTTTTTAGGATGACTAAGATTTACGCGTTGGTTGGGTTGCCTTCCTCCGAAAGAAATATGGGGCTGGTGAACCACTCTGTATATATATAGTAGGGAATGTAGGCCGATCCTGGCGCAGGGACTAATGCGCAAGATAGCCGCTGCACGCAATCGCACTCTTAAAAGGCGGGATTTAGAAATACGTATTATTTGTTATAAATTATGAATTATTTATTATTTATTATTAATTTTTTATTATTTTTATTTAATTTATTATTTATATAATTTTTAGTGTTTTTTTTAATTTCTTTATTTTAATACATAAATTACGTTTTATTTATTTATATTTTTTTATTTTGTAAAAGCATTTACAGTAACTGCAAGGTCATTAACCCAAGAATTCTCTAACCCACAGAAACCTCATTTAATATTCAAATGAAAGCATGTAAGATTTTTTAAATTTAGATTTTTGATTTTCCAATTCAAATTTTACATTTATGTTTTCAATGTTTTTTTAAATTTTAGATTATACATTTTAGATTTTTGACTTTTAATATTTCATTTATATTTTTAGATTTTAGGCTTTTAGATTTTAAATTTTAGACTTTACATTTTTGATGATATATTCTGCATTTTAGATTTTGCGAAAAATACCAAACTGCACGGTCACAGACCGAAGATTTTATTTTTCAATTTTTTGTTTAATTATACTATTTAAATTTAATATTTAATTTATTATTTTTAGCACCGGACTAATGCGCAAGATGGTCACTGCACGCAACCACTTACACATATCGTATGCTAACCTAACCTAACTTCACCTAACTTTACCTAACCTAACCTACCTAACCAAAATTAACCTAACATAACCTCTGTTCACCTAACCAAACTTGTCCTGATATAACCAAACCTAACCTCACCTAACCTAACTTAACCAATCATAAACTCAGTTCACGTAACCAAAAGTGTTCTCATCTAAACTAATGTAACATGGCATAACCTGACCTAACCACACCTAACTTCACCTAACATAAGCTAACCTAACTTAAGCTAACCTTTAAAGCTAGCACAAGGCTAATGCGCACACCATAAGTACATAGGGCACATGCAACTATCCCTTTGCCAGTATTTTAGAATGTAACTGATTCCATGCATTTCCGGCATGTTCATAGTCTTCTTTACTAATATCTTCTTGACTTAATTTGTTAATGAAAGCGTCTTTTGGAGGTAAACTATTTTCACTTAATTTTTCCCATGAATCAATTTACTGATAAAGAAAAACACCTTTACGAGTCATAAGCGTTGCATTTTCTTTTCCCAAGTACATGTCTGTTTCAGTGTATAATGTTAAGTTTGTAACTAGGTTTTCCAAACTACTAGGCATTAACAGAAACGTATCCACAAATCGATGATTAATATTTCCTACATATTTGGTGAAGGAGATGTACTTTTATTTGAAGTTAGGATAACCTCCTCTCCCTCAGTAGTACATCCCAACTGCTTAACAACAATATTTGCATCATATCCCCTCATTTTGTGTAGAAATACAGGTACAGGGTTGCGTGTTTTATATCTCAAATTACAGTTATTATGAGCACTTCCACGGTATTCACCTGTAATATGACAATGATCTCTAACTTTCCAGCCCTCTTCGGTAAATGTTTTATGACACAAATAACAGGTTTCAGAAGATTGGAATTCTGCTTCTTGAAAATAAGTTGGAACATTTAAGCAGTAAAGCCTATCAATTTCGTTAGATATTGTCATCAAACAGTCCATAAACTTTTCTGCAGCATCAGGGTCACGATAAAAAACAGGTTGGCTCGGGAGGTTTGTCTTTATGTGTTCCACAGCTGGTGAGGGTTTAACAAGCTCATAGGAACATGACTCTGGTATGGAACTGTATAACTTTTTTCAGGATTAGGTACACATGTTTGATATGGTAAGAGTATACTTTCGAAATCTGCATACGTAACGTAAGTTATTCTCGACATTCTTTCCACATTTAAGAATTTGAGAATTGGGTTTTAATAGGCATTTCAACACTAGCAATGTCATGCAGGACACACATCGCTCTATGTTCTTCTAATTTATCTATCTCTCGTTGGCCATATTGATTATCGAAGTGAGTAAAACACCGTTTACAAGTATATATCTTATGTCCGTGGTGGGTAATCTGATGTCCTACCAGTATATCAAAATCCTTGATAAAGACGTAGTGGTTCTGGCCAGATGAATAACTTAGCAGAAGGAGGTCGCGTTGTCCTTGTAGCTCTCCATCCACAACCTTCAGAGGAAACAGTTTGTTGTCTTCTTTTAGTCCAAATACATTGATGGATATGTCGTTGGCTTTTTCAAATTTGGTAATGTCAGTTAGCGATGTAGGAAACGATGATGATCATGATGATGATGATGATAATTGATGTTTTAAGGGGCCTAACATCTAGGTTATCGGCCCCTTGTATGAAACGATATCACTGAAAAAACATACATGATTTTCAGGTCCTTGTATTTGCTAATGCGTTGAGCATCCTTTTTATCCAGTTTTGCTAAAATGGCAAACATAAAACATCTATCGTCCTTAAAGTTTTGAGGATTAATTCAGGATTTTCTTCTTTTACAGCTGCTGGTTATGGATTATATGTGCTACCACGCAAGAGATTATACTTATTTATTTTAAATTGCACTCCTTCAACCGATAGCAAAGTCAAAATACTGCCTTTTAGCTCAGATTCTTCCATTTCTGTTGATAACTTTTTAACTACTTAAGTCTATTTCCAATAATATGGCCTGATTACGTGTTTTAAAAGCACGATCTGTAATTTCATTGGTAGACGTATGAATAAATCTACATTCGGCCACAAGATTAACTTTTATTGACTTGTGGTTTGCTTGTTCTTTCCGTCTTTAAGGTATGAATTTAAATCCTTAAACGTAACACAATGTATAAAAGAGCATTAAAGACGACCTTCAAAAGCCGTTTCATATTCAGTTAGTCCATTATTATCAGAAAACCTTGAGAGTAGGTGATGTTTTGTAGGCTATTTTTTTTTTGTCTTTTAGCTGATGACATAACATCACAACATTCTTCATGGCGACATCCGTTGTAGACAATGTTGAATTTCCTTCCACAGGTTTACACTGATGAGATTCTCCTCAAGATACTTCGTGACGCTTCCTATCGTAGTCTCGAAGAAAAGTATTTCCACACTCTTTGCATATATAGCTTTGAATAGTTTCCTCCATTATGGATGTTGTTTTCTGCCAGCAGCTGCTTACTGTGAATTTCAAGGCTGTAAAATGGTTGGTTAGACGGCTTTTCACGATGTGGTCACTGTCAGAGGTAGTAGTCAACTCAGAATATTTTTGCTAAAGGTCCCCTAGTATACCCCAGTCAAGGCAAAAAGCTGCCTACTGCGTTATACAAGCCTATAGAATGGTGGGTTAGACGGTCTTTCACGATGTGATCACCGTAAGAGGTAACAGTCATCTGACAATATTCTTCCTAAGGATCCCCCTACATACCTTAGTCAAGGCTATACACACAGCGAGTTTGCTTTATCGATCAATACAAATATTGAACCCTTGAGAGAAGCTTCTTTTATGAGGCTATTTTCGGGGAGTGTACGGTCCATATCGAAGTTGTTGTAATACGCTTCTACAAAGGTGCAAGGAAGCATAGCCTAAATATATGGCAGAAATGAACAGGAGAAGGCCAAAATAAACAATACAAAATTTATTTTCAGAACGAAAATAACAAATAAAACACAAACTCGAGGAAACACCCTCTTAACATTACACCAAAAATTGACAAAAAAAAACAAAAGTAATTTCACCAGAGATTGTCAAACAAAATAAGATGACCCGAGATATGGCCTGTTTAGCTGCAATACATGTGTGGACGTGATGTGACGAAGCATGCAAATATGTGTTAGTGCTCGATACGTGAATTTTTGCCATCCCGCGAATGCCTTCAGACAACAAATCCGCATCTGAGATATTCTAGTGATGGGAACTAAAGAACTAAAATTAATGCAAATATTATTACCGACACTCGCTAAACATAAATATTTACAACACAATGATTTACGATGAAATATAGACCAATGTGCACACAGCACCAAAAAAGCCTCAACACAGGACTTCCAAATCAACACAAGAATAAGTAAACGTGACCAAGAAAATACACAACAACAATACAAATGACAGCATGTCATTTTTATAATGAAATACGCAACAAGGCGCCAACAAGAATTTACATAATCTAAATATAACACAGATACTCAACAGCATACAATTATATTAAAAGACAACATTTCACTTGAACGTGACACATGAGAAACCGCGTGGGCGAGGCGAACACATCCCTTAATATCATATCACTTTAAAATAACAAGTCAGCAATATTTAACAACTGAGTCAGCCATGGCAGTTCCCCCTCACTAATTACTGTCTAGAAATACCCAAGACCTGCGCTCGTGTGGTCCGTCGCTATCATGTGTCAAATCACACACGTGTGTGTCACAACTCAGGCCCGCATAAAGCTTGGCTCCCAAGCTCAAGAAGAACAGCTGTCAACTCAGCTCAAAATGTATGTGTGTCACCATATAATTATCTCATCAATTCCCCTTGGAATTGCAATACCAAATTGGACTGGCTGAGGTTTCCTCGGAGCTTCACTCACCATCCGTAATAAATTGCAGCCGACAGATGTTTGGCCCAAGCCATCCTCCCGCGCATATGATTCACACATACCACACATTGGACACACAGACACACTAATATCACACGTTGGGCATTGACTATCACCTGAAATAAAATACACGAATATTCTCCACACACATCGCGCGCCTGGTCTCAGTATTCTGACCGAAGAAAAACAATCTAAATATCAAATGCAAATAAAATGAAATGAAAGACCAGACGGCTCTTTCCAACTTCATGTCGCAACAAGGCAACTCGAAATTAATTACTTGTTCATTCAAAATATGGCAAACACGAACACTTGTTTTTGCCCCTTGCTATCTTTATTGTTAATCTAACACAGCACCACTTATCACCCTGGCCGTTTCATGTGTACGCCAACTCAAATCTCCACATGTACGATTACATGGATTACAAAATTACACAAAAATACACAAATCAACATAGGGTCACGCGTCCTCATGCATTTATAAATTTGAGTGTCAGGATACTACGTTACTATAAAAAAAGAAACCAGAAAAATCACAAGAAAAGTTATATACAAGGTTCCCATGCCAAAATATCTATCTAAAGAATGAATCAATATTTCTACTCAACACATATCGGCTCGTCACGTCAGCGGACATCACATTCCATGGTCCACCGTGGTATTTACACAGCCATGATGATCGTCTTCGAAGAGAGCGTGATCACCAACCCATCGGTCGACCCATAGTTCATCATCTTGCTGTCTTCTTATAAGATGAAAAATACTAAGTTCAAATTAATAAATCTATTTCTACTATAATTGCAGATAGAGCTACTCAATCACTCTAAAGTCCTAGGCAATTAATTCGAAGTCAATTTCCCTAAATATGCACTTGCTAGTTTCACACGCGAAAACATAATTACTATTCACTGAAAATGTTATTTAAAAATGTTAATCATCTCACTTGAGACCGGGTTCAAAGTACTTTAACGAATGTATAAGAGCTCCCGGCTCTGACAAAATAATAGCATGAAGTATCAAAAATATCACAAGTCCATAATGGGCTATCAAAAATCACGACGTGTAGTTACGTGAAGTAGGCCTCAGCCACCTCAAAGTAGGACGTATGATAGCACTTGTCTACCTCAAAATCAGAACATATCATAGCACTCGGTTACCTAAAAATAAGAACATATGATAGCACTCGGCTTCCTCAAAATAAGACGTATGATAGCACTCGGCTACCTCAAAATAAGACGTATGATAGCACTCGGCTACCTCAAAATAAGAACGAGTTCGTTAGCACAGACTCTCAATTTATACAAACCTGGACCGTCGCACTATGGAGGGGACTGTAAATTGTCAATAAATCGAAGGAGTCAACGTACAATCTTGCAAGTGGTATCAAACTTCATCATTTTTCATGCAGCTTCCAACTCTGTTCCGCGGATCAAAATCGCATCGTGGATTATTCAAATATGGTCTTGCCGCGCTTTCTCACGGCGATCCGCTTTCACGCCAAAATGAGCTGGGGTTCGCATGATTCGTGGGTTCATACGAGAATTCGTTGTGGAGGTCACCTAACTCCTCCCTTCTCAACGTCATCAGATGTATCTTCTCCACACAAGCCCACTCAACTCGCTCTCTCTCTCTTGTCCTGTGGGCAAAGGTCTCTGGCGCGTAGGTACGCTTGGCCTTGACGTTCAGTGACCCTCTTCCAAGAATTATCAAAATATAACTTGCGTCTAAACACGGCAAACTTCTTGCAACACTAATGTGCTCCCAACTTACAACTGACTGCGGACATCATGCAGTATATAAACTAATGCATGAACAATTATTCTATGGTCAATTGAATAAGGGTTCGTTTTCCTCCGGCAAGGTTTCAAAATTCGAATAAAACATGATTTTAATTTTAAAACACCCACGCACTCCAACTTCAATCCGTGGGCTCCATCAGCTCTTTAAATGTCCCGGTGCCTGTCTGAGTATCTCACATACCTCAGCCCACTAATTGTTTCTCCACTTGTTGACAAACTGTACCCTGACCTCGCTGAGTCGTCATTCACCTGTCACATGCCGGTCTCTCCCCCTTCTGACATAACAGCACGTAGACCTGCTTGCCTCGCCAACATGTTTGTAAACAAAAACACTCTCATTCATTCTACCGTCCAGTGGCCCCGTACATTTGAGTGTTTCCTTAATTTGCACTAGAATTTGCAACTGCTTCCAATTCAACTTGTTCCCAAGGCTCTCTTTTATAGTATAATTTCAGATGTGCAATATTAAAAACTGACTTCGTCCCAGTGCTCAGTTCTTGAATCCTGCAGGCGTTATTTCCTAGATTCTTAATGATACGAAACGGGCCCACGTACTTGGCTCTAAATTTCGCGAATACCTTGTTCTTGGGATCTAATATGGGTGGTCGTCTTACAAGTACGAGCTCGTCTTCATGCTCACGGTGAAATTTCTTCCCTCGGTATCTGCGTAATCTTCGCTCTGCCTGATTCTTCATATGTTCCTGAGTTCTCTGGATCATGTGCCACCAATGGACCTTGAGGACATGGAATGATATTGTCCCAAGTTCTCTCTGGTACTTTGTTATGATGCACTAGCAATGGCACCTGTCCCGTAGATTCGTGCTTAGTTGTGTTCATAAAATGCTCGATGTGACCAACTTTATCTACCCACTTATTATGTTCATTAGATATCAGAACACGATAATATTTCTCCACACAACGGATTACTCTCTCGCTCAGATTGGCTTGTGCATGACGAATGCTTGATAAAATGTGTTTATCCCAAGATTTTCAATTCCTTTCATGAACACAGAACTGGTAAGATAACTACCATGGTCTGACAAGATGTATTCCGGTTTTCCTAGCGTAGGAATGACTTTGTTTTGAATTATACTGAGTATTTGGTTGGACGTGGTCTTTTGAATCGGGCATAACACTATAAATTTCGAGAATACATCAACACATACTGAAAGATGTTTACACCTTCGCCTTCCTTTGGATAATGGTCCCAGTGTGTCGATCGCCAGTAGCTCACACGGCTTCTGCGGTAATAACGGTTTCGGAAATTGTTTCATTAGGTAGTTATTAGGCTGCGCCACTACAGGCCTAGTAATAATAATAATAATGCGCGTCAGAGTAGCAGTGGAAGATAAAATCAACAAGGTCGCAAATGGATGGGGAAAAAGACGTCTTGCTCGACCCGGTGCTGGGCCCAAGGTTTTTGGAGCGAGCAAAAGATGATTTCCAAAAAGCAAATGGAAACAAATAATTGCTTAATGCAATAATCAAAAGTGCAAAAAAGAATCTCATGAAATTAATTAAAGAAAACCCAGAGGCGTGTTAATCGTGCCTTTGTTACATCACAAAGACAAGATTAACGAAATCGAGATAACGATAAAGAAGGGACACTTAAATATAAGAAATGAAAAGACAAGGGAGCTATATTACTTAAAATATAAAAATGTATTAAAGATAAAAGAAAGAGCGTGTACACGAATTAAACAAATTACAATAATACAAAGAAAAAAGGTAAGCTAAGATAAAATCTACAATACAAAAGAAATCCAATACCAAGAATAAAGAATTCAAAAACTTAAAAAAACTAAAAAGCACGACAGAACCTGAGTACAGCTCAACAACATGAATCTAACGAAAATATACGAACGTGGAATAAAATAAAATGAAACTTACGAAAGCCAAGGAGGAACGCCAAACTTGCAAAAATTCAAAAATCGAACATTAACGAGACGCGAAGCTTTTCATGATGTTATGTAAACATACCGTAGGGAAGGGGGAGGAGTGAGGGGTAGTAAAACAAAGGGGAGAGAGATCTCACGGAGATAGGAGGAAGGAGAAGACAAAGGGGATTATTATTAAGTTATATAATACGGCGAAAATCAAAAGAGGAGAACAAAACAAAAGGAAAGTGAAATATACAGAGATACATTACATTACAACTGACTTGGGAAGAAAGAGACCGGTAAAAATCGTAAGCACGCTATAAAAAATAGGCTTATACTTCAACATAATGCCGCACCAACGCGACATATAAAAAAGAATAATATGTCATCGGAGCTGGAGAAATCCCAGTTAACCACCGTCACATATATTCTATAAACAAAAGTGACACGTATTAGTGGGAGACGTTGGACATAAGTCCCGTTACCTCACATATACTGTCCGCAAACAAAGGTCCAATTGCTACCAATCAAACGAAACGTTTGTGGTACAAAAGAGACACCGACGCAAAAGACGAGCACCAAGGCCCGACAGGAAACATACATAAGCCAAGACGCAGAAACGCAATACTTTCGAATCTTACAGGTGTTAACCAAAACAATAAAACTGTGAGGAGGGTACATAACAAAAGCAAAAAAAAGGACTCCGTCGTATAACATTACGCAAGGTCCTGGAGATCTGGTTCAAGGATTAAAATACTAACAGTAACATCTTGAAAAGGAAAGAGAATTAAGCTTAAGAAGAAACATTGAACAAAAATAATTACATTGCGATAGATAGAAATACATTGAGCCGTACTCACATTCCGCTGCGCCATGAGGGCGGGCCTCTGCCCGAATACACACGTTCGCCCTACATCTCGGCACGTCCAAGACTGAATAAGTTTCTGTCCCCCAGCGAGGAGAGAAGCCTCTCAGAAATATAAAATGCGTAGTTTGGGAGTGGCACCAAACTCGCGTCAAATATTGGCAGAGCCAATAGCAGAACAAATTGCACAACGAAATGCAAGGAAAGCAACAACACTAGCCAATACGAGAGAACTAGGTAGTATGTAGCTAGGGGTTGCACACCGTTAGACAGAGAGATACATACAGACAATCTGCGCGCTCTTAAACACTCGAGGCGTAATATAGAGATGTCACAGCACATGACAATAATAATAATAATAATAATAATAATAATAATAATAACTATAGATTCATGAAAAGTGGTTCAAGGCTTAGTGCGCTAACATGCGTCACAAGTCTTAATTACCTCTACAATAGTAGATCTCATTCTTGGCCACGTAAAAGATTACCCAATCGTCGCTTCTGATTTATCTATGCCCACCTGTCCTAGAGTTTCATGAACATGCCACGTTAATCCTCTCTGAAGAGAGGCTGGAACTATAATTCTGAGTTTGGTGTGCTCTTCATCCACAAACCTTTGTAGAAGGCCATTTAAATACTGGTAATTGTCTTCCTTCGCTCTAGCTTCAAGATGCTCAGGTGTCCCCTGCTGTATCTCTTTCCTGAAATATCTTTTCATCATCAGCATCCACGGATCTCGTTCTTGTTCCATATGGATATTATTACGATTATCCGAAAACTCTTCGTCCTTCTGTGTTAGTTCCACGTGATGTACTTCTACTGCTATCTCGTTATCCTGCACAGGATTTCTGCTCAAAGCGTCGGTAATGACATTCATTTTCCCAGGACAGTGCTCTATGGTAATGGCGAATTGATGGATATAAATAGACCAACGAGTCACTCTTTCCCTCACCATCGCGGTGTTGAAAAGGAATGTTAATGCATGGTGGTCGCTTCTCACAATAATGGAATATCCAAAAACAAACTTTCTACACTGCTATAATGCATAGAGAATAGCCACTAACTCTAGCTTCGTAACTGCATAATTTCTTTCCTGCTTGCGCAACTTGCGACTTGTAAATGCCCAATATGATCGATGATTTAAATTCTAAGTGTCCTCTTGGTACAACATTGCACCAATCCCAATTAAAGATGCGTTAGCCTGAATTACAAATTTCTTTCCAAAATCCGGGTATCCTAATTTCACATAATGGTCGAGCAGTTCTTTCGTGGCATTGAAAAACCCGTCGCACTCCTCACTCCATGACCATCTATTTGCTTCCTTCGACATTTCTTGCATAGGTGCTACTGTCTCGGTGTATCCTCGACAGTTCTCTTTGAAAAAGCCAGTGACCCCCAAAAATGTTCTCACATGCTTTACCTTGGTTGGTGTCGGGAACTTCTTAATAGCATCTATCTTGGAAGTATTAGGTCTCACACCTTCATGATCAATAATGTGTCCTAATTACAGTATTTCACTCTGAATGATGTGTGATTTCTTGAGGTTAATTATGAAATTCGTAGTTCTGAGGTTGTCTAGAAATTTGTTAAGATTTACCATGTGGTCTTCCATTGTTTCTGAAGCGAGAAGAATGTCGTCAACGTTTCTCGTAGTGAACTCCCTTACTTCATCTGTTAAGTTTCTATCCAGGGCTCTAATTAGTGCACAACCTGCTGTTTTGACTCCAAATGGCATTCTCTGTCAGACATAGGTATCATTATCAAATAAAAACCCCGTTAGCCACTGAGTTGTTTCCTCTAACTCTAGGTGGTGAAAGCTATTGGTCAGATCTACGCTATTATAGATCTTCTCACCTCTAAATCCTCTTAGCACATCCTTAATAAGTGGCGCTTTATCATGAACGGGCAGAAGTTTGCTAATTAAAAAACGAGCGTCTTGGGATAGCTTAATACATCCATTTGGCTTAGCTACTGCCAAAATAGCATTTAAGTATGGTGTTGGTGATTTCTTGATAATTCCAGCTTCGAGTAAATTGCCAATAATATCCTTCACCTGAGAATGATGTTTCTCCGGGATTGGGTAAAGTTTGCTTTTAGAAGGTGTCCAGTCATCCACTTGCATAGCATACTTGAAATTGAGAACTTTTCCTGGTATAGTGACAAACACTTCCTCATGACGGCTAAAATAATTTCTAACTTCAATTTATCAGAGTCTCCCAATTTCGCTTCGTTCAGCCGCTCCTGAATAACATTTTCAAATTTTGATCCAGAATGATCTTGCTTGCTTATCTCGTCCGTGACGTCATCTCGGATTTCCTCCATTGTCCAAGTGCCAACCTCTCGTTCCAACATCGTCTCTTGCATGTTCAGACCAACATGACTCAACCTTTCAACTTGCTTGAAACTGACAGTCTTATTCCTTAAATCAATAATTGCGTGGTACTCACAAATGAAATTTGCCCCGAGAATAACGTTGTTATTCATCTTCGCCATCACTATGAAATCTTGTGCAAAGGTGTGGTTTAAAATATCTAGCTCCAAATATGCCTGATGTTTACATTATACAGTCTTCTCTGGTATGACTCCCCGTACTTTAAGTTGTGGTACTGGTATTGATGGAACAGTCTGCTTCCTTCCTATTTCCTTGATGAGAGATTCTGACACCAAGCTCACTTGACTACCAGTGTCCATTAGGCAACGCACCTTCAATCCTCCTATTCTTGCATATATCACACGTAATTGTCTTATAACATTCTCATGTGGGCTTACTACTTCCTCCAGACAATCATGCGGGAACGCAATACATTCCTCATTGTTAGCAATGATTACATCACGGTCATCAGCCACTCCCGTTCGCAGCCTGTCTTCTAGTTCGTACTTTCGGCTTTTTTATCGCCCCGAAACCCTTTTTGTGAGTTCCGTCCGCAATTGTTCTGTCTCTCTTGTTGCCGTAATAAGCTATCTGCTCCTTCGCCGTGATTGTTAGGATTTCGTCTATTTTCCATGGGTCTTCCCCACGTCTCTTTTTCTGGCTCCTCATTAGCGTTCAATTCTTGTAAATACTTTTGTGACTCCCTGTAGCGTTCATCCCAGTTGTTCCTGTACTCCGTTGGAACCTCTTACCCATTATCCCGTTGGTTCTTCCACTGGCGCGTGTCACCACCCCTCTGATACGGCCTGTCTTGCTGTCTATTTCCTCTCCAGTTAGAGTATCCTCGCTGGTACGGTCTTCTGTTATTATTATTATTATTATTATTATTATTATTATTATTATTGTAGTACTGATTGTAATTGTTGTTATTCTCATAGCGACACCTGTTGTCATATTGCTCCTCTCTCCTTGGCGTGAACTGCGTGTTTGTTGCTTGTGATCTCGTATTCGCGTGCTCGTTATTATTATTACTATTATTCTGGTGTACTATTTCCACTGTGTTAATGCTTTCGATATTTCTCTGGCGACTTTGGGCTGAAACCATACTCGTTTCATCCAAATGACGGAGAATTTCCTCTGCTTCTATGGCCGATTTACGTTAGCTGCTACTAAGAACTGCTGTATATTAATAGGTAACTGTTTGCCTATAGTTAACACCAAATTTTCCTCTGACGGCAGTTCGTCGAGAACCTTCAGTCTGATCATTTGTTGCGCGAAAAACTCTGAGAATTTCGTCAGATATGTGCTGTGATACTTCCTAGCGTACAGATCCATTCTTAAGCTCTGCTGTAATGAGGGACTCCAGAACTTCTTTATAAACGCTTCTTTGAACTGAGCCATGTTTTCGAACGTATATTTGAAACTTTGGAACCAGATAAGACTTGATCCCTGTAAAAACTTTTCTACCATCCTTAATTGTTTAATGGGACTTATCTGATTATCATTGTAATAATCGTCCTGTTCACGGAGAAAAGATTTTGGCGTAATACCTTGTCCGTCTATGAATTTTCCAGGTCTAAAATTATTTCCTCATATCACTTGAATTACTTGTTGTGTCGTTATGTTAGGTTGTGGAGTAGAAGACTCGCCCCTGTAGTTACGAAATAATTCCGTGTCGACCCCTGCCTTTACGCTGTTTTCCTGGCTCATACCTCCCGTAGATTTAAATGCCTCCGGACTTCCAATGTTGACAAGTTTCCCTGCTACTTGTTCTGGCGTAATTAGTGTTGTGTTCTCTAACGATAGGATCTCGTTTTCAATGACTAAGTCGGCATGCTCTTGGAATTTAGTTTTTATACATTCCTCCAGCGCTTGCATTGGGATCTTGTCTTTCATTGTTTTCAATTCCTCTTCTAAACGTTCTTCTATCTGCTCCTGATTCTTATCTATCTTTTCTTCTAACTGCTGCAGATTTTTATCTATGCGTTCTTCTATATGCTCCATTTGTTCTTGATTTTTCTCTTGGCCTATCTCTATTTTTTCCATCCGCTCGTCCCTCTGCATCTTATTTATTTCTAGATTCTTCTTTATCTGCTGTTGGTCAGCTTCCGAATTCGCCCATCTATCCGTAGATTTAATGTCCAACCGATCGAGTTCATTAATTAACTCCAATATATTATCGTCAACTGATTTTATTTGCTCCTGAATGTTTGCTGTTTTGGACTCGATTTTCTTGAATTCGCCCTGTAATTCCTCCTGCGTAGTTTTTATTCCTGCAGTGTTGTTCGTACACGCTCATTCTATCTGTTCCAAATTCGCATTAACCATTTCCTCTAACTCTACAATTTTCAAGTCAATTTTCGCCTCTATGGATTTAATATGCCCCACCTGCATAGTGTTGTTATGGAGCATTTCGGTTGCCAGTTTGTCTAATTGTATCTTCGTGTTCTCGTTAATTTCAAGCGTGATTTTGCTTAAATTGTCGGGCTGTGCCACCGCCTGTTTCGAAAGTTTATTATTTAATGTGATTAAGTGATCACTATTGTGCTCTGTCATTTTATTTTCCAGCGTAAGCATTTATTCCTCACTGCGCTCTTTCATTCTACTCTCCAGTGTTCGCATTTGTTCGTTACTACTCTGATTAATTTCAATCTTAAGTGTTTGCATTTGTTCACTACTACTCGATTAATTTCATTCTTTGGTGTTTGCATTTGTTCACTACTACTCTGATTATTTTCATGCTTTTGTGTTAGTAACTGTTCGTTATTGTTTTCCCGCATTTTACTTTCTAATGTCAATAATTGCTCCTTATTTCTCTCCTGCATCTTAGCTGAAGACCTCTCCAGCAGCTCACTAATTTCAGCAATTGTTGCCATCACAACACAAATACACTTTGAGAAATAGGACCATGCAACAAGTGACCTCCACCGCATATACACCCATGTTTGACATTTAATAATTATTTATACTCAATCATTTACTTTTTCGTTAAAACCACACCCCACAATCAAAGCATCAATGAGTATTTGAATTTACTTTTAATTGCTTCGGATCATAAATTCCTAATCTGAATGAATTTACTTAAGATCTTTTAACTAGCCAATGTTAATTAAATTTTCAAGGCAACACCTTCCTGTCATTTAAATAATACTGAGTCCATTGAATCAAAACATTCACTATTTTCTAATGGGCGCCAGGAACACATCATAAATCAATATAATATTCAAATCTACTGTGTTCCGTGTTTCTAATCTTAAATGAACTCGCTGATTTTACTTATACACTTGGAGGAAAGACTTCACCTAATTTACTGATTCTACTAATTAACTAACCTGGTATCATTTTTCCACAAATTACTAAGAGGTAAGCAAAAATAAAAACAAACCCCACTTGGGCAGTCATTTTAGATCTATGAACCCTTGCGAGAAGCTTTTTTATGATACTCTTTTCGGGGAGTGTACGGTCCATATCGAAGTTGTTGTAGTACGCTTCTATCAAGGTGCAAGGTAACATAGCCTAAATATATGGCAGAAATGAACAGGGGAAGACCAAAATAAACAATAACAAATTTCTTTTCAGAACGAAAATATCAAATAAAACACAAACTCGAGGGAACACCCTCTTAACATTACACACAAAAGTTACCATACTAAACAAAAAATATCTCACCAGAGATTGTCAAACAAAATAACATGACCCGATATGGCCTGTTTAGCCGGAATACATGTATAGAAGTGATGTAACGAAGCATCCAAATATGTGTGAGTACTCGATACGTGATTTCTTACCATCCCGTGAATGCCTTCAGACAACAAATCCGCATCTGAGATATTCTAGTGATGGGAACTAAAGAACTACAAATAATGCAAATATCATTACCGACACTCGCTAAACTTAAATATTTACAACACAATGATTTCCGATGAAATCTAGAACAATGTGTACACAGCACCACAAATGCCTCAACACAGGACTTCCAAATCAACACAAGAATAAGTAAACGTGACCAAGAAAATACACAACAACAATACAAATGACGCCATGTCATTTTTATAATGAAATTCGCAACAAGGCGCCAACAAGATTTTACATATTCCAAATGAAACACAGATGCTCAACAGCATACAATTATATTACAAGACAGCATTTCACTTGAACGTGACACATGAGAATCCGCGCGGGCAAGGCGAACACATCCCTTAATATCATATCACTTTAAAAGAACAAGTCAGCAATATTTAACAACTGAGTTAGCCAAGGCCGTTCCCATCACTAATTACTGTCTAGAAATACCCAAGACTTGCGCTCGTGTGGTTCGTCGCTAGCATGTGTCAAATCACCCACGTGTGTGTCACATCTCAGGCCCGCATAAAGCTTGGCCCCCAAGATCACGAAGGACAGCTGTCAACTCAGCTCAAAATGTATGTGTGTCACCAAATAATTATCTCATCAATTCCCCTTGGAATTGCAAATTGGACTGGCTGAGGGCTCCTCGGAGCTCCACTCACCTTCGTAATAAATTGCAGCCGACAGAGGTTTGGCCTAAGCCATCCTCACGCGCATATAATCCACACATACTTCACACTAGACACACAGCCACACTAATATCACACATTGGGCTTTGACTATCGCCTGAAATAAAATACACAAATATTCTCCTCACACAGCGCGTGCCTGGTCTCAGTATTCTGACCGAAGAAAAACAATCTAATTATCAAATGCAAATAAAATGAAATGAAAGACCAGACGGCTCTTTCCAACTTCATGTCGCAACAAGGCAACTCAAAATTAATTACTTGTTAATTCAAAATGTGGCAAACACGAAAACTTGTTTTCCCTCTCTGCTATCTTTATCGTTAATGTAACCAGCACCACTTATCACCCTGGCCGTTTCATGTGTACGTCAAATCATATCGCCACATGTACGATTACATGGATTACAAAATTACACAAAAATATACAAATCAACTTAGGGTCATGCGTCCTCATGCATTTATAAATTTGAGTTCGGGACACTACGTTACTATAAAAGAAAATGAAACCAGAAAAATCACATGAAAAATTATATACAATGTTCCCATGACAAAATATATATCTAAAGAATAAATCAATATTTGTACTCAACACATATCGGCTCGTCACGTCAGCGGACATCACTTCCCATGGTCCACCGTGGTATTTAGACAACCATGATGATTTTCTTCGAAGAGAGCGTGATCACCATCCCATCGGTCGACCCATAGTTCATCATCTTGCTATCTTCATATAAGATGAAAAATACTAAGTTCAAATTAACTAATAAATCTATTTCTAATATAACTGCAGATAGAGCTACTCAATCACTCTAAAGTCCTAGGCAATTAATTCGAAGTCCAATTTCCCTAAATAAGCACTTGCTAGTTTCACACGCAAAAATATAATGACTATTCACTGAAAACGTTATTTTAAAATGCTAATCATCTCACTTGAGATCGTGTTCAAAGTACTTTAACGAATGCATAAGAACTCTCGGCTCTGGAAAAATAAGAGCATGAAATATCAAAAATATCACAAGTCCATAATGGGCTATCAAAAATCACGACGTGTAGTAACGTGAAGTAGGCCTCAGCCACCTCAAAGTAAGACGTATGATAGCATTCGGCTACTTCAAAATAAGAACATATGATAGCACTCGGCTACCTAAAATAAGAACATATGATAGCAGTCGGCTACCTCAAAATAAGACGTATGACAGCACTCGGCTACCTCAAAATAAGACATATGATAGCACTCGGCTACCTCAAAATAAGAACGAGTTCGTTAGCACAGACTCTCAATTTATACAAAACTGGACCGTGACACTATGGAGGGGACTGTAAATTGTCAATAAATCGAAGGATTCGTCGTACAATCTTGCGAGTGGTATCAAACTTCATAATTTTTCATGCACTGGTCCGCTGATCAAAATCGCATCGTAGATTAATCAGATATGGTCTTGCCATACTTTCTCACGGCGATCAGCTTTCGCGCCAAAATGAGCTTGGGTCCGCATGATTCGTGGGTCCATACGAGAATTAGTTGCGGAAATCACCTAGCTCATCCATTCTCAACGTCATCAGATGTATCATCTTCTCACAAGCCCGCTTAGCTCGCTCTCTCTCTTGTCCCGTAGACAAAGGTTTCTAGCGCGTAGGTACGCTTGGCCTTGACGTTCAGTGACCCTTTTCCAAGAATTATACATATATAACTTGCGTCTCAACACGGCTAAATTCTTGCAACACTACTGTGCTCCCAACTTACAACTGACTTCGCACATCATGCAGTATATAAACTAATACATGAACAATTATTCTACGGTCAATTGAATAAGGGTTCATTATATCATCTTCAATGACGCTACAAAAGTTAAATTGCGTAATTGTATGGGAATGTTGCATCACCTAAAGTTTTATACTATGCAAGTGCTTAACATTCTACAATCGTGTTAGGGAACAGGTTGTAACTTGTAAAAGTGTATGAGCATTGAGAAAAGCAAGATGTGAAAATTTGTTAAAGCTGGGCTTTTAAAGCCAAAGTCATAAAATACAAAATGTAACCCAAAAACACCCTTACTTTTATACCTAACCAACCCTGATCCGAACCAAAGCCAAACCGAAAGGACACAACCGATTTAATCCGAAATCTACCAAACTAAATCGAACAGAACCGAACACAACCGAACCGAACTAAATCGCACTAAACCGAACTCAACCGAACCGAACTAAAACTAACCAAACCGAACCAAACCGACACAAACCGAACCAAAACAAAACCAAAAGCAAACCCAACCGGATTGCTATCACTTTTCTACCGCTTTGCTACCACTCTTCTACATCATTGCTACCACTTTGATCTCATATTATTTTCTTGGCTTTGGAAGGTATTTTAGTCCTTTTAATGACAGCATAATTCTTACCATCATTTTTGTAAGCAACAACAATAACACATCAAAATTCCAGAGTACTTTAAGGTCAGTGATCGACTATCAACTCTAGCTCTTTTCTCTATCCCACGCCTAGTTAAACACTTATATTTTTTTCAAAAATAATATTTGGAAAGTAGGCTACAAGTTTCAGATAAAAATCCTGAAAAAACAAAAGTCTTAAGTTAACTCTTACCCCTACTTTTGTCGAACTGTCAGTCAAAAACATTATATTTGTTATTTTTTCCAAAACAAAAAATTGAAGAGTAGAATATATTTTCAAAACTATTCATCGCAGAACGTTGTACAATGGCTCAAACGAAAGGTCTCTATATCCTTTATCGTTAGAACAAATCTTTATATTTTTTTCATTTTTCCGAAACTGTTGAATTTTGAAAGTAGTCTACATGTCTGAAACAGGGAATTTTACAAAGAAGTGTATTTGACTTAAATTAAAGGCCCCTAAAACAAGTTCTAAGTCCCTAGGACAAAAAAGTAGACTACTATTTCACAAAACGTTCTATTTCGAAAGTAGGCTGTATTCTCAAAACTAAAAATCCTAAAAAGTCAAAACATGTCAAGAACAAAAATTTTAATTCTCTTTTACATTTTTTCAAAAAAAAGTTCAATTTTGAAAGTAGGCTATATTTCCTTAACTATGAATTTTACAAAGTAGTGTATGAGACATAAAACCAAAGGTCTCTATGTCCTTTATCGTTAGATCAAAACAATATATTTTTACCTTTTTTTCAAAAAATTCAATATTGAAAATGGCTATATTGTCAAGACTAAATTCCTAAAAAGTCATATATATAGGCTTATACGAAAGGTCTCTATGTCCTTTATCGTTAATACAAAACTTTATATTTTTTTATTTTTTTCAGAAAAGTCCAATTTTAAAAATTGGCTATATTTTGGAAATTAGGAATTTTACAAGGGCGTGTGTTTGACTGAAATTAAAGGTCTCCATATACTTTATCGTTAGAACAAAACAATATATTTTTTTTTACATTTTGTCCAAAAAAGTTCAATTTAGAAAATTGGCTATGTTTTCAAAACTAAAAATCCTGAAACGTCATATATATGCTTAAACGAAATGTCTCTATGTCCTTTAATTTATATTTTTTGCATTTTTTTTTTCAAAAAAATCAATTTTGAAAGTTCCCAAAGTAGGAACTTTACAATGTAGCGTGTTTGACTTAGATTAAAGGTTTCTACCCCCTCTAGCCCCCAAAACAAGTCCCATGTTCCTAGGGGTAAAAGAACAGTAGATGAGCAAGGCGGTTTTAAACTCATAGTGTCACCAGTTTTTAAATTGCGCGTGACTCACGTATGATTAAAACTGCCTTGGTTGGTTTGCGAAGGAATCATAGATATGACAAGGGAGGTGTCTAGAGGTGACCTTGAGACGTGTCTTCATTATAGCGTGAACTTGCTTGTCATTTAAAACTATAAATTACGTGATTGGCTGTCGCTAGGAAGGAAGTAACCAATTAGAGAAGAGCTTATGGAATAAAAAATCCTCATGATTATGCGTGATTTAAAGAAATAATTACTGCAAGCACAATTATTCAACATTACTTATGGAAACATGAAGAAGGCAATGAAGAATATTACCATTATTTCTATGAAGAAGTTAAAATACGTAGTACAAGGAATGTGACTATTTTATATGTACCGCCAAGGTTTCCTGTGATTTCAGAAATGGCGCTGAATTGAGAATTATGGAGGAAGATGTTAGGCAGCATTCTAGGCTTCCTTGACTGCCGAATGTCACACTGACAAGACGTGGATTTCAGTTCATGCCCAGAATGGAGCAATTTTGGAAACATAACCGAGTTCGCGACTGGAGTATCGGTCAAGATAGTAAACGTTCGGACTTCAAGTGAAGTGATTTCGAATTAAACTGCAAGGACACAGTATTTGAAATAACTGTTATACAAGTGAAATTATAGAATTATGTTCGGTATTACAAATACATTGCAGCAATCTTATTTCGACTGTGTGAAGTTAAATCTATGAACTATTAAGGCAGCAACTATAATATATTATGCCAATATTCTACAGAGAACTTTTTTTAGAGGTGATCTACAAACAATACGCTCATCATAAAAATTATTCTACAGTTTGTTGGTTTAGTCTTCACTCTTTTGACTGGATTGATAAAGCTCGCCACGCCTCCCTGTCCTGAGCTAATCGTTTTATCTCTACATAGCTACCACACTATACATCCGATGCAATTTGTTTATCATATTATAATCTAGGTCAACCCCTACAGTTCTTGTCCTCGCCCCTGCCTTCCAAACTAAGCTTGTTATTCCTGGGTGTCTTAGTATGTGTCTAACCAACCTATCTCTTCTCTTCATTAGCAGTCACCAGAAACATCTCTCCTCTCCCAATCGTCTTAATACCTCTTCGTTTGTAACCCTATCTACCAATGTGATCTTCATCATTCTACTTAGCTAAGATAAATAGTATTTACTAAATACAGCAGCGATATCACGCAACATGATCATAAAAAACGTGATTTTACATACATCGACTACGAGAAATATAATAGTGAAATAACTACACCTAATTAATTTCCACTATGTTAGATATTTTGAAGTTGAGAGGAATGATGTACTTCTATTTCGAGGTTGTGATGAAGGCTAAAATACCATGCGCAAGGAACATGATGATGATAATTGTTGTTTTAAGGGGCCTAACATCTAGGTTATCGGCCCGAGGAACATGATATATGAGGAAGGAGAGAATACTTGGAGCAACTACTACAAAAATCGAAATTATGTAGAAACTAGAACAAAACTACCCAGATATGATAATCAACTTCAAAAGGAGAAGAAGAGATCATTTCGATCCGCGCCTAGAAGGGATGAAAATGATGGAACTACGGATAAACCAGTCCAATGCTTGAAAACTGGTCCAATTTGAATCCAGAGCCCAGGAGAATGCAGTTCGAGACCAGAAAAAGCAGTTCGGATTGAAGACACCAGATTCATTAGGGGGGGGGGGAGAATGCAGTACAGTACGGTATTCTCTATACCTTGAGATCATCCATAATTGGCAAAGGTAGAAGAAGATTTCATTATGTGTAGTTTGTCGCAGTTTGATAGAAATTTGGAGCGTACCATTTCACCATGATTTAGTAATTTAACAATTCTTTGAATTTAAAGTAGAGTTGGATATTTTGATCTATAAATTTATTTTAACAATTTTTAATTTTCGTCATTTTCAAATACGATTTGGATTGGATTTTGAAAAATAATTTCGAAATTTTCGATTTCGAATTTAAGAACATTTTCTTAAATTCATTAATATTTTCGTTTGGAAATAATAGTTATGGGAATTTTAGCGTAAGAATAATGTAATTAGGGAGAAGACATTAGAGGAGACCGGGGATACTTTGGACACGGTGTTACGTTGGACAGCTTTAAATTTGACGCCATGGTGCAATAGTTGGTACACCTGTAACTGAATATTGTGCACAGCCACGTGCAAGACCAGCTGATATGCAATATGGCAGCCTGCTTTTGAAATTAAGAAGGTGAGTTCATTTTTAAATTTTTTGTATGCTGATATATAACATTTTGAAGGGCTTAATATTGTGATTTAGCTACTTCATTACCAGAGAATTTTTTTGAAATTTATTTGTATCATTAGTGAATGTGTTTCGTATGAAATGATACTATGTAATACCCAAAGCATTCACATGGAGAAAAGTGCAGTGTATATATTGTTTCCTTTGTCACGTGGGGTTACATTGGACAGGCCTGGGGCTACGTTGGACAGGTGTCCAATGTATCCCCTGCTTTTTTGTATTATTTTAAAATAATCATTATTTATTTATTTATTTATTTATTTATTTATTTTATAGATGGTTCTAATTTACCGAAAACGGACAGACAGAGAGTCAAATGAAGAAGACTCCAAAGCCGCAGTAGGGGATGTGATACATAGAGAATTGTCATTGCGTGTTGCAGCAGACCAATATGGTGTGAAGAAGTCTCGACTGGGTTACCTAGTAAAGAATGCCAAAGAGTATGGCATCGACAACATGGTTTTCAGCACTAATTTCAAAAATAGGCAAGTCATTCCGGATGTGATGGAGAATGCGCTTGGTGACTACCTTCTACAATGTTCAAGCATGTTTTACGGACTAACTCCAAAGATGACAAAGAAGTTGGCATACCAGTATGCCAAAAAGAACGGTTTAGATTTTCCGCCCACGTGGGATGAAAGAAAAGAGGCTGGTCAATACTGGTTTTCAGGTTTTATGAGAAGACATCCTAACCTTTCTTTACGCATGCCAGAGGCTACGAGTTTGGCGAGGATGACCGCTTTCAACAGGAATACTGTAAGCATATTCTTCGACAAACTTGAATGTGTAATGAAGAGGCACAGTTTCCGTCCAAGTCAGATATTCAATTTGGACGAAACTGGAGTAACCTCGGTTCCACATACTGAAAAGATAATTGCGCAGATGGGATTGAAACAAGTAGGACAAGTAACATCTCTGGAACGCGGAGAGCTTGTTACACAGATTGGGATAATCTGTGCTAATGGCAATGCACTGTCACCAGTGTGGATTTTTCCACGGGTGCGCTTTGAAGAAAACAGGATGATGTCTGGGGCTTCAGTTGGTGCTCTTGGGTTAGTACACAAGTCAGGCTGGATGACATCAGAAAACTTTGTCAAAGTCCTTGAGTTCTTTAAGGAGAATGTGTGGTGCTCTAAGTAAAGCCCCGTACTCCTGATTATGGACAATCACGACTCACACTTAAGTGTTCAAAGTTTGGACTTTTGTAAGGAAAATGGGATTATTGTGCTGACTATTCAGCCGCACACATCCAGCAGACTACAGCCACTAGACCGATGTGTATTTGGTCCGTTTAAAAGGTTCTTAAGTTCAGGAGTTAATTCGTGGATGAACTCCAACCCCAATCTAACGCTGAACATCTATGCTCTCCCAAAATTGTGCAGTTCTGCCTGGGACCGAGGAGCAACACCAGAAAATATAAAATCTGGTTTTAGGGTTACAGGAATTTTACCCTTTGACAGGGATATCTTTTCTGATCAGGACTTCTTGTCTTCGGCAGTGTCTGATCGTCCCCTTCCAACTGGAGTTAATGCCCAAGTGGGAGATCAAAATACCGGTATTTTGGTTGCCGAAACAGCAAGCACTGCGACAAGTTCTTCATCAAGCTCTGCGGTAGTAGTTCCTATCGCACCGGAATATGTGGGACCTTTTCCCAAGGGAACACCTAGGTTAGGCCAGCAGTCCAACCGTGGCCGGAAGAAGGGAAGATGCATGATTGCTATAGACACACCCGAAAAAATGGAACTACAGGAAAGAAAAGGTGGCGCAGTAGCCAAAAGACAAATATTGGTGTCTTCATCTTCCAGTGAAGGGGACATTGAAGACCTTTGTGAAGAGTCGGGGGATTCCCCTTTCAGTTCCTCGCAGTCTTCTGAAGAGAGTGACGATGATGAATATGATGACGGTGTTGAAGATGTGAAGGAAGGTGATTTTGTAATTGTGAAATTTCCTCATAAGAAAACAGTCGTGCATTACACTGGTAATGTTGTAATAGTGATTAAACCCATATTCGAGTATGAAATTAAGTTTCTTCGACGTAAAAGCATGGGTTTCATTTATCCCACTGTTGAAGACAAATCTGTTGTTGTGTTTGAAGATATTTGCAAAAAAATTGCTCCCTTATCAGTCAGGAGAGGCAAGCATTACTCTTCAGAAAAGATCCTGCAAAAATTCACAAATGTACGATAGGGATGAGATGAAACAGTTTATTTTTTAATTTGAATTGATCATGCAAACATTTGTGTTTCAGTTCCTTTTTATTTATGTAAGGTTTCAATACATTTATTACTCTTTTCATTATGTCATTAAATTTTGTCTGCCTGTCCAAAATATCCCCTTGAAGTGTCCAATCCAACCCCACCTATGGGGATAGATTGGACACTTTGCACCTCGTAGGATTTTTTGTCTAAAAATAGTGCCAGGATATATGAGGCCAATTTCTCAGGCTGAAATGAATAGTGCATATCGTGAGGAATTGCATGGTGTGATTTTCATAGCAATAAGCCACTTACTGAGCCTGCTAAAATTCGTTGATTAAAAATTGTCCAATCTATCCCTGGTCTTCCCTACGAAGAAGATCATATTTAAATCACTGACTGCATGTTTTATATTCTGTTTCGACGAAATAGGTATTGAACTTGGTATTATAATTGATATAACAACAGACAGGACTGGAAATATACTCGAATTTATAGTAATTTGGATCTATTGAGTTATAGAAGATTTTGTTTTAAAGACTAGTCAAATCTTTATGATAATTCCATTTTGAAGATTGACATTTTGATTTTATCAGATTAAGGTTAATTTTGAATCCCTATAAATCGTGATATGTTGGACACCGAGAAACTATATTAAATCTTTTGCAACGTAATGTATTGTTGTTGACATTTAAATATTGCATTGAAGCAATTAAGAATGACCAGTGAGGTGTTAAATAAATGTTTTATTAAATATTAACAACTATTGTTATAAGCATAGTTACTACGATAGTAAACCAATGGAAGTTCATGCATTGGTATATAAGGTCACTATTAAAGAAAGTATTAAAACACGAGGTAACCGAATTTATTGTGAAGGATTTGTAAAGAAGTATGGAAGTATGGAGCTATTGTGAATGTTCAAATGTCAAGTGTATAGTGACATTCAATTATTTGTTGTTATGAGAAGGAATTGTCGTGCGTAATTTAAAAAAAATGAATATCAGTGATTTTATTAAGCTCTAATAGGTAGTGCAGACGTATTATGGAGGATTGGAATTAAATTTGGAACAAGTGGTAATGCTTAAGAGCAAAGTTATATTATTGAAGCTCTAATACGTAGTGTTAAAGTGTTATGGAGTGGTGCATTGCCTTTTAGAGCAATGTTATTGTAAGAAGAGAGTATCTTTGAATGACTTATAGTAGGCATGATAGTAGACTATTGGCGGAGGAAGTTAGTGAGGTGTTTTAGCTATTATTTGTTAATTCTATTAACCTTTTATCAAGATTTAGACATATTGACGCATGAGTTTGGCTTAATTGCATGGCCATGTTAGCCTGGAAATGAAAGGAAACCCGATAAATCGTGACGACGGTAATACGGACAATAATGAACACATATAAATGATAATTTATATTTTCCCGGTATTTCAACCATGGATTGCGTGGCCCGGTTCATCATCACAATCCGCAGTTAAAACTTGGTACATAATTTTGAATAGACATGGATGATGAATTAAGCTCAGGTTCGAAGATACGAAGAAAATCCGGGAGGACGAGATCTAAGTGACATCGGAGCGTGAATTAGGAACTAGGATTCATAGGTAGCCTCCTTATGTTATCTCCAACCATCCATGTTACGTTGCGAAAGCTATGTAAATGATTACACAATTAAGATAAAATTCCACATTTTATTCAGGGATGCACTGGGTACAAATAATAGAAATGAATTCTCCTACCCCCAACATTCGGCGATTAACTAAATCAAGTCTTGATGTGCAATGTAACTAGAAAAATTAATAAATAAATTTAATCGGGACAAAATCTCCTCGTGCCCTATTTTTCGATATAAATGAACTGACGGAGATCCAGCCTAAATTTACTTTTAGGAACTGAATATTTAAAGACACTGTTATATTTCATCCATCTCTTAATCTAAGGTTCATTTTTTGGATGGTTTATAAAGTGAAAGAAATTAGTATGCAATCAAAAAATTAATAAAGCTGTTCCATTGGATATCCTTCTAAATTATAAGTTGCTTATGTATCGTGGATGTCCATACTTATTCTAGAATCAATTTTTAATATTTACACTTCTATAATTATTCATGTCCTTGTGACAACGAGATTCCTAACCACCAATTACATTTGAATCATTGTGCTTCCTTTGCACTGCCCTAAATTACTCTTTCTCACTACTTTGATAGTTACATTAATTTATAAATCATGACAAAAATTCCGTTTCCATTAACATAACACTGCATGTTCTATGCTTCGGCTGACACATTGTTGACTGACAAGATGATTCGATAAAATATATATAAATGCCGTAAATTCGAATCCTTGATGCCCTGGATTCTGTTTGTTAATTACAAAAGAAATCTATTCACAGTTATTAAATAGCCCTCCTGGACGTACCTTTGTAGGTTCATTTGCATGCCTTCATTCAATTCATTAACAATTCTCTTAATTTCTCTTAAATTGATGCCTTATTATACTACACTTTTATCACAGTGGTTCTTTGGCCATCCAATTACGTTTCATTTCTCCATTTAACCATGTAATTAATTGAATTCCAATTTATCTTTTACCAACATTAATCTCTCAATTATTTCATCGAAGCATCATATTACACCTACCTCCTACGGTGTGGGTTTAAATAATATTAATCAACTTAGTGGTCTGCTTAAGGGTTTAGTCTGTGGTGATGGGATAATCCCAATTATGTGGCCTGAATTTCAAATGAATTTCTATCTGGCAAAATGTCTCCAGCTAATTTGTAAAATAATAATAATACTATCGAATGGCCTCGGTGCCTGGTGCAAGCTTTGTTAATTGACACCCAGAGGGTAGCTTGCATGTCGAATTTCGTCGTTCCTTTGAACGCTATGAAAGTCGAGGAGGTTAGATATCTTAACTCCTTGACACTACTGCGCTTTCAAGTAGAGAATGGAGGAAGTTTGTGATGGCGGAAAATCCCGAGATTAATTTTGCCATTGAACACGGCCTACTGAATTCAAATGGGTTCTTTAACATGCCAACAACGTATGACATGAGTATCGTGATTTTTGTCGACTTCAAAAATCACTTACCGTGGCCAGGGGCGAACCTGCAATCTTGTGGTTGGTAGTCCGACACAATAACAACTCACCCACCGTGGCAAGCTATTTGTAAAATGTTATAGTGAAACAGCAATTATTATATTTACAGGCTCCTCTACACGTTTCAATGACTTATTTCTCTCTATTAATAATTATTTCTACTGTTAATAAACTGAAATTAAACATCCAGGTTCCAATCGTTAATTCGCTATGCATCAATAGATTATAAAATATCTCTGACGTTCCTGTGCTTAAACTCATGATTATCGCAATAGAATTTGATATAGAATGTCCATGCCACTGAAACCTACTTCACTAAATAAACTAGGTTCTACGAGTTATAATTACGTTGTTTGTACCTTCGAATCCATCTAGAAGATACCTGAGGTGTCAGTAGAGAAAATGGCGTGTCCTAGGTCCATTCCATTTTCGCCCGGACTCCACCCATCTCCAGGTCTCCTGGTAGACTCGTCTTCGGTCGTACGACTCCATCCTCACCTCTAGCAGGTCAGCTGTCTCCGAAACTCCCCTTGCCGCCTGTTCTTTAGTGACCCATCGCGTGGTAGTAAGGGCTCATCACGAGAAATGAATGGTTACAGTGGTTGATATCCATTTCACGAGTTTTTCTCTACGTATAATATCGTAGCCCGTGGTTCTCTGATCTCATTCGCGCAACCTGCACTTTGATTAAGTCATTCGTTCACGAACACTGGCCGATTTATCGCAAAGAGAAATGTGCTAAAAATACTACGTAATGTATTGCAGTGCTCGGCTGTGAGGTATTTAGCCTTGAGTCGCAGCTGTTCGGCTGACACGTCACACCCGGTTAGCCTTGAAAATTGACACCCGCTCGTGTCTGTCGACGTTTTGTGAATGCACGCCGATAAATGTCCTTACTCAGTGCACTTATTTAATTGATATTTCAATAACCCGTGCTATGTCAGTTATACATCTTACACGTGTATAAATTCTGTAATAATCTCTCAGCTATTACGGCACACGTTCTTTATCATTCTGCACCGTTTAACGTTATCGTACTGCGTAAACATTATATATTGTAAGTCCGCTCTTGACATATTACAGGAATCACTTTCCACCTCTGCCGTAATGGCAATGTAATTCGACACGTTTGCTCACTATTAACTGCGTTATGTAACTGTCCGTTCTTAAGGATACCGTCACCGGTCGGCGTGTGACAAGAAGTGGTCTCACTGCTGTAATCAGCTTACCATCCAGCCCCGCTTTCATGACCCCAGAGCACTCTATAGCGTAGTATCTCGTCACATGGTCAACTTCCTCCCCACTTTCTTTATATGCCGCCATGATACTCTTCTCAAATTCTAGCACAAATTGTTATTATTATGAGTCTCTTTCATATCATAGTCCAGCATTCTTTATAGGTTTAGCCAGCGTATTCAAGTGTCATCAATTTAAGATCTCATAGTTGTGACGTAACAATGCTTCTCTGTGTCATCAGTCCACCATTTACTTATGGGGTGCGTTATATCAAAGTGGCACATGCCATATCGGGGACAATATTTATAACATAAAAATATAATAAGTTATAATAAATACCCTTAAGGTTAAAACAACGGAGAAATATTAGTTGAAAATTGAAATTGATATTAATACAATGTATTTACGACATTTATGTAACATAGACGTGATTGACGAAGGAGAATGCTGTACTTTGTTAAAAGTATGATTTCGAATTGAGATAAAAATCGTTCTACATATGGATAAATTGAAGGGAGTTTGGAAGAACGTTTTGTGAAATGTTTTGTAATATAATAACGTAAAGAAGAATGTAAATATGTTGATAATGTAAAGGACGTCATTGAACAGCTGTTCGGTCGATGACAGTTTTTGAATTGAACTGTAGCTAAGATTTAAGACTTTCACTAGCGGAGTTCTTGTGTATAGAGTAAATGAAGTATTGTAATGAGGTCAATTAAGCGATTAAAATACTTGAATATATTTAATAATTATTGTATATTTTTTCGGAAACTCTGGAACAGCAGTTAACTTCTTATTTCAAGTTCAGCTGTCGAGAGAAATGTCAAGTTGGACATTCACTAAGGATTTACTTTAGTGACAAGCGTGTGATGTATGATGCTTAATTAATTTTATTGAGGGAGATTCGATTTCATTTTAATTGTATTGTTTTGTTTTAGACTTAAAATTTGAAAGATGTAATTATAGTTTACGCTCAGCAGCCGCAAGATCCTGAAAGCCTTCGAAACAATATTAGGCTACGGAGGCGTGTAAATCTGTAACACCTGCAATGCTCCAAAGAGCCCGAATGTCCATTCAACGGCGAGCTGAAATGTGCATTAATATCGAAGGCCATCTATTTGAGCACCTACTTCCCTAAGAAACTTGCTCAGTCAAGTGAATTCAAACCCCTAACCATTCTATACTCATTCAGTCCTCATTTACAAAGGAACCCAGATATTCTGAACACTTCTAAATGGAATAAATAAATAAATAATAAACAAATCACAGAAATCAAAGAAATAATTGAATAAATAACTAAATGAATAAGTAACTAAATAACTTAATTAATTCATTAATTAATTAGTTCATAAATAAATAAGTCAAATCTGTTGTGTAGTGGTCAGCATACTTTGCTGCCACCCCAGAGTACCGCGGTTCGATTCCAAGCTCTGCCACGAAATTTGAAAAATGGTACGAGGACTGGAACGGGGTCTACTCTGCCTCGGGTGGTCCACGTAGCGGGATTTCGATTGCCTCCTCAGCCACACTCGAAGTGGTTTTACGTGGTTTCCCACTTCGTCTTCGGGTAAATGCCGGGATGGTACTGCACCAGTATTTTCCTGACTTAATGGCAGCGGATTTGTTAGAATTCATACACGTCAAGTTACGAGGATAATTTACGTAACATTTTGTTAGAGATTACGAAGAATATGGGACGGATTATGTATTGAGCCCGAATTGCTAGTGCTGGTGATAAATTTTATGAGAGTCAATGAATTATTACCTCAGAGAGTTCTGAACGCATCCTAGAAGCAGGTCTCCACTTCGGAAGCACTTTTCACTTTGTTGAAATGATCCACATATTACTTCCACATGATTAAAGAATGTTTTCTTTAATGTGCAACTTGAATACATAATTTCCAGTCATAGAGCTTAATTTGCCACATTTATATGGGCTAACATCTTTAATTTTTGGTATTTAAAGACAAATGTATGCCTTCGCAGAGATGCGAACGGAATGTAATTAGATGATCAACGACTTAGGAAGTGTCGAAGCCTGAGCGCTTGCTTCCCTGAGGAATCACAACCCCATAGTGCGATGGAACCGCACGGCCATGCATTTTGAATGTCCAAGTGGACCGGGTTTTGAAAAAGTCGTTTTCAGTGTAATCTGAGTGCAATCCGACGCCAACCAGTATTTTTTTCGGCACAAAGTGTGCTTGTGAATTGTATGTTGCAAGTGAAGCAACAAATACAGTGATATTTTTGAAGGAAATAGTAATATCCGTATTTTTGGTGATCGAGCACATGGTCTTATTTCTACGCCGCATGGCCGACCATAGTGCAAAGTAAAAATTATAAAACGTGCATTAAACAGTGTATTTCAGTGATTCGTGTTACAATCACGTGCATAATATTTCAATTAACCGTACCGTGCAAAGGACGGAACTTTCAACAAAAGGATTACGCGATTTAAGCAGATTTCCAATTTTCACTCATTGTGATAAATTCTGTGAGCAGACATGAGCAAATGTCTTTAAATTCTGTGAAAAGCAGATAAGGCCGTTATTCAAAACAATCTGCAAACATCAGTGTAGAGGCAGTGAGATTCACAAAGTACGCTAGAAGCAGTGAATTTTTCATCGTATTTCCAACTTCTACAAGATGTCAGAACTACGCCACGTAGAGCGATATAACTACTTCAACCAGATCCTAAAGATGATAATGGCTTAAGCCATTGGATCGGAGAGGACGCCGATCATCTGAGCTTCATTACAGCCATGGAGGAAACAGAGTGGATAACCATGCTCTTTGAGAAGCAGCGAAGATATCCCTGGAAACCACTGAGAAAGGAAGTACCCCTCAATCCGTCTCTTTTGTGTGAGATGATCGTCGCTAAGCTGTGAGTCATGATCTAAATTCTATTTTGTACGGTGAATGGTCTTGTGTGGATTAGTCATTAGCTAACGTAACTCTGATATCAGTCATCAGGTACGATTTTTCTCTTCTTAGTCATCGTCTTTGGTGTTTTTCCACCTTACGATAAGCTTCTACAGGATCCGTTTCTAAGATTTGAGTTAGTCACCAATTTTGTTTGGTTACACAAGGTGCAATATCGATCATGATTATAAGCAAATGTGCACCTTGTGTAACCACACAAAATTTGCTCCTAAACAAGCGAGGCAAACATGGCGGACGTATGTATTGTGTGCTCTGAGAAATTTAATGCGAATCAAAGGAAATTAAAGTGTTAGAAGTGTTGTAAATGGTGCCATATGTGTGAAGAATGTTTAAAAAAGCAGAAACATGAGATCGAGCATCTGGAGACTCTCCCAAGGAAGGATCGGACATGGGTATGTGTATCGTGTGTATCGGCGTCAGTTGATCACAACCAACACACGTCTGTGGAATCATCAATTGACAGTTCTATTACGTCCAAATTTGATAAAATTCTTCGTAAACTTAAAGATTTAGAAACGGTATACACCGTATTGAAAACGTCTGTCAAATTCGTCAGTGATAAATTTGACGAGTTTTCTATCGAAATGGGCAGGATGCAAACGGAACTTAAAGCCGTTACTGCAGAGGTTCAGAGTGTTAAGGGATCTAGTGTAAAGCTCCGGGAAGATGTATCAAGCCTCAAAACTGATGTTGAGGAATTGAAACAGTACTCGAGAGCGAACAATCTGAAGATTACAGGTGTTCCTTTCACGCAAGATGAAAATCTTTTGAAAATTATGGTGAAGATAGGCAATATTCTGGATGTGCCTATTCAGGAACAGAACATTGACACCATTCATAGGGTGTCATCCTACAATAAAAACTCTCCAAAGCCCATCGTTGTGCGTTTTGTTCAGAGAACCAGGAAGGATGCTCTTCTAGTAGCTGCTAGACGCCTCAAGAAATTGAGCACTTCTCTGCTAGGATTTCGTGGCCCTCAGGTTAATATCTACCTGAATGAACATTTGACCCCGTACAACGAGACCCTGTTTAAGAAAGCTCGTGAAGCAAGAAATATGGGACTAGAAAGGGTCCGGCAAGGCAGAATTCTGGCAAAAATTTCAGCCAATTCCTCAGAGGTGTTTACTATTAAGACGGAGCAGGACATTGACAAACTACTTGCGATCGTTGGATCACGATCATAGAATGATAATGTACAATCTATATAGCAGACTTATCAGTAAATTATGAGTGAATTACAATGGAGATCATATTTCGAGTGTGGTAAATTCATTTCCTCACTAGGTTCTATCCCATCTTTGAGGATAATATACCTTAATGCTAGAAGCTTACGAAATGGGAAATTGGAGATGATTGCTGATCGACTGGATACTATTCAGAATGTAGATTTTGTTGTCATTTCTGAGACGTGGCTGTCTGCAGATAATGGTGAATGTATCTTCTATAATATTTCAGGTTATGAGGCTTTTCATTCATTTAGAAATTCTACCTCAAAAGATGGAGGTGGTGGAATTGCCATCAATGCAAAAAGTAACTGTTGGCAATGCAAACTGATATATAATATACAGAAAGATCATACTAACCTAGCATTAGAGATTTCTAGGACAGGGCTGAGCTACAGCATTGTGGCTGTTAATAATCCTCTTGTGTCTAACTGGTATCACACAAGTGCAGACTTAGAAATTATTTTTGATAACATAAAACACAGGAATGTAATTGTTGCTGGTGACTTGAATATAAATACTCTCCGTCATGATGACTTGACTAATAATTATAAATGTTTCATGCATAGCTATGGTCTTATCTCCTGCATCACTGTATATCCCACCAGAATAAGTCATAAAAGCTCACTGATTGATCATTTCCATTGCTGCATAAAATTAAGTAATTGGAGAGTAGATAGTATTATTGATGATATCAGTGATCATAATACATTGCTTTTCTCTTTAGACTACTCCAAAAAAGCAACCAGTAATCCAAATGTACCAATAACTTACAAATACTCACATATTGATTATACACTTGCCCTAAACTATTATGAAAGTAATACTTTTGATTTAGTAGAGGAGTTAATGCATCATACACAGCCTTAACTACATTTATCCAAGATGGTCTAGTCTGTGCAAGTACAGTTAGAACTGCTCAGCGTAGGAATAATAACTATCCCCTGAATCCCTGGTGCACACCAGAACTTGTTACATTGTGTAGGCAAAAATCACATAGTTACAACAAATTAAAAGAAGTTCCCGATAATACAATAATAAAAGAAGAGTACAGGGTTTACTGTAATAGAATAACAGCATTGAGAAGATCATTAAATAGACATATTATGATAATAAATTTCAAAGTAACATACACAATTCAAAACGTACTTGGCAAATTATCAGTGAAGTTTTAAATAAACCCTCAAATACAACATCTGATATTAAAAGTATAAATGTAAACAATAGGTGCATAGAAGACAAAATTGAGATCTGAAATGTTCTGAATGAATACTTTGTGTCAGTTCCTGCCATATTATCTTCTAACATTATTCCATTACCGGAGCGAACAGCAACAATCATTGAAGGTTCTAATTCATTCTTCATAGAACTTTGTCCCCACAAGGAGTATCTGATATCATTAACAATCTTAAGATAACCAACACCTCCTATGATGGCATAACTAGTAAACTACTTAAGACTTGCAACCGTGCCCTCTCAGGACCCATCTCAAAATTTGTCAACTGCTCACTAGTCAATGGTGTCGTCCCAGATCCCCTTAAAATTGCTCGTGTTGTACCCATATATAAACAGAATGACAGGTCAGATCCTGGTAATTACAGGCCATTTCAGTACCATCTGAATTATCAAAAATCTTAGAAATAATTATGAAAACAAGGCTTTTGAGGTATCTAGAGGAATGCCATTATTCTTCTGAATTTCAGTATGGATTTCGCGAGAAGGCTGGGGTTAATTCTGTAATTGTTGATATTATAATCGAATTACAAAACAATATAGATAAAGGGAATAAATCAGCTGGATTCTTTATTGACTTAAAAAAGGCCTTTGATACTGTTAGTCATCCACTGCTTGTATATAAACTGGAGAAGGCGGGTGTGATAGGTGTGGCATTGATGTGGTTTACACATCAATTGGCAAACAGGCAACAATTTGTAAAAATAGGAACTAATAGAATTAACGTAAAAAGGGTATCGTACGGTGTGCCCCAGGGATCTATTCTAGGGCCGATTCTATTCCTCATATATATAAATGACATAACCTTATGCCCTTTTAAGGGTAGATTATCTCTCTTAGCCGACGATACTTCGTTGTTTTACTTCTCTAAATCTGACAAGGAGATTATATCTGATATCCAGCATGACTGTTATGTCTTGGAGGAATGGCTAAGAATGAATCTGTTCGCACCTAATTACCCAAAAACTGTCTGCATGATGTTCCATAAATGTGAATATGATTTAAATGCAACAACAAATATCTCTTTGGTACTACCAGACTTAAGTGGGTGAAGGAGGTTAAACACCTTGGCTTGACAATAGACAATACTCTTTCTTGGGCATCACATATATAGAATCTAAAAAATAAAATCTCAGCTTTAGTTGGAATCTTTGCTAAAATCAAGTGTTATTTAACAACACAGACACTACGTGTAATATACTTCGCAATGATTCAGTCTCGGCTCTCATACCTCTGTTTCATCTGGGGAAGAGCCTCACAAACTAATTTGAATAATCTTGAGGTTCTACAAAACAGGGCTCTAAGATCAATGTATGGATTCCATCGTTTATACCCTCGCTGTAGAATGTACACTGAAACTAATATATTGCCGTTGAAACTGCTTGTATCTCTCAAATCTACTTTAATTATTTATAAAATATTGCATAGTCTCATGACCACAAACACTACATTCTCTTTCGTTAATGAAATTCACATGCACTGCACAAGACAAAAAAATAAGTTACATGTAGTCAGCAATAGAACGACTTAATTTGGAGTCAATGCACTGCAGCACTCACTCATCTCAGTGTACAACCTGGTACCACCTGATCTTGCAAGAATCTCTCAAATCGGTCCATTTCGTGTAAAGTTGAAAAAGTACTATTGCTGACTCTGAATGTATAATAATGTATGTATAATAATTTACTCTATATGTATAATAAACTACTCTTGTGATACCACATTCTTCCAAATAATCTTTATCTTTTGTGTTTATCAACACTAATTGACTCATAATTTCAAAGCATGCTAATTAGCTTATAGTCTCATTTCTCCAATTATATTATACCGCTTTTTCCTTGGTCATGTATTGTGTCAAAAGCGTCGCTTTGAATACACTTCAATTGCTTATTTGTATACTGTCCTCTAAATGTATTATAATTTAGCATATGTATAGTTAGTCCATCATCTATGTAATGAACTATGTACTGTTCCCCACGACAGAGCTCTGCTCTCGGGAATCTTTTTCTAGACGAATAAATAAAATAAAATAAATAAAGTTCCGCATCACGGAACATGGGTTTGTCATATTAGACCGGAACAATATACGAAGTACGTCCAGAAAGTAAGTTCCGTTTGATAATAACATTAAATTTTGTACCGATACAGAAAAATTCTTTATTGCACAAAATTCTACAACCCTTAAACTACTTTTCTACATAAATGCCGAAATGTTGCAAGCGTTTGTCGTAGCGTGGCACGAGTTTTTGTATACCTTCTTCATAGACGTGTGCCGCCTGTGTCTTCAACTAGATGTACGTTCCGCTGCAGCGCAGTTCCGCATATGCGCGGTAGACGCTCTGTATCAAGGAGAAGAGACGTGCGCCATTTGGAAAGCACTGTCAGCCACGTACGCGTTGTTGTGCATGTTTACTCGCACAATGTCGGTGTTGATTGAAAATCCCACCGCTTGTGAAATCAGATCTGTGATTCGTTTTCTGAATGCTAGGAAAATGAAACCAATTGAAATTTATCGGCAAATTTGCGAAGTGTATGGAAAAAATGCGATGAGTGATTCAATGGTGAGAAGATGGGTCCGACAGTTCAATGAAGGACGTAGTGAAGTGCACGATGAAGAACGAAGTGGGCGTCCATCTTTGGTTACAGAAGAACTGGTTCACGCGATTGATGACAAGATCCGGGAAAACCGCAGGTTTACAATTAGTGCTCTCGCTATGGAATTTCCCCAAATCTCACGATCACTAATTCATGAAATTGTTACCGAAAAACTGAACTTTCGTAAACATTGCCGACTTTGGGTTATAAAGATTCTTACGAAGCAACACAAAACAAAACGGATGGGTAGTGCAATTCAGTTTTTGACCCGTTACAATGAAGGCGGCGAAGAATTTCTGACACAGATAGTCACAGGAGATGAAACTTGTGTTTCTTACGACACCCCTGAAAGTAAGCGGCAATCAATGGAATGGAGGCACACTTAATCCCCAGCAAAGGTTAAGCCGAAACAAATTTTGACACCTCGGAAAATGATGTGTACAGTGTTCTGGGACTGGAAAGGCATCTTACTCATTGATTTCTTACCGCGTGGTCAAACAATCAACGCAGATGCTTACTGCGAGACACTTAGGAAATTTCGCCGTGCAATACAGGATAAGCGCCGAGGGTTGCTGTCAAAAGGTGTTGTTTTTCTACACGACAACGCACGACCACACACTGCATATGTGACGAAAAACCTCCTACAGGGATTTGGCTGGGACTTGTTTGACCACCCTCCGTACAGCCCGACCTCGCTCCTAGCGACTTTCATCTTTCACACATCTCAAGTCTTTCCTTGGCGGTCAATACTTCAACAATGACCACGAGCTGAAAGGAGCTGTTTCCAACTGGTTGAAGGCACAGGTGGCAAACTTCTAAGAAGAAGGTATCCAAAAACTTGTGCCACGCTATGACAAATGCCTGCAAAAGTTCGGCAGTTATGTGGAAAAGTAGTTTAAGAGGTGTAGAATGTTGTGCAATAAATACTTTTTCTGTATCTGTACACAATTTAATTTTATTACCAAACGGAACTTACTTTCTGGACGTGCCTTGTATTTTACCCAGCTACAGCTGAAAGTTATGTAATTTTTTTCAAGCTCCCATTTTTGTAATTGTTAGAACGGCACTGACATGGGCCTATCGTTTAGTGTTGAGAAGTTGCTCACACTACCCTGTTTATTGTAAATACCCTGTTTCTTATAGTGGGCAGGAAGCCACTAGATTCGAGTTGAATCAATTTCTGTGTAAATGAGTTAAGCAATTTAATATTTTTTTCATATTCCCAATTACTCAGTATACCGTATGGTTTTTTTGAAGTCACACCAGAGGATTAGGTGTAGAAAACAATTTTATAAAGTCAATTTTACGTGCCAAGTGAGCACGAATGCAAATTCTTGTGACCAGCAGTGGTGTTACTACTTCCAAAGACAATCAACAGAGAGACATCTATTTACTTTAAATCTCTTCGGTTGTTGTTGTTTGAGTCTTCAGCCTTTTGACTGGTTTGATGCAGCTCTCCATGCCTCCCTGTCCTGAGCTAAACGTTTCATCTCTACATAGCTACCACATCCTACATCCAAGGCAATCTGTTTAACATATTCTAACCTTGGTCTACCCCTACAGTTCTTGTCCTCGACCCTTCCTTCCATAACTAAGCTTGCTATTCCTGGATGTCTTAGTATGTGTCCTACCAACCTATCTCTTCTCTTCATTAGCAGTCGCCAGAAACATCTCTCCTCTCCCACTCGTCTTAATACCTCTTCGTTTGTAACCCTATCTACCCATCTGATCTTCATCATTCTCCTGTAACACCACATTTCAAATGCTTCAATTCTCCTCTTTTCTGCTGCACCAATAGTCCAAGTTTCACTTCCATAGAGCGCCACACTCCAGACAAAGGCTTTCAAAAATGACTTCCTAATACCTAAATCTATATTCGATGTCAGCAGATTCCTTTTTTGTAGAAATGCTTTCTTTGCCTGAGCCAACCTACTTTTTATATCCTCTTTGCTTCGTCCATCACTGGTTATTCTGCTTCCTAAGTAACAGAAGTCTCCTACTTCCTTCAGCTTTTCACCTGCCAATTTGATCTCCATAGAGGTTTCTGATTTATTTCGGCTGCATTCCAGTATTTTTGTTTTACATTTATTAATTTTCATCATGAATTCTTTCCGTAAGACTGAGTCCATACCATTCAAAAACTCATTCAAATCCTCAGGCTTGTCGGCCAAGATGACGATGTCATCAGCAAATCTCAGAGTTGAAATTATTTCTCCTTGAATCTTCACTCCCACTTTACATTTTTCTCTAATTTCCTTCATTGCTTGTTCAATGTAAAGATTGAAAAGTATGGGTGATAAGTTGCAGCCTTGCCTTACACCTTTCTGAATACCAGCTTCTCTCTCATGTCCTTCAACTCGAATGACTGCTGTCTGGTTTCTGTATAGATTGTATATCACCCTCCTATCCCTGTACTTTATTCCAATGGATTTCAAAATGTCAAACAATTTAGTCCAATCAACGTTATCAAAAGCCTTTTCTAAGTCTACAAAAGCCATGAACGTTCTCTTATCTTTCCTTATTCTACCTTCCAAAATCAGCCTAAGACTTAGTACAGCTTCCCTTGTTCCTACATTTCTCCTGAAACCAAATTGGTCTTCACCCAACTCCGTTTCTATCTGGCTTTCAATCCTCTTGTAAATTATTCTAGACAGGATCTTTGAAGCATGAGTAATCAAGCTGATTGTACGGTAATCTTCACATCTGTCAGCTCCCACTTTCTTTGGTATAAGGATGATTACATTCTTCTTGAAATCAGGGGGTACCTCACCTGTCTCATAAATCCTACACACCAAGTGAAATAACCTGATCAGACCTTCATCTCCTATGCAGCGTAGCAACTCAATCGGTATATCATCTATGCCTGGTGCTTTGTTCCTGCTTAAGTCTTCCAAAGCTCTATCAAATTCTGATCTCAATATTAAATCTCCTTTCGCATCCTCATCAATTTCCTCCTCCCTTTCCATTACATGATTCTCAATCTCCTTTCCCTTATACAAACTCTCTATGTAAGCTTTCCATCTCTCAACCTTTTCTTCCCTATCTGTTAGAGGCTTTCCATTTTTGTCCTTAATATTACAGCACTTAGTCTTCTTTTCCCCAAAAGTATTCTTAATCCTTCGATAAGCTGTGTCTACTTTTCCTAATTTCAGACAATTTTCTATACCTGCACATTTCTCTTTCAACCATTCTTCTTTTGCTTCCTTGCACTTCTTGTTAACCTCATTTCTCAGACGTCTGTATTCTGCTTTCCCCTTTTCATCTCTTACATTCTTGTGTTTCCGCCTTTCATCCATCAATTCTAGTATATCCTGAGTGATCCACGGTTTTCTACCTATTCTTTCTTTCCTACCAATGTTTTCTTCTGCGGATTTTGTTATTTCATTCTTCAAAAGTGCCCATTCGTCTGCAATTGAAGTTTGTTTAGGGTTTTTCATTAGTCCTTCCTTTATACTCTTCTTGAATCTTTCGTTTACATCCTTCTCTTTCAGTCTGTCTATTGCCCACCTTTTTGGCTTTTGACTTTTCTTCAGTTTCTTCAACTTTAATCTGCATTTCATTACAACCAGATTGTGGTCAGAGTTTATGTCAGCACCAGGATATGTTTTACAATCCAAAATCTGGTTTCGAAACCTCTGCTTGACCATAATGAAGTCGATTTGGTAACGCCCTGTATCTCCTGGTCTCATCCATGTGTATATTCTTCTATTGTGGTTATTGAATAAGGTGTTAGCTATGACCAACTCATGCTCGGTGCAGAATTCTACCAGCCTGCTTCCTCGATCATTCCTTTCACCTAATCCGAAACCTCCTACTATCTTCCCTTCTCTCCCTTTTCCTACCACAGCATTCCAATCTCCCATTACTATAACATTCTCATCACCCTTGATATACCTCAGAATTTCGTCTATTTCTTCGTAGACCTTTTCAACATCCTCATCATCAGCTTGACTGGTAGGCATATAGACTTGTACCACTGTGGTGCAGGTAGGTTTAGTATTGATTTTTGCTACAATAATCCGTTCACTATATTGCTCATAATATTCCACCCGCTGTCCAAGTTTCCTACTCAATATGAGGCCAACCCCTGCTTGGCCATTGTTTGATTTAGTGCTAATGACCCTATAGTCTCCTGACCAAAAGTCCTGTTCTTCCTGCCAGCGCATTTCACTAATCCCAACCAAATCCAACCTCAACCTATCCATTTCCCTTTCTAAGTTTTCTAACCTTCCACTTCCTAGCAGACTTCTAACATTCCACGCTCCGATCCGTAGAATGTCAGATTTCCTCTTTGTCACTTCTGTGATGTTAACCCCCTCTCGAGTAGTCCCCACCCGGAGATCCGAACGGGGGACTAGTTTACCTCCGGATTGAAATTTTACAAGGGAGGAGGCCATCATCACATGTAATTATGCATAGAGAGGTGCATATCCTCGGGAATAGCATACGGCTGTAGTTTCCCGTTGCTTTCAGCCGTGCAGCAGGACGCAGTGTAGCCATTATTTGGCTTATATTATCAATATCTTAACCGTCAATAAGACTAGTAAAGAATTGATTTATTCTGAAAGGCTGCTACTCCCTTTCAGAATAAGTAAAGAGCAATTCTACTAACAAAAATACTAACCGTCTACCGTACTAACAATTAAATACCAAAATTCTACTAACGAAAAAAATACTAAAGTTCCACCAACAACAAATACTACCACTAAAACAGTCTGTCACCAGGCACACTCACATGCACCCTCACACATCACAGTCTACTGAAACAATGAACTATAACTAATAAACAATGCAACTGCTACCAGACACACTCACACACCACAGTCTAATAGAACAATGACATATATCTAATAGACAAACTAACTACCTACTTACAACTAAAACTAACTACATACTTACTGTACTGTTATTTGAATTGACAATATTTACAAAATGCAATTTAGTTAGAAAATACTTACAAAATGTAATTTAGATTCAAAACAGTCACAAAATGCAATTGAGAATAAAAATACTTACTTCGGTTTGCCCAGGCAAAAACATCATTATTACAACTTTTTCATTGTCTAGAACTGCATAATACTCTCAAACATTGTGTCAGAATTATTTAAAGTGTGTACAAGGATGGACATTATTTTGTGAACCCAGTAATAAATTTGAGACTGTGATAGACTCTTGCTTTGAGCAAATTCACACACACAGTGTAGCGGTTTTAATATCAGCGCCCCTGGTAGCAGATGACAGATGATCACCAGGGTCGCGACCTGTAATATTTCCCATGTAACCTACGATCTCAAGGTGAGACAGTGACAATCGACACACATTTCTGTATGCATTTTTCAATGGATGTTTCTTAACAAGCGAAGTCATGTGTACACTGGAGCCGTAACCTGATCAAGTATTGATTATTCAAGGAATGTTTCAGTACAGGGTGCTTTAAAAGTAACGTATTTATTTTGAAATTCTCGAAAATGTTGTGAGCGAGTACAGTTTGTTACTGTCATGTATTATTATGATTTGAGTAATCATTTGATGGACCTGACATATTTTTGGAAGGTTATTATTCTCACTTTAAGGTGAATGCTTTTCCGTGTTGAGGCACGATGTTGGGATGGTTACCGTTTTTGATTTGTGTAGGCCGGCAGACCTATGTTTTGGAACAAGGCTGACCGAGGTGGTATGGTAACGGTGTCTCGGAAGAGCTCCGTCGTGTTGTTGTTGGTGTGCAGTATCACGTGTACTTTGTTGTGGATACCACGAGTTGGTAACACCAGTTAGAAGCCTTGCATCACAGGTCAACCATCTAAATAATGAACTCATAAACCTTGAATAAATCATGAATGTCATTTTTACTAAATCAACGACGTTGAAATTCCCGTTAATCCTTAATTACAATTTAAAATCTTCATCTCGTTTTGTTCAGTGGACCGATGCATTGAGCTTGGGGGATTTATTCCTACGGGAATGCCTTACAGATGACATGTTTAGACTTTCGACGGAGATCGCAGGCGGACCAAGAGTTCAGAACTCGTGGGCCGCGATCTCATTTGGAGAATACTGCTGTTGAGCAGTACAGTTCTCATTTCTTAGCACACTAATAGATAACGAGTGATGACAAAGGGTCATTCATCCTGCCGTAGGCAGGAGAATAAGAATTATGTTGGGTGTGTTATATTTATTAACTTGTATGTTATCCCAATATATTACCCTACTTTTCTACTACTTTAGTAGACTTTGTTATTGTACATATTTTATAAAATTTGTGTTGTCCGAGATGACTGATTATCAATAGATTTTGCCTAGTTTGTTTTCACAGTGTTCATCGCCGTAGAGTAGTTAATGCAGGATTAGTTCACACTAGGTAATATTACATGTAAATTCGGGGTGGTACTAGTTTCACTTAGCTGTGTTTCTGTCATGTTTTGACATGTTTTTCTTACATAATGCCTTCTTTCCAGAAACATCATATGCTCTTATATCTTAAATTGTGTTAGTTTTTGTACCACATCCCAAGCCTTGCTTTCTTGTTTATTGTATTTAGGACCTGTCGAGAGGGCCTACCATTAGAAATTGTTTTTTTAGCTCTTTTCTGAATAGCCATTTTCCAAACCTTCCGAATGTAGGTAGGGGTTTGGTATTCTCAATAAACCATTCCACGAATCTTTCTTATGCCTGGATGTAATTATTTCGTAGTTTGAACTTTTGAGAGTGCATTTCTTTGGGTTTCTCTGACAATCACCGTGAAGGGAACCTGGTCCTATTGGAATGCAGAGTCTTGTGCCGGCTAATCCCTCAAGGAATGCATTTCGATCCTCTACGGCAGTGTGTCTTGAGGAATAGGTCATCTGGGTGGCCACTTACGGTTGGTGGTGACCAGATAACCTCCTCTAACGGGCACATAACACCCTTTTCTGTTCTTGGCGCCCAACGTAGTAGACCGATGTGGACATGGAGGACATCAGCTCCATGTCATTTTCGATAGGATCATGTATATTTGATTATTGACAAATTTTTTGGACTGTGTCGAACATTAAATGTCGCACAGCCGTACAAATGGTCACATGGCATTCTATTTAGATCTTAGAACAGGGGGAAGGGGGGGGGAGTACAATTAAATTAAAATTAAGATGAGGATTTTTACTTGCCAGTACTACGTCCTTATTATATGTAAATTGTGGCTTTGCTGGCTTGCTTACTTCGTTTGTTGTTTAATTGAAATGTAGGATCTCTTTTGATCGTCGAATCCAGCAGAGTTCGTGCATGTTTATTGGAAATATCCAAGCTTTCCACCATGGCCATTCTCCTCTGTAAATGATAGCTAGACGTTAGGTGTTTTCTCCTTATCTTATTATTGCAATTTCTGATATCCAGGAAGAGCGTTTTAGGCTCAAGATTGACCAGATGTTGGCCCAGTTAAATGCCAGCTTGGAGGCAAGAACTGCTCAGTTAACGGCTGATTTTAATGACATTACAGCCACTTTAAGGGGTGATTTGGACTTAGTAAGAGGGGACGTCACCAATGCTACTGGAACACTAAATAGAGTGAGAGTAAACATGAATGATGCTAAGGCTGCAAATGTTGCCGCCCTTAACGAAACAATGAACACTAATGTTTCCACTATCAGAGGTGACCTAACTACTATTAGGGGTGACCTAATTGCTGTCAGGGGTGACATGACAAATGTCAACACTAATGTTACCAATATTAGGGACGAGTTAGCCACAAATGTTACTGCTCTTAATGATGCCATTGACACAAATGTTGCTATAATTAATCACACCATTCAGGAAAATGTTGAAACGCTTATTAAGGCTATTAAAGCCAATGTTTAAAATGTTGTTGCCTTAAACTCTACTTTGGCTCAGGTCAAAAATTATATCGAAACAAATTGTGCAGAAGTGAATAGTAATCTGATAGTAGGGTTAACTAACGTCCGTAACGAGATGACTCGAAATCAGGGGGAGGCGAACGAACGCTTTGGATCTTTATCGATTAACATCGCCGCAGGTAGAACGGAGATGCAGACACGACTCGATGCGATAGAGGAAAGTATCGAGGAGGTTAGTGGTCGTATGGATGAGGTTAAGAACAAACTTCAGCTTAATATTGCGAGTGAGAAGGAGGAATTAGAACATAAAATTTCAGCCGTCGAGGGACAAATGGACGACGCACAAACTGCAACTGTAGGCATGAGACGTGAGGTACATTTAGTCAGCACAAGTATGCGAGTAATGAGAGGCGTCGCAGTCGCTGTTCACAATAACACAAAAACGCTTGCAAGGGACATGATTAAGTTTCGTGACAATTTAGCAGACAGTAATAAAACTGTCGCAGAACTGATTGCAAACGTTGAAGTTCTGACAGCCCAGACTAGTGATAATTTGAAGGAGTTGACTAGTGAAATTTATTCTGTAAACCGAGACATGTCCAAACACAAAGTGATATGACGAAGACCATCAAAGACATTGACGAAAGCCTCCGCGGGAAAATTGAGCGACTTGAGTTACAAATGAACAATATTAGTACATCAAGCGATCAACTTAACACGCCTGATATCCATGAGCTTGAGCAAAGTCTGTTAGAGAAAATTTTAGCTCAAGTCAGACCAACAATATTCTCGACACCTACGGTGGTTCCCGTAACATCATCTACAATGAACGCGAACGGGATGACGACTACTGAGGCTTATCGTACTACAACCTTAGGGCAGCCCAGTACGTCGCATTACTGGCAGTCACTCCAAACACAAACTTCCACCGGGGGAGATTCACTGCATAATAATTATCCCACACAAACTACAGGGATGCAATCGATGACAACTACTCCCAACGTCACGACAATTGCAGGTAATTGCTATCCAAATGCAATGGAGCAACCTAGCCAATTAAATTACCAAGCGCCATCTTTTGCACCGATGCGTAATTCTGGAAGCCAAAATGTGATACGTTCAAGGGAGGAACAGCCCGTACATTTTTCAGGAAGTGGAGGAGGTCTCACACATGTAGAGTTCCTGAATAATGTCGAATCGTACTTGCGTGATACCATGGTTACACCCGAACGCGAGCTACGCGTCTTCGAACGCATGATTGATGGAACATCCAGTACGTGGTTTAGAGCTTTCAGATATTCCTTTACCCGTTTCCGAGATTTTCGGGAAGCCCTATAGCGAACATATTGGTCTTCAGACATTCAGCATGTTATAAGAGCCAAAATGTACACGAAGAGGTACAGCTCTACGCAACCAACGAGATACGCCAATTATTTTTCCCCGCAATTGGCCAAGCTAAGATGCTTACACCCTCCGCTAGCTGAAGCCGAGTTTATACAGACAATAATCAGACAGTATGCAGCTGACGTACAAAGAGTCTTAAAATCTGCTGACGCAACATCTTTTATCCAGTGCGATCAGATCTTGAGAAGACTCGATTCCACGAATGAACAGTTCATTAGTCACCAACCCTGTGGTGAAAACCGACATGAAAATCGAAATCAGCATCGAGAAATAAATTTGACTACAGTGGAAAAGTAAGTCAGATGACTGAACCACAAACCAATTTTGGAACACGTTATCAGCAAAACAACACAGGTCCTGACCAAAGAACCTGGAACCGGAGACCTGACAACAGGAATTACAATAGGAACGAACAATCCAGAAACCAATCATATTGGGAACGTCGATTCGAAAGGCCGAAAGAAGACCGGCGAAATTCTGGTATTGACCGAAGGAACGATCAGCAGAATCGACCTGCAGGGACAACCCGTTGAGAATATTCATACTCGGGATGATACCGACGAGATCGGGATCCACAATATCAGGACGATGAAATCGATCGAGATTGGAGAGGTAGAGTTCAGGAGAGCCGTGATTACCTTCGTCAGAACCGTAATCGAGAGGATATGGACAAAACTCGAAAGCCGAGTGAGATCCAGGAAGTGCCCGATGAAGTGCTCGAGGACGTGAACCAACCTGGGACTTCACAAGGCGGGGCAGGAAGAAAAACGCCAAAATCTCGTTAGGGTCTAAGGAGACAGGTTCCGGATTGACTGGTGTTATCCTCCTCTGGGGATCCCTCCAGGAAGACTTATTACACGAGAGACAAACTACGAACGACGCCCAGCCAACTAGACTACATTTGATATCCGCCAAAATTAATGGATACCCAGTGACGCTGCTGATAGACACAGGAGCCATGATCAATGTTCTATCAGAAGAATTTCACGCAATCCTAAAGGTTAACCCCAAGTTGACAGTGCTTCAAGTGTCAACGGTTAAAGTACGAGGAATTATCCCAGACAAGAGTGTCAAATGTACGGTGCAAGTGTATTGCACGGTTGAGATTGCTGACCACGTGTACTTGCATAACTTTCTGGTACTGAAAGATCTCAAATATCAAGCTATACTAGGCGCAGACTTCACTAGGAAGCATGATGGACTTGTCGATATGGGGCAGAACACCATATGCTTCAAGCCACACGAACCAGTTCCCATGGAAATTATCGATGAAGAGGAAGACAAAAGTGAAGACGTGAACGTCCTAGATATGCTGATAGCAAAGGACGGAGAAAGCACCATGGAAGAGTGCAGGTAGGAGCCAAATCAAGATGAAAAGGTCGAAGAAAGATTGAACTGGCTACTAGAGGAGTATGCTGACATCTTCGCCGAGACGCCCGAACTTCGCATACGACCTGACCGTCACGGGCGAGGCGCCTTTTCAGAAGAAGGTCTACCCAATTGCTGAAAAGCAGTTAGAAGGAGCCGCGAAGAAGCTCCAAGAAATGGAGGAAGACGGCGTCATCAGAATGGCTCCCACGTCTTATGTCAATCCATTCACAACTGTGGTGAAGACAGATGGCAGCTTGAGACTTTGTCTCGATGGACGAGCCCTCAACGAGCGACTGAACCCCGTGCATGATCGACCGCCTAAAATTCGTGACATTCTGAGGAATTTCAAACGGAAGAGATTTTTGCCTTCTTTAGATCTGGTTCAGTCATACTATCACATCAAGCTGACTGAACGATCTCAGAAGTACACTGGTTTCCTTTTGGGCCAGATCACATATGTGTTTTGTAAAATGCCTTTCGCTCTGAAAAATGCTGGAGCAGCACTGATTCGTGCACTGGAAGTAAATCTCACTCAACAAGTCAAAGAGAAAATCATTGTTTATGTTGACGACATTATTATAGCATCGGAGTTGGAGTTGGAAAACTTCGAGACTCTTCGCCTTGTATTCTAGAACTTGCGTGCTGCGAACTTCAAAATCAAACGGGAAAATGCAAATTGTTCAGGAATGAAATAAAATTCGCAGGACATATTATTAGCGGTGAAGGCTACCGACCAAACCCGGCCAAGATCGATGCCATTTCTAAATTCCCGCAACCCGCACGGGTCAAGCATGTTAGATAGTTCTTGGGAATAACACAGTTCTTCGCTGCACATTGTTCTAATTATTCAGAAACTGTGGCTCAGCTTGAGAACTTGTTACGCAAGAACAACCGAAGGTCATGGACGGAAGAGTGCACAGAAGCCTTCCAAAAGGTGAAGAAAATGATGATAGAGGGTATAACCCTAGAATAACCAGACTTCACCAGAAACTTCATACTGGAGACGAACGCTTCTGGTATTGGTATCAGCGCCATTCTTTTGCAAGAAGACGACTCACAGGGATGCCATTACATTGCGTTTCTTAGTCGCAGACTTCGCCCGCACGAAACGAACTATTTCACTACCGATCTACAGGCTCTCGCCATCGTCTACGCTCTAGAAAAGTGGCGGAAACTGCTTTTTGGCCAACGAATATTAGTTCGCACGGATCACCACGCGTCGTTCTTCATTCTTCGATCAAGACTGGCGATCGATCGAATGATTCGCTGGACGCTGTTCCTTCAGCAATTCGATCTCACCATTGTACACCGACCAGGGAAGGACAACGTTCTTGCCGACATCCTCAGTCATAAACCTTGGCCGGTGGTACACGCCGAAAACATCGAGGGAGAGTGTGAGGTGTATCTATGACGTCTACGGTACCTACCCGAAGGTCAACGGCGTGAGGAAGGATTGCGCAAAATTATAAGATTTCTAGACTCTACATTGATGTTTGCTTCTGAAGCGGAGACATGCTTCTAGGACGCGTTCGGAACTCTCTGACCTAATAATTCCTTGACTCTCATAAAAGTTATCACCAGCAGGAGTAATTCGGGCTCATTTGCCTCCACGTTGTTTCAAATAAAAATGTGGACAGCATTTTTTTTGATCTGGTAGTTCAAATTAATTCTGCTGATAATTTTTGAGGTTGGCGTCATTAAATGTTCCAATGCACTCGCCTGAATGCCAAGCAGATGACATGGTTAGAATTTCGACGGAAATCGCAGGCGAACCAAAAGTTCATAACTCGTGGGCCGCGCCGCATTTGGAGAATACTGCTGTTGAGCAGTACATTTCTCATTTCTTTGCACACTTATAGATGAAGAGTGATGTCAAAGGATCATTCATTCTGCTGTAGGCAGGAGAATAAGAATTATGTTGTGTGTGTTATATTAATTTACTTTTATGTTATCCCAACATCTTACCCTACTTTTCTACTACTTTTATAGACTTAGTTATTGTACATCTTTTGTAAAATTTGTGTTGTACAAGATGACTGATTATCAATAGATTTTTTCCTAGTTTGTTTTCTCGGTGCTCATCGCCGTAGAATAGTTAATGCAGGATTAGTTCATATTAGGTAATAATAAATGTAAATTCGGAGTGGTACCAGTTTCACTTAGCTGTGTTTCTGTCATTTTTTACATGTTTTTCTTACATGATACTTTCTTTCCAGAAGCATCATATGCTCTTGTATCACACGGTGGGTGAGTGGATAGCGTGTCGGTCTACTAACCCCAAGATTGCAGGTTTGCCCCTTGCCGCGGTAAGTGGTTTTTGAAAGGCGGCAAAAATACGATACGCATGTCATACGATTGTGGCATGTCAAAGAACCCATTTGAATTCAGTAGGCCGAGTTCATAATGGCAAAATTAATCTCGGGAGTTTCCGCCAACACAAAGTTCCTCATTTCTGTACTAGAAAGCGCTTAAGTGTTGAAGGAGCTTAGATATCTATTATCTAACCTCCTTGACTTTCATAGTGATTCAAGGAACACGAAATTCGACATGCGAGCTACCCTCTGGGTGTCAAATTACAAAGCTTGCACCCGGCATACGAGGCCATACGATATTATTATGTTAGCTTTGTACCACTTCCCAAGCCTTGCCTTCTTGTTTATTGTATTTAGGACCTGTCGAGAGGGTTCTTCCCTTAGAATTTTTTTTAGCTCTTTTCGTATTAGTCGTTTTCCAAACCCTCCGACAGTAGGATAGGGGTTTGGTATTCTCAATAAGCCATTCCACGTATATTTCATAAGCCTGGATGTAATTATTTGATCGTTTGACCTTTTGGGGATGCATTTCTTTGGGTTTCTCTGACAATCACCATGATGGGAACCTGATCATTTAGGAAGGTAGAGTCTTGTGCCTGCTAGTCCCACAAGGAATGCATTCTGATTCTCTCCAGCAATGTGTCTTGAGGAAGAGGTCATCTGGGAGGCCACATACGGTTGGTGGTGACCAGATAACCTCCTCTAACGGGCACAGTATATTGTGGCGTACAACAAATTAACACGATTTTATGAGAAACAGATTCTATTGAGTTTTCATGGGATTTAATTATATAATTTGCTTGGAGAGTGATTGTTTGTTTAACTTCGATATTCAAAGATATATGGACGGTAGAGTGAGGGTATCAAGTGCTCAGATGACAGCTAGTGAGCGAAGAAGGAAATTAGATCACATCAGATTGTATTACTGCTTTGACCAGTCACTAGTAAAAGTTGTTGTTACATCTTTGACGAGTGACAAGTACACAGCAGATTTATAGTTGCCTACGATAAACTGAAACTACGTGAACTTAGAGTGTGAAACAAGACGGTACAATTATCATATATATTGGAAAAATACTACCATTTCTAACACTGAGAACACACAAGAAACTTTCACTACACTGAAACTTCGAAGTGATTATTGACGGAAAAGCATTTCACTACAGATATTTTAGGTATTCACAATGTTTTCGAATGTGAAGACAGGAGGAATGTTTCTTCAGTTATCAAAATCTACTAGCATGAGTTGCTAAATCTGACATAGGAATGTGACATGCTGAGTCGAAGAGAATGTCACGAGTATCCTGCAACGTTCACAAGTATGTGAATTACGTACAACTAATTCAGGAAGTAAGCGAGGTCGAACCACGATATCACTTCTAGATGGAATGCTACTACACAATTCACGAGATGATCTTCTAACAAGAGAGCAGGCGTCAACAAACATGGATTGAATGAGAACCCAGTTTTTATGAGAGATGCAGTCTAAAATCCAGGGGGGAATGAGAGGACGATCTGGTGTTCGTTAACCCAGTTCGATGCCAGGAGAGTGGATGGTCGCTTGGAACAGCAGTATCGTTGGAGATTGATTGTTGTGTATTCTTGGAGATGCACGGTCTACCTGTAACCAGCACAAGGTATTGGGAAGTCTTTCATTATGTGGGTAGTAAATTAGAGGTATCATGGAAACACCCATTCCGCCATATTTTATAGGGAAAATTGAACTGTGGTGTAGATATGATGCTCTCATATTTTCCCACATTTTCAATAAGGATTTTGATTCGATTCCGAATGCATCCCACATTTTTCTAATTACGATTTTTTGATTTAAACATTCACAGGATTTTTGGATAATATAATTTTACCAACTATAATGAAGATGTTTATCGCTGAGAAGATTTGCGTTAGGATGAAGAATTGCGATCTTAAGAAGAATTTTGAAGGTATAATTAGGATTGGATGAACAGTATACTTGAAAATAAACATTTTCTACGATTTTGATAATATGAGCAGCAATGTTATGAAGAACATAATGTATGAAAGATTTTTGTCAGACACATTTAGAATTTTTGATTGAAGAGATCATGAACATTGAGAAGAAATATTGACGTGATTTTCATAGTGTAGAATGTATTGCAATCTTAATGATTTTTCTTCAGCCAGGATCGTTGCCATTTCCATCTTGATTCAATCAATTCTAATGGTTATTATTTGAGCAATTAATTGACATGATTTCCAAGGCGTAGAATCGATTGAAATCTGACGAAAGCGGGTACAATTTTGAAACTGAGAATTTAAAGTTGGTTGATATTATTCAGTGAGCATAAATTACTGATTTTGAATTTCTTGATATATTTCTATTTAAATATGATGGAGAATGTTATGAATGCTACTTGAATTCGACGGAATAATCATGAAACATGTATTTAATAATAATTTGGATTTTGATGGGATATTATATGTTCGTTTGAGTGGTATAATCTTTTTCTAGTTATATACTGTATTTGGAAAACTATGATGATGTATTTTAGAGTAATATTGATTACCTATGTGGTAATATGTTATCGTCGAATGATATTAAACTTCTTAAAACTTTATGAGGTCGAGAGGAATACTGAAGTATTAATCAATTTGTTGGTGGAGAACTTATTGAGTTGTTGAAAGAGTATAATGGAAATAGATTAAGTGGTTGTGGATGATAAAGTTTTGTCGTGATTGAACATGTGTATTATTAATGAGAATATACGAGAAAACATTTGTATAGTATGATAAAGTGTATCTGAATTATAATTAAGTTATGATGGAATTAATTATTGAAAGATATAATTCATATTGAATTTGAATGAATCAAGAGCGAAGCTCATTATCATGTTCTTCGTTATTTATATAAAATATTTGTCACGATTTGAGACTAGACATTGCTAAACTTATTTGCTCGGTTGAATAAGCCATAATATGAATTCAAAATATACAGATTGATACACGAACGATTTTCAAGTACAGTCGGAAGACAATAATTGGTTTAGTGAATTATGAGGTGATTAAGATTGTGAACATGTACATAGATGTATATAATTAGGATTATCTTTACGTGATTTAAAGGGACATGAATAATGATAAATCATGCTAATGGATGTATAAAATAGGGTAATTGGTATATGAAGTTGAAGAGAGCTATGATGTTTCTGAGAATATTATTTCATATTTTGATGCAAGGCGTCATCATTGCCACGATTTATCTACGTGATAATGTTTGTTTTATTGAATTTAATATGTGTGTAACGTCTTCGATTTAATAAATTTCATAATTCATTTTTATGCACATTTTGACCTCATGATTTATAGTAATGATGTAGGATTGTGTTACGAAGGCCAGTAAGATGTTTTTCCAATTTATTTCTACGACTTATAGATCTTCGAGTTTCTGTGTCCCTAGTTCACCGGAGCTGGTTAATTTGTATTTCCATTGGTCGTTTCTTATCCCAATCTTGATAGGATCTGTGTGTTAACAAATTATAAAATAATTATTAACAATAATTTTGGTAATATTATTGAGATCTTTAACATTAATAATTGTTTTGAAGTAAGATGTCGTTTGACAGTTCTATAATTTATTGAAAGTATATTTGTAAATAATGTAAAATATTTTATTGATGTTTATGAGGATGAGAAGGAGGAGATGATAAAAATGTAGTTTTTATAATACAGTGATGTATTCATTTTTTACTAAGCGATGTACGTGTAGTTTGTCAGGTCGTCAGTACACAGCTGATCGGTTCACGACAGTGTCAATATGAGCTGTAGTTTTGCAGTCAGATTATATAATCGGAGTTTTATGTATAGAGTAAAAAAGCTTACGTTAAACTGAAATAATATTTTAGTAATGTGGGAATCTGAAGATAATGAACGTTTTAGGGATTCCCGCCAGCCTCGACACTGCCTAGTGGCGCCGCATAGAGGAGTCAAGTGGAAGTCGCGAGAAAGGAAGACGATCAGTTACAGTTTTGTGTCGGGTCATGTCACGTCAAGTTCTGTGCAACCTCATCTGTTGTGATCTTATGTTTAAATACAGTTTTTATCTTAAAATTACTTCAAGACGTGTTCGGTTTATTTGATTGCCAAAATACCTTCCCACAGTAATATTATATAATTATATTTTAATTTCAATCTCTGAAACAGCTGTTGGTTTATTTGTGAGAGGAGTTGTATATTATGGTGTCAGATGAACATTCTAATTATTTGACTTTTCTTATTAGATAAGCGTGGTTATTATCTTATTTATTTAATATAATTTGTTACCTTCCCATGTCACAAGGGATCGAACCCTTAATTTCGGGACGTACTGTGCTCTTATATGTATGTGAGCTAGGAAATATTCATCTCTTCAAAAGTTTTCGAAACTGTCGCATGATAAAATATAGAGACTCTGGAAACAAACCACAGAACAGGTTTGTACCTCGCCGAGTTAGCCAGTTAACCCAGCCGACCAATGAGAAAATAAGCAGTCACGTGGGGGACTTGGCACTACACTGCACGGTTCTTAGCAGAAAGGAACTATGTTGCACGGAGATAATCGACGACTCCCGATGCGAGCCGATTCCCGCACGCGCTGTAAGTGTGTCTCGAGCATGGTTGGGGAAGACTCGAGCAATACGCGTGTCGCACAGCCAATGAGAAGCGCCCTTACTTAGATAAGAGAAAACAATATAATGAGCATAGCTAATTACCAGCATGATTTTAACACAACGTAATATCATGGAAGATATTCAGTAATAAGGAAAGGAAGCTTGCAGTTTAACGTGACCGTTAATCTAGAGATCATGAGCCACGGGACCTCCTTTTTACGTGGAATCCGAACCACAGGATATGGCATTTCACTTCGAAAATCTCACATGCATATTAAATAATAAGTAAGAACTATTTATTAACATTGCGGATAATAATATGTTTAATTAAGGATTATTGCTATCATCGATAATAAGCAACCAATCAGATCCATGTTCTGAAAAGGACGCTTACTTGAGCATTGACGAGGGGGATGAGAGAGAAGAATCGATGCTCTTAATACTTACAACTTCATGAGAGAAGGACGTCTCAACGAAATACTCAACAATATAACAAAATTGATAGAGATTACGATATTTCTGAAGAAGATATTAACGAACGAAGGCACTTAGTTTGTGCAAATATATATCAAGTCGACATACAACGATATTTAGAAGTTTATTGAAATTAATCTACATTTTTAACCACGTCGAAATTACTGAAGTTGAGGGAGGAATATACGACTGAATCTACAGGAGTTATAATGACCAACTAAGATGTTAATGGGAATAGAACTATGACGACAACGAGAGTATTCGAAATGACATAACATCAATGTGGGGGAGATTAATATCTCGTCTCTCCCATGTAAAATATTATACATCTACAATGCCATTTCACCAACTAAAATGACGAGTACATGTATCAGAACTTTGGCGAAAGAGGACAGAAGAATTCACGAACGAGGGCGACTAGGGTTGATCAAGCGAGAAAGGGTATCCCATCTCACACAAGAAGATTCACCAGCATAAAGGACGTCCAAACGTAGATGTTGGAGTTCGAATCCCGTACCTGACCGCATGGAGACTTCCGTAGGAGACCGTAGAAGCCCACACGGCATCATGCAGTCTCGCGCTAAAAGAAACAATCCGTTTCTGAAGGATAGCGAAGAAAGACCAATTCTAGTAATAAATAACGCAACACAAGGTAGTCTAATGACCAACGATATATCCCATCATGTAGAGTATTGAAGAAACTTTTGAGAATACCCGACAACTGTATATTAATGACATTTTTCTAGGTTTACAGAATATTGGCATATTGGCTTTCACGGCCGGTGAATTATAACTCAGCAATTCTTCTAGGTTTGTGCCGTGTCTTGTGTGGGGTTTCGCCTAGGACACCAAGCTGGCTCATCGGCGGGCTCTTGGTGTCCCGGCCCGGACCCCCACAGGAGTAACGAACAGCGCGTTACCTCCCTTTATATAGAGTGCAACTGCACTCCTTGACTGCGAGAACTAAAAGCTCAAGCAGCCTGAACCTCCCTATGAAGGCTTCCAAAAAGATGGCATAATGGCTTTCACGGCCGGTGAATTATAACTCAGAAATTCTTCTAGGTTTGTGCCGTGTCTTGAGTGGGGTTTCGCCTAGGACACCAAGCTGGCTCATCGGCGGGCTCTTGGTGTCCCCGCCCGGACCCCCACAGGAGTAATGAACTGCGCGTTACCTCCCTTTATATAGAGTGCAACTGCACTCCTTGACTGCGAGAACTAAAAGCTCAAGTCGCCTGAACCTCCCTATGAAGGCTTCCAAAAAGATGGCATATTGGCTTTCACGGCCGGCGAATTATAACTCAGCAATTCTTCTAGGTTTGTGCCGTGTCTTGTGTGGGGTTTCGCCTAGGACACCAAGCTGGCTCATCGGCGGGCTCTTGGTGTCCCCGCCAGGACCCCCACAGGAGTAACGAACTGCGCATTACCTCCCTTTATATAGAGTGCAACTGCGCTCCTTGACAGCGAGAACTAAAAGCTCAAGCAGCCTGAACCTCCCTATGAAGGCTTCCAAAAAGTTGGCATATTGGCTTTCACCGCCGGTGAATTATAACTCAGCAATTCTTCTAGGTTCCTAGGCGAAACCCCACTCAAGACACGGCACAAACCTAGAAGAATTACTGAGTTATAATTCACCGGCCGTGAAAGCCAATATGCCATCTTTTTGGAAGCCGTCATAGGGAGGTTCAGGCTGCTTGAGCTTTTAGTTCTCGCAGTCAAGGGGTGCAGTTGCACTCTATATAAAGGGAGGTAACGCGCAGTTCGTTACTTTTGTGGGGTTCCGGGCGGGAACACCATGAGCCCGCCGATGAGCCAGCTTGGTGTCCTAGGCGAAACCCCACACAAGACACGGCACAAACCTAGAAGAATTGCTGAGTTATTACATAATATTGTTATAGTTTTTGATGTTATAGTTTCATAACTACGTCATGCGGATGTTTATTCACGATTTTCGTCGATTTTGATTATTTAGAATTTTTATTTGAAATTGGCGACTTTCGAAATTTGAATGAGGAGATTTTACAGTATAGTTCGGAATATTTTTATGGTCAAGTTTAAATGTGTTTAGATCACACTCACAATTTTCCAAGAATGTTATATAGAGGTAAATTTTAGAGAATGCGATTCTAAAAGATCTTATGTAGAGATCCATGTAATGTCACAATCTGATAACTTATAGACAGGTTTGGTTATAAATATTATGTGACTAACAAACATAAAGTATAGAAGTTTATGAGAAATATATTAAAGAAAGAATTTGTAAAAGAATATAATGTGAAGTTAGTAAATACGAATTACAGCGTATTGTTGAAGTAATAAGATTTTGAAGAAAGAATATAAAGGAAATGTCACAGCTAATAAGAAGCTTTGTGGAAATGTGAGTGATATATAAAAGAAATAATATTGTTATTAGAAGACTAGTATTTTATTTTATTACCTATTAAATTAATTCATCGATAGAACCAGTATTTTTATTACATATTTTTATTAAGGATGTTGAGACTACGAAAATAATTTTTTAACGAGAAGTGAGTTAAGAACAATGTGTTTTTGGAAGAAACTGCGAAGCATATCTGAGAGAGAGATTTATTTATTCCCGTAGCAGACGGAGGTATTTGTTGTATAACAATGAGCATTGTGAAGCCATTGGTCAATTGTTGAAGGAATGTCTGTAGTGACAGACTTGCGCATGTTTTGATGTTGAAATAAGATGTTTTATGAAGAAGCAGTATTGTTGGTGCTTATTAATATTGGAAGTTATTGCAATAGTCTCATAGAGTTGAAACTCCTTGAAAGTATTAGGACAGCGGATACTAGATGAAGTTGAATCTGAAAGATATTATAGGATCAATTGATCTTTGTTGAAACTGAGAGTAAACTGTGCTCTATTTAAATGGTTCTTAATCTGATATAGAATTTACGGTAATTATTCAACGAGTAGGAAGATTATATTTTTATTAAGTATTTTAATTATGACAGCAGACCAGTTATAGGAGGTCTATTAAATATGTCTTGACTTAATTGTAGGGATTATAGAATACCGAATTGTAACAGTTTATCGAATAAGACATAGTATGGTTAATGATAATTTACTAAAGTCCGTTGAAGAAATAGGAAGACAATTTATGTCTATATTGTCTGTAAAGAAGGCAGTTGGCACGTTGTATATATTCTATTTTTGAGTAGTTGCTGAACTAAAGCGCTAATATTTGTGTCGTATATAAATAATATTTAGAATTTAAAGGAAGGTTTATAGTTATATTTATGCGTATTCTATTTTTTTAATTTGTGGTTAAAATATGAGTAGAGAATTTTTATCACTTCTATGAGAAGGATTTAAGTGATATGAGACGGGAGATAAATTGTATAGTGAATAGTTTTTGTAATTACGGAGATGTACGTCAGGGGTAAATTCATTTTATTTGGGGATATTTTTTAAACTTTATAACATTTTATCTTGTTATAAAACTCCCGTTACCTAGAGCACAGCAGTTGTATGCTGCGATTTATTTCATTATTTTATTTGAGCATATGAAAGCGTTTAAAAATAATGTTATCGGTTTTTAGAAGAAACAAACATGTATTTAATGTAACAAAGTAATGACATTTAGTCATTCGATCTAATTGAACGTTAGTAATGCATAAATGAATTTTCGTGTTAGGAAACGTGTATTTGTTAATGTCAATAAATATGACAGGCACGTTATTACGATTCCCTGATCTTTTATAGAAATTTGGCATTGTCTTTGTAGTTAAATGGAATTGGAATGTGTTGTAGGGTGGAAGTTCCTAAGGGACCTGATCCGCATCATTACGCCCAAGATTTTCATATATTCTCGTCTTTCGCGAGTAGATAGAGAACCCTACTGTTCTGTAGTTAGTTACTATAGCACATTCTGTTTGAAAAAATCCTGTTCCTTATTCTGAGTGTTTTCGCCAAGTAGCACTCTGTTGTTTTTAGCCGGGACTTCAAGATGCAACAATCCATTATTTTTTTCATCCTTGGATTAGGTGGATCATCCATATATAAGGGTACAGTACGATTTTCATAATCGTCCATAGATTTTTATTTGATGCCTTTGAAGTTTTATAATTATTTAATGAAGTGCTTAAAATCATGTGATTGATTTCCGATTAATTTGTTTAGGTTTAAGATATTGTAATTGGCAGGATCTTAGTCAAGTTAGATATGAACATTTTAAGATTGTAATAATCTTCAGTTAGAGGGTCTGGATTTGTGTGCAAGAACCAGGAAGTAGGCTTGTTGTCGCCTGCGTGTTTCTCTCGCACCCTTAAGTGAATGATGACTCATGCAGGAAGGAAACATGGCAACCCTGTGCTAGGGGTGTGTCTATGGTATTTTGAAGAACAAGAAGGCGCTCCTTATATGGTAATGTTTTGTTTTGATTGGCTATACCCGTGAGGGAAACCAGTTAGGCCAGTGATTTGTGGGGAGGAGAGGAGAGGAATGATATTAGGAATTGACGAGGCTGGGATGAGGACTCATTCTCAGAACTCCGTGCGGGAGTGGACTCTTCTTTTGAACTCCGTGTACAGTGGTACTCAATTTGCGGACTCCATGTGGAGTGGTACTCATCTTGTGGACCGCGTGTTGGTCGGTGAAATCATATTTAGGACACCGTGTGGAGTGGTTCGTATTCTTAGTAGGACTCCGTGAGGGAGTGGAACTTGTATTTTGGACTTGTGTGTTTTTTGGTGGAGAAGGAAGGTATTTCAGACGATCACAAGCTTGTGTTCGAGGTGCAATTACTGAGTTGCTGGCTATATATTCTCAAGGGAATAATGAGCCTAGTATCAAACAATTCACCTTGATTGTACGTCTCGAATCGCATGAAGTGTTGTAAACTAGCGTTAGTGTACCGAAATTCTGAGACCATAGCGGTAAATTGTTATACGTCAAATACTCGTCAAATATGCTATGTATTAGTAAACTCAGGAGCGAACTAGTTGCGATAATCCAACACACGGATTTAAAGGATCTTTTCATAATCATATCCACGAAGATATATAAATCGTTGGATTCTGACCCTCAATATGATACTGTACAAAATGTTCATAGTGTGAAATATATAGTAATTGTTCGGCGAGTAAGTAGGACTGATTCTCTGGGAGCACAAAACCCAGAATCATTAGAGTAGTCATCACAGCTGAGATCAACGCCTGTAAGTACCAGTCATTATTACTTCCGAGGCTCATCAATATATGTCATAAGTGAACCTGTGTTAATATGATAGGGAGTGTTAGTTAGTCTGTACGACGAGGATCCTGTGAAGTGTATTTTATGTCTGGTATCAGAATAGATTGTAATTTTTACCACATCTCTATTGTCCTTATTTATGAGGTAACGAGTGTAGTTAAGAGTGAATGTTTATTGCTGCTGCTCATATCGTACAGGTTTTTAACCCCCCGCACCCCGGTTTATTACAATTAGTCACCCAAGAGGGGCAGAGCAGGTACAATTGACGTCCAACTATGCAGCTCGAAGTACGATACAGCAACAACAATAGCATTCACGTGTACGCATACGCCAATAGACTTAGCCAAATTCTCATGCAGGTTTTAAAGTACATTTTTTTAATCTGATCCACGAAGCAAGATAAATCGTTGGAGTCAGACCATCAATTATATTGTAGAAAATGTTCATAGTTGAGAAGCTTGCGTGTGAAATATATAGTAATTGTGCTGCGAGTAAGTAGGACTGATTCTGTGGGAGCACTAACCCCAGAATCAGTAGAGTTAAGTCGTCACAGCTGAGATCATTGCCTATAAGTACCAGTCATCATTACTTCCGAGAGTCATCAATATGTCATAACGTGCGTATACACCCATCAATTCGAGCTGGTTGATAGTTCGCCATTTTCTGTACCCAGATATGCCATTCCTTTCAGGTATGCTGCCACCATAGAGCATGAAAGTAGCCAAATGTTAGAGTTGGGGGCCATAGAGCCAAATAAAGGCACTGGTGAGTATGTCAAGGGATGTGGAGGTAAGTGTTTGAGTCCTCAGGTAAGTATAGGTGAGTATGATAGCTCATGGAGATATTACTTTGATGTAGCTTTAATGGTGGTGATGATGATCACAGGACGGAAGAAAGACGAGAGCAAGGCCCAGATCTTAAGTTTGATTATTTTAGTCACGATTTGGTATTACTCAGAGTTCCATGTCCTTCGGCTGTTGACAAAAAAGTCCAAGATTTTCAGCTGACCAGGGTACCATTTAAGTGGGTACGCGTATTGGCGTGTATGCGTACGGCTTAACAGACGACGAAGGAACCGCGGTAGGGTCATATACTGTGTAAAATTTAAGGAAGTATTTTAGTATGTAAGTTTATGGCAGATCCTGAATGACAGACTTAGTCTACAGGGTGATTTATTGTACCCAATCAGAGATGGTACAAGTTCAAACACATGACTATTTGATAGAAAGGAAGTAAGTCATATCGAACTAAGTAAGGATTTTTACAGAGAGTTAACTCTGGAAGCAAGACTGAGAAGATCAGATGCTATATTAAAAACTCCCAGAAACTAGTAAATACCCATTAACATTGACAGAGGAAGCCATTAAAGGGTGCTGCATAAGAAGAAATTGGTTGGAGCGAGAGACTCTTAACATTCCACCAGCGCAGCGACTTTGGATGGATTTATGGCAAGATAAGGGCCACATCCAGAGAGAACTTTTTCTAAGGTTTATGATAATTAAACCTCTCGAACGAGGCCCCTAAAACTGCAATTCAGCGTTTAAACGTGTACAGGCGAAGGGAAATCACTCGCCTTAAAGTCAAAAATTAGCAGAGAACAATTTGGCCAGCCAAAAATGTAAGATTACGAAGCCAGATTCATAGGTTTCCAAGGAAACGGAATTTCTCAGTGTGTTTAAAGTCTATAATTTATGCAGGGACAAAATCTGCTGACGAAGACTATGTCATTTGGAGCACGCGGACAGATCCGCGGAGAGATTGAGTAAACTAACCAGGCCCCTGAACGAAAATATAAACGTTTTTAATCAATTAAAATAAACGGACGAATGGATTTTGATCCGCCAAGGAGGGATCAAATATTTTGGATATTCCACACCTGTAGATAATTTTGAAAAGGTGATCACAGCAGGGAATCGAAATTTGAGCTTAAGAAGCAATTATGGAACTACATTTTGTACCAAACTAAATATAAGGGCTCTGAACAGGGTTATGTTCAGTCTTCTAAGGACCTCGGAGAGTGGCACGTTACGACAGTCCTCTAAGGGCCTCCGAGAGAGGCACGTTACGACAGTCTTCTAAGGACCTCGGAGAGAGGCACGTTAGGACAGTCTTCTAAGGACATCGGAGAGGTGCACGTTACGCCAACAGTCATCTCGTGGACCTGAGCCAGGCCACGTTACGATAACAGTCATCAACAGTCATTTGTGAACTCCAAGTTCAGAGACACACTAGTTCGATACCACGTTATTTCAGTCATAGGGACTCTAGTGAGAAGCAACGCTACGTTAGTGAAGACGATTAATGGACAATAGATCCCAGAGGGGAACAATATGAACAGTTATTGCGTTAGCTTAGAGAATTCTACCAAGATAGAACGCCGGAGAACATTGGTTCGAAACCACGGTAGACATACTCAAACGAGTATTCGTCAAGATAAATAAAACGATAGACAGTTTAAGGATCTTGAATGGAGGCCAAGCTTGTAAGGAATAGGATTCGCGACCGACAGCGATAGAAGGATAGAGCTACGGCGGAATAAATAGACCATTTAACGCCTAGTTAAGTAGAATAAGGGATCGTAGCTCCATGTAAATATAAATATTACAACGCAGACTAAAAACCGTGAGTTTTTGGGAAATAGAAGATACATTGGGGGAGTAGGACACACGTTCGAGGCCAGGAGAAGGCGGTAGATTGGAGAGACTTTCATATATGGAGCATTCATGGGTAAATCTTCAACGGTTGAGGAAACGTTCGCCAGCTGCTGAGATATGATGCGTGTGAATAAGTGATTGTATAAGTAGATAAATAAGTGTACATCCCAAGTGAAATAAGGGATATTTTATATGTGTTTCATAGGTAAAGTGATAATGTCAATAGAAACGTACAAGTGTAAATTAAGTGTTAAGAAGTTGAAGATTGTATGAAATTGTGTTCATATATGTTGTTAAACAAAATCGAGATGGGCGAAACCATTCATAAGTACGGCCATCGGCCAGAACAGCACGTGGTGTAAGTAAGGAATGTTTCATTACATTAAGTTGTATCACGCACTAACCAAAAATGATTTAAATTAATGGTAACGGTAACCATGAACAGAGTTTTCTTGATTGCAAAAGGTGTAAATGCATTATATGAAATGTCAAATAATTGGAACCCCTAAAAATAAATGAGAGAAAATTAACGAGATCTTAGAGGGGAAATGGAATATATAATTGCACCACTGACAGCGGTGAATAGTAGCTCCAGAACTAAAGTATTAATAATAAATGATGAGTTTTTATACTCCAGAATTGGTTAGATAATGTGTTGTTACACTCCATAATAATGAATAAATTTGAGATGAATAATAATTGAAATGAATAATAACTGAAAGGATTAAATGGTAATGGGATTATAGATACCTTAAATAATTAAATAATTGCATCTTAAATGTTGAAGGGATTGGATAAATGGTGTTTTTTGAACACCTCGATAAAATAATTGTGAGATTAATAGGCTGTTGCGCAATGATGAAGGGAAAGTAACGATAGGAAGACCAGTTAACAAACTGAGGTATTAGTAAAGATAAATGTACGAGATGATAAATGTGTGATCGGAATCCAAGCAGATAAAATGTTGCCAAAATGGGCCTAACGAGTAATAAGTATAATGAAATAGCATCGAGCTAGGAATGAATATACGTGTACTATAACCTGCATTTTTCGGGAGAAATGAATTACTAAGTTGGATCGTCGAGCTGTATTGGGTTGCGACCATTGGGAGACGCCGAGTCTCGCCAGGATAGCTTTGCATGTATTGTTGTTATCGCATTGTAATACTGACTGGGAATGATGAGGATCTCCAGGGCAGCATTGCCAAGAGTTGTTATATTGCATTGAAAGACTGACTTGGAATGATAAGGATCTCCAGGGCAGCGTTGCCTGGTGTTGCTATGTAGGTCTGGGGGAATATGTTGGTTTCTTCGTTTACGGACAACAGGGGATACGGTGAGTGCCGGATCCGAACCTAGTCGCGTATGGCCAAATCCCAAAGTATCAGCATTGCTTATCTTCGTCAAATAAATGGATTGTTGTATCGCAGTGTAAGCCGGGGAGAGAATGATCGTGGATCTTCCTGCCCGCATTGCCAAGTATTGAATGTGTGTCGTTAGCGTCTGCGAATTGAATGCATTGTTATAAGAAGACACGGGATAATGTTATATTAAATGAGGAAGAAGTATAATTTGCAGTGATTAAAGTAGATTGTAAGACTTGGATGGCCATAGAGAATGGAAACAGGGATAAACATTAGCAGTCGCGAGGGAGTGAGAAAGTTGAATATTCAAGACAGGGTTTTTTTTTGCTTGTAAATATTAGCTTCACAGGTTAAAAGAACTGGGGGATGTCGATGACCGACCTTGTCCCGCATGTAGTAGAGGCTCGAGGGAGCAGTACAATGAGTTTTTTGTAAACGAAACTTTTAAAGGGTCAGACGCGTATTGGCAATTATGAGTTGCAGAGATAAATATTTGAAGGATAAATGTTACAGTAATAAAAACTAGACACTTGTATTGCTGGGAATTAGACGAGTGTCACCAGCTAAAATTTGAATGAATTCTATAATATTTGACGAAATGGTCAAGCTAATAATGTTGATGAAATATTCGATTACCTACCTCTCAAGATAAATAAACAAACGTGTAAATGAATGTATTGAATTTGAACTCAGATGGAAATAAATCCAATGAGGAATGGTAAAGAGTAGTGCGTGATATAGCTTAAAACAACCTAGTGGCATGAGAAAGATGGTGATGTGAAGATGGGTTCGACCCCAGGCATGTGAAACGTATGTATTTTTGCAAAGAATAGATACCTAAGGCTTGAAGGTAGAGAAGTTGTTCAGTTTAAAGAACTTAGAATGAAATATTAGTAAATGAAAATATCAATGAAGTTAAAGCCAAGAGGGGAATATAAATCTCCCAGAAGCCTTAGCTGAATAGTTTGAAGGTGTATTAGGTACGCTTTATGTCTAAATGATTAATAATTCTCAGTTAAATAATATTTATGGTAAGAAAGAAGGGAATTAAGCAGGAAAAATTTTTGGAATGATTTTGATGTTTTGTTGAAGGAATTTGATTTTTTTGATTGATTGATTGATTGATTGGATTTATTCCAAGTAGGTTTTATTCATGTATTGATTGTTTTCTTGTTTTGGGTGCTTCCCTAAGGATAATAAATCAGGTTTAAGGTAATATGAGAGTATTTGTGTAGCCTTGTGAACCTCAAGTGCATCAATATCCGAATGTACGATCATACGGTGGGATGAACGTAACACCCCCGAACGCCGTGAGCTAGGCCGGGTTATGACTGTGCATTCTCCGTATTCAAATACGGGTACAGGGGAATCATATAAGACGTACTGGATTTGAGCACTAGCTCACAAGGGAAGTCGGTCGAGATTAAGTTGAGGAGCAATATTCAGAACCATGTAATTAAGTGACCGCATTATAACCCGCTTAACCTAACAAATATGAATAGGATTGAACCCCCCCACCCCACCCTTTTCATTTCTTGGCGCCTATGTTAGGGGCGGATTTTCCTAGGGAAAACCAGGGAAAACTCGGAGTTTTCCAGGATTTTTTGGGAAAACCCGAGGTTTAAAAAAATTTAATATCTTGCGTAATGTTTGTTTAATGATGAGTGAACGAAGGTGTGAACGGGTGCGTTATCTACATACCCGCTAGCAACATCATTTCGCAATAATGAGAAAGCAATACATTTCGGTCGAAAACCAATTATTATCTCATGTGCATGACATTATTTTATTATTGAAGTAGCTCATCGTTTCTCAATTGTATTGCAAAAAATGGCTATGAGTGACATGTTGAAAAATCTCCTGGCAAGTTGAGGGAGGACACAAAGAAAAATGCTCGGGATTTGAAGGAGAGTATTATGGAAGCTATAGACAGTAAACATCATGAAAGTCAAAAAGTAATGCAGGAAAGCATTAATAAAGGGAGTGAAGAGTGTAAAGATAATTTTGAAATTTTGAACACTTAAATTGGGGCCGCACAGGCAAAAGCTGATGATAGTATCCTGAAAGTGCAGGAAAGTATACAGACTCAAATGGAACCTATTAAAGAAAGTACAGATTTAATGTAATAAAGACAGATGTATATTGTATCTCAGATGCGCAGGTGAAAGCAAACACACGTTTAGACGAGATTGACGATAAGATTGACGGGATAAAAGTCGAAACTAGGGAACAGATCGATAGCAAATTTAAAGAGATGGATGAATCATTCAAGACTACGTTAGAGGGTACATTAAAAATTGTTAAAATGAACTTTGACTACTTAAACATCAGCGTAAATTCACAGCTAGCAACGAATTTGGAGAAATGTGAGGAATCCAAGCGGGATTTAAACGAGAAAATTGATAAGTTGTCAGGGGATATGCAGGCTATAGAAAGTAAGCGGCAAAGCGATGTAGCTCAAATTAAAGGCCAGATAGTAGGTATCACACTACAGGTGGACCAAAGGCTGGAAGATAATGATAAAGCATGGGGAACTAAGATGGGGGAACATATAAAACCCACAGATATGGAAATAGCGCAGGGTCAACTTTTGTCAAACAGGGTGAGCAAATTGAGGAACAAGGGTCCCAGATTGAAAACATTAAAGAAAGCGTAACTCCTTTGAAAGTAAGCGTAGGAGAAGCAAATAAGAAAGCAGACCATACTCAAGGAGATCTAGCACGGATGAAAAAGATTCAAGAGGAAGCTCAAGGGGAAGTAAAGTCCTTGAAACGAGTGGTCAAAGAAATTAAGAAGGGCCTAAGAAAAGATATAGAAACCCTTAAGGAAGAGGTAGAAACAGAACTAAAAGTAAAAATCGTAGTTAAGGAACATAAAATCCTCGATACCAAGGAAGAGATAGATGAAGAAATTGCGAATTTTAAAGAAAGCTTGAAAAGGCAACAGGAAGAAGTAGGCAAGCGAACGGAGGATAATCCAGATCGGATCGAGAAAATTGAACAGGAATCCGTCGCTAGACTAGAGAGAATTGAGTGACGAGTAAACCAGATCGAGTCCCGAATGATTGCCATAGATGGAGCAAACATAAGCAATACTAGTTCAAATAAGGGGAGTACGGCAGACTTAAGAAACAACTGGGGAGATTCGGAGACCCGGAACTTGTTCAGGAATTTTCAGGAAGGGGAAAGCCAATACAAAGTACCAGGGCCACCTTTATTTACGTCTACCACCTACAATAACAATAATGCGTTACAGAACCAGATGATTACAATAATTATACGTGAGTCAGATAAACCGAAGGAATTTTCGGGAAATATCTCATTTATGACCCCGAAATATTGGCTCAGAGAAGCATTTGAGTATCTCACAGATACTAGAGTCGCACCCGAACGCCAGTTGCGTTCCGTCGAAAAGCTAATGGACGGCGATTGTCTGTTGTGGGTCAGAAGTTTTAGATACACCTTCGACACAGTAGACGAATTCAACGAAGCATTCTTAAAGAGATACTGGGCGGCGGACATCCTGCAGAACCTGATACTAGGCTTATATTCGATGAAATACAGCACAAATACGTCGACACGTTATTCGGAATATCTCACAGCTCAATTGTGTAAGTTCCGAGAATTTGGTAGTGCACCATCAGAAAATGATCTATGCTTAGCCATAACAAAACAGTTGCCATATGAGATTCAGAGGTTTCCCATTTCATCGAACGCCAAGCCAGCCATTGAGGTAGAAAGCGTCCTACGTCAGCTAGATATGACAACAACACACATGTCACCACGGCAGAATGGGACCGTGAAACATGCCCACGTCACTGAGACACAAACAGAAATTGTCGGTGAGTCAAGAAATGGCAAGGCAACGAGCACAAAAGGAGTAAGAAAAGGGCCAAACATCCCAAGAAATGAACACAAGGAATGGAACACACCATACCGAGAGAATAATACAGGCAACTTTGAAGGAAGTTACGGAGGAAACTTCAGAGGAAACGAAAATAGAAGGAATTATAACCAAGGAAATAGTAATCAAGGAAACCACTCATCGAGACCGTGGATTCAAAGGGGGGTCACATCAAAAAGGATCACCCGGCGGAAAGCCATATCAAGCGAGAAGATGGGATCGGAATGATCAAAGGAATAACCATCCAAGGAATCAGGATATAGATTATTAGACTGAAATAGAGGAATGTCGTGTGACAACGCACACATACTACGATGAAAGAGGGGAGGAATATGAAAGACAGTCTGAAGTCAGATTGGGAGATGCCATGGACAAAAGAACCTTATCGGACATACGCGATAAAGGAGGCGCACAGAGCCTAGAAATACAGGAGCATAATCGGAGATCCAAACGAGAGGATCAAGATTTAAAAAACACCAAAATTTGAAGGGATGGATGAGGAAGAAAATGGAGGATGGACTACTGTACAAGTAGTAAATTGGATCGCGAGGCCAAGGAACTAATTGAAGACATTAAAGAAGGACCAGTCGCTGTATAAAGAGAATTACCAATTATATTACCCAGAGCAGAAGGAACTCTAGTCCGAAGTTTATTGGATACAGGGTCAAATGTGTGTTTAGTAACTCAGGCATTGGTAAATGAATTAATAAAAAAGGGGCGAGTATTGAAAATCCACATATCAGCAGTAAATAGAAAAGGAAAAATTCCAGAGAAGAGTTTGGCATGCAAATATCAAGCATTTTTGGAATTGCAAATAGGGAATTTGATGTTATCTCAAATCTTTCTGTTAGTGAGTAAGCTGCCGTTTAATATAATCTTGGGCATATACTTCATATGAGAACTCAAAGTAATCATAGATCTATCGCAGAACTGCATTCGATTTAAAAATGAAGATCATAGTTCAGAAATAGATATTTCGTCGCAGAAGATAGAACCTGGAGAGGGCGAAGAGATATGGCACATGGAAGAGGAATCTTGTCGGTATATAATGAAGGAGGAAGTGCTATTCCTACGAAAGGAACTTAGTACACTTGCCGCAGATGTAGAGAATGAAGCGGAAGTCGAATTTGAGAAATGTTTACAGGAAAAGCTCAAAGAAGCAAAGATAGCACTGGAAGATAAGGAAATTTTAAAAGGAAATCATCATGAAGCATAGAAATGGATTCGACTCGAAACCGGGAAGAATCAAAAAATTCAAGTATGCCTTCCAGGTAAACGATTGGACGCCGTCTCGTCAAAAACCATATCCAGTAGCGGAAAAATATTACAAGCAAACGAAGGAAGCTTTACTAAAGATGAGGGAAGATGGAGTGATCGAAAAGGTAGGTACACCATTCGAGAGTCAGTTGGTGGTAGTTAAAAAACCAGATGGATTAGTACGAGTATGTTTAGATGCCAAGAATTTAAATCAGATGATAATTCCGGAAAATGATTCGGCACCTCCAATTACGGAAATTTTGAGACAATTCAAAGGGAAGAGGATATTCACAAACATAGATTTAACAAGTTCTTACCATCATTTGGAGTTGGAAGAGAAAACTAGTTTGTTAACAGGATTTCAGTTTGAGCAACAGACGATGTGTTTCCGAAGGTTGCCATTTGGATTAAAACAGCAGGATCAGCGCTCATAAGGGCATTAGACAGGAATCTTTCAGAAGAAGTGAAAGCATGTACCATTAGATATGTGGATGATATTTTGCTAACATCGGAATCTATACCAGAACATTTGGAGAATTTAAAAAATTATTAAGTGATTTGGAGCAAGCCAATTTTAAAATAAACGCCAAGAAATCGAATTTTTGCCAAAGGCAAGTGACATTTTTGGGTCACGTAATGGACCAACTTGGAGTTAAGGCTAACTCATGCAAGTTGGAGTCTATCGAGAATTTTCCTAGACCAACTAAAATCAAAAATGTTAGACAATTTTTAGGACCCATATGGTTCTTTAACAGTCATTGTCCAGCGTACACGAGTACAGTTTCACCCTTGCAAGATTTACTCAAAAAGGGGGGAAATGGAAATGGACAGATTAGTGCGAGGAAGCATGCATAAAGGCAAAACACATGCTGTTAAATTATGTAAAATTGGGATACCCCGATTATAATGAAAAGTCCATCATCCAAACTGATGCTTCTCAGATAGGCATAGGAGCCATGTTATTCCAAGAAACTAAGGACCAGCCAGGGAGAAGAAATTATTTAGCGTTCGCATCAAGAAGATTAAAGCCTCAGGAGAAGAATTATACCATTAACGAAGTCGAACTTCTTGCGATGTTGTACGCATTACAAGATTGGCGCAAGATAGTCTATGGATTTCCAATCGTGTTAAGAACTGATCATAAGGCATTGACATTCTTAATGAAAACTGACTTATCCAATCAACGATTAATGCGATGGGCATTATATATCCAACAGTATGACGTAGAAATCGAGTACTGTCCTGGAAAGGAAAAAATTGTTCCGGACTATCTGAGGAGGAATCCAGGAACAGTTAAAGAGGCACTTGCAATTCAGATAGATGATAATGATCAGAAAAATATAGAAGAATTAAGAAGAATGGGAGAAAAACAACGGCAAGGCCCATGGATGAGGATGTTGATAGTCTACTTCGAGGGAAAACTCGATAGGGCATCACCCGCATTCATTGAGGCAGAGAAAATATCAACTGAATACAGTTATTTTAATAGACTTCTCCACAAATTCGCGGATGCAGACCATACCCGGTTAAGAATTCTTGTTCCTGCAGAGATGCAAAGAAAGTTGTTCTGGTAATTACATCGAACATTTGGACACATGGGCTTGATAAAACTGTCAGAACGAATCAAGAAGCATTCGTGTGGCCTAGATTGAGGGATACGGTAAGATATATCATAAAGACTTGTAACACATGCCAAAGAATAAAACCGAATTCTTTCCTGAAGAGGCAAAAACCGATACCGTTATTGCTGGAAAGACCGTGTCAAATTCTATCAGTGGATAATTTTGGTCCATTACCCAAAGCAAGGTGGGGTAATAAACGTATTATGGTGTCAATGGATGTGTTCAAAAAGATGGTCGTATTATGTCCTATTCAAAAGACATCGACAAACAGATTGTAAAAAGACTGAAAGAACGGGTAGTTCCAGTTCTAGGAAATCCGGAAAACTCACTTTCAGATCATGGAAGTTGTTTCACAAGTGTGGAGTTCCGCAGAGAATTAGCGAATTAAGAAATTAAGCACATCTTGTCCAGCATTAGACATCCTGAGGCAAATCCAGTTGAAAGGGTAATGAGAGAAGTGCAGAAATATTGTAAAATTTATTTTTCGGAGGAGAATTGGAAATGGATTGAGATTTTGCCAACAATCAAATTCTGCATAAATAACACGATCCACGAAGCAACAGGGCAGATACCTGTTAGGCTACATTTAGATAAGCAACCAGAAAGTCCATGAGATCAAATAATACCCACGTTTACAGACGCTCAGGTAGGAAGAGAGTTAAGGATTAGGGGAACATATGAGCTTTTGAAAGCCCAAGCTGCTAAAAGACAGAAGAGAATTCGTCATAAACGATACCATAGACCATTAGCCGAAGGGGAGCTAGTGTTTGTAAAGCTACCAGCGATATCAGGTCCTGAAAATAGCATATATAAAAAGTTCTGGAAGAATTATCATGGGCCTTATCGGATAACAAAGGACCTCAAGACTAATGCGTATAAAGTACAGCATACAGTTACGGATCACAAGATGATCATGCAAGCGGCGAATTAAAACATTTACCATCCTCCAGATGAGTATGAAAGGGATACTCAGGCTCTAGTAACTCAAATAGAAGCTGAAGTCAACAAGGAAAAGGAAAAAAGATGGCAGCAATTAGAGTGTGAATGTGGTCTGAAGGATTTTTACGAGGAACTATAGGAACTAGCCAGATATATTGAACGAGAAAATAGTAAGATGGAGGAAAAAATGACAGGCTCAGAAATAGTATGGATATGACAAATTTAGAGTAAAACGGGTAAGAGCAAGCCTAACCCATATGGTAGAAAGATGATTATAGAGGAAGAAAGGACGAAATAAGAAGGAGGATGAATAGTAATGGATTGATTTAAACGGGTAAGGATAGACCAAACCCTTGCGATGATTTTTCTTGAAGTGAACCAGACGTGTTGGAAAAATTAAGGAACCACAGAAATTTGAGAAATTTAGAATAAATAAATTTCCACAAGTTTTCGAAAATTTATTTATCTTAGAAAGGGAGATTTGTACCCAGTCAGAGATGGTACAAGATCGAACACATGACTATTTGATAGAAAGGATGTAAGTCATATCGCACTAAGAAAGAATTTTTACAGAGGGTTAACTCTGGAAGCAAGACTGAGAAGAGCAGATGCTATATAAAAAACTCCCAGAAACAAATAAATACCCATTAACGTTGACAGAAGAAGCCATTCAAGGGTGCTGCAGAAGAAGAAATTGGTTGGAGCGAGATACTCTTAACATTCTACCACCATAGCGACTTTGGATGGATTTATGGCAAGATAAGTGTCACATCGAGAGGGAACTTTTTCTAAGGTTTATGATAATTACAACACTCGAACGAGGCCCCTAAAACTGCAATTCAACGTTTAATAGTGTACAGACGAAGGGAAATCACTCGTATTATAGTAAAAATTAGCAGAGAACAATTTGGCCAGCCAAAAATGTAAGATTACGAAGCCAGATTCATAGGTTTCCCAGGAATTTGAATTTTTCAGTGAGTTTAAAGTCTATAATATATGCAGGGACAAAAACTGCTGACGAAGACTACGTCATTTGAAGCATGCGGATAGATCCGCGGAGAGATTGAGTAAACTAACCAGGCCCCTGAGAGAGAATAAAAAAGTTTTTAATCAATTAAAATAAACGGACGAACCGATTTTGAACCGCCAAGGAGGAATCAAACATTTAGGATATTCCTCACCTGTAGATAATTTTGAAAAGGTGATCAGAGCAGGGATTCGAAATTTGAGCTCAGGAAGCAATTTTGGAACTACATTTTGTACCAAACTATTTACAAGTTCAGTCTTCAAAGTACCTCGGAGAGAGGCACGTTACGACAGACTTCTAAGGACCTCGGAGAGAGGCACGTTACGACAGACTTCTAAGGACCTCGGAAAGAGGCACGTTACGACAGTCTTCTAAGGACCTCGGAGAGAGGCACGTTACGACAGTCTTCTAAGGACCTCGGAGAGAGACACGTTATGACAGTCTTCTAAGGACCTCGGAGAGAGGTACGCTACGACAGTACGGTCATACGGTGGGATGAACGTAACAAACCCGAATGCCGTGAGCTAGGCCAGGTTATGACGGTGCATTCTCCGTATTCATATACGGGTTCTACATATACTTGGCATATTATCAAGAGATGACGAAGAGGCTAACCAGCCAAGTGTTCAAAGCAGAGCAAATCTGTGAAGTACGACGTGGCCAAGTACCAAGATTGTCACGTGTGGAGTAAGGAAAAGGACACGTGAGGAATTTCCGTGTGAGGTAGTATGTATGGGACACTTGAGAAATCGGCGTGAGTTAGAATTAAGAAACTAATAAAGACATTTCAAAGAATGAATGTTAACATGAAGACGTCAAGATAATGAAAATGTATTGAAGGGTAATATCTGTGAAATGTGAAGGGTAATTTAGGTATGTTTTGCAGTAGTGTATAATTTTATATATTTAAAGGGTTATACATGTATTCCAGTGTTTTGGGCATATATGGAGTTCCCATTCTTGTACATTAATAGGAACTCCATGGAGGGGAATTGTAACCTTCCCAGGTCACTAGGGATCGAACCCATACTTTCGGGACGTACGATTTCATAATCATCCATGGATTTTTATTTGATACCTTTTGATGTTTTATAGTTATTAAATGAAGCGTGTAAAATCATGTGATTGATTTCCGATAAATTTGTTTAGGTTTAAGATATTGTAATTGGCAGGACCTTCGTCAAGTTAGATATGAATATTTTAACATAGTAATAATCTTCAGTTAGATAGACTGGATTTGTGTGCAAGAACCAGGAAGTAGGCTTGTTGTCGCCTGGGTTTTTCTCTCGCACGCAGAAGTGCATGATGACTCATGCAGATAGAAAGCTTACAACCCTGAGCTAGGGGTGTGACTAGGGTATTTTGAAGACCAAGGAAGCGTTCCTTATATGGTAATGTATTGTTTTGATTGGCTAGACCCTTTGAGGGAAGCCAGGTATGCCAGTGATTTGTGGAGAGGAGAGTAGATGATATTTGGAATTGACGAGGCTGGGATGAGGAGTCATTCATAGGACACCGTGCGGGAGTGGACTCTTGTTGCGACCTTCGTGTGGAGTGGTACTCAATTTGCGGACTCCGTGTGGAGTGGTACTCATCTTGTGGACCGCATGTCGGGCGGTGTAATCATCTTTTGGACACAGTGTGGAGTGGTTCGTATTCTTAGTAGAGCTCCGTGAGGGAGTGGAACTTGTATTTTGGTCTTGTGTGTTTTGTGGGGAAGAAAGAAGGTATTTCAGACGATCACAAGTTTGTGTTCGAGGTGCAATTACTGAGTTGCTGGCTATATATTCTCAAGGGAATAATGAGCCTAGTTTCAAACAAATCGCCTAGATTGTTTGTCTCGAATCGCATGAAGTATTGTAAACTAACGTTTGAGTACCGAAATTCTGAGACCATAGCGGTAAATTGTTATACGACAAATACTAGTCAAATATGCTATGTATTAGTATACTCAGGGGCGAACTAGTTGCGATAATCATTCACACGGATGTAATGCATCTTTTCATAATCAGATCCACGAAGATATATAAATCGTTGGATTCTGGGACCATCAATATTATACTGTACAAAATGTTCATAGTGAGAAATATATAGGAATTGTGCTGCGAGTAAGCAGGACTGATTCGCTGAGAGAACAAACCCAAGAATCATTAGAGTAGTCATCACAGCTGAGACCAACGCCTGTAAGTACCAGTCATCATTACTTCCGAGGGTCATCAATATATGCCATACGTGTGCCTGTGTAAATATGATAGGGAGTATTAGATAGTCTGTACGACGAGGATCCTGCGAAGTGTATTTCATGTCTGGTGTCAGAATAGATTGTAATTTTTACCAGATCTCTATTGTCCTTATTTATGAGGTAACGAGTGTAGTTAAGAGTGAATGTTTATTGCTGCTGCTCATATCGTACATGTGTTTAATCCCCACGCATCCCGGTTTATTCCAATTAGTCGCCCAAGAGGGGCAGAGCAGTTACAAATTATAGGATTTTCTTAAAATCAAATTTAGATTGTAATTGTTTTCCTTTAATTAGTCTAATTTTTCGTTTTCTATAAATAGACTTTCGTGATTTATAAGAGTTATAAAGAGTGATTCTGTTGTGGAAGTGGAGTTAGGTTTAGGAAAGCCCCTTGCTATGTCCCATTTGCCCCGACAACCGTAAGTTTCTCGTACTCTCCATTAGATTGAGTTGCTTGCCCTGCATATTATTTTCCAAAACGCAATCGGTTGACATCGGTACCCACAATAAGTACTTGTCGGTAGGATTTTCAGGTTTTTATAGCCGGGGACCTTCAAGATTCTACAATCCAGCTGATCTTCGGATTCGACAAGTGTCGCTTCATGTTGATTCGAGTACAGTACCTTACTACATATCTTATATTATATGTCATAATATTCATCTTTATCTTCTTCTTCTTCTTCTTCAGCTTCCTCAGTTGGCGCATAAGCGGAAATTATAGTTATATTTCTGAAGCGACCTATAAATCTTATAATACACATCCTACTACCCATAGGTTCCAATCCCAAGTACTTTTTCCTCATTTATGATGTTATAAGAAGTTCTGTACCACCTTGTTCTGTGCGTTGTTCTGATCCACTATACCACAAGCAGCAGTCATTCACGTCCCACTACCACTCGCCAAGTAAAATAGGGCGTATTAAAGCATCACAGCTAGCATAAGGATTCCTTGCGCTAGTTCGATGGCTGTCACTATCAGGCATAATCCTGTCTGTCGCAAATAATTATTGTCAAATTTGATTCATACATGAGCGATCAGGCTATTACATAAATGTATAATATGAATCGTGAAAATAATAACTTCAGCTTAAATTGAATCTGTTCTCCTTTTACCTCTTTATATTCATGGTTAAGACATTTAATTAACATAGCTAGGACGGTATTGTGCTTACGGATCACTGTGACAAATTTCAATTATCTCTGTACATAAAAATGAATGTTACGTGATAGTTTGTCTGTGTGTGTGTATGTCTCCTATGCGTTCATATACCATTCATCCGATTGCGATGAAACTTGGGTGAGATAATGAGTACACTCCGAAGAAGGTTTCTGGTACAGTTAATCCATATTACAATAGGCAGCGCACGAATACATGCAACAAATGAGCGACGACGCGCGAAGCGTTTCAACAATGTCCCATATGCGTTCATATACAATTCGTCCGATAGCGATGGAACTTGGGTGAGATGTTGTATGTACTCCAGGGAAGGTTTCTGGTTTATTAAATCCATTTTACAACATGTAGCGCACAAGTAAATTCAACAAATGAGCAAAGACGCGGAAAGCGTTTCAACAAAGTCCCGTAAGCATTCATATACCGTTCATCCGATAGCAATGAAACTTGGGTGAGATGTTGCGTACACTCCCTTGAAGGTTTCTAGTGTAGTAAATTAATTTTACAATTGGTAGCACACGAGTAGAATCAACAAATGTGCGACGACGCGCGAAGCGTTTCAAATAAGTCCCGTATGCATTCATATACCATTCGCCAATAGCAATGAAACTCGGCTGAGATGGTGTACATTCCATGGAACGTGTTTGGCTTGGTAAATCCATTTTACAATAGGTATCGCATGAATAGATTCAACAAATGAGCGATGGCGCGTGAATCGTTTCAACAAAGTCACGTATGCGTTCATATACCATTCATCCGTATGCGATGAAACTTTGACGAATCATTGAGTACACTCCAGGGAAGGTTTCAGACATAGTAAATCTATTTTACAATGGGTAGCGCACGAGTAGATGCAACAAATGGGAGACGATGCGCAAAGCGTTTCATCAAAATCCCGTATGCGTTCAATACGATTCATCGATTGAGATGAAATTTTGTTGAGTTGTTGTGTACACTTACGTGTAGGTTGCTAACTTAGTTGGTAGCGCATGAGTAGATTCAACAAATGAGTGATGCCGCGCGAATCGTTAAAACAAAATCGCGTATGCGTTCATATGCCATTCGTCCGATTGCGATGGAACTTTGGTGAGTTGTTGTGCACGCAACCACAAATGTTTCTAAATTAGTAAATCCATTTTACGATAGTTTAGAATCAGTTAACGGAAATTTAAAAAATATTGTGTATTCAAAAGTACTTCAGGAAACAAACTTATAAAGCCAACACTTCCTTTGATTGGCATTGCAGCGCATGCCGGGTACAGCATGGCATTAATAAACATTACTCGTTTTCCATGGTGAAAGGTTAATCCTCGCACACATTTGCGGAAAAGCTTCTATTATATTCTTGGAAAAATACTACAACTTCCACTAGACGAATTCATCAATTCAGGGAACTAGAGACTATTCCACTTTTCCCATAATACAACATCATCACTAATTCTGAGACCAGGGACTATTCCACTCAGTCCATCATACAACATCATCAATAATTCAGGGACCAGAGACTATTCCACTCTGTCCGTAATATAACATCATCACAAATAAACTTGAAGAATATCTTTACCATAATGAGCTTCAACAATTCCTAAATGCATTGCCAATTTATTATTATTATTAATATTATCAGTGTCCATTCTTCCTTATCCATCCTAGCAACAATTACCTTCTCTACAAACTGTTTTACTGGTTAACACCAGTGATAATTTATTTAACATTTGAATTTGTTATAAACAATTGCACTCAATTGTTCAACTCATGCCGAAAAATATGAAATATGCTGTCTGTTTTGACAAACCTCAATAACGACAATCGGCCGTTGAAAGAAGAATGTATTATCAACTGGCGTAAATAATGCAATCTCCATGAATTAAATTAACAATTAGCTCATCATATCAGAACTAGGCTTCAGATATAGCCTGCGCGAATATGTAAATGCGATCATGTTGAATAACAACTTTCTTCCTAACAACTCTCGTAGTGAAATAGATAAGTTTCACGGGGCGAAATAAATAATTTACTCGTAGCGATATGCGTGGCGTGTTGCTGAGTGCTAACTCACGTCAAACAATATAACATGGTATAACTACACTGATTTGTACATGAACTGTTCCCAAATAAATATCAAAACTACGTAATGCATATTTTGTCAGACTTTCAATACATAAGCTTTGGAAGGGGGAATCCCTGGCTTCTGGCTTCTCGGTAAAACATGACGTATTACCATTCTCCCACGTTGCTAGATCCAAGGTACACCTGCTGGCTGGTTTTACATGGTGTCAACCTCACGTTCCTTCTTTCTGGATGATACATCGTTACTCTGGAATGATTTCTGGTTACTGCGGTTCCTGTTCTTCTTTAAAAACTGCTTGGCAACAGATCCCTTCTAGTGGTTACCAGGGCAAGCTTGAGGTTTCTTCATTTGCTTTGTCCATTCCCTCGTTCACCAATCCACATACTCTTATTCTCTCATCAGGGAGCATATGTTACCAGATGTGTAATTTGTAAAGAGCTGGAGAATAGCGGATGACGAAACCTTGTAGTTTACAGTCATATTTTTGTGATTTAGAAGCAGTTCACAGTTGTTCCTATCGATTTCCTCGATGATTTTATGTTGCAGTTCCACTTATGTCGGTTCGTGCTACTGTGCACTAAAAATACAAAGACTCATAAAACTTGAAAGTTTTACACGTTCAGACATTTAGGTAAATGTTAGTCTGAATATAATTGATTGCGATGACCGTTAGACGATACGAGAGCGTCTGAAGTTAACACCTCGTGTAACTGGTACTTCCTGAATGTTATGTCGACAAGCACTACGCGAGCAAACTGGCGCTTCGTAGCCTGGCGCATTGAATGACCTTTCCCCGGTTAAGGCAATTTGCTAAGCGTACTTGTTAACAGAGAAAATCTAAAAATCTGAATGAATATCTGTCGCTTCACCTCACCGTTATATACTCTGGCACTGCGCTAACTTCACAGGGTATACACACCCGACTGCAAGTGCTCATCTTATATCTCCTAAACGGCGTATTCAATCAATATGAAATATATAATGGGTGCTCTTCATCATCAATATCATAGTTTGACCTACTCGGAATCACACACTCCTATTCATTTATCTGTAATCCACATGCTCATCTCTGATTTTCTCCATAGCCTCCAACTATTTTTGATCATATTTCTGCGATCTCCTACTAATCTTAAATATATATCATCCTGGTAGCTCTCAGGCACACTATATATATATATACAGGGTGAACGTAAAATGTCGCACTTGGAGGTCGGCATGCGGTTCCTCGTCGAAATTAACGACAAAAGTTTATCTTGCAAAACCTAGTCCTGCCAATACGTTTAACAGAAATGTGTGTTAAGAAACGAGGCTCTGGCAACGCTGTAACTGCATGCAGCGTGGCCAAAAACTGATCGCAGGAACTCGGCACTCTGCCGGAGCTGTCTCATTAGCTCAGTGAGACGAGGTAATGCCATAAATACCGGTTGTGCGGACGCGCCGATGTTCAAGTCGCGTTCGTGCCATTTTTTTCAGGTAATGTATCAAATTGCATCCAATGTACACCTCCACTATGCAATACACTATGTCTTACCGTTCCAGTTACCTGTATTTAATCATTCAAACGTAACATGAACTTCTCACAGAGTTAAACGACCCCTTGTTACGTCCATGGCACAAATAAAGCCAATAGAACATAATAGAGGATACGGTAACATCGTCCCTATCCAATGCAGTACAAAGAAGCACAATACTGTAGGTAGCCTACACTAGATTGCCCATTATGCTACGCACCATAATTCCATAGTGTACGTTTGACGTCCTGTGTTATCTTCACAGAGCCAGTACGTACACTTACGTGCAACGCCTTCACTTCACATCAGATGTTCAAAGCGACCTCCTTGCATTTGCAAACACTTCGCCACTCGTTGGAGCATACTTTGCCGGGCCCTATGCATTACACCTGCATCCACCATTACCGATGCAGCATGCACGCGAGCTATTAGGTCTTGTACATCCATGGGTAGAGTACTTTAAACTTGTTCCTTTAAGTGTCCCCACAAATAAAAATCTAGTTAATTAAGGTCCGTGGATCGTGGCGGCCAGAACATTGGACCTCCACGACCAATCCATTTCCCTGAACACGCTTCATTTAAACAGTTACGCACAGTCATTCCAAAGTGTGGCGGTGCAACATCATGCTGAAACCATAGCTGTCGCCGAACACCAAGCGGAACGTACGATAGAGGGGGGTAATAAACTTGTCTGGCAACAGGTAAGGGCCTAAAAGCCCTCCTCCCACGATTCCGACCCACAGGCTTATGCCAAAGCAAGCCTGAAAGCCACGTTCATGGGTGCCATGTGGGTTGTGGTCAGACCAATAATGACTGTTGTGAAGGTTGAAAATATCATCCCGAGTGAAGCTACATTCGTCACTCCATAGCACATTCTTGATAACATATTCGTCATCTTTAACTTATTGCAAATGCAATTCACAGAACTGTACTCGTTGAATGTGCTCTTCTGGCCGCTGGTGTTGAGTTAACGTGTAAAGATATGGATTCAGTTCTTCGTCGTGCAACACGTCAACAACCAGTGTTGGAGGTACCTGGAACTGCCTTGCAATATCACGGGTACATCGCCGAGGTGATTGGTGAACGGTTTCAAGAATTGCGTCCTCCGTTTGTGGAGTAGGCTACGTCTAGTCCTTGGACGACCTCTGTCCACTACTTGTGGGCGAAGATTACTGGTTGCCCACAGGCGTTGCTCAAGGCGACGAAAAACATTCTTATCGGGATGGCACCTTTGAGGGTACCGTGTCGCATACTCACGAGCAGCACCTTACACTAAAAGCATATCGACGTATTCACCATTTGTGAACTCCAACATGAAGCCACCCTACATCAACTTGACAGCACCAGTTATGGTTGTGCAATGCATGGTTAGTCGACTCATGCGTGCCGTTTAATGGATCACACTGTGCGTTCTTTTTTCCGTTAACGTTTTACGGACTAAGCGTGGATCCCACCATTACCGCCACTGAGGGGAGTGTCCTGGAGCTTGGGACTATGAGTCGGGGATACAACTGGGGAGTGTGACTAGCACTTTGCCCAGGCGACCTCACCTGCAAAGCGAACGGGGGACCGATGAAGGGATGGAAACAATGGGGGGTTAGGCAAGGAAAGGGGAAGGAGGCGGCCGTGGCCTTACGGTAGGTATCATCCCGGCATTTGCCCGAAGACGAAGTGGGAAACCACGGAAAACCACTTCGAGGATGGCTGAGGTTTGAATCAAGCCCCCTCTACTCATTTGGACCACCCGAGGCTGAGTAGACTCCGTACCAGTCCTCAGACCACATTTCAAATTTCGTGGCAGAGTCAGGAATCGAACCGCAGACCTCCGGGGTGGGAGCTAATCACGCTGACCACAACGCAACGGAGGTGACTCACACTGTCATGTGACAAAATGATGTGATGTCATACTTTCAAACGCAGTTAAATGACGAGAACTGACGTAACACGCAAACAAAAAACTGACGTAGATTCGAACCGTAGCTCGATGGTGCATGTGGGTTTGATAACTCAAAAGTCTACTCAGTGAGCTGCGACGAATAGTACGGTATTGCGGGATGATACACATTTCTCTGTACATTCCGATGCGCTTCAGTATGTGACAGTGTTGCCAGCTCCTCGCTTTCATACTTGAGGTTTGAAACAGCACCCGATCCGATTTTGCTATAGAAACTTTTGTCTTGCAATTGGATGAGGAATCGCATGCCGACCTCCAAGTGCGGCATTTTACGTTCACCCTGTATATTGAGCCCATCCGATGCTCGGATGGAAAGATACGAACCTAGGACCCTGTATATATGAAATGAGACGAGAGAAACGAACCCATGATCATAGGGATGAGATGCGAGTTCGCCGGAAGTAATAACGAATATATAAGTTAAGTACATCTTGTTTAAAACAAGACATCAGGTCTTGAACCGGCAAGAAGACCATATTTGATCCTGAAAACGGAAAGAATTAATATGCATTTCAACTTAGCATAGGACGAAGCATAGGACTTTAGGACGAAGCGATGATGTCAGACGGAGGACGTGATATCTCAAGTAGCCCCGACTGGCTGGCGCCAGGGATAAATTTCAGCCACATACGAGGACCATTTGCAGCCGAGGGAATCCCATTAAAACGCCAAACTCACTGATCTGACAAAGAGAGATAGACAGGTGTGGATAATTGATACAATAATTAATTAATATCTCGAGAAATAACCAAAGAGATAAATACTATAGACCATCCAGTAATCAACAAGAGGATACGCTAATGAGGAAAGGAAGAAACCCTTCAATAATTAAATATTCATAAAAGTCGTGGAGGGACAGAGCCGAAGCACACAAAAAGTAGGGATCTCATTTGAGTGCTAGAAACCCCCGTAGGAGCGTTACCCACGCCGCTAGAGAGAGTGGGGTAAGTCCACGACAGTCGACAGTCCAAATGGACATTTAAATACTGTACCCGTAATTATCATATAGTTGACTTGTCAAAATCCTAGAATGGACAATGGATCGAAGAATCTTGAAGGACCCGGCTGAAAACCTGAACATCCCTCTGACAAGCACTTCTATGATAATCACAGAGTCGCAGAGGAAGTGTTATGGACTAACTACACTGGACAAGGATGCTAACTACCTTAGGAGCATGAGATCCTTACCCAAATCTCGGGTCGGAATGGGATAAAGGTGCCACATACCATGAGTACCCCCATTTCCATAACACAACCTTACTATAATTGAAATAAATCACGCAAGACCCACTTGTAAAAAGGAGTGAAGCTACTTTATTGCCGAAAACACCAGACAATAACCAACAATGAAATAAAAACAAATAAACAAAAGTAAATAAAGGCTCCCACTCATCCAGAACAAATCTAACATACACACGCTAAAACAGCTGAGCTTAACACGCCCAAAATCTTACGTTTACATTGCCTCCCTCAACTGGAGTTTAAATATAGAAAGTAAAATGCTTAGAATAATTTAAATATGTCGAAAGCTTTTCCAAAAGTTTCGTTCATAAGTGAATTTTAATTTTAACAATACTATGTTTTAGTCTATACACCAAAAACTCCCTTTCTAATTTAAAAAGATCAGCTGGACTACATAAAATGTCCATCAGCTCTTTTCAGATAGCTGCCATTGCTATACACAATCAGCTGTTTCCTTCTCATCCGGGATTCATACATACACATGACTAATCCCTCAGTCATCACGCATTCTCGTACAAATACAAATTGACAATGTTCCTGAAATAACACTATTCCTTCCTTAATATTTCATAAAATAATTCGGAGAACAACACATCTCTCCATTACATCGAAAAATCCCCCAAAATATCACATAAATAAATCATATAATACAATCTCTCACTCACTTTGTGTTGCATACAAGTGTTTCTCCTTTCAAAAGAAAGACCACGTATGATGGAAGCTTAATATTATTATATTAACTTCGCAAAATAACTTATTATTATCAGCGACAACAACAAAGTTAAAGAAAAGAAACGAACAACACCTATTAAAAGGTTTAATATTCACAACGGACTAGTTATGCAAGTTTAATGTCTAAACTGTCCTTCCATGTCGAAATAATATAGAAATATTATTTTTATACTTCTTTACGAGAAATAAACACGTAAAAGAGTAGATTAAAACTACCTTCTTTAATATTTCATAAAATAAATGCCCATCGCAATTACTTAAAGTAATTTAAAAATTTTAAAGTTCACTCAATACTAACACAGACTATTAATGTCGTAGATTAGGTTTCTGTTTAATCCGGGTTTAATATGATCATTCATTTAAGAACACCTCATATGATTATTAGTTCAAGATTTTAATAAAGGTTTAATAGAAATTCAGAAACATAAATTAAGTCAGCAGGTCACCTTGCTGTTCCGCATGCCTCCTTAAAATCGTCTAATCCAACTAACACATTCTTAGAATAATAATGAGTTACAACTAACTCAATTTCATTTCACTCAAATGCTACAAATGGCACGATATAACATTACAGCAACAAGTTAATAAGTTTCTTAATTAATACGGTATATTTTCTTCGTATATGCACACTCAAAATATTTAATCGCAGCTTCACACTTCACCAAAGTTATACGGAATGACATTTCGTACACTAATTTACCATTACATCACAATGCGGAATTAACCTTCGCAGTGGTTACAATAAATACCTTAATGCGGAATTACCCATCGCACTCCCCAATAATAAATTCAAATCTGTGCACAATATTGACTTAATTAACTGTTATAATTTTGCTCTGTATATTTATACATCATAACAACTTCAAATGTTGTTTATAAGAAGGTTCAGATTATTAATAATCGTTGAAATGTGTGTAGGATTGACTCCCTCTGCAAGTTTAATAAGCACAAAAAACCTGGAATCAATTCAATGTTCCTTAAATGTTTAATAAAAATACGAACATATCGTGCCATACTGACGTAAACTCAACAGTGTCATAAAGTCAAGACTACAATTGTCTCTGACGTTACAACATGCTCTATGAAATTCGTTGTCATACAAATGTTCCACGTATCTGAGTTCAAAATTGGATCAAGACGTCTATAAAAATCATCGATGAATAAAAATAATTAAATCTTCCAAAAGATTTATTTTTCCTCAAAGTTTGGTAACGAGAGATCAATGCTATCTCAAAATAAAAAAATTGTCAGCTGAAACTGACTATCAATTCAATATCAAAGTCACTATATCTTAAATACACTTGGAAAATCGATGAAATCGTCCTAAATGTTCATGCCAAAACCATAAAAAGTCGAATAGATTATCGCACAATCTCATTTAAATGTATTAATAAATCGTCGATTATTTCCCCTATAATATCTTCTCGTAGAAAAATACCCAAAGTTAATCCTCTACAAACGAATAATAAAAACGTTGAAGATGAAAACTTAATATAATTCCACTATTTAAATCATGGAAAAGATTTAAATAAAATTAAAGAAAATCCAAACATGGAAATAAATTCCATATGACTATCTTGTAGATTAAATTAATGCCAAAAAAAATAAAGTTGGAATCAAAACGAAAATATCCAACGCTAAAGTTTACTGAAAAATACCACAACTAATCAATGACAAAATACAATACTACAGTAGAAAATTGGTGCTCAACATGTATCAATCTACTCCAAACTACGTAAAAGAGTGTCATCGCTGAACCTTGATAGAAGTTCTCGATGAATTGTAGCGAAGAGGAATTACCCAGGTGAATTGGTAATTCTGTTTCAGCCCAGGATTGAACTGTAGTTCCCCACGATCCACAAACAGACATCTCGGACATCGAACTCGCGTTCCTCCAAGCGCACCTCCTGTCGTAGATTGGACTCGAACTGTGGCTCTCTCGTTCGCTTGGACTGCCATCGTCTTCCGTTAGAAAGCGTCTTCTAATACCTTTTACCGACAACTCTTGTAAACTTCCATGAAGAACGAGCCATGCCCTTGAATAATGTTCGTAATTGTAGACCATGTATTGCTTCGAAGATGTAATGAATTCAATTGGTCGCCCAATATCTTGATATAGTTGGACACAATTTTACAATATTCTAATTTCATATCGAAGGTTGCTCGGTGAAGCCACTATGCTTCCATCTCGTGTACCCCAGGCGCATCCTTTACTCAAACATCAAAGCCAACATTTTACCGGTGAACTGTCTGATTATAAAGTATTGAATAAATATAATCGTGAATATTTGTGGAATTGATATCTCACTGTAGTAAAATTGCAGCCTCTATCGTCTTATATTGCACGGAGCTTTGCAAATGTCTATGCACTACTGCTTCAAATGTTCGGTCTGTCCCGGCACGGACTTGCCTTGTGTATACTGCGTAGCGCACGCACACTTTGTTCCGAGGGGCCGATAACCTCGATGTTAGGCCCCTTAAAACAACAATTATCATCAACTTTGTTCCGGCCACGAGATAAGCACTTTTCTCCGAGCACTAGATTCACGTTTTTAAAATACTCGAATCTCGAAATTGGGATACCGCATATCCCTTATAGATGCTTGCCTACCACACTCGCACTATTAACTCGCTTATACAAGCTTTATATTAAAGCTGGCTTCTCAATACCGCACACACAAGTAATCTAACTGAAATACTGTGGTTAACACTGGCTTCCTCTAAACACGGGAAGTGCGGGCTTGCCATGCCATTGGCTCTCGGTCGCTGGTTCGGTTGAAGCGCGGGCTCCCTTAGCCTTGAAGCACCTCACTCTTCGCTCCGCGATCGACCCTTGCCAAATCTCAAAACAATAATGAACGCTGTTTCCACTCCTCACTATCCCATCTGACTGAATTTCCGCCATTTTCCAAGAGAGAGGATAAGATTGCGCGGGCTCCTTACAATGCTTATTACTTCAATCTGTAGTATTTAAGCACTGTAATAACAGTTTTCCATGGTTAATATTAAAATTTAGCATCTTTTCATGAGATAATATCCTCTTCAATCGGTCTAAAATAGAATAGATAACTAGCTTAGTTATGATCCCAGGGACTTCTATCAAAGAAGTCTTCTCTGATTGGCTATCAGTACTCAGACATGTAGCTGGTGGATACCGTATTTATCCCAATATAGGCGCAGTATCGCGTCTTCCCCAAGGTACAATAACCTTGTCAGAGCGACCCATAATGCATCATAGACTTGCAACTAAGCTAAAATCTCGTTTATGTCACGAATCCAGCCCTTCCAATCTGATGAATATTCACCATCCCAAACATGATTCTGGCCTCAAAATCATCCTAAAATAAGCTGAATTCGGGCTCAGTACCAAGTTATATTCGGTGCGCGAATATCAAAGGGAGGAAATAATCACCAACGTAACTAGTGGAACTCCACTATGACATGTTCGAAGTAAAGATTCGGTTGTAAATTGATCTTTACGAAATATAAAAAGAATTAGGCTCCGAGTATAAGGAAGTCATACGGAATTTAGGGTAATAACTGAACAATTACCGTCATGGAAAGGTAGCATCATATATCGCGCAAGATGAGAAATGGAATGAGTACTGCCAAGTACAAATAAGAATCGACCGCATTTATCTATTATATTAGCCGGGGTGAAGGGAGAAAAAACTATTTTAGTAGGAATCGTGGATTCGATGTTCAGAGACTGCAAATCGACCATATAAGATGTCTAGGATTAGGGACAGAAATCAAAAGTACCTGCATTCCAGGATGAGACGTCAGGAGGAGATGTCAAACGTTTGTCAATTAGAAGAGGGATGTTTAGATAGTGTAGAAAGAAGGCATCGATCTTATGCCACTAGTAAAAAAAATATTTTTGTGTAAGAAATAATCAGTGTTTTACAGTGTTATCGAATCAGTTTATAATTGTAATCATATGTGTAAAATATCCCAGAAATAAGGGATGTCCGTGAGTGTAAAATATTGGGTAGGAATGAGTGATCAAATGTGTAAAATGTATTTTAAAATAGTGTATCGTTGTGATTTCTGTAATATGGAAGTGTAATATCATCGCTGAGATGAATGAAAAATTCCTGATTCACAGGTGGAGACCACCGAAATGTGTGAGTACTAAAATCAATATATAACTTATTTGTAGGGATCGTACAATCCAAAAGTATATGTAACAGCATGTGGAAGGTAAAGGAAGGTGGGAAATTTGTAAATTCAGAAGTGTTTTTGTGTGTATCTGAAGAAAGAATTAAGAAAGGGCAAGAATAATAAAAATGGAAGTAATAATAATAACAACTGATGAAATTTGAATGGAGCCAGAAATAAATGAAATTGTTGGTAGAAGAGACGGCCAGAATAAATGATGTAAATTAAAATTAAAGGCTTTAAAAGAAGTATATTGTTGCCGCCGGATATTGGCGAGGAAACCAAAGTATAATCGAGTGAGTATTTGTGAGTTCATTAAAGGAGGAATCTATCATAGTTCAAGTTGACAAGGAAATTTCTATTTGATCAAAAATTGTCGTGCGTTTTGAGAACGCTTTATAGGGAGGATTGTTTGCAGTGCAATTAGAGCACGTGCGAAGGGTCACCTGGTGCGTCCCGCCTTCAAGTATTCGTCGTTAGGCCTCCTGTAATTGTTCTGCGTTGATTGCGTCTTGGGGAGGATTGTTTGCAGTGCAATTGGAGCACGTGCGAAGGGTCAGTTGGTGCGTCTCGCCTTCATGTATTCGTCGTTACGCCCCCAGTATAGATCCGCCTTGGGGAGGATTTTATGTAGTATTGTTTGGGGCACAATTTGTTAATATCCCCAGTAACTGACCAGGAGGGCTCCTTACAATGATGATAACCACGAATAGATCACCCTACCTTTGTGATATATATAAATGCCATAAGGAATCAGCTCATTTAAATGTTAAAGCATTATAAAGTGGGGAAGCAAATACTTAAAGCCTTTCATTCTAAAAGAAACCACTATGGTAAAAGCGAGGGGTCGAGCATAAACAGATGAATGTCTCTGTTTGTGAAGAGGGATGTTTCCCCCACACTCCCGATCACAAGAGCGAGCCATAGGTCATAAATTATAATGTCTGACCCCAGATGTTTAAGAAGGTTGCTAAACTCAAAGACTTTTCTGTAAGTAGTAGTAATTATCTCACGTTGTGTGAAATTTAATTATTGGCTCATGATATGTATTTAAGGCCTGTTTGCCATCTCTTGATGAATACAGTACATTTGTATTTGTCAGTTGGCACAGGCTAGAGTAAAAGGTGGCTTTTCACCGATGTCTCAGTCTCACTCTTGGCTGTTATTATATGGAAGCTACTGAGGTATGGGTGGTGCTTAGTAATGGCATTCAGGGCACAGTCAGTGCCTGTGAATGCTGTGAAAGGTTCCACTCATAGGGTTAGGACTACTGTTCTGACTCAGTAAGGAAAGCAATGGCAAACTACCTCACTCCTCTTCTTGCCTAGAACGCCTCAATATAGCGCTGCCTTGGGTTTTTGTGGGTATCTACTCACATAACGTAACGGCGGTGCTTTTTGAGGATCCATCCAGCCTTCGGGCTGACTACCTAACAGACAGATATGTATTTGAGGTCAATCGAGTCCATCAGCATTAATTGTGATAATTAATTCCTGCTAAAATTTCTGTTAAAATGTTAAATTGTGGAACCTTTACGCCCGATAATATTAATTAATACCTATGCCGGACATATTTTAAAAATAAGATTTTTTTCTTTGAGAATATTAAGAACGGGTAAAGGATATGTCATTTGCGATATGAACCATTTAAAATATCAAAAATGTTGGATATAAGGGAATGCACGGTCACCTAGTATTTATAGTACTGCACATATTGTATGCAGAGAGAGAACGTTTGATAAAAAATAATAAATTTAAAGCTGAGAAAGTTCATGGGTTGAAAATGTTGATAAACAAATTTAGGGATTTGATATCCAGGGACGTTTCTGTAAATAAAAAATGGAACTTGAGTACCATTTAAAAATAACTTTTGGAGGATTCAGGAACAGTTGCGTAGTAAAGGAGGATGTTTTATGGAAGTGAAACCAGAGACATTGTATGCTCAGTAGAGCCGTTTTAAGAATTGTTTCAGACCATTGTGAGCGCAGTGAAGGTTCCTAGCATAGTTATGCAGGGATATTTTGTCTTATTGGTATGATTTTCTTGTGTCATTTTTATGTTTCTTTTTGTATTGTTGTTTTTGTGTGGTGCCGTATTTAATAATTAAATTCTTTTATATAAAATTTTAGTTTTATTTATAGTAGTTGTTGACCTGTCTGCTCATCATCCTGAATGTATGTGTCATATCGTCGGAAATGAACGAACCATACCCGAACTGATTGAGCTAGGCGAAATATGACCATATATCATTTCTGACGGAAGGGTGCAATATACAGAATATAAATAGAATAATACATACATAACATGGAATTCCGTGTGACAAGAGACTCAACATAAAAGGGAAAGGAAAAGCCTACAAGACAGAAGTAAGGCCAGCCATGTTATACGGAGCAGAGATGTGGGCCACAACAAAGTCACAATGTAATAAACTGGATGTGACGGATATGAAGATACTTGGATGAGAGGTGTCGCTAAGAAGGACCGCAATAAATATGAGAAAATCAGAGGAACGGATGAAGTGACCGGAGCATTAAAGAAAATCCAGGAAAAAAGTAAAAAAAGGAAAAACCTCGGCGATAACTGCTGTGCCACCGCGTCAGTCAAATCTATTACGAGCTGAAAGGTACGTTAAACATGTCGGACACACTTCGACCGGCATTTTCTCGGAAACGGTCGAATGCCTACGGATAAAACGAAACATGTGTTCGCTTATTTTGACCCCTCTTTCACTGGGCGATGTTTCTGGGAAATCGGGTTGTTACACTTGGCGTGTTTCCCTCATTAGACGTCTGTGCAAATGCATAACGGTATCATCAGAATAAAATGGAGTAGGGATTTTTTAACGAAATAAGATCCTGACATCCTACTCATGAATTGCAACTACAGACTGTACCTCGCAAAGGAGACTCTTCTAAATTACAAAACTAGCCACTTTATCTCAACACGAAAGATTTTCCCTAAACGTACAGTATGTTATTAGAAGTGTTATGCATATCAAAGGCAAATGTAGTTGGAAACTAACTTCAGTTTCAACTCGTGTGCCCACTCTGACTCTGAGCAGTAATGGAATACTTTAACACATGTTCATTTTATGTCCTCCAGTCATGTATTTATGTATGCTGTACTGGGCTACAAGACCACCTCACTGCCAAGCTATATGTATTCCACAGTCCAATAGACCAGCACATAGACACGCAGAAGAAAATTCAGAGTTAACACAATATTGGTTGATCATAGAGAATATAAAATAAAAACTTCAAAGACTGTTGTTTACCAGATAAAATATTGGCTGCTTTTGTAGAAGAAAGAAGTGATTATTGTCGGAGAATAATTTGGATGAGTCTATGCTGCTATACATCCAAAAGAAACTTCCAGAGTCAATTATCCAGCATGCCCTACGTAATAATTCACGAGAAGAATGGTTAATTACCTTTACACTTTTTGGATCAAGAGAAGGTATATGATCGAGCTGCAAAGGAAATAATGCTAAACGTTTTGATGAATAACGGTTTCTGTTAATGTTAAAATGTGATTAATAATAATAATTATAACAATAATTATAATAATAAAAATAGAAATAATAATAACAAAAATGATAATAATTAAAAAGTAATATGCTTTAAGTCTCTCATAACTTATGTGGCTTTTCGAGACGCCGCGGGCCAGGAATATGCCCTAATGAGGAACTTTGCATTTGCGCACATTAAAATGCCAACTGCCTGTGCCAGGATTCGATTTTGCAACCGCGGGCCTAGCAGTCGAGAACTTTACCGCTGAGTCACGCCACGGGTCGTCAGGAATGTACCCTGTCACAACGGAATCTGCTATGTAGCCATCTCTGAAATGTTCAGTTGAATTGAGGGTTCTCTTGATTTTAATTATACTCTTTGTTGACAGAATGATGATCATTAGAATTTTACGGTAAATAATTTCACTGTCCCAGGTACGTAATATCGCGAGCCTCTTTCAATGCAGGTTATGTTAGGAACTTTTTCCAACTTCTTATCGCTTATCCTCCCAGCTCGGCTTTACCCACAGACTCTGCGAAGGAACATTCCTGTACCGTCGCTAGGACAGTGTCTGGGAGCTGAACACACTTTGTCAGCAGGTAGAACTGGGGATGGTGAAAGACCGAGCATCCAGGCGACTGCTAACTTGGGTCTAGTTATGAAGAGTCAGGGAAGGGATATTGGAAGGATGTCGGCCATGGACCTATTAAGAGAAAACCTCCCGGCATTTGTCTGGTGGTTATAGTGGGAAACCATCAAGCCCATTTTCAGGACGGTCGAGGTTGGATCGCGATGTAAGAGAGGCACAAGCTAGCACGTTAGTGCTCTCAGCCACCGTGGTTGGTTAATAATTCATTTTTAACAAACAAAATGGAATTTGTCAAATTATTAAACAATGAGACACTAGAACACTGAGTATTAAGGACAATTTCGGGAGTGTCCCCCTCAACACGAGACATATAGAAACAATGTTCAGACATCGTAAAATTGCATAAAAACTACATCCAAAAAAATACCGTATCGGAAATACATGTTCTGGTAGATATACTACTTCTTTTCTGTAGGGATTGGTATTTCGTACTACATATCCACAGTTACTCGTATTAGTGCGGACTGTCTCTGAAAGGGACTGTAATAGTCCTTGTACGTGTCCATTGGCAGGTAATGGGAAGCAAGTTACAACTGACGAATTATTGATACACACTTGGCATCTGCCTGGCGCTGAAGCCGGAACCATGGAATGCCAGGAAGTCCAAGAATACAATTTGAAATCACGTATCTTCAGGTTTGTTCTTTTGAAACTTAGTGCACCTCATTCTAAGAAAGTATATTCTCCATTCCAGAACGAGGAAATGAACCCTGACCATTTGTGTGGAAATCAACTTTATTTGTCAGTAGACTAGTAGCAACTAATTGGTGTAGTGGACTGTAGCGTGTATATTGTAATCTGATATCTGATACCCCAAAATATTACTCAGTTTATTCAAATGAATGCATTTACCCACAAAATTACAGTCATTATAGATACGCAGGTTATCAGGCAAATGCAATTAACAGGAGGTACACGAGATCGATAACCAAGATGTCCCATGCACCTAACTGAAGCAAAATCTAAATGTTCTGCAAAGAACAGGTATCCTGCGTTTCTTTGAAACTCATTAATACATTTGGATCTTTTGATCCAATTACTAAATAAGATTCAGTACAATGGAGGTGGTCAAATTTCTTCATAATATACCAACATCGAGCTGAGGATTATAACATGCAATTAGAGTCCGCACTGATACATAAGACTTATGAATCCACATTTATGCTAATTTTCCCACTTGAGCATTATTACATGCTGAAGAATCTATTCCAATACTTCACTCACTTGGGATGAGAGTTATATGTTACTATAAGTTCAATGTAACACTATTGTGGCTTTCAAAAGTGATCTTAACATACGACTCCCGATCACAAGCCAAATTTTGTGACATTTCTCACTTAAATCCTTAGTCATCCCTTTCAATAATTGAAAAGTACGTTTGTCTGGCATCTTCAATCGGCTATGTAAACGACTTTGATTTATATACTTAGTAAATGTATAAGAAAACTGTAACATCTTCAGACGTTTCGATGCTATAAGCTTCTTAGGTGATAAATTATCGATTTGAATTACTTTATTATACTCGTATGCAACATTTAAAAAGATGATTGTACGTCTTGTTCAATTTGATAACATCCTGAGTAAGACATAGTTACGGCACATTCTCGTTCTATATTCCATCATTATCACTCTTTCGCATTTTGTGTTCTTCATTTCAATATTTATCAGTATACATTTAGAAATACGCACACACACCATCACATTTATGAATTTATGCACGCCCCCTTAAATTGTCAATTATGTAGGCCAAAGATTTATGAAAAAATTATTTAGATAAAGTTAAGTACCGTATTACAATAGAGGTTTTTAAAACAAGATTCTCATGGGTCGATTGATTTGCATATGCTACAAGAAATACAGAAAAAAATACTCTTTTAATTCCGCACAGCCGCCATTTTCAATTTTCAAGGAGAATTGAATTACAACGGAAAACAGCATATTAAGCTCTGAATACGGATTTATTCCCACATGTTTCGCTCTGCTCGGATTAATGAGTCGCCCTTAAGACTTAATAATATTTAAACTTTGCAGGGCCACCATTTAGATTTGTGGTTATTAGGTTTCTTAATGTCAAATATGTGAAATTTCTTTATATGATTTCGGCATTGTACAAAATGTCAGATTGGTTCCTCCTCTTATTTCAAATATACTGAATCCCGGTGGAACATTTTGCTCGGCTGCCATTTTGTATTTTTAACACTTATTGAAATTTGAATGTTACGGTCGAGGTTGGTCCTACAATGTTGAATTGAAATAGCTCCAGCGAGTGAAATGTTTTAGGGGCACACATGGACAAAATGTGAACTTATGAGCCTATATTTCGTGTGATGGAAACAGGTTTAAAATACTTGTAGAAGAGCACAGAAACAATGCGAGCACTTAAGCAAATTTTAATAATTCGGCTCAGACTTTCCAAATTGACAGGGGATGTACAATCATATTCTAGATGGACATATGGACGGATAAATGGACTCACACTGACCTTTATACTATAGATCATAAATGCCTATTCATTCTTGACAAATTTACTGAAAGGAATTTTACACACACACAAACTCCATTATTTTAGTACGCACGAGATGTAAAATATTAGTGTTCCGTTTGTACACACATTATGGTAGTCATTGAATGGGGACTACTCCCTTAAGGTATTATTAATTTTTAACTTAACTCAAAATAATTCTCTCACTTCAGCATACATAACTTTCGTTACATCCAACACCTGTTCATTCGGTAGTCATTCACAGCCTTAAAATACGGCAGCAACAAGGGCATGTCCTTTAGATGGAAATATTAGTAATTTAATGAGTCGGTAGCGGAACAAGTTTCCCTTGTAATGAAGCAGCACATGGCTACGTTCCACACGAAGTAAAACTTGTTGGTGCGGCAGATGTTCATAACAAGCTTCAGAGAGGCTTGAGGCTTGCTCACTTGTTCTCCACCTCAGTAACACGGCAGACTTAATAAAACTGCCCCCGGTATTCACTACCCTGGAATGAGCCGTATGAAATTATCTGATTAAGAGAAAAGTTGTGTTTTCTCGTCACTAACACTGTGTAGAGGGTTCATTAAGAATCTTCTTCTGCAACATGCCTATTGGTTATTCTGTGACTCGACGCCTACACAGCTTCACTCAACTCTCATATGGTATGAGTTGTTGTTAGTTAGTTTTATGGGATTGTGACATGTTGGTCATCAGCACTGTGTACTTGGGTGAGTGTGTTGAATTTCTCTGGTAAACAGTGGTATTTTGGGGACTGTAGTAACGTGTGTTTTTGCATAAATGTGTGCCTATGATTGGTATAGGTACCCAGCGTTTCAAAGAAGGTACCAACCCAACATTTGCCCCGAGACACTGTGGGAAATCACACCAAAAAAACTAGAAGGCCACTATGAGTGCCGTGATTCAAACCTTCATGTCTGGATTTACCGCCGGTCCCGATCGTTGGCATGGTGCATATATTAACGCCAAGGGCTACGCCACTAGGTAAATATGGGAATGCATCTTTCAACTAATCGCGAAATGTGATATATTATTTATTCATATTCGTACCATGTTCATCACATTAGCGGAATTTGGTGGAGAAGCATGCATGAGGTAGGAAGAGGCTCCTACTGGAAGGGTTTGCAACAGTTTGCAGGAAATTGTCATTCACAATACCACCTGATAAAAATAATAACCTCAAAGAGAACGTTACCTCGAATTAAATAAGTTTAGAGTTTATTATCTAGATTCGCGGAGTCAGACACTTTGAATCCCTCGATTCATGCGATAGAGGCGAAATAACTAGGAAAATATAGCAAGAGACTGGGCATACAATATTATTTACAAAGAAGGAAACAAGTAGTTCTGTGACGAACTAAGCAGCCTTCTCTTCATAAAATGTATGATCCGTGCCAATGATTGATCTATTTAGAACTATCTAGAAAAAGTTGGTAATACTGGGATTTATTATGTGTTTGAAACATAGCTGAAATATTGTAACCTAATAGAGCACTACAGTTTGTTTGAAGGAGTATCCTTTCTTGGATCTTGAGATACTGAGAGTCTACGGCTCAAATGCTCATTGAGTGGTTTAAGGTAGGTGGTAGCTCAGCTGCCTCTTAAAATGCACATAAATACGGCATATACACAATATATAAAATTTGTAAGTTCTCCAGTAAATATTTATGGAAGTTATATGCAGTTAAACATTGAACCTATCGGCACACGTAGATTTAAGTTGGCAACTCAGTCACGTATGAGTTGCTGGAAATGTATCTGAAAATTTATCGTTTATACATACTGTATGTGGCAAATTGTGAACGGTTTGCCTGCATACATTGAGATCCGGGTTCAAATTTATGGAGAGTAATTTTCAACAGTTGATGCCTCCAAATACATACTGAGTTATATCACTTGAGACATATATTACACATACAAAAATCAATTGAAATTAATTTGTTAGTATGGAAGTTATCTGCAGTTGAACGTTGATCCTATACGCTAGCATAACAGTATGTTATAGCATTAACTTTGAAGATTTACTCGAAATATCTCACAAATATCTTGGACTTACAGTTTCCTAAATTTGAAGTGTGTTCCTTTCACATATCCCCAGTTATCAATCTAGAGTACAAAAGACTTGAGAATGGTATACACAGTTGGTAGTTGGTAAATGAATCTTAAATTTTTTGGAAAAGTAGGATCATTAGTTCGTCATGAAACTACTTGTTTCGTTCCGTTATGCAGCACACGATAGCGCAAACACAAAGTCTACAGAACGAACAATTTGCCTGCTAGATATATTTAATACTGTGACGAAAACATTTTCCCCAATAAACCACGCACATTGTAAAATAGATTTTTACGATTTTCGACACTTCCTCGTCTGAGGAATCGTCTGCTTCCGGCAGCCTAGTTATACCCCATTCAGCCCGTACAGTATGAGTAGGTATGAACTTACTGCACATTCAAATATTCTCTGTATCGAAACAACAAAGCAATGCTTGTCCAAATGTTATTTCAATTTTATTGCTTCAAAATGGACTTGGATTGTCATTTGTCATCAGCTCCGTGTACTTGTATTTGAGGTATATTTCGTCTCATTAACTGTGTCAATGTAATGGCTCTAAGGATTAGGGCTGGTGCACTGGCACTTTAAATAAAGCGCTGTTCAGGCTTTTCACTGAAGAGAGTATGAAATAACCACACCCTTATATACACCTCTCTTATATTTATCGAGACGCCTGACTTAACGCACTTGGCTGAGCCCCTTGGTCAAAAATGAATGAATAAATAAACAATTAAATAAATACGACTTTATTATCGTTAATTCTATTTTAGAGTTTTGGGATACATTGGTCTCATTCCCGTTTACTTAAGTGCATGAAAAATATTTCTGTTAACCTGAGTTTCTGTAGTTTTTGAAACCGTACATTTTAGGTTCTAGGCTTCGAGTAGGTGCCTTGGGACTTCAATCAAGGTGTCATCTCGACATTTGCCTGGAATATATGTGGTAATACCCGGGTGTTAAACAACACACAGGACAGCCGCTGTGAGCGTAGGGATTCGAACCTTATATCTCTTCACTTCCAGTTCCCCGTGCAGTCTTGGTGCATGACATAGCAAGCGCGGCTATGCTGCAGGGTAGAAAGAAAGGAACTATTTATATTAAGATATTTTTAAACATAAATTGGATGGGTACTCTTTGTAATTATCACACACAGAAATATATTTCACAGGAGTGTAAACATGTTGAAAGTGCCATGAATATGTTTTCACCTATACGGGCATTGTTTATTACTCATGATAAGCAAGAGATATGAAATAGTGTTGGACTGAAAAAATAATGGATGTTGCTGGACTGAGTGGTTTGCTCTTGGAAGATTTATAATCCACTGTGTGGCGATACATCTCTGCTATGTGTGCTAGTGTATTTGCAGATGGCTACCGAGCTTCAAGGACCACGAGCACAAAGCAAATATGTAACTAACTAATTACTCTCCCCTCCTCTTCCCATTATTAAAATAAATCTCCGTAGCTCCAGTCCAGGCGTATCAATACGATTAAACAAACGCAACCTACAGAGAATAGGCTTATGTATATCACTAACTAGCAAGCTCTACTCTTTTGCGCATCTTGCTTATGGCCACACTCGTAGCGATAAAAGTCCTCCGTCCACACACATGAAAGTTTTTAACGAACAGGTTTGGTTTCTACCTTTAACTAAATCCATTACGGTAACACGCAAAGCATGCTTCCATGTCATGTATGAACAGTGCCTTTATCCGAACGGAATTAACGGAACTGTTACCACATGTTTGAGTGATAGCACATGAATAGCAAATACAGAGACAGTGGCAAGAACATGATGTGTACTAATTCCTGAAATATCTCCAGAGGTAACATTTTCACCGGTATGTCTTCAGTGTCAGAAACTACGGAAAACACAGCATTTAGCCGCATGGGTCTTTAAATCATATTCATTAACACAAGTGAAAGGAGTAAGAGAGTTATGTAGCAATGCCAGCACGTCACCTGAAACCCCAGATAACTTACCTGACAGCTCTGATGAAATAGCTGCCATGCAAACTTATAGTTTTAGTAGGATATTTCGTTGTACTTACTAAATCACACAGGATATGTGTCTCATGTACTGTCACTGTTTATTTTATAGGTTATAGTTAGTAGCATGACCACCTATTGCTGGCATTGCAAAGAGTCTAGCACTTGGGCTATGGCATTCTTTGTGATGTCCTAGTAATGGGTGGTAGGGGGCCTTGCTCATTTGAGTTGCTTATCTGTATAGATATTTTTTTACTATAGTCAATTGTTTTGATGCTAGTTTTGTTGTTAAAATTTGGAAGTCTGTTGAGATTATGCTATCAAGAATGAATGGAGTTATGTTTTGAGAATGTAGAGTAACTGTGATGTGGAAATGGATGATATGCTAAGACTAAAGAGATGTTAAATGATGGATTGGGAATCAGATATTAAAAGGAGTTTATATGAAAATATATGATTATAAAAATATTTCCTTCTTGTGCTAAACCAACCATAACCCTGATATCAATACTGTTATAATATGACGCACCAACGTGAGGCACGAATAGGGGATATGAACGCTAGTTTGATTCTTATTCTATTGAGTGAGATGGAAGGGAGACGGTCGAGTCCAGTATGGATGAGTTAAGCAAGGAAGTAGAATCTCTGGAAGTATCTGTAAGTAAGAAGTTAGAACCTCTGGTAGTCTCTGTGAGTGAGACGTGCAAGTCCAGTAGGGAGAAGTTGAGTGAGATAGTATAATCTGTGAGTGTGGCTGTAGAGGAGGAGGAAGTGGAGGAGATGTGTGAAGTATGTGGTGCTGGAGTGACTGAAATAGAAGGAAATGATAGAAAACTAAATGAAGAAGGACATAAGAAGCAGGAAAATTATCATAGAGGTGGGGGGGCGTAAGAAAGCAGATGATATGGAAGAAATTGAAGAAGGAGAGGAAGGAGGTGAAAGAAAGAAAACGGTAGAAGACAAGGAGAAACGGATAAGGGAGAAGGTGAAATGGAAGAAAGTAAGAAAGCAGATGATATGGAAGAAACTGCAGAAGGAGAGGAAGGAGGTGAAAGAAAATAAAATGTAGAAGAGAAAGGAGAATCGGATAAGGGAGAACTGAAGAAGAGAAAGGAGAAGAAGATGAGGTTGGTCATGAGGAGGACATTAGCAGTCAGGAAAAGATGAGGGTGAAAGTGCAGGAATGAATCATGCAGGAAGACTAAGAGAAGAACATAAGAAAAGAAAGAAGAGGACACAAATGAGGAAGGGAAGGAGAGAGAAACGGTGGTGGTGGAAGATGAGGAGTACAAGGTGCGGTATGACATGGTGGATGATGAAAAAGGCGAGATGGAAGGGAGAAGGAAGACTAAGAGAATAACAGAAGAAAGGGAAGAACGAGGTAGGAAAGACGGTGATATGGAAGAAACTGAAGGAGAGGGAGTAGATGAAGGGAGGGAAAAAGTAGAAGAGGAAGGAGAAACGACAGAGAGAGAAGACGTCGATGAAAGGGAAGGTAGTGATGCTGAGGATTAAGATAAAGTTCTCAATCTTGATAACTTCATGATTTTGGATCATGTTAGTGATAGAGAACCAGTTTGCAATCAGTCTCATAATACATTCGATTATAATGGAGTTAACAATCATTAACAATCATTCTGTTTTGAATGATATGGTTGAAGTGTCACGAGAACCTTAACATGTTCCGAATATAGGTTCTGGAGGAAATGCAGATTCGACAGACGATGATGACAATGATGGGTGCATAGTGATTAATCTCGATATTGATAGAGATGATTATTTATACATGGGAGATAATAGCAACATCGACAAAGCAGTTCAGATGATGAAAAGTGTGGAGATGGTATGTCTTTATCAAATGAAGTCATTCTTCCAGCTCTTCGAGACTTAATATTGTAAAGTGGATTTCAGCTTGGTGATGGTTTGGATTCAGAATATTTAGTTGCTGCCTCAGGGATGCTCACACTAGATAGTCAAGGGAAGATGTCTGTGGAACAAATACAGAAAGAGCCAGCACTTGTTAAAGCTGACGCATTATCGGTTTCCGAGGTAGCTGAGGAAGCAAATTTTGACCATTTGTGAAATGACTCAAAAGAGAAGAAATATCTTAGAAGTGTCCTTTCGGAAAAACATCCCAAACGTGGACAAGTTAACAATATTGAAGATTTATTCAAACCTCGACCTCTTTTTGGTTAGCGTAAGACTGGAAAGTTTCTTGCTTCACGCGTGGAGGAATTAGTTGTGAAGTGTGTGGGCAAACGACATAGGTCGACTATCGAATTAGATGGCCATTATGAAGATGATCATGATTGATAATGTGTTTTACTTTGTGTGTGAAATTGTTTAGTGTATGTTCGATATGTTTAGTAATTTATTCTTTGTGTTTATATATATATATGAGATTCTCACGTGTTTCTCACGCGAGAATTACATATATAGGGAGGCGAATATCACTGTTTATTTTATAGGTTATAGTTAGTAGCATGGCCACCTATTGTTGGCATTGCAAAGAGTCTAGCACTTGGGCTATGGCATTCTTTGTAGTGTCCTAGTAATGGGTGGTAGGGGGCCATGCTCATTTGAGTTGCATATCTGTATAGATATTTCTTTTTATTATAGTCAATTGTTTTGATGCTAGTTTTGTTGTAAAAAATCGGAAGTCTGTTGAGATTATGCTATCAAGAATGAATGGGGTTATGTTTGGAGAATGTACTGTAGAGTATATGTGATGTGAAAATGGATGATATGCTAGGACTATAGAGATGTTAAATGATGGATGGGGAATCAGGTATTAAAAAGGAGTTTATATGAAAATATATGATTATAAAAAGATGTCCTTCTTGTGCTAAAACAACCACAACCCGATATTAGTACAGTAGCAGTATGTTATCTAATTGTGGACTCTGTGATATAACGAGGGATGATTCCGAGTCACAAGGCAGTGAGTTATGTCATTTGAATAACAAGTCGAGTGGTCTCTAACTTTAGACCCCACTCTGAACTTTGTTTCATTCATAATACTATATAAGCAGCCTGATAACATGGCTCGATGCTTCATTCACCAATTGATTTCACTCACGTTACGCTGCCTGTCTGAGGCACGCCTAACTGGAATCGGAACTCAGCAAAAACATCTACTTGAGTTCAAACTATTTATACTTATTCTACGGATCTTGATAAAAGTCAGTTATAGTACTGGGATGATGGAGAAGTTGCCCACTAACTTATTGAACCCTCCTCGTATTTGCCCCGAACCTGATATCTCGCTAACCAATGATGGGATTAGAACATACAGGGTGTCCTAGCACTCGTAGTGACGCCCCCTACTTTCCTATAGGCTCTTTATTTAGTTAAAAGACCAAAACTAAAAGGTCATCGGCTTTTAATATCTCACGAACCAATCATGTTAGTGGCGTGTACGACGGGTCCAAGGACTCGGAGTGACGTCCTCTTTGCTATGGAACACTCGTTATATTTTAAAAAAAATTGGAAACTCGATTTTGGGGTAAACACGTGTTTTTTGTGATTTTTGCTGATATCTCACGAACCAATAACGCTAGAGACGTGTACGAGGTGTCCTAGGACTCGGGCTAACGCCCCCTTTCAAATGTGGCAGATATGTTTTCCAAAAAATAATTCACAAAGGGCCTAACGCCATACATGTTGAAAAAAAATTCTTTACCGTTACCTGTTTATAATGTTCATGAAGCGTGGTGGTTGAGAGAGACGATACTGCTGGGTGTGTGTGTGTTTCAACGAACCTGTCGCTAACCACAAGGACCATGCGTAATAGAACAATCGCTATTTCGGCGGGTCGGTGTATGACAGAGCGAGCGTGCGTTTTTCTGATATTTTACCTTCAACGTGTAAACGGTGATGAGAACTTGGTTCTATGTTGGTCGAAACGAGTACAGAAAACAAACTTGCAGACGAGCAGGAGGTGAATGTCATTTGAGCTTATTGGAATGCGCTGATCTGACTTGACAACAGGTGCAATGGAAAAATGACAATGACGCTTGAAGGTGAAATAATCTGACCATCGTGGTGGCAGGGGAGTGCGAAATGCGTGCACACACGTGTGAGATGACATGTACGCTAAAAGTTACATCCTGTTTTGCTTCGTACGTGACAAAATGCAAGTTGACGTGTAAAATGATCCAACACACGTGTTCACCTTCGACGTTATCTGTCCACGTGTCCGATAACAGAATGTTCCAAGTGTGGGAATCACTGAATCAGTAAAAAGTATCATGCAACTTGTGGAAATGATGTCACATCCAATAGATAGGCAAGAGCTGCGAACAGTAGTGGTGGGAGGTGGAGGGGGGAGAGGGGAAGGGGTAATGTAATAGAGAACACAGGTGCAAAGGGAAAGGCAAACATGTATGAACATGCATGAAGCGCGGAGCGCTGTACACACAGAGCTATAGGTAGTGTACAACATGTGTGAATAAGAAGTACACTGGTTCACACAACATGTAATTTATTGATCCAAGAATTAAACGTAGAGTTAAACCCTAACCATTTGACATATAGTTTATTTCCTTTTTTTCGCGTACGAACATGTGTGATGTTTACCATGTGTGATGAAACATAGCTAGGTAGAGAAAGAATTAGTGTAGGCTACATGTATGGTGACTGACAAGTCTTTTACCATTGAAACTTGTTTTTCAGATCAAACTGCAGTATAGAGGGAGTATAGGTTGCAGGTATGGGTTAATAAATGACGAACGGTGTACACAAACTCTGATTTATCGATTCAAGAATTAAGAGTAGACTATCTTTAATTGATTGGTTAAAGAGGATAGCTAAAACACAAAAAAAAAGCTCAGTGGTTACCAAGACAAGATGGTCGCTACACACAACAAGCTTTAAATACTTGAGGCTCATAATCTATACACACACACTCGCTTGTTCTAAACTAAACTGTGTTGCTGTCAGTGCTCAGACAGTAGGCTGATGACAAAATGCATTGCTAACGGAAATATAATCATTTCCGGTTGTATAATGTTACCAGCTATCCATTTTGTGTTGTAGTGTTAAGCACTTTTAGCTCTTGTACTGGTGGTCTTAACTCGATCTCCAGGTCTGAGGCCTAGAACGAGTCAAACTAAGAAACAAGGGCATGGTGGTGTAGTGGTTAAGCTGTTAGCCTTTTCACCAGGGTTCGATTTCAGGTTAATATGCATGTCATAATTATATTAAACAAAACAAAACAGAGATAACGTTAAAAACTGATTACATTTGTGTCTTTTCAAATTATTACGTGGATTACAAATACAAAGGTGAACTGGGTTTGATATACAGTTAATGCTGTCTATCACACACTAGACTGTAAGAAAGCCAAATAACAAAAGGCGTAGGTAGAGCAGTGGTAAAATTGCTATATGTAGAGAACTACCTAGCGGTTTTATGAACTGGCAAAGCTATATCGCATAAACAGTGCAGGATACAATCCAGCAATCAAATTTGTATCTTGTGGAACAGAGAAAATGCACTTTCACCTTGATGGATAGCAAATGAGTGCAGATGAATGACCTATGCATTAGCCTACCATGGGGTTATAACCACGAGGTGGAGGTGTGACTTCTATATTTTATTGTTTAGAGACATGGCTTTTTGTAACCAGTAGATTCATTATTTTGTAAATATTCATTTTTGTAATTGTAAAAAGTGGAAACATTTTTTGTAATAGTAAATGTTAAATGTATAACTAAAAGTTACTTGGGATAAGTGTGCATGTCAAGGATAAAAAGCGTGGTTGTATTTGTTTTTCAAAGACAGGTATGGTTGTGTGAATCTATGACTATAGATAGAATGATAGAGAGAGAGAGAAAGCTTGTGTGTGTGTGTGTGTGTGTGGGTAGCATTGATTTTTCAACCAAAGCAAACACGGCAAGGTAGGATGGTGGGGTAATTAATGTATATAACAAATGGTAAATAGTATCCTGTATTTTAACACTTGTGTTTTTTTAAAATGCAGCAGTAGATAGGTAAAACAGTCTTACCTACAGTAGTAGTAGTAGTAGTAGTAGTAGTAGGCCTATATGTTTTTGGAAACAAACAGAAAGAGAATGCACTATTGCCATGGCCAAGCACTTCCATTAAGGTGATTTCAAGAAAATTTAAATCAGCAAATCTGTGTTTTACAAAACTAAACTTTCAGCATGGACTAAATCATAAACGTGTCGTCTGTGATATGGAAAAAAATAGGAAATCCATGTTTCCATATCAACACAATTTAAAAACTTAAAACTGGCATTTAAAAAATGTAAATGGGAAATTGACAAAAGTGTAAACAACAAAATGGAAAATTCTTGTTTCCATATCATGAAATCCAAAATCTTTCAACTGACATTTTCAAATCGTGTACATGGAAAATTGACAAATGGCCATGTGTAAAATGTGAAAATGAAAAAATGAACAAATGGCTATCATTATTAAAAAAATAGAAAACCGTCGTGTTCTATCGTTCAAGTGTGAATGAAACCACATCTACTTATTTGGATCACCCGAGACTGAGTAGACCTGTTTTAGTCCTAATATACTTTAAAAATTATATGTTAAAGCTCAAATTGAACTCAAGGGCTTTAGAGTGTCAGCTAACTATTATAACCGTTACGTCACAAAGACAACTTTACACTACTCTTAATGAACAATTATAAGAAAAAAGAATAATAAATGTTGAATTTTTTTAAAGGATGAACATGGTGACACTGTTTCTGTTGCACAGTCTGCTAGCTACTAGGCAGCAGCTGGGGTCTTAGAAAACGATACAGTTTTCATTTTGTAATGAGATGTGACATGTTTCAAAGTACAGTATTATGGGTTGCTGTTGAGTAAAAACTAATCCTGTACAAGGAAGCAAGGGTTCGAACCCCTTACCTAACATTACTATTGCCTGAACATGGCTTGACGACACTGTATTATTATGATACTCGGTACACAAACCATAGATAGAGTGTATTGTTTAAGATCACTTTCTTTCTGAACATAGGTGGAGACTGTTGAGGGTTAACAATGTCATTAATATAGTAGGACGTGGGTATAGCAATTAAGAAAAAACAGACAATCCCCATACAATATTTTTATTTATTTAATATAAGTACTTGTACAATAGTTACATTCAAAATACATTTCTTTTTTCTCTATTACTATTTAGTCCTTTTTGATTCTCTTGCATATGAAGGGTAGATAACCTTGTAGTTCAGCCCCTTAAAACAACAACAACACAACCTTTTGCGTAGTCTGTGATATTGACGACTCTTGATATGTGGAAGATGGATTAAACATAACTTTTACAGCAGGGTTTAAATGTTGCTCAATAAACACTGCACTATTTTGAGTAGCAACATTTTTTTCTTGTACTAGCTTTTTAGCATTGTCATGATTATTTGTTGACACCAACAGTGTTTCATTTGGTACACCACATTGATGATCACTCACACTTAAAACCTTACCATTTCTACTTTTTAGAATGCCTCGACATTTTTTTTACCTCTCTTTTGAGCTTCGCCAAAATATTATTCCTTTTACATTTTGACGATTATAGTTATAAGAGTAGCCTCTATAGAGTACACGTTGTTTACCTTTGTTAGTTGTAGTAAGTTCTATAGTAGCAACTAACCTGTTAGTATGATTTGCTCACTACAAAGGTTATAACTGTAGGTGCACCCACTTTTACATTCTCTTTTGCACTCACTTTTGCACCCACTTTTGCACCCACTCTTATACTCACTTTTGCACCCACTTCTGCACCCACTTTCGCACCCACTTTAAACTATTATTTCTATTATCGAGCGAAATTTATTGGAGATTATTTCATGCTTGAAAATTGATATGGAAGTATAAACGAATAGTTATGGTAAGCCATATGCATACTATAAAGGTTATACGTATATTGTAAAACGAACCAATAAAATGGAACTGTTTTTGACGTTGTTCAAAACATCGTTCAAAACAGTGTCAAAGTGAGTTAAAAAGTAAAAATAGTGAGGTCTTAAGTGTGAGTGATCATCAAGTAGTGTGACTGATAAGACATCGTTGCTGTTTAAAAAAACTCTTCAAATGTTAAAACACTAGTCCGAAAAAAAGATATGGTAACCCGCGTGTTGTGCAATCAATGATAGCCACCTATTTAAATATGTACTGTACTTGTTTCATTGACCTTAAAGCCTTGAGTATCCATCACCAGTGTATGTGACATGTTTACGCTTGCATAGATCAAAACCAACTGACTATTCACTACTGGGATTTAGAAATTACATTTACTCAAATCTCATTCTAGTAAAATTCATGCCTACTATAAGCGGCACCCACTTTTGCACCCACATTTACATCCAATTTTGCACTCACTTTTGCAACCACTTTTGCACTCACTTTTACACTCCCTTTTACACTGACTTGTGCACCCACTTTTTCACCCACATTAACACCCACTTTCGCACCCACTTTTGCACCAAATTTTGCACCCACTATTGCACCCACTTTTGCATTCACTTTTGCACCCACTTTTGCATCCACTTTTGCATCCACTTTTGCACCCACTTTTCCTCTCACTTTAAACTATTATTTATATTATCGAGTGAACTTTGCTAGAGATTAGTTCATTCTTGACAATTGACATGTAAGTATCAACAAATAGCAATGGTATGCCATACGCATTCTATAAAGGATATACATATATTGCAAAACGAACCAATAAAATGGAACTGTTATTTGGCGTTGTTCAAAACATCGTTCAAAACAGTGTCGAGGGGAGCTGAAAAGTATAAATAGTGATATCTTAAGTGTGAGTGATCATCAATGTAGTGTACCAGATAAAACATCATTGCTGTTTAAAAAAACTCTTCAAAATGCTAAAACACTTGTCCCAGAAAAAGATATTGCAGCTCAAGATAGTGCATTGTTTGTTAAGAAGCATGTATCATCTCCTCAGAAAGTCGTGCTAGGACAGTTGTCAATGTCTGAAAAAGTCCCAACATTATCAAAGGCAACACAGACTGTGCAAAATGTGGTATTGCATGAGGATCAGAAAGGACTATATAGTAATACTGATGAGGATTATAATGATCATGATGATGATGATAATGATGATGATGATGATAATGATAATTGTTATGATTATGATGATGTTGATGATGAAGATAATAATGATAATGGTAATGCTTTGTTTACACCTAAACAATCATTTGTTAAATTTGTCTACTGGAATAATCCAAGTAAGCTAATCCGGCGGCTTCAGCAACTGCATGTCTATAAACAGGCTGGTTATACTGAATATGAGGAAGAACTATTAGATATAGAAAATGAGCTTCGTCGTGCTAAAATTATTATGTAATGGATCCACATAACCGCTTAAACTATTTCTTAACAATACATGTTATATTTTCTACCACTCTGCTACCATTTTGCTCTCACTTTTGCTAACACTTTAAACTGTACATATTAAATATAAAAGCCAACGCTAAATGATTATATTATCAGAACAGTTGTAACCTTTGTAGTGAGCAAATCATACTAACAGGTTAGTTGCTACTATGGAACTTACTATAACTAACAAAGGTAAACAACGTGTACTCTATAAAGGCTACTCTTATAACTATAATCGTCAAAATATAAAAGGAATAATATTTTGACGATGCTCAAAAGAGAGGTCCAAAAAATGTCGAGGCAATCTAAAAAGTAGAAATGGTAAGGTTTTAAGTGTGAGTGATCATCAATGTGGTGTACCAAATGAAACACTGTTGGTGTCAACAAATAATCATGACAATGCTAAAAAGCTAGTACAAGAAAAAAATGTTGCTACTCAAAATAGTGCAGTGTTTATTGAGCAACATTTAAACCCTGCTGTAAAAGTTATGTTTAATCCATCTTCCACATACCAAGAGTCGTCAACATCACAGACTACGCAAAAGGTTGTGTTGTTGTTGTTTTAAGGGGCTGAACTACAAGGTTATCTACCCTTCATATGCAAGAGAATCAAAAAGGACTAAATAGTAATAGAGAAAAAAGAAATGTATTTTGAATGTAACTATTGTACAAGTACTTATATTAAATAAATAAAAATATTGTATGGGGATTGTCTGTTTTTTCTTAATTGCTATACCCACGTCCTACTATATTAATGCCATTGTTAACCCTCAACAGTCTCCACCTATGTTCAGAAAGAAAGTGATCTTAAACAATACACTCTATCTATGGTTTGTGTACCGAGTATCATAATAATACAGTGTCGTCAAGCCATGTTCAGGCAATAGTAATGTTAGGTAAGGGGTTCGAACTCTTGCTTCCTTGTACAGGATTAGTTTTTACTCAACAGCAACCCATAATACTGTACTTTGAAACATGTCACATCTCATTACAAAATGTCAACTGTATCGTTTTCTAAGACCCCAGCTGCTGGCTAGTAGCTAGCAGACTGTGCAACAGAAACAGTGTCACCATGTTCATCCTTTAAAAATATTCAACATTTATTATTCTGTTTTCTTATTATTGTTCATTAAGAGTAGTGTAAAGTTGTCTTTGTGACGTAACGGTTATAATAGCTGGCACTCTAAAGCTCTTGAGTTCAATTTGAGCTTTAACATAAAATTTTAAAAGTATATTAGGACTAAAACAAGTCTACTCAGTCTCGGGTGATCCAAATAAGTAGATGTGGTTTCATTCACACTTGAACGATAGAACACGACGGTTTTCTATTTTTTTAATAATGATAGCCATTTGTTCATTTTTTCATTTTCACATTTTACACATGGCCATTTGTCAATTTTCCATGTACACGATTTGAAAATGTCAGTTTAAAGATTTTGGATTTCATGATATGGAAACAAGAATTTTCCATTTTGTAGTTTACACATTTGTCAATTTCCCATTTACATTTTTTAAATGTCAGTTTTAAGTTTTTAAATTGTGTTGATATGGAAACATGGATTTCCTATTTTTTTTCCATATCACAGACGACACGTTTATGATTTAGTCCATGCTGAAAGTTTAGTTTTGTAAAACACAGATTTGCTGATTTAAATTTTCTTGAAATCACCTTAATGGAAGTGCTTGGCCATGGCAATAGTGCATTCTCTTTCTGTTTGTTTCCAAAAACATATAGGCCTACTACTACTACTACTTCTACTACTACTGTAGGTAAGACTGTTTTACAAAATAACACCTATCTACTGCTGCATTAAAAAAACACAAGTGTTAAAAAAATACAGTATACTATTTACCATTTGCTATATACATTAATTACCCCACCATCCTACCTTGCCGTGTTTGCTTTGGTTGAAAAATCAATGCTACCCACACACACATACACACACACACACACAAGCATTCTCTCCCTCTCTATCATTCTATCTATAGTCATACATTCACACAACCATACCTGTCTTTGAAAAACAAATACAACCACGCTATTTATCCTTGACATGCACACTTATCCCAAATAACTTTTAGTTATACATTTAACATTTACTATTACAAAAAAATGTTTCCACTATTTACAATTACAAAAATGAATTTTAACAAAATACTAAATCTACTGGTTACAAAAAGCCATGTCTCTAAACAATAAAATATAGAAGTCACACCTCCACCTCGTGGTTATAACCCTATGGTAGGCTAATGCATAGGTCATTCATCTGCACTCATTTGCTATCCATCAAGGTAAAAGTGAATTTTCTCTGTTCCACAAGATACAAATTTGATTGCTGGATTGTATCCTGCACTTTTTTTGCGATATAGCTTTGCCAGTTCATAAAACCATTAGGTAGTTCTCTACATATAGCAATTTTACCACTGCTCTACCTACGCCTTTTGCTATTTGGCTTTCTTACAGTCTAGTGTGTGATAGACAGCATTAACTGTATATCAAACCCAGTTCACCTTTGTATTTGTAATCCAAGTGATAATTTGAAAAGACACAAATGTAATCAGTTTTAAACGTTATCTCTGTTTTGTTTTGTTTAATATGTTTATGACATGCATATTAACCTGAAATCGAACCCTGGTGAAAAGGCTAACAGCTTAACCACTACACCACCATGCCCTTGTTTCTTAGTTTGACTCGTTCTAGGCCTCAGACCTGGAGATCGAGTTAAGACCACCAGTACAAGAGCTAAAAGTGCTTAACACTACAACACAAAATGGATAGCTGGTAAGATTATACAACCGGAAATGATTATATTTCCGTTAGCAATGCATTTTGTCATCAGCCTACTGTCTGAGCACTGACAGCAACACAGTTTAGTTTAGAACAAGCGAGTGTGTGTGTATAGATTATTAGCCTCAAGTATTTAAAGCTTGTTGTGTGTAGCGACCATATTGTCCCGGTAACCACTGAGCATTTTTTTGTGTGTTTTAGCTACCCTCTTTAACCAATCAATTAAAGATAGTCTACTCTTAATTCTTGAATCGATAAATCAGAGTTTGTTTACACCGTTCGTCATTTATTAACCCATACCTGCAACCTATACTCTCTCTATACTGCAGTTTGATCTGAAAAACAAGTTTCAATGGTTAAAGACTTGTCAGTCACCATACATGTAGCCTACATTAATTCTTTCTCTACCTAACTATGTTTCACCACACATGGTAAACATCACACATGTTCGTACGCGAAAAAAAAGGAAATAAACTATATGTCAAATGGTTAGGGTTTAACTCTACGTTTAATTCTTGGATCAATAAATTACATGTTGTGTGAACCAGTGTACTTCTTATTCACACATGTTGTACACTACCTATAGCTCTGTGTGTACAGCGCTCCGCGCTTCATGCATGTTCATACATGTTTGTCTTTCCCTTTCCACCTGTGTTCTCTCTTACATTACCCCTCCCCCTCTCCCCCCCACCACCTCCCACCACTGCTGTTCGCAGCTCTTGCCTATCTATTGGCTGTGACATCATTTCCACAAGTTGCATGATACTTTTTACTGATTCAGTGATTCCCACGCTTTGAACATTCTGTTATCGGACACGTGGACAGATAACGTCGAAGGTGAACACGTGTGATGGATCATTTTACACGTCAACTAGCATTTTGTCACATACGAAGCAAAACAGGATGTAACTTGTTTAGCGTACATGTCATCTCACACGTGTGTGCCGCATTTCGCACTCCCCTGCCACCACGATGGTCAGATTATTTCACCTTCAAGCGTCATTGTCATTTTTCCATTTCACCTGTTGTCAAGTCAGATCAGCGCATTCCAATAAGCTCAAATGACATACACCTCCTGCTCGTCTGCAAGTTTGTTTTCTGTACTCGCTTCGACCAACATAGAACCAAGTTCTCATCACCGTTTACACGTTAAAGGTAAAATATCAGAAAAACGCACGCTAGCTCTGTCATACACCGACCCGCCGAAATAGCGATTGTTCTATTAAGCATGGTCCTTGTGGTTAGCGACAGGTTCGTTGAAACACACACACTGTGCCCGTTTAGACCGGAGTCCGCACGACCACATATGCATTTTACCAAGAATCAGTCAGCACGAGAGTCAAAATATCCCGGGGCGCCAGATGGATTAAAGCTAATCGCAAAAACGACATCAAATGAAAAAAATGCTTTACTGATTTTTGGCTCAATGCAACAATAAGGATAGAAAGAGATTCAACTGGGCATAACACATCATGTAAAATTATCTCATTTTATTCTGAATTTAAAATTGACTGCAAAATAAAATGATCAAAGTAGCATCATTCATGTGTGGCGACCCACATTACTATTTACACAATGTACAGAAATTTTCCAACACATTGGACATTTATCTTTGGAGACACAAGTCTGATTATCAGTCCTGTAGACTGTGTTCCAAAATTATATCCATTATTTATGATTAAATCCAGTTCAAATTTAATTGTCTTTACTGGAAATACTGTAGTTCACTGGTTGAATTTTTACATAATATTAACACTCGTAGAATAATTGTTCATAGAATTTTTAACTTACACTTATTTTTCCAGTTTCAAAAAATATTGTCAAAAAATATTATTATCTCTGAATCAACACAAATTATGTACACATATTAATAACAACATCTGAAAAGTATCTGACCCTTGAGCATAGCATCGAAGAACTGTGCGAAGCACAACAAAATTAATTGTTCTTCTGACATTAAACGTTTCGAGAAGTGACTCGATTATGAACTTCAAGTTCCTAACAAAATATATGATTTCTGAATCATCAACTTGATCAATAAATTTTTGGACCATTCAACTATTCGATTTTCCACTTGGAATTACTATTAAGAAAAATATTTGTATTTGTGGCCATTTTAGTAACTTTCACAACTTGCAATTCTTGAACAGAATGCGGAAATAAGAATTGTAGCTTCATAATAAATTCATTTAGTTCATGACACTAGGATTGAAAACATCCTTCAAATTATTCGTGGTTATAGAATTATTTTTAATTGACAGTGGCCCATTCTATTATTTTTATAAGAACACAATATTCCAACAACAATGGCAAAGGTCTTCCTCTGAAGAAGAATAAAATACTATCATGACAAATCCGGGTTCTAGCAAAATCAAAGTCTTAATGGAATCCGTAAACAAGGTTGAAATAAGAACTGATGGTTTTTAAGAAATAACCTTTGGGTCATTCATACGACGCAATGTGTAGTTCCAATACTCCTTCTTTAACACTGAGTCATCGAACCTGCTATTTGATTGATGCTCAAATAAAAACCTCCTCATTCCTGCGACTTAGACATGCGCACCTGGGAATGGCATTTCAACTACTCCACACACATACATTTTCTTCCCAAAATTTACACAATAAATCAAGCCTCTGCTTATTATCAACACTGGAAGATTTATAAACTTACAAGTTTATTTTATTTTACCATTCAGTTCAAATCGTGAAGTTACCACACTTATGATACTCTCTATTTCACTTTCGAATGTGTATCTACGTCATGATTTTATATAAATACAAAAATATCCTAATTGATACAAATATCATTTGCTTCCCGTTTCATGCCTCTCCGTGTTATCTGAAAAATATACTTTGCTCATTGCATATATTAACTGTTCAACCAGAACTGTAATGTTGGTTGAATGCGGGCTTGCGCTAACCACTATCCTTCGGAAAATCACCTGTTCCAAACTAGAAATGATTAAACTACTTCATAAGCTCTCTCTCAATGAATGTGATTATTAGAAAATATAAGATCCAAGAATTATTTAGAAAAGTTATGAAAATCATTATTATTATTATTATTATTATTAGTGGATTATTATTATTATTATTAGTTATATTATTGTAAATGTGTTTAATTATTATTTCATTATGTGAGAATCCACATGTTCGATTCTTCGAATATGGATAAATTATCCATTTCTCAACAAAAATAATTATTAACTTTTACAGTCACCTCGGCTGATTACCGTGATTATCAAAAAATATGAAACATTCAAATAAATGCTCGTTATGCTCGGTCATCGATCCTAAACTGTTCTGAGTGCTGACAATACTCAGAATAACTCTAATATGTCTTGCGTAAATCATTGCAAGATTTAAATACGAAGAAAAACAAATGTGTTGGTCATCTGCAGAAAATGAGTTTGTTCCAATTAGCTAGGCATAATATAAAAGTCAAATGTGGTTTACATTTCTCGTTGGTCTTGAAGCGTAGTGAACCTGGTCTGTACCAGATTTATCCAGATACATGCCCTATTGGACACGCACGTCTAATCCTTGTATCGGCCGCCATTATATACCCACAATCTGTCTAGCACGATATAGTGGAAATATTTCTTGAAGTTTGAAGTAACTGCTGATCCATTTTAATATTGGCTTCAATTAAATCCATAGCAGTTCGCTTAAATGGGTTTAGATCCAAATGATCTATTCTCAAATACGTCAGTTGTAACATAACTCACGGTAATCTTTTCAGTACAAGAAAACACTGACAGTCTAAATCAATCAACGGCTGTTCTGAAGATCGTTCCCTGGGCATGGTTTATCACCATCTATCATGCGCGAAGCAAATTATAGTTTCCCTTTGTCGGCTAATGAACAACACCGTGATAGACTGGCCTTCAATATACTGAAAGATCGGAGTGGTTATCAAGTTACAATTTATGAAACTGACAAATTGGATTAAAATATCCAAGTATTGAATTATTATTACTGGACTGTGACAAAGTACTTTCTAGACAAAGTCTAGCATGTGTCCATATAGAAATAAAGTATTTCACCAGTGTCCGTAGAAAAATAACAATCACCTTAGTGATTCCCTCTGCCGGAAACTTACTACGTTCCACATGTATCGTAGCACTTTTGTGAATATCACAATTTAAAGATATCTTCTGCATAGATCCGGCAACCATGTGACTTGGCTCAACGTAGCAGCAGCACCTTGTCATGCAAGAGCTTGGTTCGAAGTGAGCTGATGATGCTTGGGCCGGTCGGCTTTTATTCAAAACGGTCGGGTCCACGCTGGATCACGCTGAAATCTGGAAATCCTCATATCTCCGGTGTCTCTGGTCCGATTCACTTGAGACTAAGTGCATTCTCTTTCATTTGGCCGTGCCAGTAATCGGAGTCAAGTCTCAAGTCTCTACTCCATGGCTAACTATTTAATCAACAAATAGTCTCGACCTCTGCTACTACTCGCTACGTCACTTAACATGCTCTTGGATGCACAAAGTTTCCATTCCATTCTAGAAGTAATGGAGCGCGATATTCAAATATCTCAACTTTCAAAAGCGGCTGTAGCCTTACCCTTGATATCTAGGTGTCTGAATCTTGGAATACCCATTCCTAGAGTTGGGCACATCCACCCTACACCTAGCAAAAAATAAAAATTGGAAAATTTTTATTTTTCCTATCTACACATTAACTCATCTGGTTCTTGAATAATAAATCTTCAAATTCGCTGCATTATAAGTTCCCACGATGTTACCAGTTCGTGTATTGGCGATTTCATAGCTTCCATTGTTGTTTACTTCCACAATACGATATGGTCGGGATATGCAAACTTGTAGACTAAACCATCTAACATCATAAAAACTCTTGAAATTCTTTCAGTTTCCACAAAATCATCATCATTTGGATCCATGTCTCCCTGTAGAAAACGAAAAATGTTTCTAAAACGTCGGTCTCTCCTCTGGGATAAATGCAACAATCTTAACCTTCTCAAGGTATCCTCATCCTCCTGCGTCAGGTTAACTTGAAAAACCTTAGATGTAGACTCCACTGCTCTACTCAATAAATCGGCCCCAACGTTCAATTTTCCAGGAGTGTGTTCAATAACTAGGTTGAATTGTTGAATAAAAAGTGACCATCTAGTTATCCTCTCACTGGCAAAGTTTGTTCTCAAGATAAACTCCAATGCAAGGTGATCAGTCCTCACAATTACTGAATGTCAAATTAACATTTTCTTCCACGACTCCAACGCGAAGATTACAGCAAGGGCTTCTAACTCTGTGGTGTAATAATTCCTTTCTGATGGACGAAGTTTCCTGCTTATAAACGCCAGGTAACGTCTCTTGTGATCGTCATCTTCTTGAAGAAGAATAGCTCCAATCCCTACGGTGGATGCATCAGATTCTATGATGAAATTCTTGGTAAAGTTAGGATACTCTAATTTCACGCTGTTTACCAATAACCTCTTGGCATCTTGAAATGATTGTTCACAATCTTCATTCCATTTCCATTTGTTTCCCTTTTTTAATAATTCCTGTAATGGAGCAACCGTCTTGGTGAAGCTTGGACAATGCCCTGCAAAGAATTGGCATGTCCCGAGAAAACTGCGGACATTCTTCACTCTAGTAGGTCTAGGGAAATTTGCAATCACCTGTATCTTTGTCTCATTGGGACGGTATCCTTCACCATCCAAAATGTGGCACAAAAATTTTATTTCCTTCCGAAAGAACTGACATTTTCGAAGGTTTACTTTAAAGTTCGCTTTTCTCTAATCTGCGAATAACATCTGAAGATGTAACAAATGTTCCTCCTTAGTCTCAGATGCAATTAGGATATCATCTATGTAACGAATTGCTATCTCTTTTACTTCAGGACTCAAGTTTTGTTCCAGTGCTCTGATCAAAACAGATCCAGATGTTTTGACCCCAAATGGTAGACGGCGGAATACATATGTCTGCTGGTCAAACATAAACCCTGTAAACTTTTTGGAATCTTCACTAAGCCTAAAGTGGTGGTAGGACGAAGTGAGATCAATGTCAGAGAACCAGACCTTGCCTTGGAATTTCCTGAGCAGTTCCCTAATGATTGGTGGTCTGTCATACTCTGGCAGCAATCTTGAATTCAAATTTCGCGCGTCTAAACATAGTCTCAGACTTCCATCTGGCTTAGACACTACTGCTAATGGATTGACATAAGAGGTAGTGTACTTTTCAATCACATTGTTACTTTCCATCTCTTTGATAAGCACTTTTACCATTTCTCGATGCTTTTCCGCTACTGGATACAATTTAGCATGGAAAGGTGCATCATCATTTACACGAATACGATATTCAAAATCTTTAATTTCACCAGGTTTAATATCAAAAATATCGTGGTACTCTTCCAAAATTTTTCCTATCTCTGGGGACTCCTTCTCAGTGTAGACTTCTCTTCCTTCAGCTTCATGAAAAATCAGAGACCATTGAGCATCTCCCTCGATGTCTTCCTCTTCTTTTCCCTCGAAGTTTATCTCTTCGGTATTCTTGAATCTGATCGTCTCTGTCTTCATGTCTATCACTGCTTGATATTTCTGAATGAAATCCGCTCCCAATATCATGTCAAAAGCCATGTCCTTCATTACTACCCTCACATGTCGGAAATCATGTCCTCCAATAGTGAAACATAAGTATAATTGTGTTTTACACAGAGATATTTTGTTGGGTATTATTCCTTGGATTTTAATTCCTGATACTGGAATCTCCCCTAAATTCTCTTTGAGCTTCCACAGAATATAAAGCTTCTCGCTCACAAGACAAAGCATAGCCCCAGTATCAATTAAAGTATCGACAGGCATACCGAATACTTCGCATGATATGATTGGCATTTTAATTCTTGTACCCATTTCTTTCCGTTCGTCATTATGTTGAATTAAGTCATCATCCTCTGCTTGCCATTTAATAATCCTGGAAGTGAAAGTGTTTAAAATTCTATCTTCTACTGTGAATTCGAAGTTTTTTTTTTCTTTTCCATTCCCCCGGGATTGTTGTGTTCCCGATGGACCTGGTTCATTGGGCTTCTGTTCCAAGAACTGCAAGTTTTCTTGGTGTCTTTCTTCCAAGTTCTTCCTCGTCTCCTTATTGAACTCTTTATTGGACTGACGAGTGTTCACATTCCCTCTGTTATTGTAGTTATTGTTTCTACCATAGTACCTTCTTTCCTGGTACCTTCCTTGATTATCCCTTGGCCTTCTCCATCGAGTATTATATCGATATCCACCATCCGGTCTCGCATAAGGCTTGTAACGGTATCTGTTATTGTTCTGATTCCATCCTCTTTTATCGGGCTCTTCCCTCGGCGTTTTCTCTTCTCGCCCTCTCGAATCTCTCGAGGTGTTTGGGAATAACTGTCGGCCATAACAGCGTACACAGCGTTGTTATTCTTTCGTCCCTTCTGATGGAAGAATTGAGCGTTCGTGTGATCAAGTTTCTGCAATACCTCGTCAAATTGCTCCATATTATAAATGTCAGCAGCGATCAAAGTTCTTTGGACGTCTGCTGGAAACTGACGTATTAATGCGGTAATTAATTCATTATCTGGCATCGGCGGATCTAAATGTTGTAGTTTAGAAAGCTGTCCAGAAAAGTACGTAGAGTATCGAGTAGGTTGTGACGTCGAGAATCTCTTTGAATATAATTCTGCTCTGACTTGCTGTTGGGTTTCCGGGGACCAAAACTTTTTCAATAGCCCACGAGAAAACTCCTCAAAAGTGGTTAGAGTGGATCTAAAGGCTCTAAACCAAAGAAGTGCAGGACCTTCCAAAAACTTCCCTATCACTCGGATCTGTCTTTATTTAGGGATCTTGGAATCTTTCAGGTAATCCCCTGCTTCTCTCAAAAATTCCACGGGTGTCACAGAATCTCGCCCTGAAAATTTAGAAGGCTTATCCTCTACATTCTTGAATACAGTTATGGGGTTGGATTGAAATACTGTCCTGACCTCATCCTGTCTTTGACTATCAGTTTCTCTAGCTGCTCCTAGGTTTATCTGTATTTGTTCTTCTCCCCTTATACTTGGCATTTTCAACAGATGGACAGACTGTTTCTCGTCCTTGATTTGGGTTTTCATAGCCTCAATTTCCTTATGGTTATCTTCTGCCATTTTTCTAATTTCTTCGGTTTCCTTACAGTTCTCCTTGACATCAGTGGATATCTTGTTCAAAACAGCCTCATGACTTTTCAAAGACACTGTCACATCTGATATGTCCTTCTGATTTGCTTGAATATCTTTGGAAATTACTTGAATATGGGATGACAAAGATTCCCTAATTTCCTTGACTCCCTCTTGGTTCTCCAGCTTGAGTGTGTCTTTAATCTCATCGATAACTGTGGTTTTAATTTCAGTTTGTAATTCATTAATCACACCTTCTCTTATTTCTCCCACTATGAGTTCTTTGAATTGTTCTCTCAAACGTTGAACAATTAGAGTTGCCATCTCATTGCTCTCTTTCTTCACTCTGATTTCTAGGTTGATCATGTCTTCACCAACTTTCCTAAGACCATGTTCTATCCTATCAGCTAAGCTTTGGGATCTTAGATCGGCATCGCGAAATTTATCGTCCATTAAACTTGCGTTAGTGGCTAATGAAGTTTCGAGCTCATGTGTTTTTTCGCATAATTTAGTCATTTTACTCTCAAGTGACATTTTCAAGATTTCGGAATTCTCTTTAAATTTATTTTCCATAGAATTAAATTTACTATTTAAATTTTCTTTCAAGTTATCTTTTAACCTGCTTTCTAACAAATCGGAATTTTCCTTGAGTTTATCATCTAAACTTTCTTTCAAGTTATCTTTTAAAGAATCAGAACTTTCTTTAAGTTTATTTTCTAAAGAATCAGAATTTTCTTTAAGTTTATCATTTAAACTTTCTTTAAGTTTATTTTCTAAAGAATCAGAATTTTCTTTAAATTTCTTTTCCATAGCCTCTGTATTTTCTTTCATAATGGCTCCTACACGCAGTCCAGCTTCTTTGGAACTCTCTTCCAAACTCCTCATCATCCTCATCATCTCTTCCATAATTTTCAATTATTATTCAAAACTTAGGGGTATACATGTTGGCAGACACAAGATTTTATTTAGAACAAGAAATATGAATAGCTAATTGGAACACTCTAATAAAATGAGATTTGTCCTAATGTCGACGTGATGGAAAAACAAAATTCTCTACTTTTACGAATTACATTTACCACAATATCACAAGAAAATATGCAAGTTCTCAAATATCCTCCACCTGGATTCTAATAATGCGTATGTCCAGTCATCGAACGTTTACTACTGAATTTACTTGACTCCCTAATGGTTAAGCCATTATCAAAAATAATCAAACCCATTCTAATTATTAACCCAGTTAAATTTTTAATTTTCCCCACTAATTGGGTTTCCTACTAATTTATTCATCCAAACCAGACATCTCTCAACTCCCAAAATATCTATATAAAAATTATCACAATTTAAATCGGCATGCGATTGACCGTGTCTAACTCGAGCCCCACGTTCGAAGCCATTTCTCTCTCTATATTATTTTATGTGCCCGTTGAGACCGGAGTCCGCACGACCACATATGTATTTTACCAAGAATCAGTCAGCACGAGAGTCAAAATATCCCGGGGCGCCAGATGGGTTAAAGCTAATCGCAAAAACGACATCAAATGAAAAAAATGCTTTACTGATTTTTGGCTCAATGCAACAATAAGGATAGAAGGAGATTCAACTGGGCATAACACATCATGTAAAATTATCTCATTTTATTCTGAATTTAAAATTGACTGCAAAATAAAATGATCAAAGCAGCATCATTCATGTGTGGCGACCCACATTACTATTTACACAATGTACAGAAATTTTCCAACACATTGGGCATTTATCTTTGGAGACACAAGTCTGATTATCAGTCCTGTAGACTGTGTTCCAAAATTATATCCATTATTTATGATTAAATCCAGTTCAAATTTAATTGTCTTTACTGGAAGTACTGTAGATTACTGGTTGAATTTTTACATAATATTAACACTCGTAGAATAATTGTTCATAGAATTTTTAACTTTCACTTATTTTTCCAGTTTCAAAAAATATTGACAAAAAATATTATTATCTCTGAATCAACACAAATTATGTACACATATTAATAACAACATCTGAAAAGTATCTGACCCTTGAGCATAGCATCGAAGAACTGTGCGAAGCACAACAAAATTAATTGTTCTTCTGACATTAAACGTTTCGAGAAGTGACTCGATTATGAACTTCAAGTTCCTAACAAAATATATGATTTCTGAATCATCAACTTGATCAATAAATTGTTGGACCATTCAACTATTCGATTTTCCACTTGGAATTATTATTAAGAAAAATATTTGTATTTGTGGCCATTTTAGTAACTTTCACAACTTGCAATTCATGAACAGAATGCGGAAATAAGAATTGTAGCTTCATAATAAATTCATTTAGTTCATGACACTAGGATTGAAAACATCCTTCAAATTATTCGTGGTTATAGAATTATTTTTAATTGGCAGTGGCCCATTCTATTATTTTTATAAGAACACAATATTCCAACAACAACGGCAAAGGTTTCCCTCTGAAGAAGAATAAAATACTATCATGACAAATCTGGGTTCTAGCAAAATCAAAGTCTTAATGGAATCCGTAAACAAGGTTGAAATAAGAACTGATGGTTTTTAAGAAATAACCTTAGGGTCATTCATACGACGCAATGTGTAGTACCAATACTCCTTCTTCAACACTGAGTCATCGAACCTGCTATTTGATTGATGCTCAAATAAAAACCTCCTCATTCCTGCGACTTAAACATGCGCACCTGGGAATGGCATTTCAACTACTCCACACACATACATTTTCTTCCCAAAATTTACACAATAAATCAAGCCTTTGCTTATTATCAACACTGGAAGATTTATAAACTTACAAGTTTATTTTATTTTACCATTCAGTTCAAATCGTGAAGTTACCACACTTATGATACTCTCTATTTCACTTTCGAATGTGTATCTACGTCATGATTTTATATAAATACAAAAATATCCAAATTGATACAAATATCATTTGCTTCCCGTTTCATGCCTCTCCGTGTTATCTGAAAAATATACTTTGCTCATTGCAAATATTAACTGTTCAACCAGAACTGTAATGTCGGTTGAATGCGGGCTTGCGCTAACCACTATCCTTCGGAAAATCACCTGTTCCAAACTAGAAATGATTAAACTACTTCATAAGCTCTCTCTCAATGAATGTGATTATTAGAAAATATAAGATCCAAGAATTATTTAGAAAAGTTATGAAAATCATTATTATTATTATTATTATTATTATTAGTGGATTATTATTATTATTATTAGTTATATTATTGTAAATGTGTTTAATTATTATTTCATTATGTGAGAATCCACATGTTCGATTCTTCGAATATGGATAAAATATCCATTTCTCAACAAAAGTAATTATTAACTTTTACAGTTACCTCGGCTGATTACCGTGATTATCAAAAAATATGAAACATTCAAATAAATGCTCGTTATGCTCGGTCATCGATCCTAAACTGTTCTGAGTGGTGACAATACTCAGAATAACTCTAATATGTCTTGCGTAAATCATTGCAAGATTTAAATACGAAGAAAAACAAATGTGTTGGTCATCTGCAGAAAATGAGTTTGTTCCAATTAGCTAGGCATAATATAAAAGTCAAATGTGGCTTACATTTCTCGTTGGTCTTGAAGCGTAGTGAACCTGGTCTGTACCAGATTTATCCAGATACATGCCCTATTGGACACGCACGTCTAATCCTTGTATCGGCCGCCATTATATACCCACAATCTGTCTAGCACGATATAGTGGAAATATTTCTTGAAGTTTGAAGTAACTGCTGATCCATTTTAATATTGGCTTCAATTAAATCCATAGCAGTTCGCTTAAATGGGTTTAGATCCAAATGATCTATTCTCAAATACGTCAGTTGTAACATAACTCACGGTAATCTTTTCAGTACAAGAAAACACTGACAGTCTAAATCAATCAACGGCTGTTCTGAAGATCGTTCCCTGGGCATGGTTTATCACCATCTATCAAGCGCGAAGCAAATTATAGTTTCCCTTTGTCGGCTAATGAACAACACCGTGATAGACTGGCCTTCAATATACTGAAAGATCGGAGTGGTTATCAAGTTACAATTTATGAAACTGACAAATTGGATTAAAATATCCAAGTATTGAATTATTATTACTGGACTGTGACAAAGTACTTTCTAGACAAAGTCTAGCATGTGTCCATATAGAAATAAAGTATTTCACCAGTGTCCGTAGAAAAATAACAATCACCTTAGTGATTCCCTCTGCCGGAAACTTACTATGTTCCACATGTATCGTAGCACATTTGTGACTATCACAAATTAAAGATATCTTCTGCGTAGATCCGGCAACCATGTGCCTTGGCTCAACGTAGCAGCAGCACCTTGTCATGCAAGAGCTTGGTTCGAAGTGAGCTGATGATGCTTGGGCCGGTCGGCTTTTATTCAAAACGGTCGGGTCCACGCTGGATCACGCTGAAATCTGGAAATCCTCATATCTCCGGTGTCTCTGGTCCGATTCACTTGAGACTAAGTGCATTCTCTTTCATTTGGCCGTGCCAGTAATCGGAGTCAAGTCTCAAGTCTCTACTCCATGGCTAACTATTTAATCAACAAATAGTCTCGACCTCTGCTACTACTCGCTACGTCACTTAACATGCTCTTGGCTGCACAGAGTTTCCATTCCATTCTAGAAGTAATGGAGCGCGATATTCAAATATCTCAACTTTCAAAAGTGGCTGTAGCCTTTCCCTTGATATCTAGGTGTCTGAATCTTGGAATACCCATTCCTAGAGTTGGGCACAACACACCCAGCAGTATCGTCTCTCTCAACCACCACGCTTCATGAACATTATAAACAGGTAACTGTAAAGAATTTTTTTTAAACATGTATGTCGTTAGGCCCTTTGTGAATTATTTTTGGGAAAAATATCTACCACATTTGAAAGGGGGCGTAAGCCCGAGTCCTAGGATACCTCGTACACGTCTCTAGCGTTATTGGTTCGTGAGATATCAGCAAAAATCACAAAAAACACGTGTTTATCCCAAAATCTAGTTTCCATTTTTTTTAATATAACGAGTGTTCCATAGCAAAGAGGACGTCACTCCGAGTCCTTGGACCCGTCGTACACGCCTCTAGCATGATTGGTTCGCGAGATATTAAAAGCGGATGACCTTTTAGTTTTGGTCTTTTAATTAAATAAAGAGCCTATAGGAAAGTAGGGGGCGTCACTACGAGTGCTAGGACACCCTGTATGTTCTAATCCCATCATTGGTTAGCGAGATATCAGGTTCGGGGAAAATACGAGGATGGTTCAATAAGTTAGTGGACAGCTTCCCCATCATCCCACTACTAGTTATTAATCTGCAACAAGTCTATCCTTTTCTTCGTAATCGACAGCACGCGGTAAAGAAACCTGACCTTAGTAGTATACATCTGCAAAGTCAAGATACGCTGCTAAAACATAACTAGAGGACATAGAATCTGTTCTAACTTAAGGTTACCAGGTAATCTAATGAAAAGTAGGATATTCGGTCCTAAACTGTACGAAACTGTATGAAAATGTTGGACATGATCCTATTAGGTAGGAATATTTATTGACAGCAAATTTTATATTTTCTCTACATGTTCCAGCACAAAGGATCAATAACCCTGTGCTTGTATATGCGCCTTTCATCACTCATCGCTGACCAAAATTTAGATAAAGAATGTAGCATTCGTCCACGACAGGCTACAGCTAACTTTAGAGGGTCATTGCACTGTTGCAACATATTATGCTCACGGCCACGGATAGGCAGCTAATTGACTGAGGTATTTGTATATTGATATATTGTCTTAGGGAGTTTAGAATATTTTCGTTCTGTTTAGGGAATTTATTTCTTAAATACTGTAATAAGTGTTTCCATTAATTGGAATTCACGACTACAAGGATGAAGAATTGAAACCTTCTTTCCCTCCCACGAGAGAGCTGTCCTCGTTGATCGCTGTGTGAAGGGAGGTCAATGTTTGCGAGTATCGCCGCGCATTTACCGTTGTCCCATGCAGCAAGAATTCCATAACAAGGGGGCCCTTTTGGTCAAAGAAGAAGCTGACAAGGGAACTGTCCATACGGTCATTTCGAAACCGACAATGAAATTTCGTAGAGATGATGAGGAAACCATAAATTGGCGATGTAGAAAAAATTAGCTGCCATTTCAAACTGCAAGGTATCGAAATCTTGATACAAAATCCGTGTGACAACATAACTACTGGACAACACTTGCATCTTGCTGGCTCGTGCGGTGCACAGCGGAGTGAAGTTGCAGTTGTGCTGGAGAGAGAGAGAGAGAACGAACTGGCAGGCTACCACGCGCCAAGGACACTTCATTGTTAAGGAAACGAATGTGAAGCATAAATGAGGTTCGTTAATCGCATGATAACAACAGAAATATTTTTAGCACCATGCACAACGAATATGCACTTTGAGGCCACATTGTTCTTCACAGTTTTCCTTACTTATTTGAAGACAATATTTCGCAGGCACTTTGAACACGGGAGGTCTCTGCGTTGTGTAATTGGTTGCGAACCACAAATATTTAACCATGTCCTTGAACCGTGGGGAAGAAAGTTGAAAATGAATGAAGTATTGCATTTTCAGTACGCAGCTTCTCTGATATACATCAAACTGAACGTCTTCACAATCCGACACAGTGTCTGTTAAACGACGATACAAAGCTTTCCATTGCCGGAAGAAAAACTTATCCAAGGGCTGTATTTTTCCCTGTAGTGCCGGGAGGAATCTGGAGAATTTCTATACTGTTGCCTGGAGGAATGTCTTCAAGACAGCTTATTTCACTATAAGTAGTCCAGGAATCAAATAGTAGCAAACACTTCTCTTCCGCAAATGGGTAAATGGATTCTTTAAACCAATATTTTAATTCCTTTTTCCCCATTTTCCTGATTTTGTGGCTGTTACCAGCATGAAACATTTCTTTGGAAACTCTCGGACCGAAAGTTCCAGTTGCCTTCTGTAGTACATTGAATTATTTCGGGAAAAGTGTACCGGCCATACTAATTTTAGGCATAATTGTGTACAAATGGGTGAGTGCATGAACTGATTGACCAACTGTTTCTGTATGTTTCTCACCAACAAACGATCGAGTCCTTTTCGCTTTCATTTCGCGCATGAAACCACTCTGATCTGTATTGTACCTAGGTATATTGAAGAAGGGGTGTAGTCTAAAAATCGCTCTGTAGCTGCTTCTACAAATTTCTTTGTGACTTCATATTTTTCGTCTTCTTCTTGCAGATACGTACGGGATATATATATATACGATGTCGCAGCATCTAAAATAACAACAACAACATAGTTTCTCCCTCCCCTGTTTCATTGTCACCATACACTATCACATCACTGCCATTGAATAACATTTACAGTATTAACCCTTTATAATAATAATAATAAATAGCCTTACAAATCCCATACGGGCCTCCTGCTTTGCAGGGAATTGCTCAGTTTTAACTCATCAGATGAGCAAGTCCTGAGGAGCATTCGGGGTTATTCTTTCTGATTGGGCCTTCTATACAGATGTACAGCTGATTAAAGATTAAGTAAATTATATTACGCTGGCATAACAGTCGCTACAACAATCTTCAGTTCTGAGTCTGGCGATATCAAGGCCTCAAATATACATTAGTATTACGAAAATCATAATAGCCATCAACCAATATCTGGGAGCTTCCCATTGCCACTAAGCACAAAGCTTACCCTGTCTAAGCACTTGAACAATGACAGGAACTGCCAAGTCTTCACTCTTCAGTGAAATCTACGTATATTGAACCGTTTCAAATAGGTCTTTTTAAAATGCAATACAAAACCTTACCGGTGGAGTTTTAACATCTAGTTTGGATGCAGATACCTATACACGTTCTTTAACATCCCACTAATCATTCACTATGTTGTGCACATGTGGTCCCAGAACGAATTAACAAGTGTTTCGCAAGATAGTCGAACCTTTTAAATTCCTTGTAACAGGTGATGCAGTAAGGTTATTTTCCCTAGTGAACACGATGATGTTTCCTCAAATTAGAGCGCGAGACAATGCGGTCTCATCTCTGAGTGAACGACAAAATGTTCCATTAGCTCTGTCCGCCGTGCAAATGACTTCTCACATGTGCTACAAGTGTATTACTTCACTCCAGTATGAACAACAGTGTGCTTCTTGAGGTCACCGCTCTGTGAGAAGTCTTTATTGCACACCAGAGATATGTACCGCTTTGCTGCATGTCCACTGAACGGTGTCTTTCTAGTTGATGCATTGTTTTATTGGTCACTGCATGCGAGTCTCCCTAGGTCTTTCCACTCCTGCCTCATCGTCGCTGTTCTTGTCCATTGTTTTCCTCCCCATTTTACGAACCAGTCTGCCCATCTGATTCTTTGTCTCCCAACGTTTCGTCTTCCTGTTCTTGGGTCCCACATCGTCATTTTGTACGTCCATCGGTTAGGATCTAATCTCGCTACATGTCCACCCCATCTCCATTTGAGCTGGTCTGCTGATGTCATAGCGTCTTTCATGCCGGTTCTCCTTCTTAAATCTTCGTTCCGTATTCTATCTCTCAATGAGACATGAAGTATCTTCCTTTCCATTTTCCGTTGACATCTCTGGATCATTTGTCTTTGTTTCGATCTTAATGCCCAAGTTTGGCAACCATATAGTAACACCGGAATAACGCATTTTTCCAGAACTTCAGCCTTTAAAGTGAGTTTTTGGGTCTTGTCAGCCAGTATAAACTTTAGGGACCAAAAGCTCTTCCATGCTTGTCCTATTCTTCGATTGACCTCTTTCTCTGAACGACTTGAAAATGACATGTTCTGACCGAGATATACATATTCTTCAACATATTCCAGTGTTTCTCCGTTCACATTAATTGGGGCTTCTAACGCATTGGTCATCAGCTTCGTTTTCTTCGGGTTCATTGTAAGGCCCACTTCTTTACTTGTTTTGTCTAATTCTTTTATCATTTGTTCCAGCTCTTTCGCTGATTCAGCCACCAAAACAATGTCGTCTGCGAACCGTAAATGGGTTAGTCTTGTCCCATCGATTCTTATGCCATATTATTCTTCCCAGTCTAGTTTTCTAAACTGATGTTCCAGCAAACAGGTGAATAATTTTGGTGAGAGGGGGTCTCCCTGTTTTACTCCCCTTTCTATCATGATGTTACATCCTTCTCTTTCTGTCTTTATTCTGGCTTGGTTACCATCGTAGAGTTTGCCTAGGAGTCTAACGAATTTGTTTGGGATGCCTTGTTTTTCCAGTGCTTCTAAGACGCTTTCCTGTTCTACGGAGTCAAATGCTTTGTTGTAATCCACAAATGCTATATACATCTCTAGATTAAATTCCTGAACTTTCTCCATGAGTTGATTTATTGTTTGCAAGTGGTCTGATGTACTGAAACTCTTTCTGAATCCTAATTGCTCTATCGGTTGCTGTTCGTCCAGTGCCTTTGTAATTCTATTGGTTAGGATCTTCATAAATAGCTTGTAGAGGTTTACAATTAGGTTGATCGGTCTGTAGTTGTTTATGTCGTCCTTGGCTCCCTTTTTGTGTAGAAGTATGATAATGCTTTGTTTCCACTGCATTAATATGTCTTCTGATGTGAGTATGGTAATAAATAATGTTGTGATGACTGGGATGAGGTCTTCTTCACCCCATTTTAGAAATTCATTGTAAATTCCATCTTCACCTGGGCATTTTTCGGTTTTCGTTTGTCGAATGGCTGCTCTTACTTCACTGGGTAGTATTGGAGGTGTTTCTTCCTCTAGGTTTTCTTCTGATGTATTTTGGTCCTGATGCAAGTTGGATCTTTGAGAGTTACTTGAGTATAGTGTTCTATAGAACTCTGTCGCTTGCGTCATTATCTCTTCTCTTGAGGCTTGTCTTTTTTCGTTGTTGTCTTTTACTCCCAGTATCCAATGTTCGCCTGGAGTTAATTCTTTTCTAATCTTCTTTATTGATTTTGTGGTATCCATGATTTCTTTGACCACTTTAGTGTTGTGTTCTCTGATGTCTCTTCGGATTTCCCTTTTTGATTGTTTATTGACTTCCGCATATTCCAGCTTTTTGTGTTCGTTTTCTATGGCTTGTGATTTTAGGCGTTCACTTTCTTCGATCAAACATTTGGTGCTATCCTTAAGTTTTATTCTATTTTTCATACTGTTTCCATGTGTTGACGATTGTTTGGCTGCGCGGGATATGCAATTTACGAGCTCTGTATAGTGTTGTTGGACTTTTTGCTCCGTTTGTTGGTTGAAGTCTCGTAGGTTTTGTTGTAGTGCTTTTACATACTCCGCCCTGTCTATGCATCCTGGATGTGTCGTTTTGTTGTTGAAGTAGTGTCTCCTTTTCTTCGCGTGCTTCCTGTGCTGGTTGAAGACTGTGAGGCACCCATTGGGCGCACTATTTGCGAATTTGCAATCGGTCCTTAATGATAACCTGAACACTTCCGACACTAATTCCGAACGCTGTGGCAAGGACTGCTACCGTAACTCGCTGGTGTTACTTAATGAGGGTATCCACCTGCTGGACAATGTCGTCGGAAATGCTGTGTGGTGCTCCAGACCGGCATTATCGGCCAACGACATCCGTCCTTCCCTGAATCACTTGTGTAATGTTTAACCCTTGCCAAAGTCAGGCGCTGCTCTCCATACACTTGTGCCATTCGTCGATGAATTTCCATTGCCCGCACTCCTTCCGCTGTCAGGAATCACACTACACTCCTCTGCTCTTCTTTTGAAGCCTCCATGTCACTGGTTTCCGCACGACTGCGTGCAGTGGACTGTCGACGTGTACAGTGGATCCCTCTGTCGTCAGGTGGGTGTACGCCTGTCCCTATAGTGGCGAGTTTGGTACTTCAGAACTCTCATAGGAACCGCACCGTCGTCCCCAAGCCAAGGCATTACGATCCGTTTCGCGGTTTTCATTTTATAGCCTCCGGCTCGTTTCTTTTTGAATGACCCTCATACATTGCTGAAGTAAATAGTCTACACTGGAATTATAATGGGTTGGTATGGTTGGTTATGCTGTCATTTTTGTCGGACGACATATTGCATATTCTAGGATCTGAAATCAGCGCAACATAAATGGAAATCATTTCACTCTTTGAATTACAGCGAGCACTCAGACTAGCAACACGAACCATATTACGATATGCTTATTACTCACACCACGTTATGCAGTCAGATGGAAATTTGTAATAAGTGATAACGAAGGCATGATTTGAAATAGCGGTTTCATCAATTGCCGGAATGATTACGTGGTGACTGCCGCTGTTATTACGAGCGTTAGGAGAAATTCATTATTGAATTATATGAAGTCCTGTGATATTGCAAACCTCTCATTTAATTGTTCGTGGCGTATATCAATTAATACAAAATTAGACTTAGAATTCAATTTGTAGTGGAATGAAGTTAGCAGAGGTTACACGAAAACAAAGTTTAGGTGACTAATATACCGCCCGTATTTTGTTAGATCCCGCATGAACAAGCCGACAAACAGCTTATATATTAGCTTATGTTGTTGCTCATACACATTCGTCGGCTACATACTGGCATTTCTAGGACACGAAGACAGTTATTCTTTTCTACTATGTTGATGGCTGGCTGCATGACGAAGCGGATTGGTTTATGTCCACTGTGTCCAGGGTTGTAGGATTGGAACCCGACCCAATCAGTCGTCATTCGAAAGCGTTAAAATGCGAGGTAAGCCTAAACGTGTCATTGAATTAACCGTTACGTTAAAGATCTCTACCATTGCAAAATTATGACACCCCGGCGTCTCTAAATCCACAGTAGAAAAAGAAAACAAAAACCCACAACGTTATTATTATTATTTACTTTTACTGGTGTACTTTCCTTATAAAAATGATTGAAAGGAATGTCACGAGTTCAATCACGGGTCTATGTGCGAGGTTCTGTTGGTCTGTCTGTCCACTTGTTAATTTCTGAACGGATGCTCAGATCGCGACGAAATTTTGTGTAGATAGAGCCTTGCCTCTGGACGTCCGACAAATGCAATTTTAATTAACATCACTTTTGCCAACTGTAAGGTATTGACTTATTAATTATCCTTCAAGACTCGCAATCAACATATTCAATATTTACCATATCTTATCAAAATATAGTGCTTATCACCATTATAAAATTGCTAAAGTTTCACACCGTTTAGCGTAGCCAACCATTAGTAATGGGTGGTGCTAACCTTACAGTTGCCTGCGAAGAAACTTTCAAACCACTAAGCAAAATCGGGCAAACTTTTCTACAAAGAGAGTACACACCACTACTGTCGGCCAAAGTATTATGTGTACTCGAGTTTGAAGGTTGTTTGTGAAGTAACCAATAGACCTACATAAAATCCAATAACATAATTATTTTTGTCGTTCTATTTTACGTTAGCTCATGTAGGTTTGGAATTTTTAATTTATATTTTAATATTTTTTGTCGCAGTTGGAACACAAAAAGTGCACGTTTTTAAGCGTGTTTTAACCATGCGTAACATTTAAGAATTATTATCTCAAAAACCCGTCATCAGATCGAATCCAAATTTTAACACAATATACATTGGCATGTTGTATAATTGGTTTATTAATTTCAAAATTTTGCGTGTCCAAGAAAATAAGTTGTTATCATTTTTGTAAGGCAACTTTTTCTCGGCTCGGGGTGGTTAGAAAATGTAGTTCTTGGACGCGATGTAATCCTCATACATCAAAAGGTTATGCTCTATGACTGTGAAATATGTAAATTAACTCACTTATTTTATATCGGTTTGTATTTGTAGGCGGAAATAACACATCGTTCACCAGCTACCCGCTCCAGGAAAAGCTGTACAGCGTTGCTGTGATGGAGCCCATCACTTCCGAGCGAGGCACGCCATGATGCGTGATGGGCTCCATTTCGGCAACGCTGTACAGTTTTTCCGGGAGCGGGTAGCTGGTGAACGATGTGTTATTTCCGCCTACAAATACAAACCGATATAAAATAAGTGAGTTAATTTACGTATTTCACAGTCATACAGCATAATTTTTTGATGTATAAGGATTACATCGCGTCCAAGAACTACATTTTTCAACCACCCCGAGCCGAGAAAAAGTTACCTTACAAAAATGATAACAACTTTTTTTCTTGGACACGTAAAATTTTGAAATTAATAAACCAGTTATACAACATTCCAATGTATATTGTGTTGAAATTTGGATTCGATCTGATGACGGGTTTTTGAGATAATAATTCTTAAATGTGACGCATGGTTGAAACACGCTTAAAAACGTGCACTTTTTGTGCTCCAACTGCGACAAAAAATATTAAAATATAAATTAAAAATTCCGAACCTATATGAGCTAACGTTCAATAGAACGACGAAAATGATGATGTTATTGGATTTTATGTAGGTCTATTGGTTACATCACAAACAACCTTCAAACTCGAGTGCACATAATACTTTGGTCGACAGTAACTCACATTGTCCTAAAATATCAGGTCACTCCAGACTTGCCATCCATTAGTAAAAGATGATACCAACCTTCCAAACGACTGACGCAATTTTAGCAAACCTTTCTACAAGCATAGTACACACGACCACCTCAGAATCTTTTAAAATTTCAGGTTAGTCCAAACTAGCCATCCGTTTGTAATCAGTGGTGCCAACCTTAGAGTTGCCCTTGAATAACTTCCAAACGACTAACCCTATTTGAGCAAATATTTCTACAAGCATAGTACACACGACCAGCTCATAATCTTTTAAAAGTTCAGGTCTCTCCAGACTTGCTAATTTTTGTAAAGTGTGGTAACATCCTGACAATTACCTTTGTAAAAGAACTTGTTAATCTCTGAACCTATTTTCACCAATACTTGTGCGAACGTTGTACGCTTAGCAATAGATCACATTAAAAATATAGGCACTTTTGGTGTTTCCAGTCGTTAATAATGAGTGGTACCAACCTAAATAACTCGCAAAGGACTAAACCTATTTTAACTTTACTCTAAATGGACAATGTATGCACCATCAAAACACAAGTTAGATCAGTTCTGCCTGGTTTTAGTAAGGAGTTGTACGAATTTAAAAGGTACCACTTCAGTAACTAAAAAAGATTTATTCAATTGCAACTTCTGGCACACAAATCATAGTATTAAACTATTCCAGTTTTTTCTATAGTTGGCAAAGTGAGGTACGGTACGAGATTAATATTTGTAATTAAATAACATGCCATTGTGTTATTAAATGTTACACCCTCTGTCTGAGAAGTTCGGTGAATGGGTCAATATTACGAACGGATTGTTGGCTTACCTGAAACAGCCGTTACTATCCTTCGAAGTAATCCCCGTGGATGGTTATGCACTTCTGAGAACGACTGAACAAGTCCCGGAAACTCCTGGCATAGTCTTCTTTAGGAATAGCATCCAGTTTGGGGCGTCAAAACCCTAAATTGAAAGGAAGAGAGAAGCGTGGATTTATGCAACCCGCCTTTGCACACCTGATAGACGGGTGGCAGTGAGAAGGGTGAATTTATGCAACCTAACGTGCACATCTGTTCGACCGGTGGCAGTGAGGAGGGTGAATGTTCCGTGGAATGGAATGGTCCTGAAAGCCATTGTCACGGGTGACGAGACCTAGTGCCTGAGGTACGACCTCGAAGGCAAGCGTCAAAGTTGGGAGTATCGGGATGCAGGGTCGCCGAAAAGCCCCGAAGGGCCAGAGGTTTTCGGACATTTCGGACAACCAACGTAATGTGACGACCCAACTGAAGGCTATCCCTCAGGAAGACTATGCCAGGACTTGTACAGCCATTCTAAGAAGTGCATAACCATCCATGGGGATTACTTCGAAGGATAGTAATGGCTGTTTCAGGTAAGGCAACAATCCGTTTGTAATATAGACCCATTCACCAAACTATTCAAACAGAGAGTGAAATAAAACTTTGAAGGGGCAAATAAAACTAAAACACCACAAAACTGACAGTTCTAGCTGCATGTTCCGATACCTAACAGTTGAATCCCAGCGTTGGTAGCAGCCTTACAGTGAGTGGCCTTTTTTGGGGCTTTCCACAATCTCTCGGTGCAATTTATGGTTGGTATGTTAACAAGTCTTAACACACACTTCTATAATCCCCGTATTTCACACTGGCTATAAAATAAATTCTATACCAACGCAAGTTAACGGATTGATGATCAAGATGCTCTAGCACTCAATTGCTGATGTGCACTTTATTCATTCGAACAGTACAAATAACTATGCCAGCGATACTAGATTCCAAAACGTGTAAGAGTTAAAATTTCGGTAAGATACCTTGAGACTGGACAAAAGTCGTTATCACACAAATTTACGACCAAGGTAGCAGTAAAGACAATAAAAATAGTTCTTTAATAATCATTATGATCCAGTCCAACGTATTATTCGTGAGATCTCCAGTATATTTACCACCATCTGACCTCGTAGTTCCACCCCTCAAAACTACAATAACTAACTACCACCATCTGCTCTCCATTGATGTTATTGATTATTATATGTAAATCTAGGGTTCACCAAGGATACCAAGAAAATTATATTGAATTAGGATTCCTAATGTTACCTCCTTTTGTGCCAGCAAAAACTAAAAGGTTATAGCTCAAATAGAGTTTACGCCCAAAGGTGTTTAATTTACGTTAATCACAAACGTTGCTGTTTCAGCATCTCCCAGATATCAGATGATATTTAATTTCACAAGTGGGTCTGATTTCTAAGTATTCAACGTCTTTCCGACTCACTAAGCAGGCTAAACTGAATTAGGCGTACGTTCACACAAGTTTTCCAACAATTATCTTAAAAAACACAGAAATGAAACCCTGCCCCCGAAAGGATGAACACAATTTGCTCAAATTGAAATATTCGGAGTAATTTTTACCGAAGTTGAAGTTGAAATTAGCAATAGAACCCTATTTTATAAATTCACTGACAAACCATAACTTGATCCTAAGCTCAATACTTCGGTTTCAAGCCCATGGGTCTGGGTAACCGTGGCGATGTATAGTGGTGGGGGAAATTGTGGCATGCCGCAAGGTCAGATTAGTTTGTGATATATGGAACACAGGAGTGGAACATTACACAAGATCGTGTTTAGAAATTAGATTGATACGGTAGATAGAACAATTAACGACCTACACAATCCTACGCTTAGTTTCTACCAGAATATAATGTCTTCTGCCAACATTACAGCTCGGTTCTATTTATCTTGATCCGTCCTGTGTCATGAACAGAGCAGAGCCAATGTTGCTGGCTCGTTGCCCAAATTATATCTAATCATTCCCCACTCAGATGATGTTAACATGGCCAGATGAAAAGAAAACAAGCACACAATGAAGACAGTATCAATGAGGCCATTTCATTTTGAATTCAAAATTGCAAATTACAAACTGTTATTCTGGTAGCAGGCAATTACCCGTGGCGGGTGGTAGATTGTGTGGGCGATAAGAATGTGCTGGCTAATAGGCAATTCAAATCTCGATATGGGCCAATCCGACTACAAATATTGTGCACTGGAGGACGACAATTTCATCTGATACAAGTCCAGGTCGAAGCTTCATTAAAGGTGAAGTCATCAGGTCCTAAGCTCCTATACTGTAGTCTTGCAGAGGTATTATTTGCAAAATAGCCTCATTTAAGCCATATACATTCGGATCACGCGATTGGTGACATGAAATACAAATATAGATTAGTATTGTAAATTCATTCTGGGTTTAGAAATATCGTGACCTTTAGCCCGTTGTGTTTGTTAAGTGTGTTTTGCAATCCTCTGTGAACATTTTCATTTTAGCCTTAGGTACAGGCATTTGATCTAGTATTGTGAAGTGGCGTCTCTAAATGCCTCAGCAGTTAACAGGGACGTAAAACCAATATTATTATTATTAGTAGTAGTAGTAGTGCTGTGAAGTACACAATAAGAACTAAATACATATATTCCAACTTGATCAAGGGGTTTGGTTGAAACACAGTAATAGTCCAGTGCAATTAGACAAAATTGACCTCTGACTCGGAAAAAATTAATAACAAGCTGAAAATTGGTGGAAACGTTAAGAACAATGTCCTAAACGAAATCCCAAAAGTCCCAAAAAATCCGAGCTGGGGAAAAGCCACCATCTTGAAAAAACCGCCACCATCTTGGATTTTTCTGTTCTTGGCCATATATTTCGAACTAATGGTCCTAGCGAGGTCAGACTGGTGTCAAATTGACCATATTTTACCGTAGAAGTCTAGAAAACATTAATAAGATATGCTAGATGCATTCTTACGGCTTTTTAAATTATTTTATTACTGTTAATAATATAAATAGTGTGTTTAAAGTTCGATGTTGACCTGTTTTTACGCACTAACTTAGTAAAGTTACCTGAATTGGTGGAATTAGAGTAATTTTAAAGATAAAATGACTATACAAACTTATCGCCTTCAAATCCGTCGACGATTCACACTTGCCTCCTTTATGCAGCAGAGCAGAGCGAAGCGAGAAACCAATTCTGTGTGGTAACGTTTGACCAGCCGCTCTATGCAAAAGCTTTGGATATCGTGCCCTTGGCCGAAGAAAATAGCCCCTTATCAAATAATACTTTGCGGCTTGGAGGTTTCCACCTCTTGATGTCCTTTCTGGGGGCTGTAGGATCTTTAATGGCTGGAAGTGGCTTAGAGGACTTGTGGGTGGAAATTTATGCAAAGAATTCGGTAATTCACATGATGTCTGGACACGCGTATGCTCGAGCAATCCGTGCCCACTTCCTGACTCAAGTTGTTCTCGCCAGTGTCCTCATCGACGACATAAAAGGAGATACGATTTTAACCGAAGAACTTAAAGCAGTTCACCGAAAGGTACTTTTAGGGGAAGAAACAGTTGCAAGCATCCGCAACACTGCATGTCTCGCTGACGTCTCCAGTCGGTTTTACACCAAGTTCAACGAAGTCGCCAAATCAGGTCGCACAGCGAAATTGTGGACTGAGTATTTCAAAATGGTAACCATCAAGCGTCTTTTCGTGAGAGCCGAACGTTCCGGGGAATGGAATCTTCACCTGTATTGTGTGCAGAGCATGATTCCATACTAACATGCTGCAGGGCATTTTAATTATGCCAAATACGCTCACATTTACCTCCAGCAAATTTTGAGGATAAATGAAACCATGACTGCGTCCGAAATCGAACAATTTGTGACGAAAGGCTTCTTTACCGTCCGTAGATCCGACAAATTCTGGTGTGGAGTTTGGATGGATATGACAATCGAACATGTGCTGATGCGTACTATGAAGTCAGCGGGAGGACTGACACACGGCCGCGGAATGTCTGAAGAGGTGATAGCTCGATGGGTGACCGCCATGCCTGCAACGTCTGGTATTGTCGATGCAATGGATCGCTTCATTGGCGTTTCCTCTGAATTTTGCGATCAACACGTCGAACTTCGAGAGACACGACAAGGCAGAGACAAAGGGCGTGTTGACAATATGACAGAGTGGCTGCGTTCTCACAACCCTTTCGTGGAACTTCCTCTTGTTTTGTCTCTGCGTACACGTGTGGTTGCCGACGACACCGTGAACTGCGACGAATCCCACGCCCTTGGTTTGCAAGCCATGAAGTCAATCGTAGCTCAATGCCTCAGCGACGTCCACTTGAAGAGGAATGACAAATTTCGTTCCCTTGGAAGTATGGCCAAGATCATTACAATTAAGGACACCACAGTTGAAATAGGCCCGAACCTGCTGTTTCATCGCCTCCTTTGCAAAATACGAAGTAAAGAAGAGCTTTCAACGTACTTGACTTACGAGTTGGCCGCAAGACCACCAGCTCTATTTGATGGCACACTTCTGCGGAAAGGCACAAAGTCCAAGAAGAGTTTTCAAGCTGCGAGGAAGCTTTGCCATCAAACCCTGTGTTCACGGTTGACGGAGGTTTCCTTCTGCATCGAGTTGTTTGGACCTGCCCTGCAACCTACTCCCAAATTTGCCAGCAAAAACGTCAATTATATTGAAATCCATTTTGGCAAAAAGACAACCGTTGTGTTTGATGCCTATGGTGCCCCGACAACCAAAGATGCAAAACATGCCAGGAGAACTGGCAAAGAGGCACCAGACGCAGGCATGGAAGATTTCACGCCAACTACTGCACCACAAGGAGTGTTTTTATCAAACGAGAACAACAAGACGCGTTTCATTGCTCTCCAATCAAAACACCTTACAACAGCAGGCATTGAGGTTATTCAAGCTGAAGACGACGCTGATACGCTGATTGTTTCAACGGCAGCCGAAACTTCAAGGAAAACAGAAGTCAGTTCTGTGATTGTGGGAGAAGATACTGATCTGCTCGTCTTGATGGTTTCTGTTCCTGATGTTCACGAAGACATTTCCATGTTTATGCCGGAAAGAAGAATGGAAAAGGCAAGATTTTCAAAAACGGAAAACGCAAGTCTGGCCTTGGAAGCTTGCTTCCAATTCTCCCTTTCTTCCACGCTTCTACTGGTTGTGACACCACATCCGCCCCCTTTAGAAAGGAAAAACTCAGGTCCTTCAAGTAGCTTAAAGAAAACGCTAAATTGCGCAGTAAGGTCCATGTTTTCAACAAGCCAGATGCATCGCACAAAGAAATCGCTGCAGCAGGAGAGGCTTTCTTTCTTTCCTTATATGGATGCCCCATAACTAGCCGATTGGACACCACAACTGCAGATCCGGGTGTGAGCGCAAATGCGCTTGCCTACTGAGTGGCCTACGCTGCACAACAATGTGCGGCTACTGCGCTGGTCACGGATGTGCGAACCGGCCAGAGGAGAGCATCGACGTTGACGACCCTGACGATCTTGTGCTTTAATACGAGGGCAAGTTATTTCGAAATATATATCGACATTATCTGCACAAAAGATAAGATTCTCACTGTTCCTTTTTTTTACAGATCTCATGGAACCACCAAACGACGGAAGCCGCTAAGCATTACAAGTCAAAGTTTACATCTCTCATAGTGTCTCTGTATTTAATACTGACAATAATTTAAGCATTTTAGATGTGATACTCACAATTTCAAGAATATGATTTATAATGTTAGGTTTAAATACATTATTTACATTGGAAGTTTTAGCTATTGTGACAGGAACGGTCAAAATCGAACTTTAAACACTCTATTTATGTTAATAGTACTTAATTGAATAAAACAGCTGTAAGAACGCGTCTAACATATTTTATTAATGTTCCTGAGACTTTGGCAGTAAAATCCGGTCAATTTGACACCCGTCTGACCTCGCTAGGACCACTTGTTTGAAAGATATGGCCAAAAACGAAAAAATCCAAGATGGCGGCAGTTTTTCCAAGATGGCGGCTTTTCCCCAGCTCGGATTTTTTGGGACTTTCGGTATTTCGTTTAGGACATGGTTCTTAACGTTTCCACCAATTTTCAGCTTGTTATTAATTTTGTCCAGGTTTAAAACTAATTTCACTGGACCATAAGTATTTTGTTGTTGTTTCGTTAAGGGACATGGACATTGTGAATGATTCGGAGTACTTGCGTGAGTGAGTGTGTTGGTGATTTGTCAGATAAACTGTGCTGTTGTGGTGTCTGTAGTAATGTGTTCAGTTGTAATTCAGATAGAATTGGATAGGAGGTGGCCGTAGTCTAAGTGAGGACACATCCATATATTTTTCCTGAAATAGAAGGTGAAACCCACGGTGAAACTCTTGTAGAATTACTGTGTGAAGAAACAAATGAACACAATTCTTGGTTACGCTCACGATGCTGAGGATACCCCAATCTATCACTCAAACCAGAATGGAAGCTCTTTACAGAATCGAACGCATGCTTTAAGCATGGTGGCCAGCATAACACCACGACGGTCCTGAGACATTGAGCTGTGTGCAACAGGAGATACTGACCTGTAGCTATGGGTTTGCACCATATTCAGTCATTAATTTAACCCATACAAGCTTTGGAATTGTATCGCCAGCATAGTTATTTGTACGGTTCTAAATAATACATTGCACATCAGCAGAAAATGTGATGAAGTAGTTGCAGATTTTCTTGCATCAATTGAGTGCTAGGGCATCCCTGTTATCAACCCGTTAACTTGCTGTGGTATGGAATTTCTGTTATAGCCAGTGTTAAATACGAGATTATAGTGGTGTATGTAAAGACATGGGAATGGGATAGGTGCTCTGAGGCTTGTAATAACATATCAACCTGTAATATGCACCGAGAGATCGTGGAAAGTCCCTGGAAAGCCACTCCCTGGAAGGCTGCTGCCACAACTGGGATTCAATTGTTAGGTATCTGAACATGCAGCTTCCCACTCCAGTACTACGGGTGATACATCCACCTCAACTATGCTTTTATGTGGGGGAATTATGTGGACTGTTCTAAAAACAGTGCCTCTACTAAATTCTACCGTTAATTCACAAGACAAAGGACGGATGGAAGGAAGGAAGGAAGTAACGGTAAACATGCTTACAAAGAGAACCATTCCCTTGGATCGCCTGTGATGGTATTCTTTAAATATTCTATATTTATTTAATTTGTGGTCTGACGACTTGATTGCTCATTTTGATGCTCATTTGTTTTAACGATTGGTATTTTAGAACGGCTTATTGGTCATGTGAACTATTTATTTACACTTTGGAATGTATGTTTGTTGTCAGACTGGTTCATTCCTTCCCGTTTGTGCCACCTGGCCAATTAACGTTTCTCATTCAACATCTCTTTCGGCCGTCATGTGAGCAAGCCGTATTTTATGTGAGGGCTGTTCCTCTGCCTTCCTACCGTGCCCATCCCTAGATGACTAATGTTGGTCCGGCTTGGCATCGTCATTCACCATGGCAGGGGACACGATAATAAAATCGAGGAATAATTTATAAGCGTGTATCTTAGCTTGGAAATATGAAAATCAACTAGCTCGTTAGGTTTGAGAAATAATCTAGGGGATTTAAATGCAATGGAAGATGGGTGTTTTAATGCCAAAACTCCATTAAGGCACAAAAATCTAAGGCAAAATCTACAAATATGAATCCAAATTATTTTGTTAACATCTCAAATATGTATTTCATCTTCTGAAATGTACTAGCCTTGTAGGATTGTCGGCATAGACTAATTTATGTCGAGGGGGCACTTCTGTTCTAATTCAAAAATCATAATGAAATAAAATATCTCGATTGAGTCGGGAGTACGCAGGCGATAGCGTAACGACCAACGGTTCCCCTGAGATAAGTAACCATGTACAGTACATAATAAAAAAGGAAGCTTGTCGTTTAACGTGACCGTTAATCTCGCGATCATAAGCCACGGGACCTCCGTTTTACGTGGGATCCGAACCACAGGACATGGCATTTCACTTCGAAAATCTCACATGCATTGCCCGGGAATCGAATCCGGTCCGTGACCGCTGCGCCACCACGCCCCCCAGTACATAATAGAATTCAAGTGCATGCTCTTATTTTTTTAAAAATTCTTATATTGTGTTGTTCTGATTAGTGGCGCAGCGGTAACATTCTGAATGCTGGGCGCAAGGTTGCAGGATTGAATCATGGCGCAGCCAGTTGGCATTTGCGGGTGCACAATTGCGAGGGAGCCGTGTCAGTAGATTTGCTGGCACGCTAAAGATACCCTTTGGGGCAAAATTCCGGCACCCCTGTCACTAAAAGCCACAGTAGTTAAAAAGGGATGTCAAACCAATAACATTATTATTATTATACAATTAATAAATAAATTTGCTTGGATGAATTCATTCGTAATATCAAATAATTGTTTTTGACATTTGGGGAAACACCCATTACATTTGAATAAAATCGTGTTGACGGACTGAAAGGCATTATCTTCAGTTAATAAGGCAACACCGAAGAGTGGCTTTCAACACAATACGGAATATTAGATATTGAGGAAAAGTAGAAATGATTTGTGTTTCAGATAATTGTGAAAGTATAATTATGGCAAAGAAGCAAAGGGAAGATGGCAATAACACTTGGAAAATTTGCCAAATGTAAATGAGATTTTTTCTGGAATGTTGCAAATTCGGAGACTATTCTGGAGAATTACGAGAGGAACAAAGTCACGGTTGAGCAAGTAACCTACAATGTCGCAAAGTAGCAGGGGTAGATGACATTTGGAACGAAATGGTAAAGTATAATCGGCAAGCAGGGTTGAAATAACATTAACCACAAGATTCAATAGAGGCACGTTAGATGTTTGCAGAATATGTTGCGACTTTTAGAGACGCCAGGGTGCAGGAATTTTCTCCTGAAGGGGAACTTAATCGTGAGAGGAAATCCGCAGATTCGGTTTCCTAACACTTAAACACCCTAAAATGCCTACTGACTGAAGGATTCGATCCCGCAACGTTGGATACTATAGGTGAAAAACGTTACCGCTGCGCCACGCAGTCAACCATTCTCACATAAAAACATGGGTCTATTCGTAAGTGTCCTTCCAACAAGATAGCAATTAGTTAAAGGAAAATGCACTGCTCAGTTAAGTTTGATGCCAGACAATGGCGACCTAATGAGAGAGGCGTAGTAATCATCTTAATGGATGCTCTCATTTACAGCTTCTAGTGCTACATCATTACAACGCCTTGTCGCGCTGCTGTTATGAAGAGTCTGGAAGATGTTTTAAGCGAAGCGAAACAAAATTTACAAATCATGCCTATGGGTGCTTTGGGCCTTATATCGGAACTGCTTCCACGACATCACATTCCATGTCACTAAAGGAAGCCTTATTATGATCGTGTAGTCATGAAACCGGAAGGCTTGAATCGTATGCAGTGATCATACAAAGCCTTAGGTATATTATTTTGGAGTGTTAGGAAAAGAAATAAACTTGTGAGTGCTTGTCAGTATATTTTTGAAAGGAACCAACTTTCATTTTCATAGGATGTGGAATGTCTGGAGCTGCAACTGAGTATTAATATTTTAAGAGGCAAACCACAAACTTACTCAGTTGTAAGAACTGCAAACGGATGTCGTGAGAAGACGTTACAAATAATTTTGAGAAATTAGGTCTGCCTGCAGGAAACCAACTCCGATGTACAACAGAGAATAATAAAAATTCTCCCTATTTATTTGGGAGCTAGGAACGTCCGAATCATATGATCTGTGTATATGTGTATAATTAACTTGTGTAATAAACATTTACATTTTGGAGGTCTTAAGTGTTGTTAGCCTGTGTGTTACCGACCAACATGGTCTTTTTCAAAGACAAGTGACCATGGACCAACAAAAATATAATTCCAATAGTTAAATAAAGCTTTCCAGTCGGTCAAAACAAATTGTGCCCAATTATATTAGGCGGGAAACAAGTATTTACATACCCTAACCTGAAAGAAGCGAGATATTATTATAAAATAACACGCTTTTATATACAAAATGGGTTTAATCTCGATGGACCACAGGGTCATTAGTATACCCATGACAAAATAAAATTACAACAAATCAATTTAACCAATAAAACAAATGGCTAAAAATAATTTTACACCCCATAAAGTAGATCAAATAATACTAAGACTTGAAAAAGAGATAGTATATTACAATCACCAATCACTGATGTAAGTAAGTTCGAGAGTTTCAACTTCGTGAATGCAAACTCGTACAAAATCACAAATCTTATCAAAAAACAAGGATTTGAAGTAGCATTCAGAACAAACAACACACTCAGTAAGCACCTTAACAATAGCAATTTAAGTAAACAAAACCCTTACGGTACTCAAACTCAGTAGTGTACTTATTTTCATGCCAAGAAACAGGGTGTCAAGCAAATTACGTACGGCAGACAGGAAGGAGGATGGACACGCGTTATAAAGAGCAGAAACATGTTATCAAACACTGAAAACGTTCAGCAGTATGCGAGCACTTGTATGACACAGGATATAGATTCACAAATATAGACCAGACCTAAGAATCATACACTGAGAAACAAAAGGCAGGGACCTTGACATAAAATAGGCCATACAAACTCATTTAGCTAAATTGAACAACCCAGGAAATCTAAATGGACACACTTTCTTGGAGAATTCACCTCTATTCTCACTTTTTGCCAACAATCCCCTCATAAACATGGTAACAATATAACGAAAGAAGCCAGGCAATGAATAATGGGGGATAAAAGGGAAAAATCTGAAGAGGGAAGGATGTACATTGTACCATATTCTCAATAAACCAAGGCCTAAGTAAGGCAGTTTTAACGAGATAAAGAGGCCCGTATATGCTCTTAAGGGGGGATGTAATCTGAAATGCAAGCTTTTTCTAAAAAAAAAAAAACATTACAACCATAGTTTTTGAGTTAAAGGCATGAAATATTGTGTGTAGATAGATAACTAACTGTAATAATTTAAAAAATATAAGTAGAGACCTACCTATATGTAAGACAAATACATTAATATTATAAGACCTTTAACAGTTATGCCCTTTTGGATGAAAGCCATAACATGAATTCCAATGATACAATCACTTTGAAAGTTTTACTGTGTGAAGCTATTACAACAATATAAATACTGAAATAAAATAAATTACATATGCATATTGGTTCTTTACTTAAAATAATCTTGAACTTACTGTCTCAGAAATAAGACATTTTTACATCACATAAAACCCTATAAATAAAAAAATAAAGAACCCATGATTACAATATAGTTCCATACGTTCCACAATGTGGAATGAACAACTCCTGAAAAAAACACAGTTCTGCGATTTATAGTTTTTGAGAAAAAGCTTCAGATTCTACAAAAAATTTATATTAGAGGAAAGTGCATTTAAACATTTGGTTACCATATTCAAACATGAAAAATGATTATTCGATTTTTTTAAATCCTCCATATTCATACTCTTCATCCTCCAACATTCTTTTTTGCCCTCTGTCTGGCTTCCAGCTCAAAATCAGACATCCCTTTCTCATCTTTCATGAGTCAATTCGTGTCAATGTTGTTGAACGCCTTGATGGTGAACACTCCTGGATTCACACCAAGTAGGCCTATAGGTGCAGAGATTGACATTTAATGTTTTTAATGAACTTCCATGCCTCCAATAACTATAAAATTTATACACAATGTAAATTTCACTATGTAGATTACGAATAACACGTTTCCAAAAATCTAATTTTGACACAAATTTCGTTACATCCCCCTTAAATATGACTCATTAGTTTATGCGATGCGGGTAAGAGATTTGTCGTTAATAGTTGAGATCGTCCTTTACAATTGGCATACTGTACATCATATAGATTAGGTCATTGCCGACCATGACGCAAACTAATTAAAACCAAGTAATGATTTGAAGTAGCACCACACATGGCGCTGATATCACTTAGACGTAGCATAATGACATTGTACTCATAATACCAAGTAGTGCGCACCACAGGCGGTAAACATGAAGCTCACATACGCCCGTAGTATTAAGTCCGACGGGAGCTTGATAGAAGAACGGACGCTACAGGACTTAGTTTCTAAAACCAGATAAGTTGACATAATTTTATTCCATTTCAGTGCAGTGTATCATTTGTGTATTCGTTACATCGAGATGTTACAAACCAATGAGGCCACTAGTTGAAATAGGAATGGTTGATTTAGAACAAAAATAACAAAATAGTGTAGACGACACCATTTCTGAAGTTATTCACATTAATAACCCAATCACAGGTAACGTACTTAAAGTATATTAATAATAATAATAACATTATAATAATAATTGTAATAACGCAACAACCAAACAAGAAAACTACACTGTCTGTAGATAATGTTGACGCATTACACAAGTTTTTAAAAACTTATGTAATCTAAACATCGTATATATATTTGTGCGTAAGTGAAATTCAAAATCATCGTACACTAAATAAATATAAGTGAATAGGGTCTGAAGACGAACGCTTGCCGTTCGAAACATGGCATCCTATTAAATATCCCATTTTGTACATAAGAGCGTGTTATTTTTTAATAATACCTGTATCTCGTTTATTTAAAGTAGGGGCATGTAAATACTTGTTTCCCGCCTAATATAATTCGACAAACTTTGTGTTAACCGACTGGGAAGCTTTCATTAATAGAGCTAGGCATCACTGAAAAATGGCTTCTATCACTTCAAATTCGAACAGTTGCCAAGAGTAAGTGTAGAAGAACTGAAAGAAACGGAACTCGATGGCCGTTGGAGGTGGACGAATTTAAACCACATATATAGGAATGTTGTGGTTATCAAGGCATCCCTTGAAACTTGATCTAACGTGATCCGATATGGGGGTGGCGAATTTAGAAACTCATGGGAAAAGAGTGGAACGAACTTAGTGTTGGGTGAATCACACGAAGTCACAACAAATTATCAGGAAGCGCTTAACAGATGGAAGAGATATTTTGAAAATTAGTTAAATGTGAATGAAAACTGTCCTTTAAATAGCCTAAACAAGACATTTGAATCCAGTGAGAGGAGAAATATCGTAGGTAAAATATATATTAAAAAAACGGAATAACATTGCCGTGGACAGAACTTGTGAAGTACGCATTTCTGCCACTAGGCGTGTATAGCGCAACTCACTGCCAGTTCAGTGTCACCTGTGCAGTCCAACTGGTTTGTTCTGTTCATCTGCCGTGATTGTTTTGCTAGCGCTGTTTTGTTCTGGTGTCGTATTTTATGATGGCAAGTTTAAGTGAACAATGTGCAGCTGCGAAATTTTGTTTTCTACTTGGTAAACATGCTGCTGAAACTGTTTAAATGTTGAAAACAGCTTACCAAGATGACGCTACGGAAAAACTCAAGTGTACGAGTGGTTTGCTCAGTTTAAAAATGGTGACATGTCGATTGATGACAAACCTTGTTTTTGACGTCCATCAACTGCCCGAATGGACCAAAATATTGAAAAAACTGAGAATTTGTTCCCTCAGGTCAGACAGTCAATCAAACCTTTTATTTGGAAGTTTTAAGATGATTGAGCAACAGCGTGCGTCAACATAGACCCTATTTGTAGCAGACAGGGGACTGGTTCTTCCACCACTACAACGCACCTGCACACACAGCCATCTCTGTTAGACAGTTTTTGGCTAAAAATGACATGGTTCCGCTGCCCACAGCATCCCTCTCCCCTGAACTGGCTCCGTGCGACTTTTTCTTATTTCCACGCATGAAACGGGGCATGAAAGGACACCTATTTGACAACATGGAAGAGGTCAAGAAAAAAAACGAGGGATGAGCTGTCAGCCATTTCTAAAGATGACTACAAAAAATGTTTCGAATAGTGGAAGCACCGGTGGGAGAAAAGTATTAGTTGTAATGGAGAGTATTTTGGAGGAGAAAAGGTTGTTTTGTATACAATTTGAAAATACATAGCTTTTAAAAAATAATTCCGGTAATTTTTTGGTACCCCCTCATAAGTGATAGGGGATGGGCCCGTGCTGTTTGGGTAGTGTATCTGCCCCTCACCGGGAAGCCCCGGGTTTGATTCCCAGCTCCGTAAGGGATTTTGTAAAATAACGTGGGGTCTAGAACGGGGTGCACCCGGCCTTGTGAGGACAATTGAGTAGCTGCCTGACAGTGAGGCATTTCCTCGGTCTCGAAAACCAAGATAAACGGCCGAGGGGACCCGACGCGCTCACCACGCGTCGCCCCTCTATCTGTAGGCCGAATGGCTGAGCAAGGGTCGCTTAGTAGGCCTGGATCCATCATTGGCTATGGTGCCACGGATATTTTAAGTGACAGGGGGATTTGTTAGCTGACTACCGTGCCATTTATAAGCAATTGTATTACAAGTTATAAGGGCAGGATTGAAGAGACTTATCAGTATAACATGTTAAGCAAGATATATGGATAGCTGGGGTATTCTATTGGACCGAACCAATAAATCGCTCCAGATGTATGTTATATAATAGGAATGAATCCTACAACTATCGAGTGATCTCTTTTACCAGAAAACAAACAGGGAGATACACAAACATTGTGATCCGAAGCGTGCCATGATTCCAAGGGCAGGAGTTGGCTTGTAAACGTACACGTGTATATTATGGATTTTATCTCATTCCTTTCCATGGCTTCGCTGGGATACGAAATAAATATCCCCTTAAAGACTAGGGTTATATATTTCCTGATCATTATTTCAAAACATTTCCCATTTAATGTCAAGTAGGCAGATTAGTTATGGACCTAGTTCAACCATTAGGTAAAAAATAAATCGTAACTTTCATTTGTGCATTGTAATTGGGTAGGCTACAGAAACTAAGGATATCTGAGTAAATTCCTATTCTTTGATTTAATAAAGACTTAAAGATATTCAAATATTGGCAGTCCTGAGCAGAAACGAGAATAACGTATATGTAGGATGCATGATAAGTTTGCACAACTGGCTTCATTTAAGTAGAATTAAGGTATTTCGTTTCTCGCTATCATTATCCATTCTTGATGAAACAACATATTAATATATTTTTAGGCTACTTTTCACATTTTGCAAAAATGAGGAAAAAGTAGACTTATGAGATCGATCCGGGAAAATGTGTGTCTGTCTGTCCTTCTGTCTGTCTGTCTGTCTGTCTGTCTGTCTGTCTGGCTGTGTGTGTGTGTGTCCCCCTATCAACTCCTAAACGGCTGCAGCAATCAAAATCAAATTTAGTATGAGTAAAGATGTGCACCGGAATAGCTCACGTCCATATTTGAAAATGATGTCAGTGCTACCAACTGCTGAAAAAACACACTAGAAATTTGAGCTCCATGTTGGATATCTTGCAAGGTATGCATGGGAGCTATTCCGAAATTGGTACACATGTAGATAATACTATTTCAGTTTAATTTCCAGGAGGCCAACCATGACAGTGTTGCCAAAATAATTTTAAGCCTTCTGATAGGTCCAATATTTAAATGCATATAACTTCTACACTATCAATTGGATTTCAACCAAATTTTGTATGTAATATCTGTACATAAACATATATGACTGAGCATATTCTTAAGAGCCAACAGGGCTGCCAACTGTTAATAATTGCTCTCTCTATTTTTTTTATCCAAATACCAATATAACAGAATGTATGCAAGCCAACAGCTTTAAACTATGCACACGTATATTCTGACATTTTAGATTAATTTGGAGTAACTTATATACGTCAGTTCTACCAACATGATTATAAGCCTGCTGATAGTACCAATTTTTAAATACATGTAACTTCTATACTATCAGTTGGATTTCAACCAAATTTCGTATGAGCTATGTGTACCATAACAGATATGACTATAAGTATTGTTAAGAGCAATCAGGGCTGCCAACTGTTAATAAATGTTGTCTATATTCTTTTTACCCTAATATCAATATATCAGAAAGTATGCAAGCCAAAAGCTCTATACTTTGCACACGTATAGCACCTGACATTCTAGATTAATTTGGAGTAATTAATACAAGGCAGTGCTGCCAACATGATTCTATACCTGCTGATATGTCCAATTTTAAAATACATGTAACTTCTATACTAACAAATGGATTTCATCCAAAATTGGCACAACAAGATATCATAATAATTCAGATTATTTCTGACCAGCACACGCATGGTATTGTTGGCAACATGCTTTTACGCATGCTGATAGATCCAGTGTCTAACTGCATGTAACGTCCATTGGACTTCAACCAAATGTTGTATTCTGTACCTTAAGAGGTGGAACTAAGAATATATTCAGTCACCAGGGCTGCCAACTGTAGTGCTCTATTAGGCTACATTATACCAGGTATATTTTGAACTAATTAGATATTTCGATATTACCAACTTAATTTCGTCATTATTCTAGATAGGTTCATATACTGTAGAATAATCATTGGCATGAAAGGTAGGCTGTATAGTTCTTCACGGAACTTCTTGTTAAATTAGTGATTTTAAATTCATAGCATTGACTTCTCGGCAATGTTCTTTAAATAGAAAACAATGTCACGTGATCATGTACGCTTTTTGCATCCAAATGGTCGAGTACATGTTGAAATCAAATCGACGAGCTGCGTGACACAGCGGTAACGTTCTCGCCTGTTCCGCCCATGGTTGCAGGATCGAATCCTGGCAAAGCCAGTTGGCATTTCTGGCTGCGCAAATGCAAGGAAGCCGTGTCAGAAGATTTACTGGCACGTTGAAGGTCCCATTTGGGGCAAAATTCCAGTACCATGGCATCTCTAAAGGCCACAGTAATGAAAATGGACGTCAAATCAATATAACTATTAGTAGTAGTAGTATAATTATTAGCATTGAATTAAAATCATGGTTATTTTCACAAAGAGTACAAGTTTTCGTACATACAGGACTACAAATACAGGATGTAGCCGGACTGATAATAGAAACCTTCCGTTATGATGGAGAAGGGAAATCGTATCCATTTAACATAAGTGGCTGAGTCAAACACTATAAGAGTAAATTGATCAGTGTATATGTACTAATTTTATTAATGCACAACTTTCACAAGTTGTTACATTCACAACAGCCGTGCAAATTGGCGTCCTTCAGCTCTGATGCATCGCATGATACCGTGTCAAAAATTTATGTCGTACTCGTTGGAGCAACACCGGTGTTATTCAAACAATGTCACCGTCAGCAAAAAAAAATGCCAGGGGATTCTCTTCAGTATCCCATACGTAATACCGTCTCATAAGCAATTGTAGTGGTTGTGGAAAGGAAACTCTACTAATACGATGCAGATGGTACGATGTGTATAGGACATTGTCATTAGATTGTAGTCTGTGTTAGTCTAAGTACACAGTCAATCACCCGTACGTATATACCAGATGAATCAGCCGTCCCTAATAATATTGTTCGATGCAGGATCCTTGCGGAGAGGTAGGTTTATTATTTAGAGATTTGCGTGTGAAAATTATAACGAGAGAAATTTGTATATGAGAAGGAAGAGTGGAGCTTTTCAAGTCTCAAATCGCCAACCATAAAATATGTTAGTTTTGACAGGCATCAGATGTGAACTACCTATCATTTTATTATTGTGTGAAGGTCAAGTTAGCCGGCAAAGATTCGTCATGCTAAGGAAAATGAATAGGTGCAAACAAAAGTCACATGCAGACGCGAGAGATCAAGTGTGAGACAGCGACTGTTGGCAGTAATGTTGTGGCATTTTGACAAGCAGAGAATGCAACCATAAGTCAGTTATTCGGTTATTTGCAAACTTTTATATTAAGATACAAAATGGAACTATATGAAGATGCTTCGTTGTGATGGAAATACTAAACAAGTTACTAAGTACTATGCCCAAATTTTGCAATTGAATATAGCAATTATTGGAATTACGCTGTATGAATATTATAATTGTGTATTGAGAAGCTGAAGACACGGCAAAAGCAAGTTTTATAAGCAAGATAGGAGTGGAGGAGACGGCAAAGGATTTACCGACAGTGTAGTAGCGACTGTATTGAAATAAACAAATAAGAGATGGCTTTTAAGAGGTCAACGAATTATTGTCACAAGGTGATTATGAGGGGAGAGAACTGGTTTAGAAAGAGATGCCGCGCTTGCCAACCAGCAGAAAAAGAAGACGCGTGATAACACAGCGCACGCCAATATTAAAAAAGAAATTGGAACGAGTCAGGCACGCGGCAGCACGCTTATGTATACTAGGAGAACGGGTTAAAGTCAATCACGAGGTTCAAACTAAACAATGGGAGATTTGTAAAAGCAGTAGTCACTTCAATTGGATGTATAATTAAATACAGAAATTACTGAAGAGATTTTAGTCCACAAGAAGGGGTAGAACATTCTCAAGAAAATTACCATGTTCTCATAAAACACTTAAAAGATGCGGTACGCCAGGCAAATTTATTCTATAATCAGCCACCAAAAGATTCCAGTGAATTATTAAGAGGACGCTATCGAGAGAAGACTAGGTGGGAGCTGAGAAGGTGTAAATCGAGGTGATTTTCGTTTGAACGTTCGAGAGTGAAGGACGTGCTACTATTCAAGACCAGAGCATGGTCTTTATGTGCTAAAGTTATACGGGAAACTCGACGGAAATATAGGCCAATAGAAGTGTGAACAATCGCACTGGCGATATTTATCATAATGCGGACTTGTGAAGATTTCAACTTTGGAAAGTGAACATACTCGTAGAGAGGTCTTGGGACTTGGCCATATTCTGGAAAGATTATTCTACAAAGTAGTGTGTGCTATATAAAGTCAAATTACGAATAACATTTAATTGGTGAACTACTACAGAACAATTGAAAGAAGTCAACGATAAACATTATTTATCGAACTATTATTCATCAAAATCTACGAGAGTTTCTTAAAAGTGAATCGCTGATATTAAAACCAACGACGCTACGCTATTCTACGAATCGTTATAATTTCTACGAGCTTGCATATTTTTGTGAAGATAACCATCATTTTTATAAACATTGTATGAAATCCTTAGAGGAGATACAAGAAATAATTTTAAAAATCCATTCAACTATGGCAAACATTTCGAAGTTGAGAGGAATGCTATCAACTTTTGAGAAATCAGTGGCGATGGAAGAGTGGATTATGAAGAGGGGATTATGAAGAGGATAACCTAACATCTGAGAAACCGTGAGAATCTGAGGAGGAATCTAGATCAGTGTTTCGCAACTTTTCTTTACTCACGGCACACCCCAGACAGGTATAGGCGCAACACGGCACACCAAAATGTCTGGTCTCTCAAATTCCTATGAATCTGAATATAATTACTAAATATTACGTCGTTATGTAATTATTATTATTGTTATTATTATTATTATTATTATTATTATTATTATTATTATTATTATTATTATTATTATTATAGACTCCTGTGTTCATTAGCAAGTTTCTAACTTTATTAACTTCAATTTACTGTAGAAAATACACATTTCTGATACGAAATTTAAAGTAAATAACTCTACTCACACCTTCAATTTGATACTTGAGCCTGCTTAGCTGCACACAGACAGCTGATTCGTGGCGGAATCGTTGACAAAGCAAGCTTCATTTCTTCGTCAATAGATTTATTTCTCTTTCTCTATTTGATGTTTTAATTTGAGTCAACGTCGAGAAGCCCAGTTCACACAAATATGTGGTTGAAATGGTAACAACAAATCAACTGCCATCTCTGAGATACCCGGGTATTCACTGTTTATTGACAACCAAAATGTGTCCAAAGGCATTTCTAAAACTTTGTATTTCAATGTTATTTCTGCTTTGAAATCTGCCAGTTCCTTTCGTAAGCCAATTTTCGGTAGATGCTTTGAATCCATAATGAATGGATCACGAACCAAGGCAAAATCTTCAACCCTCTCTCCAAAATATTTTTTGAAATTCTGCTGCAGGAGCACTAAATTTTCTTTAATTAAGTCCATCAACACCTTGTTATTCTCAGCAAAGGACCATATAGTTGGGAGCATCTCACACGATCCATTTTCAATTTTCTTTATCCACACATTTAATTTATTATAAAATCCTTGAACCTTATCTATACTAGACAGAATATTTGCGTCTCTACCTTGCATTTTTCTGTTTAGTTCATTCAAGTGTACGAAAATATCGGAAAGATATGCCAATTTAGATACCCATTCATCATTTGAAAATAAATGCGAATGCTCATGTCTCTCCATAGTCAAAAATGCAAGTACCTCCCCTTTAGTTTAAACATTCGTGATGACACTTTACCTCGAAACAACCATCGTACTTCTGTATGGAGCAGAAGTGTAGTATGATCTGGTCCTATTTCTTGACACTAAACGATAAAATGCCACATATTTAGGGGCCGAGATTTGATGAAGTTCATGACTTTTACTACTTCGTCCATCACAATTTTCAGAGGAGATGGCAAAGACTTAGCAACAATACTTCGTAGTGAACGAGACAATGGTCAGTTCGCACGTTAGGATTTACTTCGCGTAATTTACCCACTAATCCTTTCACTCGGCCGGTCATAGAAGTGGCTCCGTTTGTGCAATCACTAATGCAATCCTCCCATGTTAATTAATTATTGACCACATATACAGTAGTCGTACGGAATATTACTTCACCAGTTGCTCGTTCGGGTAGCTCTTTGAAAAAAAAAAAAGAAATTAGTTGCAATTACATACCCATCAACATACCATATGTAGGAAAGAAATTGTGCGCGACCGCCAATAGCAGTGGACTCTTTGAAGTGATAACTTTCGACTGCTCTTTATTTTCTCCTTCATATTGTCTTCGATGTCACTGGACATGTCACTAACTCGGCGGCTGATTGTGTCAGCAGAGATTGGAATTTTTGAAATTTTAGTAGCAGCTTCTAAACCCAGGACTACTTCCACCATTTCCTTACACACGGGCACGAACAACGTTTCTGCTATTGTGTGTGGTTTTTGGTGTTTACGATAAGTTCGGCTACATTATAGCTAGCTTCCTGTACCTCTTGCGAAACGTACCGACGTAGTCATGAGCGTCACTTGGTTTTCATTTGTTCCAACGACCGACGAAAATAATTCACATCCTTACTTATCCGAGAGGAATGTTTTGTTGACAAGTGTTGTTTCAATTTACTGGGAACCATAGCAGCATAACTGAGTTTTTCACCACACACAACACACTCGGGGATTGGGCATGTTTTGTCACCACACCAAAAATAACGCAAGATAAATAATCATCACTATATTGTCGGTAATCTAATTCCTGTTTCTCGTTTTCGGGCTCGATAGTCTCACTACTTGCACTCGAGGACGGAGTACTACACACAAGGAACTTATCCATATCGAAAATGGAAAGAAAACAAGTTTAATAACACTGTAGTAGAAGATAGTGAGATTAGTATAGCATATCAATCACAATAATCGCACCACTGCATAACATAGCTTTGATAGAACTGCACTCAAATACTGTAATATTAGAATAAGGCAATACAATAATAAGCGACAGGGACTTATTTGGTAATCCCCGCAAGTTTAGTTAAAAGCACGTACAGACATCCTTACACAAAAGATACGGCGTTACAAAGAACCCTGTTGTTATCGAGTGTTGAACGTAAAATGTATTATTATTGTATGATTGGTGCGGGCCGCTAAAAGACTTGCTAAAAGTCTTAAGGGGCTTTCTCTGCGGCGACCACAAATCATGCCGCCTGCTACCAATCAAACCAGCCCAATATTACATGCGAGAATACAAATACCCTAACCCCTAACTTAAGAACACTACTGTTTAAAAACCTTGAGTAAGTAAATTGCACCTAATTTCTACGAAAACATGACAGTTATCAACATGTACTAATTTATAAATCTGCACCTTCTTACACAAAATCGATAGTTAATTTATTACAAATTATTACAATTTATTACACCTTGGACATTGTGGCGGCACACTGGTTGCGGTTAAGCTAGATGACTGAAATAAATGCAAAATTTAAGAAGAAACAAGCGAATTTCGAAAATCGAGTATAATGAAGAATCAAGAATGAAATGAACTTGTACATTCCGCACTTAGAAGAAATGAAGCAGTTGACTGTTCTAATTTGAGAGGGAGAACAATTCGAAATCCGGAAGAGAATGGGATTCGTAATCCAGAGACGCAGTACGAAGGGGATGAAGGAGTTCGAATTTGCTGTAACATATTGAAGCAGAGTGATATATCTTTTGATATATTCTTCCAGATCAACTATACCAAACAAAGGTAGGGAGAGAATTTCATTATGAGTAGTTATTTTTAGGATTTTGGAGATATACTGAGAACAATTTTCGACGAATTTTAGCATTATTTCAGAAATAGGAATTTTGAGTGTGATTTTTGGATTTGATTAGAGCGACGAATAGATATTTCAGAGGTAGGCGATTCACGGTGATAATTTAGGAACTTTAGGCTACAAAAGTCGTCTGTTCTCCATGTTAGGAGCGGCCTAGTTCATACCTGGCAGTAGGTCATAAAATGCATTTGGGAGTGGCAAACCCATCTTAATAAAAGCCTAAACTGTGAGCAAATATGGTTCAGCCCCGGAAAATGCTAGGGCGTCCCCTGCAGGCGACGCGCAGTCCTTCAGATGCTGGGGGAGCTGTGGGAAATGGGCGACCAGCATCACAATATATCCGAATAGGGACAGTCAACATCTTAACCCCGACGGACAAGACTGAGGAGCTAGTGGACTTCATGATTTAGTAGGATATAACCATCCTCGGTCGCAGTGAAAAAAAATGGAAAGGAACAGGGGAAAGGAAACTAAAGGAAGGATGCAGGTAGTTTCATAGTGGAGGACAGGAGGCAAGAAATGGAGTAGGAATGATTATATGAAAGGATGTCCTTGAATATGTGGAGGAGGTGAAGAAGATAAGTGACAGGATTATCATCGGAAAGATACAGTTCCAGACAGCGAGAAAGGATCTGCTTCAAGTGTATGCTCCACAAACGGGGAATAAAGAAGAGAACTTAGAAAAAAGGAAGCTTGTAGTTTAACGTGACCGTTAATCTGTAGATTATGAGCCACGGGACCTCCTTTTTACGTGGAATCCGAACCACAGGACATGGCATTTCACTTCGAAAATCTCACATGCATTGACCGGGAAAAGGCAACTTAGAATAATTCCTTGAAGATGTGGAAAAATATATAAAGGATAAGGAAATAAAGGTAATGGGAGATTTGAATGCACAAGTGGGAAGAGACAGACAAGGGTGAGAGGAGATTTTGGGACCATATGGTTATGGCAGTATGAATCCAGAAGGGGATTTCTTAATGGATTTCTGTCAGCGGAACCAATTAATTATACGGAATACGTGGTTAAGAAAGAAAAATAGTCAGAAGATAACGAGGTATGGATGGGGAGATAGAAAAACGAAAACTCTGATAGACTATGTATTAGTCAAATAAGGAAATCGGAAAGAGCTAATGGATGTCACAGCCATGCCAGAGGAAGCCTTTCGATGAGACCATAGGACAGTGGTAGCAAAACTAAAAGTAGGAAAGGTCATGAAATTACCAGAAAAAAGGGAAAGAAAGATTAAGGTCTGAAGACTAAAGGAAAAGGAGGTTGCAGAAGAGTTATTATTATTATTTATTTACCAAACATTGTGCCTACATTTTATGGACGGCAGATAGAGAAAGGGCAAGCCCCACATACACAGCAGTGTCTTCATCTCCGTTCAATAAATCTGTTCAAATCTGAAATGTTACATTATATAATTTACAACTTTACATTTGCTATATGCACATAATATGCTACATGGCGTCTATATCATACAATTCATAAATAAAAGGGAGGATACAGGCACGCACGCACACATATACACACTCACACACCCACATACATACATACACGCACACCCTCCCACTCACTCACTAAGTTACATTATATATAAATTCAATTTACATGGGGTTTTAGTCCCTTTAGAGCCTTCACTTTGCGGCAAAATTGTCGTGGAGGAAGGTAATTCACGAGGCAGGTCATTCCAAAGTCAAGCAGAACGATTGTAGAACCCAGATTGATAATCTGTTGTCCTAGCGAATGGAGGAACGAGGGTGACACCCTGTGCTCTACGGACTGAGCGATATGACAGCTGAAGGCGGTGAAATGGGGACAGTATAATGGTGCCAGCTAGAGATTTTCGTAGAAAGGTGAGATCTATTTGGCTACATATGGCATTGATGGATGTTAATGGTTTTGTCAAAACTTTGTTACCCTGTTTGTAAATGAGTCGCTCTGCTCGACGTTGGACTGCACTTAGCTTCCTCATGTTTTCCTCGGTAGTGGGATGCCAGGCAGGAAGTCCATACAGAAGAATGGGCCGTATCGTGGAGAGATACACCGCTCGGAGTGCACGGCTTCTGAATCCCAGAAGATTACGTCTTCCAAATCCAAGAATTCTAAATGCCTTACACCTAGATTCCTCAACGTGTACATTCGACTTCAAATTGATGGAAATGTGTATTCCCAGCATTCGCAGTGAATTGCAAATGGGAAGAATTTTTCCGCTCAGTGAAAGGCTTTGTGCAGAAGGCTGTCTGGCCCTACTTAGCCGGATATATTTACACTTGTTTACATTCAAGGTCATCTTATTTACATCACATCACAGTGACACACTGTCCAGATCATCCTGTAGTGCTTAGATGTCATCATTAATTTTATGGCTCTGTAAATTATTGAGTCGTCTGCATACTGCGCCATCGTGGGCGTCACACAGCCTGGAGGGTCGAGGGTAAAAACCATGTACAACAAAGGCCCAATCACCGACCCCTGTTATACTCCCGAGGTTACCACTATGTTCGGTGACATGGCCCCGCCAAACACGACACATTGCGTTCGACCTAACAGGAATGACGTCAACCATGTAATCAGTTTGCCTCCGATGCCATATTTGCCAAGCTTTAACAAGAGTCTTTGATGAGGCACCTGATCAAAAGCTTTGATTAAGTCCAGGGCCACACAGTCCACTTGGGACACGTTAGTCTGATCCAAGGAGTTCTGCCAGTCATCAACGACTTTTGTCAAAAGAGTTGTACAAGATTTCCCGGAACGAAGTCATGTTGGCTTGGATTTAAGAGGTCTCGTTCACTCAGGAATTCCAGTATGTTCTTAGCAACCAGGCGCTCCATACATTTACAGATACCAGACGTTAGAGAAATCGGGCGGTAGTTGTCCATGTCTTCCTTGTCACCATATTTGAACACAGGGACCGCGTTGGCATGTTTCCACTCTTGTGGTGGAGTCCCGGTGTTAATGGACTGGTTGAAGAGAGCGCATAATGAGGGCGCCAGGGCATCTGCACAGTAATGGAGGATCCGAGCAGGGATTAAGTCTGGACCTGTCGCAGTATGGGGACGAGTTCTCCGTAGGCTGTCTCGAACTTCCTGTCGTGTGAAATATAGACTGGCTATGGGAAAGGGAGGGGATGATGTCCGTGGTAGGAACATTCCTTCACTGGTGTCAGATGTTGGCTATGTCTAGTGGGTTGGAAAGCAAAAGTCCGTTATGTTTAAAGCACTGTGGTGCGGTGTTGCCACTTTTGCTCCGAATGAATGTCCACATTGGCTTAATTTGTCCATATACGTACTGTATGCTTCACGAATTGCAGATTTGGTACTATTTCTAGCCAGCCTATACTTTTCTCACCTGCTGTCACTTGGGCACTGTTTCCACTTGTTATAGAGCTGATTTCTCTTTCTTATTTTGGATATTATGTCCTTTGAGATCCAAGGTGTTTTTTTCTTATTTTTAATTGTAAACTTAGGGATCACTTCATCGACGCACTGAAAAAAGATTTCCTTCCAAGTATTCCAGGTACCATCTATATCTACTCTGTTGGTGAGTGAAGGTGTAATGACCGGTAATCTGTCCAGTAAGATATCAGAAAGGAGTTTACAGTTGGTACGGGAGTAATTGTGAACTGTTCTGGTTTGTAATTTAGGACTGTTTTTTTTTTGTGGGTAAATATAGCTAGGAGGGCTTGGTGATCACAGAATCCAGGGATGACTTGTAGAGACTGAATTGAGGATGGAGAATTTGTTAGGAAGAGATCGAGGGTTGAACGGGAAGTCTCAGTGATACGGGTAGGTTCAAATATGAGTTGATGGAGGAATTGATCAGAGAATGCTGTAAGGAAGTTGTTGGATATAGGATTATTTGGGATAGGAGCGGCATTTCTATTCCATGTGATTTGTAGGTTGAAATCACCAACAATGTAGACAGCGTCATAATTTTGTTGAACGTTTTGCACCCGTTTGTGGGAGAGAATCAGCTCATCATTCATCAGCTGGGACGATTTCGGAGAGCGATAGACTGAACCGATCACATATTTACCGTTACTGCATTGAACCTCAACCCACACGGCCTCGGCGTCAGTTTCCAGCTGATGGACACGAGTTGCATTGTACTCAGGCTTCACAGCAATGAGAACCCCGCCCCCTGAAGTCTGCAGTCGGTCCTTCCGGAACAGCTGGTATGTGTCTGGTAACACCTCCCGATCGCCTACCACCCCAGAGAGCCACGTTTCACTGCAACACACAATACTTGGGTCTAGGGCGGTCACTGTAGCATGAATGTTTTGTTTCCGTCCCGGCCGCGTTATGCTGCGGGCATTGAAGGCGAACAGTGATAAATGTTTATTTACAAGTGAACTATTCAGGTTATTTACACTATTTACAGAGTCACTGGGAATATCACTGGTATTGTTGCACAACGAGTCGGTAAACGGCGGCATAGCACATTGCCAACATGTCCACGTCCGCGTGCCTTTTTTAATGCACCGGAGCTCAGAGGTACTGATTTTAGCACACGTCCTGTGACTCTACATGTTACAATTACTGCACTGAATATATAACTGATTTTATGTTCGACCCTAACTGTTACGTGTCAGAAAACTGTATCATAATGAGGCTCATTATAACACTATTTTTCATTATGAAACACTTTCTCCCACCAATCAGAGCTCAAGAAACAGTTGTGTGACCAATTAAATAAGGATACCTTCGCGCATGCGCTCAAAATCCAACATGTCTATATAAATTACCGAAAGTGCACCGTCCATATGTTCGCGTAAATAAACTGGTGAATATGAGACCAGAAATAGCAGTGTAACTTAATATCCCCAAAACCTATTTCTACACAGCGCGTGGTTTTGAAACGATTTAGGTGACAGCTTTACTGAATAACGGTGCACGATCTGAACATATGGTATTGAAGCACACACAGCGCATGCGTCGGTTGTCCAGAGAGCTTGGAAAACAGAGATATACTACCCACCGCAGCACCCGAGCACAACATTCTAGTGACTGAACAGATATTTATGAATATTTATGTTAATACATATAATAAAGTTATAATTATCGACGAACATAAACAGTCGTATGCAACTCGCCTATAATGGTAATTAAGACACTCGTATGGAAATTATAAAACTCGCATACGCTCGATTTATAAAAATACTCGTGTCTTAATTATAGCCATTATAGGCTCGTTGCGTAATGTACTATTATGTTCGACCCTAACTATTATGTGTCAGAAACTGTATCCTAATGAGGCTCATTATAACACTATTTTTCATTATGAAACAGTTTCTCCCACCAATCACAGCTCAAGAAAGAGTTGTGTGACCAATTAGATAAGGATAACTTCGCGCATGCGCTCAAAATCCAACATGTCTATATAAATTACCGAAAGTGCACCGTCCAAATGTTCGCGTAAATAAACTGGTGAATATGAGATAAGAAATAGCACTGTACCTTAATATCCTCAAGTCCAATTTCTACACAGCGCGTTGTATTGAAACGACTTCGGTGACAGTTTTACTGAATACTGATGTACAATCTGAACATATGGCATTGAAGCACACAGAGCGCATGTGTCGGTTGTCCAGAGAGCTTGAAAAAAAAAGATATACTACTCACCGCAGCACCCGATCACAACATTCTAGTGACTGAACAGATATTTATTAATATTTATGTTAAAACATATAAGCAAGTTATAATTATCGTCGAACATAAACAGTCGTATGCAACTCGCCTATAACGGTAATTAAGACACTCGTATGGAAATTATAAAACTCGCATACGCTCGTTTTATAAAAATACTCGTGTCTTAATTATAGCCATTATAGGCTCGTTGCATATTGTACTATTTTCGGCCGACTTTTTCCCATATTGCGCATTACAAAGGTCCAGGGTTAAGTTCTATGTCGCCGCTTAGAGCAAGCGCTAGGCAGCAGAGAGAGAACCCGGCAGCAGGTAGCCTTGCGACACCTACCCCTCCCGCTCGGCGTGGCCGGCTAATGGTGGCCAGCCCCAGACCTTCACTGCCACACCATGTCCAGGAATGTATTGTACATTTATCACTCACCAGAAGCTTTTCCATAAGGGGTTGATTCTCCAAATCCTGTTCACCATTAACGGTCACAAAATGAACACGTCTTGCCACATTCACTGCACATTTTACCATTAAGAATACTAAAATTACACGGAGCACACTTCCCTTCATGCAGGCACGCGCCGCCATTTTGCTCTTGCTCTTGCAAGTTGAAGAAAGAATAGCAAGAACAGATTCCAAGGACGGATATTACCCATGTGGAACAAGAATGGGAAAAATTTTAGAGTGCATTTGTAAACAGTGCAGAGAAAATATGTGGTAGAACATCAGGAAAGGTACGGGAAAAGGCAAAAAAATTGTGAATGATAGAGAGAAAGAAAATGTAAGAGAGAAGAAGATAACTTGGAAGGAACGGAAAACAAAAAAGGCTGAAGAAAGTAGAGCAAATTATATAGAAGCAATCAGAGATTACAGGAAAATAATTAAAGAAGAAAAGAAGAAATGCTGGGAAGAATTCATCCAGGAAATAAGCGAGGATTTAAATTGTGGAAAAAAATTGCTATTTGGAATTATAAAAAGTAGAAGGAATGAATAGGTGAACACTGGGTTCGTGAAAAACAAAGAAGTTGAATATTGACAAACCCAGAAGAGATAAAGGACATATGGAAATAATATTTCAGCGAGTTGTTGAGGGTGAGACGTCAGGCATGCGGAGAAGTTATACAAACAGCCAAAACGGTGGAGGATAAAATAGAAGAAGAATCAGACATTACTATGGCAGAAGTGGAATGGGCAGTTAGGAAGATGAAGATGGGGAAAGCTGTGGAAATTGACGAAGTGGCAATAGAATCGATCAAGGTGGCAGGACCAGTGGGACTGCAGTGGACATACAGGCTGCTCGGGTGTGAGTGGAGAGGGAAGAAAGTTCCTGACGACTGGAAAAAGGGAACAATATTGCCAATATTCAAGAAAGGAGACAGGAAGGTGTGTTATAACTACCGAGGAATCACCATCATCTGGCATGTTGCCAAAGTAATAGAAAGAATCCTAGAAAAAAGAATTCGAGTAAAGGTAGAAAGCCAAATAGAGGAGGAGCAGTTTGGATTTAAAGGAGGCAGGTCAACAGTGGAACCCATTTTCTTTCTGAGACAGCACATTGAAAAGAATTGGGAATATGGGAAGGATAAGGTAATGACTTTTATTGATCTAGAAAAGGCCTCTGATAGCATCCCTAGAAAAAAGTTTGGGCAAGCTTAACAAATAGGGGGATAGGCAAGGAACTGAGAGACATGATAAATGGAATGTGCATGGATTGCTACAGAAGTGGGAAGACTAGAGCCGGGACACCGGAATGGTTTAAAATTGACACTGGACTAAAGCAAGGAAGTGTGTTGTCACCCTTATTGTTCTTAATGGTGATGGATGACATCATGAAGGCAGCAATGAAAGACTATAGTAGGCCAAAGATGAGGGTAATGTTGTTTGCAGATGATGTTGTGATCTGGGGCGAGGATGAGATGGAGGTACAAGTACAGTTAGACGTAACAAATGAAAAGATTGAACAATGGGCATTGAAGATAAATGTGGAGAAGAGTAAAACAGTGGTGATGAGTAGAGATAAGAAAGAAGGAAAAGGAGTAATCAAAGTCGGAGATAAGGAATTGGAAGTGGTGAAACACTTCAAATACTTGGGAAGTGAACTGACTGATGATGGAAGACTAGATTAGGAAATTAGCAGAAGAATAAAACTCGGAAGTGATTTCTACCAACAGAACGGGGACCAGTATGGAACAAGGATATACCAATTAAGGCTAAAGAAGTTATGTACAAAGAATATTATGTTCCTATAATGACAGATGCAGCAGACATTGGACAATGACTAAGAGGGATGAGAGCAGAATACAGGCAGCTGGGATGAGATTCCTGAGAAGTATGGTCCAGAAAACGAGGAGTGACAGAGTGATAAATGAAGATATACGGAAAGAACTGGGAGTACTGACACTTAATGACAAACTGGAGCAAATCAGATTTAGATGGTTTGGACATGTCAAACGGATGAATGAATTAAGGCTACCAAGACTAGCACTGGAACGACGGATGACAGGGAAGAGGGGACGAGGAAGACCAAGAATGCGTTGGATGGACTCTGTGAAGTATAGCATTAATGATTTAAGATTTTTGGATATTTGGAGTTAGATATTTTGGTTTATGTTATTATCATGATTGATATTTTTATAATAACACCAGTTTAGTAATGGGAATTTTAGGAATGAAGTAGTATGGATAGATCTTTAAAGATCAGTGAGAGTTTTTGAGAGAAGATTGTTTATTTTTTATTTGAGAATGACATTGAAAATGTTTAAGTGATTGAACCCATGACCATAGCTAGTCAGACAGCAACAGCTGATTTGGAATTAAGTAGAACTGGATAGGGTAAACCTTTATACGGTGACAGGGGCAGATGACCTTGCTGTCCCGCCCCTTAAACCATCAACAACATAACAACAAATAAGTTTTGTAGCGAATCCAAGCGAACATCGTGTAACGGATGGGTTAGGTATCATAACGTTTAATAGGTCAGTAAGTCAGCTACGTTTTTGGGTATTCATAATTTTAGACGGGGGAATAAAGCGATTATAGATCTCAAGTTACTAGGTCTATCACAAACGTCATGAAAAATGTTGAATCTGTTACTTACTTCCTAGTGGAGAAGGGCAATGTACAATGTTCTCATTATTATATACGCAAACAATGTATGAATTCGGGGTATGAGTATAGAACTAGCCTTAGCTCACAGCCCAATTTTCACAAATGATTTTAACAGTCATTACCCAGATACAATGTATTCCATCGTGGGTGTACTAGAGGCTACAGTTTGAATTTAATTGTTATGGTATATAATTCCGAGATCTAAAATTTGTGGTCTTGGGTTATTGTGCCGAGCAGATCTAATAGTAATATATAGCAGCAACTCTTCGCCCAGTTCTAAGCGAGTGTTACAAGGGCAAATACTTGCATCGTACCTGTGACTCTATGACGGGCACTGACAGGTTCGGCATTTCTTATCAACAGAACTGTCAGCTTAACATTTCCGCTTCTCAGGGAACGTATCTCCTGTGCTTGCCCGCCGGTGAGCCAGCTTGGTTTCCTAGGCGAAACCCCACACAAGACACAGCACAAACCTAGAAGAATTGCTGAGTTTTAATTCACCGGCCGTGAAAGCCATTATACCATCTTTTTGGAAGCCTTAATAGGGAGGTTAAGGCTGCTTGAGCTTTTAGTTCTCGCAGTCAAGTGGTGCAGTTGCACCTACTATAAAGGGAGGTGGTGCGCAGTTCGTCACTCCTGTGGGGGTCCGGGCGGGGACACCAAGAGCCCGCCGATGATCCAGCTTGCTGTCCTAGGCGAAACCCCTCACAAGACACGGCACAAATCTAGAAGAATTGGTGAGTTGTAATAATAATTGTTATTCACAAAGACCACAAGAGCCTTCTTATCTCAGTTTTACGTACTGATATCGCGTCAGGAGTTAGCAGCCAGGTTTGAACTACAGAGGTCTTCCCACTCACTGCGTATCGCGCATTCCATAAACATGCAGTTGGTCACTACTTGCTTCACTCACTCAGCACATTCCTTCTTTCAGTGGCTGAGTGTCGCCTGCTGCAATGACAACCATTGGCATGCGGCAAGCCGATATATTTAACTTATGCGGGCCGCGCATGCGTACTGCAAGACCCCCGCACCCGGTCACAGCGTGTTCAACTGCCACCTCCTGCCGCGATGACAGTACCTTGCAATGTACGAACTTTAAAGACATGATTCGATCTAATCTGGCTAACAGTACCAAATGTCGAGTTTCGTAAGACGATATCCTGCTTGAGAACCCTGATAAGTAATGAATTAGCCGAGTAAATCAAGCGGCAAATCAGAGATAAGAATTATGTTTCAATATCTGTCTTGGGTGAGGATGTCCCCCGGTGTTTGTACATTAATCCGAAGTAAATGATGAAATTTAAGTTTATATCAATTCCCGGAGAAACCGTCCCAAATCTAGCTTTAAATAAATAGACATAGGCCTACAAGCATCACATGATACACTACCAGAAATATTGACACACACCAGCCTATAGACGTTTCGTGACTTCAACGTATAAATCATTGAATACTTAGCTACTACAGTTCCCTATATCTCAGTACAGTGAGCCAATATGTGCGATATTTGAAATCACGATCCAGGACTTGGGTCGTATTTTAGCACAACACATGCAATGTGCTTAATTTACCTTTTGGCACGATGCTGTTGCATGGTTCCGCTCAGCGAACATGAGGCAAAGGGAGACACTTGATTAAGCTCAGTCAGTCAGGACGCGCATTTCATGGAATTCCAGTTACAGTCCCGAAGTTCGTTCCGATATATCTTTTGTATTTTCGTAGCATTAATGACAGGGGTTTGACAGGTTTGACTGCAGTGATTCTCATCGTGCGTGATAGTAGTGCAGTTGACGTACACTGGCTAATTAATGCCCCCCTTCCACGAAATGCAGATAGTATCAAGTTAGAAGGCCGCATAACTCACGGTTGGTGACACAGTGATCACAGAACTAACACGGCGGCCAAGCGAATTTTAAACATTAAAATAGAATTTGCTCACGATTTAATCATCCGAGCGCAGTGAAAATTGGTACGGTAAATGTTCATATAAAATGTAATATAGTGACATACAATTATACTCAATATGATGATGACGATAATTGTAGTTTTAAGGGGCCTAACATCTAGGTAATCGGCCCACAATTATACTCAATGGTGACTGTGCGAAGTTTTAAAATTCATTTTTTTAATTTCTTTTGTCCAAATCATGCGATCGATGTGTACGTTTGAATAATGAACCTACGCAATAATCTTCATCTAAGGGTAGGCTACATGACTGTGTGGCCTACACATATAGCAATCCAACGTGGCGACCATCCGAAATATTTAGACGGTTCTCAATATCTAGACTACGAATCTATTACAGCAATCAAAATGAAATGTTGTATGTTTTGTATATTAACATAAGTTCACCTATAAATCATTCAATAACTTGGTGAACACAAAACCAACATGGCGGTGACGCGAAATTTAATTATTTAAATGGATTCTTCTGGCGACTTTTCATGCGAGTGCTGTGGAACTTGGCACGGTATATCTTCATGCAAGCCTTAATATACCGATGTCTAATTTAATGGAATTGTATGAGAACTTAAAAAAGTCGACTGTGCAATTTTTTTAAATCTCGTTTTCATTTCTCGCGTCCGAAGTAAGAGGAATAGGATGAAAATAGGCTATTTAGTTCTTCGTGGAACTACTTGTTATGTACTACTTGTTTTTTGGCAATAGTTTGGATAACGTGCAACATTCATGAGTGATACTATATTTTTGTGCCTATGGTAACCAGAACACGCATTTCATATTATGAATTATGTGTTGTTGTGAATACGTGGTCAGGAAGCACATGCTTAGTGGTACTCTTATAGGTTTGAAAGTTGCCTGGTGAAGTGATATCTTGTCGTAGCCTAATTTATTTTCATTGTGATAATTTTTTATTAGTTTTGTTGTGCGGGGTGTTTACAATGCACTCAATTCATAGTTGTTAGAAGATGCCCCGGGCCAGGAAATCAAAAAATGTGAACTGGCAAGTTTAAATATTAGGAAACGATGGGTTGAATTGCCTATTTATTGACTTTGAAATCATGTCCATGCACTGCCATATGTGCAGTGTGACCGCTGCTGAACTGGGGATAAATACCTCTGAATTTCCATTTGAGGGGAGAGGCCTAAGAAATGTGGGGAACGACCCATAAATTTTGAAGGCATCTGAGATGCGATGGAATTGGTAATAAAAGAACGAAAATGGCAACGTTCTGTTTCTGACTAAAAGCTGTGCTACACTACCGCGCTACCTGATGGTCACGTTTCAGCACCTCAACAGGCTTCAGGTTTATGAACAACCAAAGAGAATGGGAAGAAGTTCAAGATAGGGGATATATATGGTACTGGCAAATTCTAAGGCATCTTTGTTCATTTGAATGTGTATGCTTATTAAAATGTCTTTTTCTCAAAAGTGTAGTTTTTCATTTTTCATAATGCTCCATGTGCAAGAGTTTTGATCGAAATGACCTGTAATTTTACACACTCGTCCAGTTTGTTAGTATTCATGATTTGTAGTATTCATTTTGAAAATGGTTGCTAAATGTTCGGATAATGATGTGCCTGGCCATGAAAAATTTGATTTTTTGTAAGATTTATAAAATGGACTGTATTAAAAGTTACTTTTTAACATAGAAGTATACTACTTATCACAGTATAAAAATAATACTACAATTCATTAATGAGTCGGCCATAGCTATAAGGAAAACGTTTTGAAAAGGAAACTGTAAAACTGTTGCAACAGGTATATTAAAAAAAAAACATTTTATTTTTAAAAGACTATCATATTTTCAAAACTAACCATTCAATTTAGTTCACATTCTGTGATATTCTTAAGTTTACGAACAACACCTAACTCCTTGAATTTCATGTAAATTGGATGGCAATTACACCAAATAGAAAACTCAGTAGTGTCACCCGTAATTGTCCCGGGACTTAAAATAAGGTACTGTACCGGAATTCACCTGAAGTGATTGGGAAAAAGAAAGCAAATTTTATCTACAAATTCACGTAGGAGAACAACCCAATGCAGTCAAGTCTCGAAGGGGTAGGAAAAGTTTCATGTTTTACCTATTTTCATTGTACAAGTTCCAATAGTTTGAATAAATATTCTGAAGGATTCCTTCAATAAAGCTTCACACCATACAAGCCTGCGACTGTTGAAAACCAGACGTGTTAATGTGCGGGTTATACAGTATACAATGGTTTGTCAACTAACATGTCCCACAAATATCTTCTAAACTGTTTTGCATTTCAATATTCTGTTTTCATTTGTATGAATTAGGTTATGGAGTTCATCGAACAACTAGCACGTCTTTTTCGCTGCCTCGTTACCTGCTGAGATATCGGTACCAACTTTGGTTTCGTTTAGGAATGGTTCCCATTTCTCTCATGAGCGCGACAGATGTTTATTGAACGAATTCAGTGGAGTGTCTTGTCTTCAATTCAGACGAGTACTTTCGAGAAAGCGAGTATTCAAGAATTATGCTAGGCCACGCCTTCTTTTACTGGCACGCTGAGCATAAAGGTAGAATTATACAGTTGTGAGTCATAGCTTGTTGTCGTACGTGCATATCATAAACCCACTCACATGTACTAACCTACCAGGGAATTGTTACCGCTGGCTGTTGAGCGCAGCTGTAGTGTATACATTACGTCATCTCGCCTCGTTAGTGCTGCAGCGATTTGTTCCGGGGCAACAGGGGAAAGCATGTACCGGCATACAATGAAAACACACCGCACAGCGCACGACCCAGCATGAATCTTGCACACAAGTGACACGCGATGAGGTTTCGCTGGCGACCACTGCACGTCTATCGCAGGCGTGTGGCCGGGCGGAGCGCATTACTTCCGATTTCCGCCACCGGTAACAATTCGCTGGTAGGGTAGTATAGTGTGCTTCAAATATGAATTGATATCAGCAAATCAGAATCGTAGTCATTACATTATAAGTATAGTTATTTGGGAATATTAAATGAGTGATTGAATGAATACTGTAGATCATGAAGTATCATGCATTTACTAATAATTTCTTACGCAGCTTGTTGTTTGACACAATTGGAAGAAGTAACATATTCACAGGCGTTGCCCTAGGGGTGAGTGAGTTGTGGGTAAACCACTTACTGACATCTCAAATTATATAAATCAAGAAACTCCCTCCCCCATGTAATACGAGTTTCCCCCTCGTAGTGTAGTAGCTTGCGTTCTTGACTCTCTCTCTGGATGTCCAGGTTCGTTTCCTGGCTCTGGCAAGATATTTAATTCTGGACTGAGGGCTGGAATGCAGTACACCAAGCCTCGTGAGGCTAAACTGAGAAGAGGTGTGTTTGATTCTCGACGCAGCCATCCTGGAAGTGATTTTCCGTGGTTTCTCACTTCTACTCCTGGTAAATGCCGGGATGGTTCCTAGCTTATGTCTACGGCCGTCTCCTTCCCAATCCCCACCTGAATAACAAATACACGCTCTACTACGGACACCACAATAATACAGATTATCAGACAAGTTCTAAGCACACCCAAGTACATAGGCTAACTGACCGCGATGTCCAAGCCCCTCAAATGGAACAGCAAAACAAGTTACACGAGTATTACTGAACATCTCCAACTAATATCAGTTTTAATTTATTTCCTAAATTTCGACAATTTGTTTGAAGGATTAAATAGAAGAATGAAAGCCGAAAAGTGTTATTTCAAATGTTAGTCATTAGTAGAGATGAGCTGAGGTGCATCACTTTTGAATGGTACCGGTAGTCAAGAGGGATACACTGAACCACGTGAGTCATTATTCAGATAAGTTGGATTCAATTGCGACCTTAGCCATCCTAGAAGTGGTTTTCCCTGCTTACCCACTTATACTCCAGGCAAATGCCGGGATGATTCCAAACTTAAGGTCACGGCTGCCTCCTTCCCAATCCTTGTCTCCATTACAAGTGCAAACACTACTACTGACATCACAATTACCAGTACTAAAGTACAGTACTTACGTACGAACGAAAAACCAATTGACAATAACTCGAGTTCTTCTTAACTATATCACGCTTTCCCGGTTACTATTATCTGCTGGTAAATGTGAAGCTCTTGTGGTAACATCAATTGAAATTAATCGATTGAAAATGTAAACTACCCCTACAATAAAAGTTGTCTACTGACGCATACATCTAGTACTTCCATGTAATAAATTATAGATGACGCGTTTGTCTATTCCTACGATATAAATGTCTCTAACTCGTCAAGAAAAGATCCGACATCTGTAAAACCCAGCACAGTGGAGCACTACTATAGACGAAACCGGAGGGTAGGTCTACATAAATCTACATGTCTTAATATTCATAAATTGGAGATAGCACTCATGTAAAATCCTATTAAACTTGTATGATTTAATTTTATCACATCACTAAATAATTCCATCACTTCGAAATCTGCCATAGGTGACTATTTATATAACGTAAAACCAATAGAGACACAGATATGTGGTTATATCTTTCAAATAGTAGATGGCGCTCTTGTAAGTTACACAGGGACGAATTCCACCAAGACGTCATAGAATGATCCAGTCTCTGTAAAACTTGGAACAGTGGATCGTTCTGTTAGAAATCTGACAGTCAGTGGAAGGTTAGAAAACTTAGAAAGGGAAATGGATAGGTTTTGGTAGGATTTGGTTGGGATTAGTGAAATGCGCTGGCAGGAAGATCAGGACTTTTGGTCAGGAGACTATGGGATCATTAGCACTGAATCAAACAATAGCCAAGCAGGGGGGGGGGGGTTCATATCGTCTAGGAAACTTGGACAGCTGGTAGAATATTAAGAGCAATCTAGTGTACGAATTATTGCAGCTAAAATCAATACAAATCCTATGTGCACCACAGTGGTACAAGTCTATATGCCTACCAGTCAAGCTGATGATGAAGATGTTAAAAAGGTCTACGAAGAATTATATGAAATTCTGAGGTATGTCAAGGATGATGAAAATGATATAGTAATTGGATATTGGAATGCTGCGGTAATAAAAGTAAGAGAAGGCTAGATAGGAGGAGAATTTGGATTAGGTGAAAGGAATGATCCAGGGAGCTGCCTGATGGAATTCTGCACCGAGCATGAGTTGGTCATAGCCAACACCTTATTCAATAACCACTATAGAATAATACGAGGCACGTCCAGAAAGTAAGTTCCGTTTGGTAATAAAATTACATTGTGTACAGATACAGAAAAATTATTTATTGCACAACATTCTACACCTCTTGAACTACTTTTCCACATAACTGCCGAACTTTTGTAGGCATTTGTCATAGCGTGGCACAAGTTTTTGGATACCTTCTTCATAGAAGTTTGCCGCCGACCGTAAAAGAGAGTGAAGACTCCCCTGTAAGATATCCTACCGTTTGGCCACCACTGTTAGGCAAATTGCGTATGTGGTCAAGAGAACTCATAAACATACGCAGTTCTCCTGGTAAGCACGCAATTTGCCTAACAGTGGTGGCCAAACGGTAGGATATCTTACAGGGGAGTCTTCACTCTCATTTACGGTCCGCGGCAAACTTCTATGAAGAAGGTATCCAAAAACTTGTGCCACACTATGACAAATGCCTGCAAAAGTTCGGCAGTTATGTGGAAAAGTAGTTTAAGAGGTGTAGAATGTTGTGCAATAAATATTTTTTCTGTATCTGTACACAATTTAATTTTATTACCAAACGGAACTTACTTTCTGGACGTGCCTCGTATACACATGGATGAGACCAGGAGATACAGGGCGTTACCAAATCGACTTCATTATGGTCAAGCAGAGATTTCGAAACCAGATTTTGGATTGCAAAACATATCCCGGTGCTGGCATAAACTCTGACCACAATCTGGTCGTTATGAAATGCAGACTTAAGTTGAAGAAATTGAAGAAAAGTCAAAAGCCAAAACGGTGGGCAATACTAAGACTGAAAGAGAAGGATGTGAACAAACGATTCAAGATGAGTATGAAGGAAGGACTAATGACATACCCTGAACATGCTTCAATTGCCGTGGAAGGGGCACTTTTGAAGGATGAAATAACAAAATCCACAGAAGAGAACATTGGTAGGAAAGAAAGAATAGGTAGAAAACCGTGGATCACGCAGGATATATTAGAATTAATGGACGAAAGGCGGAAGCACAAGAATGTAAGAGATGAAAGGGGAAAAGCAGAATACAGACGTCTGAGAAATAAGGTTAATAAGAAGTGCAAGGAAGTAAAGGAAGAGTGGTTGAAATAGAAGTGTACAGGTATAGAAAATCTTCTGACATTAGGAAAAGTAGATACAGCTTATCGTAGGATTAAGAGTACTTTTGGGGAAAAGAAGACTAAGCGCTGTAATATTAAGGACTCAGAATGAAAACATCTAACAGATAGGGAAGGAAAGGTTGAGAGAAGGAAACTTACATAGAGTGTTTGTATAAGGTAAAGGAGATTGAAAATCATGTAATAGAAAGGGAAGAGAAAATTGATGGCGATGAGAAAAGAGATTTAATACTGATATCAGAATTGGACAGAGCATTGGACGACTCAAGCAGGAACATAGCACCAGACATAGATGATATTCCAATTGAATTGCTACCCTGCATAGGTGATGAAGGTCTGAGTAGGTCATTTCACTTGGTGTGTAGGATTTATGAGACAATTGAGGTACCCAATGATTTCAAGAATAACGTTATCATCCCTAGAGCAAAGAAAACAGGAGCTGACTGATGTGAAAATGACCGTATAATCAGCTTGATCACTCATGCTTCAAAGATCCTGACTAGATTAGTTTACAAGAGGATGGAGAGACAGATAGAAACAGAGTTGGGTAAAACCCAATTTGGCTTCCTTAGAAACGTAGAAACAAGGGAAGCTGTACTAAGTTTTAGGCTGATTTTGGAAGCTACAATAAGGAAGGATGACAGAACGTTCATGGCATTTTATGTACAGTTAGAAAAGGCTTTTGATAACGTTGGTAGGAGTAAGTTGTTTAACATTTTGTAAACGATTTTAAGTACAGGGACAGGAGGGTACTCTACAATCAGTACAGAAACCAGACATCAGTTATTCGAGCCGAAGGACATGAGAGAAAACTAATATTCAGAAAGGTGTAAGGCAAGCCTGCAAGTTATCACCCATACTTTTCAATCTATACAGTGAATAAGAAATGATGGATATTGGAGAAAAATTCAAAGTGGGAGTAAATATTCATGGAGAAATAATTTGCACTCTGAGATTTGCTGATGACATCGTCAACTTAGGTGACACACAAGAGGATTTGATTGAGTTACAAATGTTCAGGAAAGAATTCATGAAGAAAATTAATACAGAATCAGAAACCCCCATGGACGTCAAATTGGCAGGTGAAAAGCTAAAGGAAGTAGGGGAGTTCTGTTACTTAGGAAGCAAAATAACCAGTGATGGGCGAAGCAAAGAGGATATTGACATCAAATATAGATTTAGGTATTAGGAAGTAATTTTTGAATGCCTTTCCCTGGAGCGTGGCACTCATTGGAAGTGAAACATGCCCTGTTAGAGCAGCAGAAAACAGGAAGATTGGAGCGTTTGAAATGTGGTTTTACAGGTTACTGGAGAATGATGAGGAACAGATGGGTAGATAGAGTTACAAATGAAGTGGTATGAAGACGATTGGGAGAGGAGAGATGTTTCTGTCGACTGGTAATGAAGAGTAGAGATAGGGAGATAGAGATAGAGATAGAAAAGATAGAGTCAGCCAGGAATAGGATGGTTATTTATGGAAGGAAAGTTCGGGGATAAGAATTGTAGGGATAGACCAAGGTTAGAATATGTTAAAAGGAGTGCCTCGGATGTAGGGTGTGGTAGCTATGTCGAGATGAAACGATAAGCTCATGACATTGAAGTATGGAGGTCTGCGTCAAACCAGTCAAAAGTCTGAAGACTCAAACAATAACAACAACACCAACAAACCTACAGGTACATAAATCTATGTCTTAATTGCCATCAGGCATGTTCATTCTTAAATACACGGATTCACCAAAATTGTCGCTGAATGATCGTATTACTTTGGTAGTAAACCATTACCGGTTCTACGTAATCTAAGACTACAGATAACTAAATCTGTTGCTTCTTTTCAATAAGTTGTAGATGACATGCATGTCAATTCTCAGTACATAGAATCCTCTACTAACTCGCCAAGAACAATCTAATATTTGGGAACTAATAACAAAATAAACATTTAAAGGTACTCCAACCTGTAGGTTAGTTTTGTCATTTATAGGTGGCGCAAAAGTTCATCCCTCAAAGAAGAATGTCTTTAACACGTCATGGAATATTTCAATCTCATAGTTGCTATGACTGAATCGTTCTGGATTATAATTTTCCAGCTCCTCAATATGCAAAACGGGCACATTATCCTCTAGGATGAACGCCTGTTACTTAGCAGGTATTTGTCCTATTAAAGCGAATATTGATAAAATGTACTATCGCGGTGGACAAACATATGCTGGTACTTTTTTAATGTTGACTCCATCAAATCTACAAAAGTTTCTTGGTAAGTTTGATTTGAGTAGTTTTGACATTAATGGGAGTGTTGAATATCCTATCTCAGTCTAAAGAACTAGTCCTTGAAAGATCATGAATGTTCATAGATTACTTCTAGTTCATTTTAATGGAAAAGTTGAACTGTACTCTTCTAAAGCCATGGAGAGACAAAGCCATTGGCCACTACTTGGTTAGGCAACTATCTGAACGAAAATTATTGTTAGTAGTACAAGCAAGGGTGTCTGGGATTAGGTTTGTGTTTGTATGTAAAGCCTTACTATACTCTGTATTACCAATAATGAGCGCTGACAGCTGTCAAAGCTAACACATGGGGAAAAGCTGCGTTGCCATTGAGGCAACATTCCTAGAGGCTTCCAGGAAGACACAAATACTGGGATTTGTGGTGTGTCAGCCGTATTCGTGTGAAAGGGCACAATCGATGCAACAGAATGACCACACAATAATAATAGGCTAATAATCATAATACAATAAATAATGATAAAAATAAATAAGAATAATAATAAATAATGGAAGTTACCTAATCGCTCTAGCTGCTACTAACTTAATTATGGGTCTATTCCTTTCATAGCCCCTCTTCGTCACTTGTGTCTGAATTGGATCCGGAATTGCTTTCCAGGGAAACGATGAACCGATCTACCCCATCATCGAGTATACATTCACGTTTCGTGGCCTCATCCAGTTCTCGTTGCACTATTAACACTAAACGCTTCCAGTTTTCTGAAATCACTTCCCTAATAGCCTAAACGGTTAAGTTTCTCACCCTCACGGAGTGTGAAATTTTTATTATACCGTGCTACATAACCCTTCACTTGACCCCATATAATTTCTATAGGATTGAAGTGGCAATGATATGGGGCAGCCTGATAATCTCATGACCATGCTTTCTCGCCAGTTCATCCACGTGGTAGCCTACATGGGTTTAGGCTTGTGCTGCTGTATAGGGTTGATAAGGATATTAATTCTGAATGTAAGTGGAACGCGGCTTATACACTTGCAGCAGACATGAATGTACTTTTACATACCTTGTGTCCTTGTTTCATCTTCTGGGCGATATTACGTATTGAAATTAGGAACCCTAATTACTACTGAACCTCATATATGTGCTAAAGTGCGTAAATATGTGTTTTTATTTATTGCTATTTTAAAAACGGGTGCCATGCTTAGACAGCACTTGCATCTCGTTCAACTGTCATCAAGGCTCACTCTAGCAGCACGCACCGAGGCACGCATATTGCTGCCAACATGTGAGATACAAAATCACTGTTAATAAAAAAGAGAATCATCGGGACGCGATAGGCAGTAACCATTGCCAAAACTCATTGATCTGGGCGCGTTAGGCTGTAACCATTGTCAAAAAGCATTGGATTGGACAAAACGAACGTTAGAATGGTCGGGTGCAGGTGCGGCCTTGGCCGCACGCAGCTAGCGGGGCATGGTTGACACAAAACCATTTTTCTGGGCACGTTAGGCTGTAACCTTTGTCAAAACCACAGTTGTGCGAAAACAAATGCACATACTTATTACAGGAGAGCGATATACTGCATAGTAATTACAGAGCAGATAACAAAAAACACTAATTTCAGCCGTGGTAAAAGAAAATCATTACAGAGATGCGAAATATCGCACACACTAGCCTAATTAGAGTCGCGAACTGAATGCTGCGCACGAATGATGCCCACTAGAGACTGAGCTGGGCACTTTTTTGTTTCACATAGTACCGTAAGGGCGAGGTTGACAGTACTGTTTTGAAGATTGGTTTGAATAATGGCGCTCACAGCTGTAATTTTCGCTATATTTGTGAAGGCTGGGTGGGTCACAGACGGCGGTGGAGGAAACATCTATTAAAACATTGCTCCCTGATTTATTTATCATGGTTTCATAAGGTATTTTGGCTAATTCATGTATTATATACAATGCCATCGCTCGTTCTATGTTCATTGAGCGCTACCGAGAAGGATTCCTTTTGTCAGACAGCTGTCGCATGGTAGGCTACACTATGGCGGTCGAACCATTCCAACATTCGCGGCTTCGTACTTGAAGTTGTTGGAGCTTATTCTATCATTCTGTACTGTGTGGTACGAAGCATTGACCATTAAAATAACTCTGTGTTCAGGGATGTTGGGTAACAATTGCTCTTGGAACCATTTTAAAAACTGGTTGTAGTCCATGTCTTAATGGTAATCACCAGTTCGTTTCGACCTAAAGAGCAAAAGTGTATTATTTTACAAAGCCGTGTGACAGCCCGGCGTGTAGAATAATAAATCGACCCCCTCTGCCTCTCGGTCCTTTCATTGTCCCCTGAACTGAGTTGTCACTACATCTCTTAGACCCTGTGTGACCAGCGTTGACCCACGTCTCATCTAACCACACAATATCCATAACATTTTTGCCTTACTAAGTTTTGAATTTTCCCGTATTTTCATCCAATTTTCGCCAAATTTTGTAGGTTCTTTAAAGTGAGCATAATTAAGGGAATTCTTAACTTTGAAACTATTTGGTTCATTAATTTTGAAATTATAACATACTTTATGTAATAAATATGCAAATTTTGAAAATGTCCCAGGCACATCAACTGTAAAGTTATCTATCTAAGACATCTATCGGATGATCATCAATGGTATACAAATAAAAATTGGTATTGCTTTCAAAATCAGTGCAAATGGTTTATTATTAAAATATTATTTTTTCTTAGAATGACCTGATGTTCTGTTAAAATATGTCATTTTTTTTTCAAATTTGAACCCAAATATTTCTGAAACTTATTAATATTTTTCAAAATGGATACCATATATTATTAAGACCACAAAGTTGTATGTTCAAACCACGTTTGAAGGTAATGGGATCAAAACTCGTGCAGCTGGAACATTTAAAATGCTGAACAATATAGTATTGAGAAAAAGCGAACTTTATAAAAAAAACAGTATTTTAGTGGAATTACCTGCATCAAACCTTCCCTGAGTTACAAAATCACTTTTTGCACACTTCAGAGGTAACTTATTGCTAAACCCATGTTTCTCCCTGTTGTTTACACGAAGATTTACTGCCACATTCACCACACAGGTATGTAAACAAATTTTGGAGGGCATCATTGTGCTCATCATTAACACTAGACCTAACAGTATTCTCCTCACTAAAATAGGCCTATTCCAGTTTTCTGACACTGGCAGAGGTAGTTGCAGCTATTGAAGTTACATTACTACAACAAGATCCTGGAGAAGATTTAACTTCACATATAATATCACTTGGGTTTGATCTCTCACCCCACTGTTTGTCAACATTCAAAATAGCACTATTCCTTTTCTTTGTTTCACGGACTTTCGGTTTACGCCATCGACTAGATGCAGAATACATGTAGTAAACTACACACATAATTATCTCTAAAATACCATTAACTTACACAAGTTCCACCACACACAGTAAACCAATAAAAATATAATTCTTGCGAATAAAATTTACTAACGCCACTAACCATCAACATAAACAAAGACGCATGGTTCCACCATTTATCCAAAATAGCCATTAATTTACTACCAAAACCAAAATACTTCTGTTCGATGTTAAATATGTGTATGTGTATAGTAATGATATTCTTTTAGTGAATGCTATACAGCTAAAAATGATATGGGGTAAGAAAATAACAAGTGTTGAATCGAACATGAAATCTACCCGACTTACTAATATTCGTCAAAACTGGCTTTATTAATCACAGACAAGGTAAATGATACAATATTATAACAGATCAAAACATTCACAGCCTTCTTTCTTTTGTTTACAGTTCATCTTCTCCTTGCCTGAAAAATCATAACAGAACAAAATAGGAAAGGAATAACTGCGAGTTAGTGAACGTCACATACCTCCCACATTTTGATTTCAAACACAAAATCAAAACATAACTTATTTACAATTATTAAGTATACACCATCACAATCTACACAAGCTACGACCTGTATCGAGCAGGCAGTTTCACTACACGTCCCCTTCTTGTTCACATCACTTGTTGATCACTGGTGGCTTCACACTCGTCATCACTTGGTTCGTCTTCACCCAAGGGAGCATCCTGCGACGACGATATTTCCAGAGGGTATATCCGCTGGATTGGTCTGGTCATACTTCTGCCCGCTGCCTTGACACGAACCACCCTGACATTGTTGTCCTTGCCAGGCAACATTTCTGTGAACCTTCCCACTGGCCATTCCAACCTCTTCCTGTCATCTGACCCCACCAACACAACATCACCGATCTTCAATGTTCTATGGGGTTTCATGTCAGCATGCGACTGCACCAGGAGGCTCAGGTATTCATCCCGAAATCTTTTCCGCAAATCTTCACGCAAGCGGTGGAGATACTTGGCTCGCCTTCTGATGTCTGTTCCATCCAAGTGGTCAAGATCAGGAACTCTGGTGGAACGAATGTCTTGCAGGAACATGGCCGGTGTCAATGGCATCAAGTCATCTGGATCCTCCGAGAGATAGGTCAAGGGTCTGGAGTTGATCACGGCTTCAACATCGCAAAGAATGGTTGTAAGCTCCTCATACTTGAGACAAGCTTTCCCCAATGTTCTCCTCAACAGCTTCTTGACCATCTGCACCATCCTCTCCCACCATCCACCCCACCATGCAGCAGCGGGTGGAATGAACTTCCACTGAATTCTCTTGATGGAAGACGTTCTTTCAATCTCAGCCCAGTCCAGTGAGGCAAAGGAATTATTAGCCCCAGTGAAATTCGTCCCATTGTCACTGTACAATATTCGGGGTCTGCCCCGCCTGGCGATGAATCTCCTCATTCCTTGGAGGAAGGCTTCTGTCGACAAACTTTGCACAAGTTCCAAATGAACAGCACGATAAACTGCACAGGTGAACAACAGGATCCAGGCTTTTTCACCATCTCTGAGGTGCAAAGGTCCCGCTAGGTCAACCCCACTCACTTCAAAAACCGATGCATCCCCCACTCTATCTCCCGGTAGAGGTACAGGACCAGTCTCAACTCTCTTTGCTTCTAATCTTCGACATCAGACACATTTGTTAACCACTCTCCTCACTGTCCTCCTCCCTCTTAGAATCCAATAGTCCTCCCTCAATTTTCCAAGTAACATTTGGACACCAGCATGAGAGTACTTAAGATGATAGTCTCTAATTAGGATCTCCACCAATTTATGATTTGACGGTAGCAGAATGGGATATCTGAAGTTCTCAACATCATCTCGCTGCACAATCTTTGTCTTCAACCTCAGAAGACCATCTGAACCAACAACTGTGCAGAATGATTTCAATCCTTTCTTGTCAGTCTCTTCCGTCACTCCCAGTTGAGCCAGGCGTAGTAACCTTCTTTCGGCCTCTTCGATTGATGCTTTCCTGAAGAAGCGCAGTATCCAAGCCACAAGCCTCACAATCTGTGAAAACCTCGAAAAGCGTCTCAGGTACCAGGGGTCTTCCTCTTCGATTAAACTGGATAGTGTTGACGTCACCTTCCTTTTTACTCGATCAACTTCTTCCTCGTCTGCGACCACACCTGACATAGGTCAGTCCTTTTCTTCTGCTCTCAGCCAAGCTGGCCCCTCCCACCATCTGGAATTTATGAGGGATTCTGCAGAGCAAGCTCGCGAAGGGAGGTCAGCTGGGTTACACTCGCCAGGTACGTGTCTCCAATCTTCTTCGCTAGTCAGTGATCTTATTTCCTTGACTCGATTGTTGACGAACACGCCCCAGGGCTCGTTCTTCTTTATCCATTGTAATGCAGTAGAGGAGTCAGTCCAATAGAATTCAGGAACTTGCAAATTTAGACTTTCTCTCACACAGGCAGTCAGACGACTGCCAATGCAACATGCCAGAAGTTCCAATCTTGGCATCGAAATATCCTTCAAGGGTGTAACCCTTGCCTTGGCCATCACAAGTTGTATCGAAACAGATCCTGGTGTTCCGCTCCTTAAATAAACAGCAGCTGCATAGGCACTTCGACTGGCATCACAAAATGTATGAAGATTCCACAAATTTTCTGACCCGCCGTCAGCGAAATGTCTTGGTATCTTAACCTTTGAAAGTCGGGGAACTTCTGATTCCCACTTCTTGAACTTCCGCTGCACATCATCCGGTAATGGGTCATCCCAGCCCATCTTCAGGTTCCAGCTGCTCTGGATGATAAGTTTTGGCAGTAAGGTAAAAGGGCTAGTAAATCCTATAGGGTCAAAAACCCTCTGGGCGGCAGACAAAATTCTTCTACGAGTGATGTCACCAGATCCACTCTCAGATATATCACAAAAGATAACATCATTGTCTTTGTCCCACATCAAACCGAGAACAGAAGAAACTCGTTGACAACCACTCTCTCCATTCAGTGAGGTATGTTCCCATCCACGAAGTTCAAATTTCGCAGTCGACAACAGTTATTTGGATTCAGAGATGAATTTATCCATTTCTTCTTCTGACCCAAGTGATGTGACACAATTGTCCACATAAAAGGAGCTCTGAAGTAATCTTGCTGTATTATGGAATTCAGGTGGGCTCCTCTCTAGATGAAGATCAAGTACGGCTGCCAGCAGGAAAGGACTGCAGTTGAGGCCAAATACTACCCGTTTATGTCTGAGAACTTGGAGTTCTTTCCTCTCAAAGTCCTCCCACCAAAAGAACCTCACATAATCCCTATCACATGGAGCAATGGATATCTGGAGAAAAGCCTTCCGTATGTCGGCAATTACACCAATCTTCCCTGTGCGAAACCTATTCAAAATTGGGGGAATCTGTTCAAGCAGATTTGGTCCCTTCTTTAGACAGTCATTCAAGGACAGATTTCCTTTCCCCTTACATGAGGCGTCAAACACTGGCCTAACAGCTCTCGTGGAGTTTTCCTTGAACACACCTCGATGCGGTAAGTAGTGGCCTTTGTTATCTATTTCTTGAGAAGGCACCTCTTCGATCACGCCTTCCTTCTTCCATCCGTTAAATACATCATTGTAGTCCACATATCTGCCGCTACGAATCAGTTTTATCGTTGAAGACGTACATCTCCTTTCAGCAATGTCACGATTCTCTGAAATGTCTTCAAATCTATCATTCCAGGGCATATGAACTTCATAACGCCCCTCCTCATTTATATGCACCGTCTCCTTGAAGTGTTCAAGTGTGGTCGCTTCTAATTCTTCTTTAGATTGTTTCTCAGCTGAATCCCTTATTCCTAGTGTGTCCAACTTCCAAAGATCAGTCACTGAAGAGTTCAAGGTCAACAATGAGATCGCGAGTGCACTAGAAGAGTTCGAAAACCTATCCGTTGATAGTCTCCCCATAATGACCCAACCAAGCCTAGTTTCGACAGCCACAGGTCCACAAGTCAGGTTTCGCACTCTTCCTGTTAGCAGAGGTCCACAGGTGTCGGCACCTAGTAGCAGTTCGATCTCTGGCCTGTCATCACCACAGTCAGAGATAAATATTTTATTTTCTCTAAGTTCTTTCATCCAAGGCCCCTTCTGAACTCGAGGGATTGTACCACAAATGATGGCTTGATCTAGAACTGGTACCTCACACGTGTATTTCCCATCTACACTTGCTAGTCTTAGTTGATAACTGGAGTGCACTTTCTTTGTTGTCTCAGTCCCTCCAAATAGAGCATGTGCCATTTTCTCAGAACCTGACGGTTTCAGTCCTAAACCATCTGCAGTCTTCTTCCGCAAGTATGATCGTTGCGATCCAGTGTCTATTAGGGCTCTCACGATGCGCTCCTCTTCATTTCCTGTAATTCTAACCAACAGGGTTTGTAGAAGTACCTCTTTGCTGCATGTCTGGTTACTCAATGTAGTGCTGGGGTCTGCCTTATCTGTCTCATCCTTTTGTTTCTCTTCACGAGTCTTCTGCTGGAGCTCAGGGCACATTAACACAATATGCCTTTTCCCACAGACATGACACATGACACTACATTTACAGGATTTTGCCATGTGACCTCGTTTCAGGCATTGAAAGCAACATCCCGCTTTCATCAGAACATTCTTCCTTTCAGTTAAGGTCATCTTTTGTGCTTTAAAGCATTCCTTGCTGTCATGAGGTTTGCTGCAGAACACACAATTAAGGCTTAGACTTCTTGAATCCCCGAACAGTAAGCTAGTGGCTGTTGGAATGTTCGTTGCATCTTCCAGTCTCTTCCTTAGTTTGTTTACCATCCGTTGTGAAGCCTGGAATCCCCCTTGAGCGAGAGTGATTCTCTGTTCTCCCTCTACTTCATTCTTCAAGAATAGAGACAACTGTTCAAGTTTCTCACAGTACAGGTTTTCTACTGAATCGCTTAAGGGACGTTGGACAGAAGTTCTCAGCCAGACTCTCAGTAGTTCTTCTGGAAAAGATGACTCTACTAACGGGAACAAAAAAGCGGCATACCTGTCACTAGTCATCCCTAACGACTCAAGTGACCGGAGGTGAGATTCTAAGCGGTCATATAACTGCAATGGAGCAAGTCTCTGCGATGAAGTGACATTCTGAATCACCAATCTAGTAGTTCGCGCACATAAAATTCAACAAGTAATTCTTCCCTACCAAATCTACTTTCAAGACACTGCACTGCTTTCTCATAATTGTCCGCAGTTGGAGGGAAACTGTTCACTACATCCCTAGCTCTACTGCCCTCCGTGGTGGCCTGGAGTAAATACTGGAATTTATCTTCTCGTTCTATATCTGGATCATTATGAATGCGTTGAAACTGACTCCAAAAACCTAACCAGTCCTTAACCTCTCCCGAAAATCTCCGTAGTTCGATTTTCGGTAACTTCAATTTCTTCTTGCCAACACTATCATTCATATCGGTCATAGCTCCATTTTCTTCAGTCGCAAGAAGAGCAGCATTCACATAATCAGTCTTATAACGGGCCTCGTCAAGTTTATCGCGGTATTCTTGTACCTTCTCGTATTCAGTTGCGTATTCCGACTCGTCGTTGTTATCGAGAAGGAATTCCAATATTTTCTCATCCGCGTCTTTCATTTCCGTGCCAAGGCGTTCTAATTTCGTAAATAGCAATCTTACCTTGTCAGAATCTGCTTCAGCCATCAGTGTATCGTATGTCTTCGTGAACATGGCCCGTATCGGCTTTCTCGCTTTTACGAGTTTATCCATATTTAATCGTACTTACGGGTATGTTCACGTCAAAAAAGTCCTGTCACGGTCGCCACTAATGTTGAATCGAACATGAAATCTACCCGGCTTACTAATATTCGTCAAAACTGGCTTTATTAATCACAGACAAGGTAAATGATACAATATTATAACAGATCAAAACATTCACAGCCTTCTTTCTTTTGTTTACAGTTCATCTTCTCCTTGCCTGAAAAATCATAACAGAAAAAAATAGGAAAGGAATAACTGCGAGTTAGTGAACTTCACAACAAGTAAGAAAAGTTTCACACTTGACAAACATTGCCTAGGCTACTCGTAACTGATAAATTTGCCAACAGATGGCAGCATAATCATGCATTCAGATGAATGGCATGATAATCTGAGTCAATAGTACGAAATTACAACAAAATTGAGGTTTTTTGCTGTTCTAGGAAGTGGGCATTGCTCCTTTCAAGAACGAAGCACGTGTTCTTTAAAAGCCCCCATAAAGTATTTAAAAATGGTCGTACATAAAAAACAAATGTATACCTAAGTGCCCAAAGGGATGAGATAACTTCTAGGGCAAGAAACCAGATTTTGTTTTTTTGTTTGTAATTTTTGGCCTACAACTCAGTAGGGTCTCCCCATTTCTCGTAGGAACTGACACCTCAAAGCCACAATATCTGGCCTCTCCATGATCACCTTCCCGCCATTAATTTTCTTATATTTAAATCCCAGATCATGCAATACTTTATTCAGTGAATAAAGGCTTCCTTGAAATAATTGTGCCTCTCTGTGCAAAACAAGAAATTTGCGACATGTTGGAATTTCTTTCCTAAAATAATAGCTATAAATATGCCGTCTAACAGCATCATGTTGAAAGCCATCTAAATTAGTGAACACCCCTTCTCTCTGCCTCTTCTTTCCTGGAATTGTTGATAGATTAGACGGGCCAGCATCATCAGACAGGAACTTCTCCTCCGTCACTCGGTACACAGTGATTTCACTCACACCAAGAGTGTTTGTAGTTCTTTTCCTTACCTGAACAAATGGAATCAGAGGTTCTTCCCGTAAGCGCATACTTTCATCTTCTTCCTCCATAAAATTCTCCACAGCACATACCATCTCCCTTGCTTGGCTATGGAGAGTCACACCACGGCCTGAAGTTGTTCTGTCGCAGAGAATGGATCCTGCGCCTTCCGCGAGCATGTACCGATGCCATTTTTACACAACGAAAATAGACACGATGATGCGAATTAAAGAAATAAACTCAAAATCTGTATAATCACACGCCTCCAACAAACACAGAACGATAACGCTTACTGTAGCCCATGAAAGAATAAGCAAATGCACTTCAATAGACACCCGGGATAATACTAATGGCAGTGATGAGTCAATGCACAGGATAACACTGCGTCAAACCATGTGATCGCTGCTGTGTCGGCATACATTGCAACACTGTTCGCTGTTGCTATGGAGACAGTTACCCATCTCGTCTCCACTCCTCACCTCACCATTCAAGCGGATGACAGCTTTCACCGTACATCTTTTGTAAATCAGAGTATAACACATAGATTTTAACATGTATTCATCGTTTAAACCCTAAGTGTTATCCATTATGTCATGGATGATGCCATTTTGTGTCTAGGGGAATTTCGTAGTGTAATGTATCTATACTATTCCCCAATATTGTATAATATTTGATCCTGTATATCGTTGTTGTTTTCGTTGAGAATAGCTTCTTCAAACAAGTACAGAAACAAAATTCCTTACAGATACGGAACACATTAACTGGTCGCTACTGGGTTAGTCCACTGTCTGAACGAAACCATACATCTAGGCAGGTTGTATGTAAAGCCTTACTTATTATAAATCCAAAATCTTTTTAGGTGTATTTCTTATGACCAGTTGAGAGTTTCCGTTCTGCATTGTTCCTGTATTTTTGTGTTTGTCTTTTTAATTGCCTGCAATGTAGGACATAACTTGAGGCATACTTTATTATTAAGCTGGTCAGATGAGCATGTCAACCTGAAATTACTTTTAGGAAACGTTAGGTTTTATCAAGACCAAAGGCTGTCAGATTACACTCAACTGAATTGTAAATATTAGGTCTCATGCCCTCATGTAGTCGCATTTTACTCGATCTGTTTGTCTGTTCACAAGCTTCAGTGTTTTCGATCATGTTGTTACACTGCGTACCCCTTTTATCTCCTCTCGAGCCATTCTCTGTTCACAGGGATTCTTGTTGCCTGGTTGATGCTGTAGGTCTACATAAATTAAGAAATTGATGGGTGGATATTCAGGAGAGGATTGGAAATAATTTACAGAAATACTATTATAGCACCTCATGCCAGAACTAAAGTTCTTTGCAAAGGGGGGAATCAAGCCCGGTCCTTCGGAGTGACCACCGGTAACACTAAACACTACACCATTAAGCATATTTTGGTCAAGTTCCCTATGGACTAAACAACAAATTTGAAAGAAAACTGTTTGTGAAAAGAGAATGTGACTTGAATGCAAAGGTGGTTTTAAGATCTTGTCACATGTAAGTGTGAATTCCATTCCATGTTCACATTAAATCTATTGACACAAGTTGGCAGCCTTGTTTTGTTGAGATAAATTAGAGATGAAAATAGTACAAGAGTTAATACAAGACTCTATCGTTGCCAAGGCTGCAAGGTACCATTGTAATTGATTGTGATTTTGTACTGCATAAGGAAAATATTTCATTAATACTACAGTCGTACCCATTTGTCCACCGCACATTCATATACAACGGTGTGTCTCTAGTGATCATAACAAGAAGCTGGAAGCAAGTTAGACATGTTCAGTCCTCAAATTGTGTACATGCATCTTTGTAACGATGAATTTGTAAACCACTAAGCTCCAGTAAGATTGAGAAATGGTGTCAGAAAAATTAAAAATCCTGAAGAGATCATGAATCATCACCCTGTAGGCCCTACGTGCAGTGCAGGATATTTTGAGAATATTAATAGCTGGAGGATATGAGATCCTAATCATCGTCAGTAATATTTCCAAGAACAGCAAGATATCACCTTTATACTTGGTGAAACCTGCAAACTTCATTTTCTACATTCTAGGATTCTTCCAGACAATATGTTAATGTGCTTGAGATGTTTATATTTGTAACCAATGTCCTAAATAAAATAAATGTCTGTAATACATTTTGTGTGTGCTTATTATAATTAAGTGTAAGCATTACTGTGATCTTGGATGAGGATTACTTGCAATTTGCTAGTGTTCTGGAAGATACGGGCATAGTTTTGTACTCCAGAGCCCTTAAACCAATCAGCACATCCAAAATTCTCTGTTAAAGCTCTAGATTTACCCATTTCAAACCGATTTACCCAGTGTGTAGTACTGTTAACTGCTAATTTTCCATTTGGCCTGCAAGGATGCCCATGTTCTTTTTCAGGGGAAACAGATGTGATGAGGAGTATACGATATTTTCTGGGGCGAAGGGGTAGGGTAGGACTGGGTGTGTTATAAAATTTTTCATCCCCAGACCACCAGGGTGAAACAAAGGTTAAGAAAAAATAAATAAAAGTTGAGGAATGCTTTCATTTGAATAATTGGAAGGGTCTCGTTTGACATTTGGTGGAGATCTTGGACATCTTATTGGGAGGGAGATACCATGTCCGTGTTGGCAGCATAGATCCAAATTACAATGCCAAGTATGGTCATTCTTTAATTTTAATAAATGGAAGAGTTCCACCAACATGGAGTAGGGGTTAGTAAAGTGGCTTCTTGTCCGGGTGACCTGCTTTGCGAAGGAGTATTTGAATCCTGATGAAAATCCACAGCCTGCTTCCAGTCTCCGACCGGGTCAGGAATGGAATGAATGAAGCCCCTATCTAGCGGCGAGGATATGAACGTGCCGGCTGCCGAGGCCTGACGCACTCCTCTGGGGCAATGATTAAATGAATGACAGATGCAATGAAATGATAGTGGAGAGTGTTGCTGGAATGAAATTGTGACAGGGAAAACCGGAGTACCCGGAGAAAAACCTGTCTGCCTCCGTTTTGTCCAGCACAGATCTCACATGGAGTGACCGGGATTTGAACCACGGACCCAGCGGTGAGAGGCCGGCGTGCTGCCGCCTGAGCCACGGAGGCTTAAATTTGAATCCTGATATAGGATTTAAATAGTCTTCAAAGCTTCGCAAGAAGGCTCTTGATAGAATGATTTGAATCCCACTCTTTGCACCCTGGAAGTGTCTTCCCAATTCAACTGTAAATAAAAGCTAACTGAAAACCACTACCACATCCTTTTCTATTACGAGTACAGTACACACATAAGTGCATGGGGCTGATATCCACGACATTCCAATCCACTGATTTAACTCACAATAAATAAGTTTCCAAGGTCCTTCAATTGTAGTAATATACTTCGTTATAAGAATCTTGAGCCCATAAAACCATAAATTTTACCTAAGCCTAACTGGGAACGGGAGAGAACCGTTAAACATGTCTAACATGAAGGTAGTTGTCACAAGAAGTAAACCTGCCACTGTAGGGGATTGGTGTCAGATAAAAGGCTTTCTGCTAAAGGAGGTAAGTATAATCTCAGCAATTCATATATGTATCTGAAGTATGCATTATGGTTGGCCTACTCCAAAAAGCAAAATTTAAAAAACCACGAGTGTAGGCTCAAATTTCTTAAATCCGTTTTTATTATTTTGGGGCATGAATGACCCTTCCCTTGCAATAAATGAAGTACTGGCTACTTTCTCCTAATGCAATGCTTGGTTGTTTCTTCTTTTAAAAAATTCCAGATGCTTTTAAAGTTAAACTTACATGTAAACTGGTATATATGGAAACAACTTATTGATGAACAAAGATAAGAGGATAATATGTACAGTTTTGTATATCTTCATAAACTGGAACATCCATTCAATGTTTTATTACACTGCTTAATATTCTACTGCTCTAAAGTTTTGAGCTAGTGATAGGGGTGTATTTCTTCCACAGCATTAAACTTTATTTTTGAGTATCCTTAAATTCACAGTAACAAATTACTCGGCTATTAGTAGGCTTGTATAGATGAGAATACCTCGCTGCAAACATTGCGGCGAGGCGAGCAAGCGACACCACTCCTCTGACGTCACAGATCCGCGCCGTGGCTTGTCTTTCTTGTTGGCCACGAGAAATGGACTGTAACTTCTGATTCTGGAACCTATTTTCGAAAGTATTTCGTAATAGATCCTTAGCAACAACTATTGTTATAAATAGTTTTATTTGTTAGGTTAATGGGTATATGCTACAATAGACCATCTAAGTTGGAACTTTCTGCCACTTCTCTGGCTCAAAGCAGCTGTGATTGATTTAATGCTCAAGAGACAAACTGGAGTAAAAACGGGCTTACAGTCAATCAAAGTTATAATCGATCATAGCGATGTCATGGTTTGACGAATGGCTGGTTCCATTAAGAAATTTGACAGAGGCGTGGGGGGCCGACAGCCTGGCTAACATCTCCACAACAGACGCTACTGACATCAAATTCATTTTTCAAGTGTGACCAAAGATTTTTTTCTGTTTTCGGGTCGGCAATTTCTGTATTTACTCAGTAAGACAGCGTCCCTCAGTTTGTAACTGAATAACGTCAGGGCATTGACTATTCGAGCCGCATAGACAGGATAGCAAATATTAGTTGGTGCTCTGTAGCGAAGTGGTTACAATTGAAATACTGTTTACTTTCGTGGTGGCTCGTGTGTTTGAGTCCTACATAGTACAAGATATTTAAGAGAACAACGCCAGAAGCAGCTACAAACGTTAATGACAGGCCATCAGCACTGGCGTATTTTCAATATTGATTACTGATGAAGAACAAAGAACAAGAACAAAAGGAATCTATAAAGTTTGACAAAATAGTACAGGTCCACAGTAAAGTTTTAGCCTAGTTCAACTCTTTGGATCTATAGGTAACCCGGGGCAGTCGACATGATAGGCTGGCACTGGCCAACGCTATACAGAATTATGATAAGTTGAGTGGCCTAAGCATCGGAGATTGTGGGTTCGAATCCCGGGTGGATCAGACATTCTAATTTTCTTATTTCCATCTATATGGCTTCTACTATTGATGGATTTATGTCTAAATACTTCATTGGCCATCGCGGCGGCCACCAAACTCAAACTCCTGGAATCTCTGGGTAGCCTACAGCGGGCAACAATCGCGATATGACATGCTGCCACAGGACAGAGGCATAGATTGTTACATCGCTAAGTAATAATTAAAGTTTCCTGAATTACACCAGTGGCCATAGCTTCGGTGTACAAAGACAGGGGTAAACGGATTGGATTCCCGTGTGTATCATGTATTTTGATTCTCAATCACCAATATTCATTGTTCGCACTATTTACGCATTACATCACGAAGTCGCTGCAAGTCTACATTTGCCAATGGTTTACATTTATTTCATGTTCAGTAAAGTCCATTTACTTTTCTGGTAATGTCATTCAAATAATTAATTTAGCATCCTAATTCGCCTCTTTGAACTGAAGTTATCACATGAGTATTTATAATTCATTAAACAAGAAGATCTTTAATAGAAAATATCTCTCTGAGATGTGTGAGTCTCGCAACTGTACTGTCGTGTTCATACATATCTTTCGCGCTGACACCGGCATTGAGCTATTACCCGTGCTTCTGCTGTCCTGTGTCCATAATATAACTTGATAACGTCACATGGTGAAGGTGACAGGAGTAGAATTTCCATCACGAAGATAAGCATGTTTGCAACATTAAAGTCAGTACTGCAATGAAAATTGCATGCATCTCTTTGCGAGTTCCCTGTGCTGGTTGTAGGTGGAAGGTGGGGCCTAGATTCAGTTTCGACAATCCGTGACAGCATCGTCGTCATAACGTGATAATGCAACAGTTATTGCCCCTTTCGACTCCATGTCTCAGTCATCTAAAGTCCAAGGAATCTCCACACCGGAAATTCTCATTTGATTGTCCTTACGTCAGTGGCAGCCAGCGATAAGTTGACAGCGTTACACAATGGTAAGATTTCTGTGAGTGAAAGAAGTATATTTCTAAGAATACAAATCGAGTATTTGAATTGTTTTATAGTCATTGTTTTGGATGAGTAAAGAAAACCATTATTACCGTGAAATAAAATGGGAAATCTTAGTACGGCTAAACGGGGTTGAACCATTCGGCAAATTGTCGTTCCACGGATCGAGCAATGGTCATAATTATTTCTACAGTGGCTGGTATGGCACAGATCTAAGTCGAAATCTCCTATTCCAGGCGTTAACTCCACTGGTATTGTATCTCAGGTGTAACATCGCAAACGGTGCCTGATCCATTCAATGCTTTCGTCTAGTAATTTAAAAAAATTCAGAAAAAATGCTATTCTGAGATCTGGCGTTCATTGTTGTCTTAGGATGTGGAGCACTGGGGACACGTGGCCCTATTCTGATAACTGCCAATTGTAGTCCTGAAGCAGTGTACTGTACCAGTTTTATAACACCTGTGGCACACTTGAATTTAAACCCATGGATGAGCTTCAACCAACTAATTTAGTTACCGCTTCCCGTGGAATATTGAGCAACACCCAGGAAAAATCCCACCACCCACAACTTCCATATGTACCAGTGACTCGCTTCCGAAGGTTTTGAATATACAGGGGTAAAATCATACAACTTGGTGATTTCAAACTCACTGTAATTGTCATCCACGTTACTTCCATGTCATTATAGCACTATTTGATATTTTTTCAGCATTTCAGCGATTGATATACAGCCAATAATAATTCATTATTTGAATGGATGAAAACCATAACGGTTTAAGTAACATTTTGTTCATTCAGGGAAAAATCCATTTAAACATTGTAACACTCATATAAAGTCGGGGATGAAATAAAACAAAAATGAAATATTACAAATTTAATAGGCAAGTTATTAGCTTAACAGAAAGTTAAAAAATAAACTTTTTCCATTGATATAGATACACAGACAAAGAAAATATAGTTCACTTGTACCCTTATGACACAAAAATTCGTCTATGGAATGTCACTTGTATCACTCTGTTTCAAAAAGTATAGCTATTACGAAAGTATTACTATTACATTGGAAAATCACTGTTCTTCCTCGCATTCATCACTCTTCTCTCTGTCTCTCAATCACTACTTCTTCTTCTTCTTCTTCTTCTTCATCTACTACTTCTTCTTCTTCTACTACTTCCGACGCTGTAAATCCTTCTAGTCGTTTCTTGCCTTCAGTGAATAGTGACCGACATCTTCGATTTGGAGGGCGACCACGAGGACGGACAGAGGACACAGATGCACAACTGTCTGTTCGGCTCCCCTCCTCTTGAGATTGTTATAGAACTGGTGGTAAACTGGTGGAATGAAAGGTAACAGTGACATTAAGTCATCCAGCTTTGATTTCTTCAGTTGCGGGTTCGATTCCCAGTGAAGCCAGGGTATGTGAACCACATTTGGTGAATTCCTCTGGCTGGGAGACTGGGTGTTTGTATGGTCTATTTTCATCATCTACATCCCACTATAGCACACAACACTACCCTCACTACAGTGACATGCAATTTCCCTTTCGCTGCAGATGCCGCCCAATCTTCTCGGAAGGATCTGCTTATAAAGGCTGCACCAGGATTGTGACAGCCACACAAAATTATCATTATTATTATTATGGTATGCGGCCTCCGAAGATGCCTGGAGCAGGTCTTTCGAATTGACGCCGTATAGGTGACCTGTGCGTCTGTGAGAATGGGGCTGTACCTAATATGAATCTATTGTTGAAGACAACACAGACACCCAGCCCCCGAGGCATACAAATTAACTAATGAAAGTTAAAATCCTCGAACCGGCCGGGAATTGAACCTGGGACCCCTTGTAATAAAAGTCAGCAAGCTAACCTTTTAGTCGTGGAACCGGACATTATTATTATTATTATTATTATTATTATTATTATTATTATTATTATTATTCTATTATTATTTTAAAACGACAAGGTCAAGGGTGGCAGAAGGAAAGAATAAAGAGTAAGGGAAACAGGAGTATCATTGGAATTGCCAATTCCCATAATAACAGCCAAGAGACCCTGAGGGTTCTTTGCTCATTTCGTAGCACCGGTATTCGAACCTCGGAATTCTGGGTGGGAAGTCAGCAGCTACGCAACTGAGCTAATCACCGTCCCCCCGAATATTATCCTTATTATCAGATAAAATAAAATATTAGAACAAGAATTGTTAGCAATTCACACTGAGTAGAATGGGATTTAGGCGAATGCCAACGTGAGATGTATTTCACTGTCAGAACGGTATAAGTAGCATTTAACAGAAAGTTGCCTCCCTCTGGTGTTCAAAAATTTTCTGACATGTTTTAAGAGTACCATAACATTCAGCAAGTAAATATCACTCTATAAAAATATTCACTCGGTAATTGTACGTGTAAATTTGTCACAAAACATCTGTAACGACAGTCACTAAAACTCATGCACTTCCATGCAAACTAAGCCTGTGAACATTATCTTCAACTGGAACACAATCGTCATCCTCGGCTGAATCTTCTATTGGAACGTCTTCTTCACGTGTTTCAGAATAACACTGAATCATTTCAAAAGCGGATTTTCCGATTTGATGTGCGCATTCTTCTTTGTAAAGCAAGACAGTTTTCTGGCAGTCAGCTCCTTCTGCCATCTTGCTACTTGTACCGTTATGGCGCGTGAGTCGTAGTTATACGACCTATCACTAGAGGGCAGAACAATACCGCAATCACTTGTCTCTCTCTGCTATTCAAAAGATACATCCTTCCTGAGTTACATCTTGCACTTAACTCATTAAAAAAAAAGTCACTTATACCGTTATGATTTTCACCCATTCATTTTTGTGACGACAATAGAAGTATAATTCCTCTTGTGCTCAGTATGTGCAAAAATTAATGCTCACAGATACGTGTGTAACATATGCAGGGAGTAAAATACAACAACGGAGCTCTCTCGTTGACGTTTGATAATTTGACATCTTTAATCACTGCTGATTTCTCAAGGGGATTTAGGTAAGGTGAGGTTAGGTTATAGCGATGTGAGGTTAAGGAAAGGTCCTGGGATGTGAAATGTTTTAAGAATGTAATAATAACTCTATCAATAATATATTTATTTATATATTTATACAGGAGGGAAACGCATTAATAATAATTATAAAATAATTGTTAAAATAATGATCGAATAATAAAATCATTACTTAAATTTTGACCGAATGGCAAAAAGCATTCCTCTAGAGGGCTGTCTATGATGAGATTGACATGCCGTGGGAGGTAGTTTAAGTAGTGCGATTGGTCACAGCACGCATACCCTTCTGTGCTGGTCCAAGTCTCACATCCATATTCAAACGTGTGCAGTTTTTATCCCTTTAGGGGCAACACACATTAATTTGAACATATAGTACTTTCACACGTTATTTCCTCTTGATCTGAGCTACACATATTGGTATGCAAAGCTTCAGTGAGTTCGGCTGTTTCACAGCCGAAAGGTTCCATTGTGAGTATTTTGTCAATAAGAATCTTACTTTCAGGCGAGGTGAATACGATGCATAAGTCGTGATTTATAATGACATACTTGTTCATTTAATCCAGCCAATAAAATCCACACAGTTTTGTAAACCTTGCAATTGAATTATGGTATTCTTCCTCAACTATAAATCCTGCTGGATTCTTTACTACATTTAAATTTTTGGGAAGAAATAGCCCCCATTAGTGTGGAAAAGTGTTTTATTAAGTGTATAAATAATAATGCTTGTGGTTTATGTCCAGCAATACGAAATTATTTGTAACTCCCCACTCGATCAAATTAGGCACACACGTGTTGACCGACTGAAAAGCCTCTACTAATACAAATTAAGAACAATCCATAGTAGAGTAAAGCGGGGCCCATACTCTTGTTGTTTCACTAAGCGGGCCTTAAATAATATAAATTAGTGTAAAAATAGTATAAGAACCGGAAACCCAACGGACCCAACCTGAGGCGTCAAATAACAGTATGAGTCTGGTAATATTGGAACATCATAGCCACATTGACTAGTGTTGGTCATGCAGATCCACAGCCAAAGCATACTCTACGTAAATTGGAATAGAATGAAATGGAAACATATTCAGCAAACCTTTTTTTTACCCCGCAATATTTCTGGGATTTCGTCAAGGCAGTTCCAGATAAGATAATTTCTGGTGCCACGTGGCGTAGTAATATTGAACGAGAGAGCAAATAAATTATATAATAAAAGGTACCCCATGAATAGCTGACACAATTTATTAATAATGCTATTGTTATTGGCTTTACGTCCCTTTTAACTTTGGAGATGCCGGGGTGCCGGAATTTCACCCGAAGGGAATCTTTAGACAGATATTGAAACTTTTGTGGCGGACACCCTACAGATCACGGTGGACCAACTGGCAGCATTACAATTGGACGACGAATCCAACTCAGTTTATATCAAGGTAATCTTTCCAACTATTATGGAACGACTTTTAAGTAAATTTGCTGGAGCTAACAGACTCACCCTGTTCAATAAAGACACGGTTAAGTAGAAATTTCTGCAGCAGGCGTGGAAGCTACCCGAGTCCGTTTGTTTAATATCCCCCCGGAAGTATCCGCTGACAAAATACGTCTACATTTCTCCAAATTTGGCACAGTTAAAAATATAACAAATGAATACTGGTCGCAATATTATAAATTCCCTGTAGAAAATGGTATCAGGCAAATTCACATAGAACTCAAGCAACCCATACCCTCCTTTATAATCATTGATGGACACCGTAGTCAAGTTACGTATGGCGGCCAGGATCGCACATGCGCCTTCTGTAATGCCACAGACCACCTTCGCATTGACTGTCCTCGCCGCTTCTACGTCATGCCCTCAGCCTGACCCTGCCTCCCTCGCCTCTCCCGATAACAGCAGTTCTTTCGAAGAAACACCAGGCGACAACCTAAGTGCCTCGCGTGAACGATATAAAGAGAGCTATCCCCCACTTGACCGGCCGCCAAAGACAGGGGACATGCCCAGCCAGCTGTCTATCAACATTGTGTGTGCCAGACAATCCACCTCCGCCTGTAGCCACTCTCTTGGCAGTGCCGCAACAACTTGCCCCGGCTATTGACCTCCCCCCTCCACCAACCTCCCACGTCACACCTAGCCCCCCACACCCCGCCAGCCACACACATGAAAATACAGGTTTATTTAAGAAACTGTAATGGCCCGACGATATTCCAGACGACATGGTAGTCAGCCCTCTCTCCGATGAATCAGATTCTACTCGTCAGCCTAAGCATAAAGTTCCAAAACAGAAGAAACTCGAGGCACATGCCAGTGACAAAGATCCCCGCTTACGTCTATACCAACACCCTGGCCCTAGCTTTCCCCCCCCCCCCCCGACCGCCCCCCTCTACAACCCCCTCCCCCAGTGGCTATCCCTACCACCCTCGATGCTCTGGAGGTGCACTGGATGATGGAAGACCTTTGCAAAATGACGACTACTCCCAGACCGGGGCCAATCATTACAATTCTGCAAGTGTGTTCTCAAACTGGACAACTCGAACAACTCCAAAATTTCATAAACACAATGCCTGGCAAATACCGTGCCCATTACATAAGGTCGCTACAAGCTTTTGACTTACAGTTAGCCCTGGTCCTAACGGAACTTAATTTGTGTCCATAGTACCACCCTGCCTTCTACTGAATGTTTGTTTTGTAGAACTTTTCTCCGTGTCCCTCACGGCCTCCCGTTACATGATGCTGTCCTGGTACATGTTCTTCTATGGTGGTTACATGCATGGTGGCAACGGTAAACAGTCTAACCGTGGCTGGTCGCGCCAGTTTCACAGCTCTCTCTTATACCTCACCGTCCTCCTCATGATTCTCGGCCAACATCAATGGTATCACTAACGTTGGAAAACTAAAGTTAAGATAACAGTTCATCACCGACAATGATGTCGATATTTCATTGCTCCAAGAGGTGTACACGACAAATTTCGATGTCTTGTCCCTTCTTTCAATATGTTGTCAATCTAGCTGAAGAGTCCCGAGGAACGGCTATTGTTTATATACCTGGGTTCAGCCTTATAGCTGTCTTAGCTCACCCCACTGGACGAGTTTTATCGGCTATTATATGAAGACCTGATCCTTAAAACAGGGACGCGGAACAGAACTGAAATGCGTTATGTACCACCGTGTGCCACGTTACGTTATGTATACATACCGTGGCCCCGAGCTGGCTTGCGGTATCGTCCCGTAACTGTAACTTGGAGCTCGGTACGTGAATGTGGAACGTTACAGCGCTGGAACGGTACAGCAGGATCTCGACTCCCAACTGTACCGATCATCAAGGTACGTGTTAGTGGAACGTTCCGTCAGAAACGGTACATGACTGGAACGACTCTTCAGCGTTACCAGCTGGCAAGTTACTCTGCGTACCGTTCTTGGTTCTCGAAATAGAGTAACGTTTCCACCAGTCAGCCGGTTACACTGTGTACCGTTCCAGGTTATACCAACCAGTCATCTCGTTTCTATGCGCATCGTTCCAGGCTCTCAGATAAAGACATGTTCCAACAAAACGTGGAACGGTACAGAACTGGAACAGTACAGCAGTATTTCCCAAAATGTGTGTACAGACTATTACAGAACTATTAAATAGTTATTACACTAGCTATTACACCCATTACTGCCGATTACAGCGAATTTTTTACGTAGACGATTACGGCTATTACACAGTCTATTACTTTACCTCGGCAATTGTACTACAGCGTTTATTACTCTGTTACGCTGGTTATTAAAAACTTTCACATAATAGCCTAATTAAACAATAATTACACCAAATTACATACATGTTAACTTATTTAGGATATCCTAATACTCTATCTAGCCTAAGTATGTTTTTCAGTATCTACTGTGCAACCAAGAACCTTGACTTTAAAAAAATCTGCGTCAGAAACTATCCCAATTTCAACGATGCTGGGCCATATGTGGAAATGATTATGTTCTTTGATCTGTTTTAAAAATAGTATTTTAGAACGCATCTCACCAATGCAGCGTGAGTCAGTTCATCTAAGAATCAAAAAATTTGAACATTGTATAAAAACCGCATTTTCTCTCTGTATACGCAAAGGAGAAATTGTGTATGAATGATATATAGGTATATTCAGGCACTTTCTGATTCATTTTAATAATCGTATCTAGGTACAGATAAACAATCATAATATGTCACATCTCTTGAGGCATGAAAAATGCTAAGTGTCACTTCGGCTGCTGTCGGCTGCGTACATTTCGGTGGATATGTACTGCAACATGGTCAGTCAGTAATTTTCTCGATCTCTCTCTCGCTCGCTATCGGCCAGCCCCTCGCCGCGCTCTCACACGCACCGTGTCGTGGTAAGACGTCATACACTCACAAGTACGTGTGTCCGCTGTAGCGTAGTAGGTTAGCTGTCAGGGTGTGAAGTCGTTCATCGCCGAGCAACCACAATTCAAGTCACGCAGTGAATATTATTTTTGTGAAGTAACACGCCATGATGATATCATGCTACAAAAACAACCGCGTTTGGCCGAGCTAACGTTAAGGATATTGCGTCATTACATTATGTCATGGCTCACTATACACACGCATCGAGAGTGAACTTTCTGGCTCTCGTCGAACCCGGCAATTACAGGATGCATGAGGCAGCAATCCTATGTGGTGTTCCACCGAGATCTGCTCAAAGATGGATACAGCAGTGGCGGGTGTCAGTGAGGATTGGTCGTCTACCGGGCACTGATGCACTTCCAGCTTTGTTCAACGACATGTTCGGGACAAAATGCAACTATCAGTTCACAGTGCCACTGTGCAGATATAGAATAACAGAGAAGAATGAGAAACATCCCAAATGCGTAAATAAATGCGTGAAGTGAGGGACCGCCATTTAGTTACTACTTCGCAGGAAGATCCGTTCTTAAACTCGGTAGAGCTCATGCAGACGACCAATTTTCCTGGATGTTCATACACGGACCGTAAACGATTACGAGAAGCAGGAAAGCTCCAATCAAAGAATGTCTCTTTGCTGAGCTGGAATTAAATCGTAATTGGGGTCAGGTCATCTTCTGTGAAGAGACATGTTTCAATTCGGCAGAGATCAGAACGGTTCGTGTTTAAAGGCCACGTAGAACCCGGTACGAGAAACAGTATGTGGCTGGGCGTACACGGAGTGTTGCCATATAAAGCAGAGTGTAACACGTAGCAGTCCACAGACTTGACTTTCGCCCGATTCTAACCAACAATGTTATTTCTTTCCAAAATGAAACCTCGTGTTCCTGCTTTTTGTTTATTTGTTTGACAATCATATCGATTTCCAACATCGCCTTAATGATCACTCCATAATTAAAATTGGCTGCTGTTAGGTCAAAGATCAGAGATTTGAATCCCGGCAATGACGTGGGCCATCCTGAGCACTTTCTTCAGTTTCCTTCATACTCCTTAAAAATTCGTTCGTAGTCAGTTTACACTCCAGGTAGACTTTTCCCACGGCCTCAGCGAGGGATCCCACCTTTACCGCCTCTACGAGCAGTGTCCTGGAGCTTGACTTCGTGTCTGGGGATACAACTGTGGAGGCGGGACTAGCGCCTCGCCCAGGCGGCCTCACCTGCAAAACGATCAGGGGGCCTAATGAGAGATGGGACAGGAAGAAATGGGAGGAATAGATAAGGAAGAGGGAAGGAGGCGGCCGTGGCCTGACGGTCGACATCCCAGCATTTGCCCGAAGACTAAGTTGGAAACCACGGAAAACCACTTCGAGGATGGCTGAGGTGGGAATCGAACCCCCTCTACTCATTTGGACCATCCTAGGCTGAGTAGACGCCGTTCCAGTTCTCATACCACTTTTCAAATTTCGTGGCAGAGTCGGGAATCGAACCTCGGATCTCCGGGGAGGCAGCTAAGCACGCTTACCACTTTTGAACGGAGGCGACATTATATTTATGTGTTGGTACAAAACCCCATAGCTTGCATATTAACCAATCCAATATGGATTCCCACCCGAAATTTTATACCAGTTCTCAATATCTCTGAAACTGTCGCCTCAGAAACACAGGTATCATTCAAATTCAATACACACTCAACTGTATGGGATTGATGACCAATAGGCTACGATCCAATGCCCTATATGAAGCATCAACAGACACAATCAACATTTATAATTACTGGGATCCATCATATTGTATTTACGAGACATAGGCTACAGTATTCAGTACGTACGGTATGTGCATGTGTCACAGCGACCGTTGTGTTGTGCTGTGTGTTGAGGGTAACCTACGCGCTCAGACTAAAATCAATACGCTGATTATTATTGATATTTCAAGAAGTAATTATCCTATGTTTGAATAAATTATTTGTCTGGAATTGTATTAATTTGAACCATTCTGCTAGTGGCAGAACATAGTAGAGGACTATTTAAAAAAACAACGTTGGTATCGATATCTCTGTTACTAAAACCCCCAGATTTACGGCACAGGAGCCATGATACTGTAGATCGAGAATGGACAAAGGAGAATTTTGAACTACGACATGTGATAACGAGACTGGCAGTTCATGTGTTTCACCATCTTATCTGCAAAAACACAGCATACCACGAACCAAATGAATCGTGAGAGTGTTAATTGTGCAACAAAAAGTGTGAACGCTACCACATAGAACAAAAGGACAGAATCAATAAATGCATACGCAAAACAGAAAGTGTAAATTCATGTAGGACCTATATAATTGAGATGACCATTTGGCTGCAATAAATATAGTACTAAAAATCCCAGGTAAAAGCTAGTTCGTTATTTTTGGAGTACCCCTCAAGCCGGTTGGCCGTACACTGTACGTCCGCTGGACTCTACTCGTTCAGCCGGTTCGACGTACCACAAACTTCCGGTGCTGGCGGAAGTTAGAATGTCTATTACGCATGAAACCCTGCTGCTTCGCCGGATCTTCTTTCACGTTATAAACCGAGAAGTTATGTACTTTCATGCCATCTCTGTTTCATAATTAGAACTAATACGAAGTTGATCGATATCCGTTGGTTTTGACGACTCATATCGATCAGCGAAGGAACATGAAACGCGCTCTATTGAATTTCAGGTTAGTTGCTTTAGAATGTACCACATCCTTTCCTGCCATCTCGAGATTGTTTTGTGCACTATATCTAACTTGACAGTTTTAGTCACTTATGAAGGGGAAGCACCGATAGCAATTACTTAGTAGATAACTTTTGCTTCGTAGGCTAGAGGCTACTCAGTCGCAGATGAATAATTGCCGGACTGTCTCCTTCTCTTACGGGTGCAAATATTATTGGTTTGATAGATGACAGTAGTGGAAGTGATGTATAGAGAGCGATATTTTCGGTAGTGATACAGACTATGCACAGCATGATGTTATTGGAGAAGTGGGAGACAGCCCAGACGAAGAAAAAATAGCTTCAGCTGTAATAACAACGACCGCTGTTCAGTGTTTGTGGCGAGAGGTAGACTTCGTCACAAGCACACAAAAGATCCCCTTCACGGGTATGCCGGGTACAAGAAGGCATTTCACGTCTGTTTTTTGCTGCTTTCGACAATGGAATTGAACTAGTTTGAGAAACAAATATGTAGACCTACGCGGCAGAATGTATGGTGGCGCGCCCTTGAAACCAAGGTCGCGCGCCAGGAAGTGAGAGTCAGTGACAGGGGACAACATTTATGTGTTCTTGTGGCTTGAATTCTTGATGGGGATAATGCAGAAACCTTCCCTAAAAAGCTATTTCACCCCTATATTCCCTCAAACAATGCCAAGGAACAGGTTTGAAATAATATTGCGATATTTACATTTTGTTGACAATTCGACACGTGATGCATACACGGGGCCTAAAAAGCTTTTCAAAATTAAGCTTTTCCTGGAAATTATACCCGAAAAATATGTATATATGTAGATTGAACATTATCATGTAAATATCTTGCTTTCATTGTAAATATACCTGAAACAAATACCGAAAGTGGAACTTATCAAATTATTATACTTTTGTAAATATTGCGTGTGATTATGGACAACCCTGAAGATCAGTCGTCACATATATTACTGAGAAACATTGGACATGATTTCGGTAAGTAATCCTAAAAATTTCATTACGTTATATTTCGTAGATTTAACATTATTAATTTTTTACCTTGTTGGTGTCCAAACCTCTGCTGAGCTTCAATTTAAATACCGCCGGAGAAGTGAAAACCTCCGGATTAAATAGGCGGCCTGAGGGGTTAGTATCATTTGAGAATCCGTAAACAAAACATCGATATATTCAACGGACTGGCCGTCATTCGGGCGTAACGTCTTTGGTGAATAGCCTTCTCTATGATCCTTTTAAAATCTGATATGAAAAAGAAAAGCATGAAGGGCACGAGAATTTAAAATATTTAAAATTACCTCCCTGGCGAACTGATCATTGAAGCCTAGTGAAATTGAATCTTTATTTTGTTCATTTGTTTTTAAAATTTTAGGACTTTTTCAGTTCGAAATTTTAAAAGAATTTTTAATTTTTAGTGTTTTATTCAAGCATAATGAACCACCATAATGATATATATTTTCGTCGTCGTAGTCGGTTTACCCTACAGGTAGGCTTTTCCCACGGACTTAGCGAGGGATCCCACCTTTACCGCCTCTACGAGCAGTGTCCTGGAGCTTGATATCGGGTCGGGGGATACAACTGTGGAGGCGGGACTAGCGCCTCGCCCAGGCGGCCTCACCTGCAAAACGAACTTGGGACCTCATGAGGGATGGAACAGGGAGAAATGGGAGGAATCGACAAGGAAGAGGGAAGAAGGCGGCCGCGGCCTGACGGTCACCATCCCGGCATTTGCCCGAAGACGATGTGGGAAACCACGGAAAACCACTTCAAGGATGGCTGAGGTGGGAATCGAAACCCCTCTACTCATTTGGACCATCCAAGGCTGAGTAGACGCCGTTCTAGTTCTCATACCACTTTTCAAATTTCGTGGCAGAGTCGGTAATCGAACCTCGGATCTACGGGGAGGCAGCTAAGCACGCTGACCACTACACAACCGAGGCGACATTATATGTATATACTGGTACAAAACCCCGTAGCTTGCATATTAACCAATACAATATGGATTCCCACCCGAAATATTACACCAGTTCTCAATATCTCTGAATTTATTGCAGCAATCTTGGCTTAAACGGTAGTGTATATTATGTTATAATATTTTTGTATTAGAATTTGTAAATTTCAATAATTAAAAATAGTGTAAATAAGCACTTTATTTTAACCGGTAGGTAAGATACGTAGCCAAATATAGTAGGCTAGGTAAGAGTCTATCTGGCGGAATGTGTAGAGCGCTCGATTGTCGTACGAGAGTACCAGGGATCAAAACTCGCTTATTTGCTCACTTTTTACTTCGTATGTTTAAATTTTCTTTGCTCGGACAGTTGTTGTTTGGAACGTCATCATCATTAATTTCATCATAATTATTAATAATTAAATATTAATGTAATTTTTCTAGTCCTCGTACTGCAGCTGGTTCACCAAGATTTTACTCGTGTAAATAGCAGTCGCTGGCATTCTCGGGCTACCAGGGAGTTTAATTCTGGTCTGAGGAATGGAACGGGGTACACTCAGCCTCGTGAGGCAAAACTGAGAAGAGGCGGTTTCGGTTCCTATCTCAGCCATCCTGGAAGTGGTTAGTTAGTTATTGAGGTTTAATGGGGCGCACCTACGAGGTCATCTTCCCCTCATACCACAGATTAATGTATACAAATTTAGAATTAAATTATGAATTTAGAGGTGGATACTTAAATATGAAAATATCGAAAATTTAATAAAACAAAAAAATTAATAAAACTAAAAATAATAATAATAAACAAAAATTATGGTAAAACTAAAATTCAGAATTCAAACAAGAACAAATTTTTCAGTCAATATACATTGGAAAAGTTAGATTGCTGGTCCTAATCCACTCTCACTTATAAAGCGGATGACGAGATCATTCTGGAAGTAGCTTCCGTGGTTTCTCCTTTCTACTTGAGGCAAATGCTGGGTTGGTAACTAGCATAAAGCCACGGCAACGTCTTACCCAAATCCCACCTCGATCACTAGTTCACCCGTGAGTACAGACATCACAGTGGCACAGGTTATCAGACAGCTTCTACACACACCCATGTACATGAGGCTACATGACCACGATGTCACAAAGCCACATAATAATCAACAGCTCTAATCTGGCTGAAATTCATCATCAACAAATAAATTTTGATCAACCGAGGACGAAATTCGCGTGTATCTATATTTGGGGCACAGGATCTCTATTGTAGCTGAAACACATGGCCGGTATCTGGTGAGGTGAGAGAGAAGAGGGGATTGTGTGGTTGGCAGAATATGTAAACGCGGTGTTTGGAAGTGATTTAACCACTAACGCTGTCGTCCTAATAAGAAAAAGACCTGCATTGCACCGCTCCGAATTCTCCGACTTGACCTTGTGACGTCATAATGCAGCCTTGTAACAATACAAATCCCGTGAATACGTCCCGTTCCGTTACGTCTGTTTTGTTCCGTTTCTTTAAGCGGAACGGTCCGTACTGTAACGTATCGGATATCCCTCTGTTAATTTCGGTACGGGACGGCGTAAGGTTCAGCCCGGCTCCAATCTGCTGTACCGGTAGAGGCTCGGCCACCGTTCCACTGTTCCAGATACCGGGTATGGTTTCAGACTCCGTTCCGTTCCAGGACGGGTAACGTTACGTTGGAACAGAGAGCGGTAACGTTATAACATGGAAATAACCTTGGAGATAACGGAATTTCTCCGTTCCACATTGACAAGAGTTCCGTTCCGTGTTACGTTCTGTTCCGCGTCCCAGCCTTAAATTACTTATAGCCTATCCGGAACCCATCGCAGACTGGAAATAGAAGCCTTCTTCTTAACAGAATTACCGCCACATATAGCTCGAGGCACGAACATTATATTAGGAGTCGATTTGAACTATGTCCTCCATTCAAAAGACCAGCTAGGACCAACTTTCAAAATATCTGAAGCTTTGCGGGGAATAACCCAGAATTTACGCCTCCAGGACGCCTGAGAAGTCCGACACAAAGATAAGGTGGAATTCACTTTTTACCGAGGCACGTCCGCGTCAAGACTGGACATAGCGTACATATCCAACTTCCTCGTCGACTCCCTGCATAATATCGCAGTGTTCCTTGTGCCGTTTAGTGGACAGCACACGGTAGTATTTACATTACAAGCTGGTACACTTGTCCCCGTTTTGGGAAGAGGTTATTGGAAATTAAATAATGCTATCCTTCATACCCCTGAGACCAGAGAAGGGTTCGCAATATTTGGGACCCAACTAGAACGACGAAACCCACAATACCCTACTGCTCTACAATGGTGGCTTAAAGCGGCAAAACCCACCTAACAGCGATTATTTTCCAAATTATCTAAACAGAGCGCAACGGAACTCTGCCGCACGAGAGTCTTTTATCAACAAGCACTCTATGAGTGCACAAAACTACAAGAGCAGGGACACATGGTCCAGCATAAACTGAATGTAATCAAACATCTTCTCTGTTCTTTGCAACAACTTAACTGCAAGGTGTCCTTCACAGGATCCGCATCCCATATCAGGAAGAGGAAGAACGGATTGCAACTTATCATATTGGAAAAGTGACACATCAACAGAGGAAAAATTACATCACCGTACTGAAGAAAGGAGTTGAACGTATTACCGGACTGTCGAATATATATACAGTAAGGAAACCACGGATCATTTTACTGCCACCTATTCCCACGACCCGAGTGACACTACGCCACTATTAGCGCCTTATCTCGAACCCTTGCAACATCACATTAGCATCGAAAGTAAAGAGATGAGGCAGGTTCTGTCTAAACGAGCATGTCGCCGAACACGGAGGCTGGATTTGGACATATGAGGGGTCATAGGCCTCGGGGTAACGCCCCCATTCCTACGGACGATTTATTTCTACCCCAAAATAAAAACTACCCTTACCCGGGGGTAATCGTTTTAGTAAACTTTGCTCTGCATGTATTACAGAAATAAGGCATTACTCTATTATGAATCAACATTTTTGTTTTGTTTTGTACGCATGCGCACTCCCAGCATTTTGCAAGATGGCGGGTTCTTTGAATTATTATTTATAGATGAGTTTTTTTAAATTTAATTAATGAATCCCAAACTAAAAGGTCATCTGCTTTTTAATATCTCGCTAACCAATGATCGGAGAGACTTGTGTCAGGTGTCATAGGAGTCAGGATGGTTAACCCTTTCCCATGGCCAATGAACTCACCCAAATGACTCAAAACAGCATGGTCATCGACCTGAGATTTTATAAACTAATAATCACCGAGGATCACGTGAGGTGTCATAGGACTCAGGATGGTCAAGTCTTTCCCGTGGCCAATGAATTTACCCAAAAGACCCAAAATGGCAAGGTCATCGACCTGAAATTTTATAAACTAATAATTGGAGAGGGTCACGTGGGGTGTCCTTGGACTCAGGCTGATCGACCCGTTTCTATGGCCAATGAATTTTCCCAAAAGACTCAAAACGGCTAGGTCATCGACCTGAGAATTTATAAACTAATCATTGCATTTGGACATGTGAGGTGTAGAATGACCTGGCTTAAAGTTCTCTTTGATGTGGCTCACTAATTTATCCAAAACACACAAAACGTCAAAGTCATTGACCTAAGATCTTATTAAATAATCATTGGATTTGGACGTGTGAGATGTTATACGACTTGGCATGACGCGCTCTTTCCCATGGCCCATGAATTTATCCAAAACGGCAAGGATATTGACCTGAGATTTTATAATCATGATGATTATAATGATAGTGATAAAGATGATGATGATGATGATCTTGATGATGAAAGTGGTAATGCTGAAAAACAAGAGGGTGATGTTTTTATGCCTATTGTTCGCCGTGGAAAAAGGTCTACAACAATCGTTGTGTTTAAAAACTATTACAAGCAATGGTAAAGAGAAAGTGTTGTATTCAGTGTGTATCTATTGTAAAAATTAACTAAATAAAAATATTGTATGTGTATTGTCTGTATTTCTTAATTGCTATCCCCACGTCCCACTATTAATGCAATTATTAACTATCAGCAGTCTCTCACTATGTTCAGAAAGAGTGGTCTTAAATAATGCACTTTATTTTTAGTGTCGTCAATCAATGTTGAGGCAGTAGTTATGCCGGGTAAGGGGTTCGAACCCTTGGTACCTTTTACAGGGAATTTGATTTTAAGTCAAACGCCTTAGACCACTCGGCCAACCCGACAGTTACTTGAGTGTTTTTCAAAACTTTCCAGTGTACATTGAATCACCGACTTGTTTGTTTATGAATGTAGAATTTTTGTTTTTCCATAACATTGCGGTTATCAGTCTTGTGAAATGAATTTTTAATATAGGGTTAAATGCATCTTAAAACAATTTTGGAAAAACTCTCATGTATTTTTAATGGGTTTTTGTAATGAGTCACCGTTCGTTGACTTGCTTTTACCGTTACACAACATTATTTTGGTAAGCTCTACATATTTATCCCAATCGTCTCTGGTATAATGTCTCGTTTTTTTTGTAAAGATTAAAACAAGATGAGCACACTGTTTCTATATAGGCGTAAGCATCTGTTGTATATTAATCAAAATAGTGGGCTGCTCTCTAGAACCCTACGCACTGGTCAAAACAAGCATAAACGCCAAATTGTTTCCCTGGTAGCTAACTCGTGTCTGGATAGAAAATTCATATTTCAATGCCCCTCATGGCCTAAAAAATTAGTCTTAATGTATAGTATAATCATCTGTCTTCCTACATAGCCATGTGTTATAAATATTAAATAAATAATTAATTAAATAAATAAATAATTTAAAAATCCATTAATAACCATCCTAAATCTCTTGTTCATGCTATCCTGTCGCGGTCAGTCAGGTATCATGTTAGATAACCTTGTGTAAACCCATTCTTGCACATAAAAATGTATAACATTTTAACAAATCTTTTTAAAACTTAAATTTCTAGTTACGTCGTCAAGCCCGAAGTAAAAAAAATAACTTGCCTTAGCAATAAAAGGGTTTGCGCTTTTTTCATTCAAGCAAATGTAAAACATTATCAAATTATTGGTTTCATAAATCTCAAGTCAATAAAGGAACAGTCATGATGATACAAAATGTGTATGTTCAAATTCTTACTGCACAGTTTACCACAAAATAAAAGATATAGTCTAGCTGCTGGTACTCTAATTGATGGTCCGATGTTTGTAATAAATAAAATTTAAGTATTTGTCACAAAATCTCTAGTCAGTCATCATCTAGTATTAATTAGTTACCAAAAAATGTAGAGTCAATAACATTTAAGCTTTGTCTTTTTGCTAAATGTAAATCTAAAATCTAAAATGTATAGTCTAAAATCTAAAAACAAAAAAAATCATAGTAAAGGGAATGTAATTCCAAATAATACAAATTCTTTAATGTCTTTCTTTAATAATTTAGTTACCGAAAAATTCCAGTTATGACTTTATCGTTTGGTCTTTTTGTAAAATCTAAAATCAAAAATCTAAATCTAAAATGTAAATTCTAAAATCTAAAATCTAAAAATTAGTAATTCATAGTAAAGGGAATGTAATTCCAAGTAATATAATTCCTTTTATGTCTCTCTATAATAATTAGTTACCGAAAGTTTCGAGTCATGACATTTTGGTTGGTCTTTTCGCAAAATCTAAAATCTAAAGGTCAATATAAAATCAAAAATATTAAAATCTGAAACTCAAATCAAAAATCAAAAATCTTACATGCATTAATTTAAATCTTATCTCCGGCTTTTACAATTATAAATTCAACAAATCTTGGGTTTGCAAAGCCATATGACACCTCACGTGTTCAAATCCAATTATTGGTTTATAAAATCTCAGGTCAATATCCTTGCCGTTTTGGGTTTTTTGGAAAAAATCATGGGCCATGGGAATGAGCGCGTCATACCAAGTCCTATAACACCTCACACGTCCAAATCCAATGATTAGTTTATAAAATCTTAGGTCAATGACCTTGACTTTTGGGGCTTTTGGGTAAATGAGTGAGCCATGGGAAAGAGAACTTTAATCCAAGTCATTCAACACCTCACATGTCCAAATCCAATGATTTGTTTATAAAATCTCAGGTCGATGACCTTGCCGTTTTGAGTCTTTTGGGAAAATTCATTGGCCATGGAAACGGGTTGACCATCCTGAGTCCTAGGATACCTCACGTGACCCTCTCAAATTATTAGTTTATAAAACTCAGGTCGATGACCTTGGAGTTTTGGGTCTTTTGGGTATATTCAGTGGCCATGGGAAAGCTTGTCCATCCTGAGTCCTAGGACACCTCACGTGACCCTCTCTGATTATTTGTTTATGAAATCTCAGGTCGATGACCTTGCTGTTTTTGGTCTTTTGGGTAAATTCATTGGCCATGGGAAAGGGTTAACCATCCTGAGTCCTATGACACCTGACACAAGTCTCTCCGATGTCCTTTTAGTTTTGGGTTATTTAATTGAATTTACAAGGAATAACTCATCTGTAAATAATCATTTAAAAAGCCCGCCGTCTTACAAAAGCCGCGAGTGCGCATACGTGCAAAACAAAGAAAAGTGTTGATTCATAATAGTGAAAAGCCTTATTCCTGCAATACATGCAAAGCAAAGTTTACTAAAAAGATTACCCCCCCCGGTTAAGGGCAGTTTTTATTTTGAGGTAGGAATAGGTCGTCCATAGGAAAGGGGGCGTTACCCCGAGTCGTATGACATCTCATATGTCCAAATCCGGTCATCGTGGCCTCATCTCTAAACTATCGAAGATGCAGCTACACTCGACGGCGATGTCCTGTATCACGAGCTGGGGATCGCCATTAAATCCGCGAATAAAACTAAGTCACCAGGACTCGATGGGTTATCATTCGAGTTCTGTAAACACATCTGGCCATACATCAAACGCGAGATATTGACTGTTTTTCGGGAATTGCTCTCTCACTCAGATCATGGTACAGCTTTCGCACAAGGAGTCATAGTTTCAGTCCCAAAAACCAGGGCAGCTAGAACCCTGGTGGATTATCACCCCATTACTCTCTTGAAGACGGACTATAAAATATATTCCAGTCTTCTCGCCACGCGCATTAAGTATTTTCTCCCAAACAACCTCAGTCAGGAGCAACACAGTGTTTTAAAACAGTCCAACATCATTGATTGTTTGTCTAACTTACGAAGCTTTCTCTTGCATATGTCCTACACGACCGCCACGGAGGCCGCCCTAGTGAGTATATATTTTCAACGTGCTTTTGACCGAGTACGTCATTGCTACCTATGGGCCGTATTGCAACGATTCAACTTTCCACCGAGAATTATGGCCCTCCTACGCACGCTCTCTAGCCATGCCACCTCGCAAATTCAAGTGAATGGTTTCTTCACAAAGAAAATTGTTATCCAGAAATCCATAAGGCAGGGTTGTCCCTTGCTTTGAGTATGGAACCCTTCATCAGACAAGTAACTACCCAGCTACCTAGAGTCTCCCTGGGAATCACATCGATCAACCTACAAGTGTACGCGGAAGATATAACCATCGCATAAAGTAGTCAACGTCACATAACAAGTCTACAAGATTTCATTCGTGAACATGAATTTCAATCAGGAGCCACCATTAATGTACACAAATCAGCACTCCTACCCTTTAGAAAGTGACCTACTCTCGACACATGGGTACCAGCAGTTCAAGAACAAAATACTGGGCATCACGTTCTCTTCCAACTTTAGTGATACGATTACTCGTAACTGGAAGCGCATACTGAATGCAGTCCGTTCAATCATCTTACAACAAGCCACCAAGAATCTAACAATTCTTCAAAAAGTATGGAACCCTCAATACCGTTCCTCAGTAAAGTTTGGTACACAGCACAAACCCTCCCACCCTCCCCCAAATTGTGCTTAAGAAGATTGACCTTTCAAATGTTTATTACCTATGGCGGGGGAAACCATATCAAGTTGCCAGACTTCAGTTGTAACAACCTTGACCACTGGTGGCCTGGGCTTAACACCTGCGGATTGGAAATGCACTGTGTTTCTAGCCCGAAATATTATCAAAGTGCAGCACTCTGATCGCCAGACGTATGTCAAAGCGGTTCTTCACGACTTTACACGTCCAATGACGACCCAGCCACGTAGTGCTACCCTACTGCACTTTCTCAAACGCACCCCACGCTTCATAGATCAACTTCCTCCAGCGTTAGGCCTACGACATGCAGGCCGAGCTCTTGTCTCTGGAAATGCTCACAGAGGGTGCAGTGGTGTGAATAAAAATTAGTCAAAGATCGTGAGCGTATGCTCAGTGAGTGCCCGAGTGTCTGACTGCCGATGAGCTTCTACTCCGCATTTCTGGTGAATAAGAATGTGGAGTACAAGCACAGCGTACACTCAAGCGTCTGGAGCAGCCACTCAGGGACAATGCTCAAGGCCGTACACGTGTCGTGTAATATGATGCCGACTCCTAATGTTTGAAAGACAGTTCCATGCTCACCACGTCAGAAGACAGTGTTGAATTCCAGTCCGCTTTTGTCTCAATCTTGAAGGAACATCCAATTCTGTTTTCGAAGTCTCAGCTACCGGATACAAAGCACAAGAAAACAAGGACAATTAATGCAGTTCAGTGTAATTTACTTGCAAAATTTAATTTAAATCTTTCGGTCCAACAGCTGTATAAAAATTACAAAACTTAAAAACCAGGTTAAATTTAGGAAATTGGAATCATTTAAATAACAAAACTTCATTATCATGAAAATAATACATTAACAATTGACAATTAACAACAATTGAATGCGTATTTCACGAGCAAGATCTGCATGAGCTGTCTTTACTTCGACTTGCAGCAGAAGCAAAAACCTGAATGGTAAGGAAAATATATAAATACAGTACCAATAAGTTTTGGAAGATAGAATTTATTTTTCTATTGTATAGTAATTTCTATATATTATTACGGTATTTTTAAGGTCACTACTCCGATTATGATATGGAGACGTTTCATTTATGATTATGAAGTTAATGCAAGGGCCTCTACATCATCAGTGGAAAATCCTAGCACACCACCACCAACAGCGAGCGTACCGGTAGTTAATAGGCAATTGCTGGAAGACGAAACAGACCAAGCAAGGAAACTAAATAACAGTGAACTGCAATGGTTAGTGCTGTTAAAGCAATTGAAGGTTTTAGAGCAAAAACATAAGGTGTTATTATTGCAGGAGAAACAACTGAAGCTAATAGAATGTGATATGGAAAGGGAACGGGAAACAGCAAGGGAAATAGACACAGGAAGACAGAGGGAAAGAGAAAGAGAGGAATAAATGATGGATTGTGAAGGTGCTGAAAGTGTACTATTATCATCAGATGTGTTCTATCATCAGATGTGATCTTAAACTGTATTTACTTTGCTTTTATCTATTTATTTTATATTTATTTATTTTATTTGTTTGATTTATTTCATTTCTTTTATTTCTTTTATTTGTTTGATTTATTTAGTTTATTTTATTTATTTGGTTTATTTAATTTTTATTTTATTTGTTTGATTTATTTCATTTATTTTTTATTTTATTTGTTTGATTTGTAATTAAGAATTATTGTATTCCCTTGTTTTTTCTGCTATGGGTCTTAATGGCCTGTTACATGCAATAAATGATGATGGTTTATTTCATTATTTTATTTATTTCATTTGATTTATTTCATTTATTTCATTTATTTGATTTATTTTATTTATTGTATTTACCGGTATTTAATTTTTAGCCTACTTTTCTCATTTTGCAAAAATGAGGAAGAAGTCTGTCAACTATCAACTCCTAAACGGCTGCAGTAATCGAAATTTGGTATGAGTAAAGATCTATACCTGAATATCTCAATCCCATATTTGAAAATGATGTCAGTGCTACAAACTGCTGAAAAACAGCACTTGAAATTTGAGCTCCATGTTGGATATCTTGGAAGGTATGCATGGCAGCTATTCCAAAATTGGCACACATATAGATAATAATATTTTAGTTCAATTTCCAGGAGGCCATACTTGGCAGTGTTGCCAAAATGATTCTAAGCCTGCTGATAGGTCCAATTTTTAAATGCATATTACTTCTACACTTTCAATTGGATTTCAACCAAATTTCGTATGTAATATGTGTATGTAAAAAGATATGACTGGGCGTAATCTCAAGAGCTACCAGGGCTGTTAATAAATGCTGTCTCTATTTTTTTTACCCTAATATCAATATATCAGAAAGTATGCAAGCCAACAGTTCTAATCTTTGCACACGTAAAGTACCGGCCATTCTAGATTAATTTGGAGTAACTAATAGAAGTCAGTGCTGCCAACGGGATTCTAAGCTTGCTGATAGGTCCAATTTTAAAATACATGTAACTTCTGTATTAACAAATGGATTTCATCCCAAATTGGCACTATTAGAGATCATAATGAAAATGAAAATCCACAGCCTGCTTCCAGTCTCCGACCGGGTCAGGAATTGAATAAATGAAGCCCCCATCTAGCGGCGAGGATATGAACTGTGCCGGCTGCCGAGGCCTGACGCACTCCTCTGGGGCAATGATTAAATGAATGACAGATGAAATGAAATGATAGTGGAGAGTGTTGCTGGAATGAAATTTTGACGGGGAAAATCGGAGTACCCGGAGAAAAACCTGTCTGCCTCCGTTCTGTCCAGCACAGACCTCACATGGAGTGACCGGGATTTGAACCACGGACCCAGCGGTGAGAGGCCGGCGTGCTGCCGCCTAAGCCACGGAGGCTTCATAATAATATTTCAAATTATTTGTGACCAACACATGCATGACATCGTTGCCAACATGATTTTACGCGCACTGATAGATCCAATTATATGTCTAACTGCATGTAACTTTCGTGCTGCTATCCATTGGACTTCAACCAAATTTTGCATTCTGTACCTTAACAGATGGAACTAAAAACATATTCAGTCTCCAGAGCTGCCAACTGTAGTGCTCTATTAGGCTACATTATACCAGGTATATTTTGAACGAGGTCGCCTCCCTAGCGTAGCGGTCAGCATAATTAGCTGCCGTCCCGGAGGTCCTGGGTTCGATTCCCGGCTCTGCCACGAAATTTGAAAAGTGGTATGAGGATTGGAACAGGGTCTACTCACCCTCGGGTGGCCCAAATGAGTAGAGGGGGTTCGATTCCCACCTCAGCCATCCTCGAAGTGGTTTTCCGTGGTTTCCCACTTCGTCTTCGGGCAAATGCCGGGATGGTACTGTCCCCGTTATCCGGATAGTAGGCTGTCAGATATCCGCCCCCTCAATCGGATTGCCAATAATCAAACGCACCGGCACAGCTACATCAATGAAAATGGCACTGACAGATACTATCGAGATTAGAGCACAATAGTTAACAAGAAAATTATTGGGGAACACACCAAAATATACGGGGGTTCATACTTACCTTTACTTACCTCTTAAATTTATCTCGGGGACTGGGTTGTCAACTGGATCACTTAAAGTGTGCCCACACAATAACCTCCACCATGATATTTAAAATGAACCACAACGAAGACGAGAAACTTTAAACTGCACAATAATTTATTTCACATAAAGAATGTATTTAACAAAAATAAAACAACAAAATCCACGTGGCAATCAGAAGCCATCGACCACATAACCATGTCCTCCTGTCGGACTTGTATACTCTACATACAATGTTTCAGCTTTCTCAAGCTCAAAATAACGTAATTAATAATGCACTTGGAATGGAAACGGGATTTGGGACGAGACACATATAGCAATTGTTTTGCGTGTTTATACACATCACATTTTATTTATAGCCACAAGGCTATTATGGAGACGTCCTTGGCCTCTATCATACAGTTGTCCGGGCCAGCTGCAATGCACCTGCATCGTCAAAGTGGACTCACCCCTCCGTTCAACCCTAGCATATGCGAGTTACATCAGAGCTTAGCTCTCCTTTCAAAACACGTTAAATGTCCACATCTCAACTGAAATATTATCACGCAAATCCTTTAAATGCTCCATTCAAACACCAGTGGAATACTCCAATAATCCTAAATCATGTTTAATTGTTCAATCCACTTGTTTAATTAGCGTTGTTTAGAGTATAATAACAAAACTCCAAATGTTAATAACAAAAGTTCATTAATTATTTATAACAATAATAAATTGTTTATAACAATGTCAAACGACAATTAAAAATTTTATACACGCCTCTATTAATCCCTTTCATTACAAATTGTTATCAAAGATATTTACAAAATTATTTACAATATTAATATTGTTTATATTATTTATATAAGAAATACATTAAACCACACGTTTATCCGGTTGATAATTACTTAAATCGTGTTGATATAATCGACCAATGAAGGTTAGTTATATTTAAATGTCAAATTCAGGTTTAATAAGGTTTAATAATTATTATTAATATTTGTGACGGTAACCTCCATTCAAAATCTTCATCTCAAATTATTTAACACTCTTGTTAACTTTAACAGTATCTTCACATGAATAACTTTCAAAGAACCAGGACAATACATTCAGCGGAAAAATACTTCGCTCAAAACGCACAAAATTGCTCAACAATTGGCCCAGAATTCATCATATATCTTAATATATATGGCATCAAAATCTTCCAAATTACATACAATAACCTCCACTCATAAATTCAACAACTTCATTTATTACTGTGGGAACCTCCTTCATTATTCAAGGGCATTACTCATCAGCGACTTTTACAGGTCCACTGAACTAACGATTATACATCCATTGCTCCTCTTCAAAAATTCTTATATTCATCAAATGTATTAATGTCTGTTATTATTTAACCTTCGTGGGTTTCATTCATGAATCGATATGAAGTAAAAATTTGCCAATCACAAATAAATTTAATAGCAAATACGATTAGACACTCCTCCCTGGTCTATCAAAATTGAGATTAATATCTTCAAAGTAACGCAGTATAAAAATACTATCTTCAATCAAAGTTCATCTAAACTGCATAAATAGTCGAATAGAATACAATTAGACTGTGGAATGCAAACATTATTGTTCCAATCTGTAATTGAGAAAAACTCCTATCAAATGTTCATTACTATAGTGTATTGAATAAATCGTAATCAAAGTTCATATTTCATAAAATTGTCTATAATGCAATGATAAATGTCTATGTTGCAATCATGTTCATAAGACGACTAGTATTTCAAAGATCGTCGATAACGTATTAGATTTTAACGCTCTAAAATCATTTAATTATTCTTCTTTCTTGAGGATGACAGAAAATTGGTCAAAGTAATTTACTGAATAGAATTACTTTAATAAAATGACACGCTGTCTGAATTCAAATCTGCCATAGCAAATCATTAACTTTACAGTCAAATCGTGACTACAAAAATATGCAAATTATTGAAAGAATCTAAATTATCAGTCTCAACTGATCCAAAATTATTTAAGTATGCCAATGACATAACAATGTCTCAACAAATCGAAGAAAAAGGCATAAATCATCGAAGTGTACTGAGTACAGAAATATTAAGCAAGAAAATGGGGCAAAAGATAAATGGGACAGAAAATATGGGAAGAATGGTTGCTCAGATATCGCTACATGACTCAAATAATACAAGAAACGTTCACGACTACCTTATCTGTTGATCGAAGTTCTAGAGGAAAGTTTTCAAAGAAAACTGCTGTTGGTTCCATTTCACCAGCGTAAAGATGTGCTCCGACCTCGAACCTGGAATCAGCGTCCTCGGAGAATCGAACTGCTTCCTCCTCCGGAAATTGCACTGCTCCATGTATACGAAAGACATCCTTCTGGCAAAAATCTTCTTTATGAGCCGGGTCCACCCTGGCCTCTCTTGAAAGTTCCCTGAAGTTCCAGTCGTAATTCGCCATGAAGTTTATTGCAGTTATTTCCGCAGAAATATTCATAATCGTGGAGTATGATGATATTTCCACTGTCATTTGATATAATTCAGCGATGGATTCACGATGCATGAGTGTAGTTGGATGTTCACTACATGCTCTCTTTTGTAGAAAGACGATTAACGAAGTTCCATGCTGTTACTTCACTCCATCGATATATGTCCCAATTGCATTAAAGCCTTAGCCTTCCATCTCAACTTCTGTTATAATCATTGAAAGCACTGTCAGATTATAATGTTCCATAGTGGAATATATCGTTGTATTACCGAACGTATTCTCCAAGATCACGGTTGCGATGCACGTGTCAGCCGTAGTGTATAATGTAGAATTTTAAAAGTGCTTCTCAGGTGGCGAGAAAATCACTTTTGTCTGCAGCCTTAAAATGCCAATATCTTTTAAAGTATAACTGTGAAATTGTTCAAATGTTCTACACACCTCAATGTTGTACTGCCCAATTGAATTATAATAAAGGCAGAAGTTAACTCTTGATATCTTATCTGGTAGAAACGTTAATGTGAGCGTTACAACTTCACCTAGTTTCGAACAGCGTAAAATGGAACTGCTCCGTGTTCGTTCGATGCGCCGGGCTTTAACCACACGCTAAAGACAACTTGCTTCACTTATTCACTCGACAATGACTATCTGACATCAGAAATATATATGCGGTATCAGCGGTATGAGAGATATGAGAGATATGAGAGATATGAGAGCTCCTCTCTCCTGTGCACGACCTTTTATCAACTTCTTAAGAGGCGTATCCATCCCTTCCATAGCCTGTTGCTCCGTCATTGCTAGAAGTTTTAACTTTGGCTATACTTGACGGATTTTCAAATTTCAAAAACTCAAAATTAATTTCTTCAAAATTCCAAATCAATGCCATAACTGAAAATAGATTTCCACAAATCTGCATGCCCAAAGTAATCAAATATCGTAGTTTCAGCAATCTCCGTCTTCCTTACAAACTATCGTTCATTGGTTCGAGTCTCTCCTCCAATAGCGTAACTTCTTCCTTAGCACAATACCTTGTTTCCTGCGACTGCGTCGTAAATCTAAGATCTTTCTCGAACAAAATCATGACGTCACCAAGAATCTCAGCTCAACCAGCCTACTTGCATGAAGTCTACGTCATCCGTGCCTACGTCATGAATATCCACGTCACAACTATGACAGCCATAACTTTATTCATATTTGCCAATACAGGCATCGTGGTCTCAATATAATTCAATTTACGGGGGCATTCTCCCTTCACCACGTTTTAAAAACAGTTGCAAATTGTTTTTAAACTCTGTGTTATAAATATCTCAATTCACTTGAACACGAAATTGAATTATTATTGGCTTACTCTTGTATGATATTTCCTCTATGTTCCTTAATCATAAGTCTCTTCTTCTCTGGGTTGTGTGTGGCTAATGTATTCTCTCCTCTCTACTTTCTCTTCTGTCCTGAATTTCTGTTTTCCAAGTTCTGCTGACTTGTAGAAGGACCAGGATCGATCACTACATCCTGTCTTTTCTTTTGGTTTTCAGCTTCCTTTTCTCGTAATTCCTTCAGATACTGCTGACTTTCTTTCTCTCTCTCTTGATACTTGTCGGGTGTCATAACCTGACCTTGAGAATTCTGATTCTGATTCTGGTACTGGTTATTTCGATTGTAGTTTCTATTATAACCATTGGTATAGTATCTACCTCTTCCGTTGTTGTAATTCCCTCTATTATTATTCCAGCCTCGTCTTTGCTGATATGGACGGTAACCTTGTGATCTGTTGTTGCGGAAATAATTATTCCTGTGAGGACCTACATTTTCAGTTTTTTCTTCCTCAGGCTTATCAGTTTGCTGCACTTGATCCATATAGACCGTATTAACGTCTTTGAATTCGTGCCTCTGACCTTTTTGTACCAAATTTGGCATTGGACTCGTGTAGTCAAGCCTTCTCAATAATTCGTCCATACTGGTCAAATCTCTGATATTTGACGATATGATCAGTCTTCTTACTTCCACAGGCAGCATACGTGAAATCGCATCTATCAACTGCTCTGTTGACAATGGGGGTTGCAAAAATCTCAAGCGTGATAACTGACTCGTGAAGAAATCAGCGTACCGTGTTGGAAGAGTACCTGAATACTTCCTCGAGTATACCTCAGCTCTTAATGAATTCTGAGCTTCTATTGACCAGAATCGTTTTATCAGTGCCTCTGCAAATTCGTCAAAATTGCTGAAAGTGTACCGAAATGCTCTAAACCATTCAAGGGGTCCTCCAGCTAGAAATCTTTCTACGATTCTCATCTCTCTCTCTCTAGGAATGTGGGCTTCTATGAAATAGTCTTTAAGATTCCTGATATATTCGATCGGTGTGAGACTATCAGTGTTGCTAAATTCTTGAGGTTTGTCTTCAAAATTCCGGATGACTGTCACATTTCTCGGATATGAATCCATATAATGTTTCCCACTATCACGATACTTCCATTCAGGTTCAATATTCCGATCCTCTTCTTCTTCCCTAAATCTGGATATACGTTCCTCAGGACTAATATCTCTCTCTTCTGTAGCAAGGTTACATCTTCTCACGTAATTTCTATCCTCTTCACCAGTCAATCCTTCAATATCCTTGTCCGTGATTTCCGTGATGACTTTCCTAATCAATTCTTCCTTATAGGTTTCCATCATGCTAGCTTCTCCTAGTTTCAAATTCTGCAGTTTGCTCGTAGTTTCATTAACATCAGAGACAACCTTATGAATCTGTTCCTCTAACGCAGTTTTTAATGCTTGCACGTCCTGACCTATTTGAGTTCTATCCTCTACCTGCTTTTCGGATAGCGAATCCATCCTTACATTCAAGTCTTTCCTAATCTGAACTACTTCATTATTAATGTCTACTTGTGTACTGGCAAGTTTTCTTTCAATTCGCTCCTGAATCTGATCTACATGTTCCCCACTTGACCTGTTCCATTCATCTTTCCACACCGTTACATTTGCAGTTAACATTTCCGCGATATCTACTTCAATGTCTTCCTTAAGTAAACGATTGTGCTCTAATACTTGGGTTCTCATGACCTCTACATCGTATTTTAAACCAGCTAAAGAAGCTGTTGTCCTAACAGACTCGTCAACTAACCGAGTTGTTAATGCACTAATGTTACGAGTACAAAGGGTTTTTGAAGTTTCAATTTCCTCTCTAACTTTGTTAACATCAGTTTGAACTTTAGCAATGTCTACAAAAACAGTATTGACTTCTACTTGTATCTTATTGATATCGCTTTGCATATCATTAACATCTGAATGAATATTATTGATGTCAACTTGAACATTTGACACATCAGTTCGAGCATTTCTAACCTCTTTTTGAATTTCCTCTACTATGTTTTGTACAGTAGCAACATCATTCCTAACAACAATTACCTCAGCTCTAGCACATGAAATATCACCCCGGACATTGGCAACATCAAGATTCAACATAGTAATATCTTTCTGTACCTTAGAAACATCAATTTTAACCTCAGAAACATCTTTATGCACATTGGACACGTCTGTGCGCATGTCAGTTACAGCATTCTCGATTCCCTGGGTATTGATCTGTAAACGCGACACATTATTTTCTAAGTTTGCAGAACTGGTCTGAAGAACTTTCAGATTTTCATCCAGCATCTGCTTTACACTTTCATTCATGCTATCTTTCAAATCACTAGCATTCTCCTCCATCATCTGCTTCATACTGCTATTCATGCTAGCTTTCATCTCCCTCATATTGTTGGACATCTCCTCCAACATTTTTTAATACTTTCATCAGCCATTTCAATAATATTTCAATAATAAACTGCTTTAGGGACATACATCAAACAGAGCAAAATAACAACATCTGAGCAACATTTTTCACCATATATAAGTTTGAGCAATTTTCTGTCTTAAATCTAACTTATAATTACCTTATAATTAACTTTCGTAGACACTTCATGTTGAAATAAACTCAAGCACATGTTCAAGTTTCTTTGGTTCATTTTAAAATATCCTAACACAAATAATTTACATTTACAAACCAAATAGTTTAATTTTATATTTAATATGACTACACATGTCATAAGCCGGTCAAATAAAATAAGATTCCAGATCATAGGCGATTTTTCTAAGTTTCCAGCCTATTTAACCTCTCTCAAGTTGTATAAGATCTGATCTTTTCTGAGTGTAATTTTCCTAATACAACACAACATTTAATCCCTATATAATCACACTCTCAAATTCTACAATTGGCCCAGACATCTAACAAAGAATCGACCTCTTTATTTGAGTCTACACAATCCCTTTGACATCGATAAGTTGGTAATCCAATGTTATTCGAACACTCCACAAAAATTGCGGTGCCAATTCTACTGCAATAACTTGGTAATCCAATGTTTTGCTGATCGTGCCAATCGAGCCAATCGTGCCCCACGTTTTAGGGTCGCCAATCCTACTGTCCCCGTTATCCGGATAGTAGGCTGTCAGATATCCGCCCCCTCAATCGGATTGCCAATAATCAAACGCACCGGCACAGCTACATCAATGAAAATGGCACTGACAGATACTATCAAGATTAGAGCACAATAGTTAACAAGAAAATTATTTTGGAACACACCAAAATATACGGGGGTTCATACTTACCTTTACTTACCTCTTAAATTTATCTCGGGGACTGGGTTGTCAACTGGATCACTTAAAGCGTGCCCACACAATAACCTCCACCATGATATTTAAAATGAACCACAACGAAGACGAGAAACTTTAAACTGCACAATAATTTATTTCACATAAAGAATGAATTTAACAAAAATAAAACAACAAAATCCACGTGGCAATCAGAAGCCATCGACCACATAACCATGTCCTCCTGTCGGACTTGTATACTCTACATACAATGTTTCAGCTTTCTCAAGCTCAAAATAACGTAATTAATAATGCACTTGGAATGGAAACGGGATTTGGGACGAGACACATATAGCAATTGTTTTGCGTGTTTATACACATCACATTTTATTTATAGCCACAAGGCTATTATGGAGACGTCCTTGGCCTCTATCATACAGTTGTCCGGGCCAGCTGCAATGCACCTGCATCGTCAAAGTGGACTCACCCCTCCGTTTAACCCTAGCATATGCGAGTTACATCAGAGCTTAGCTCTCCTTTCAAAACACGTTAAATGTCCACATCTCAACTGAAATATTATCACGCAAATCCTTTAAATGCTCCATTCAAACACCAGTAGAATACTCCAATAATCCTAAATCATGTTTAATTGTTCAATCCACTTGTTTAATTAGCGTTGTTTAGAGTATAATAACAAAACTCCAAATGTTAATAACAAAAGTTCATTAATTATTTATAACAATAATAAATTGTTTATAACAATGTCAAACGACAATTAAAAATTTTATACACGCCTCTATTAATCCCTTTCATTACAAATTGTTATCAAAGATATTTACAAAATTATTTACAATATTAATATTGTTTATATTATTTATATAAGAAATACATTAAACCACACGTTTATCCGGTTGATAATTACTTAAATCGTGTTGATATAATCGACCAATGAAGGTTAGTTATATTTAAATGTCAAATTCAGGTTTAATAAGGTTTAATAATTATTATTAATATTTGTGACGGTAACCTCCATTCAAAATCTTCATCTCAAATTATTTAACACTCTTGTTAACTTTAACAGTATCTTCACATGAATAACTTTCAAAGAACCAGGACAATACATTCAGCGGAAAAATACTTCGCTCAAAACGCACAAAATTGCTCAACAATTGGCCCAGAATTCATCATATATCTTAATATATATGGCATCAAAATCTTCCAAATTACATACAAAAACCTCCACTCATAAATTCAACAACTTCATTTATTACTGTGGGAACCTCCTTCATTATTCAAGGGCATTACTCATCAGCGACTTTTACAGGTCCACTGAACTAACGATTATACATCCATTGTTCCTCTTCAAAAATTCTTATATTCATCAATTGTATTAATGTCTGTTATTATTTAACCTTCGTGGGTTTCATTCATGAATCGATATGAAGTAAAAATTTGCCAATCACAAATAAATTTAATAGCAAATACGATTAGACACTCCTCCCTGGTCTATCAAAATTGAGATTAATATCTTCAAAGTAACGCAGTATAAAAATACTATCTTCAATCAAAGTTCATCTAAACTGCATAAATAGTCGAATAGAATACAATTAGACTGTGGAATGCAAACATTATTGTTCCAATCTGTAATTGAGAAAAACTCCTATCAAATGTTCATTACTATAGTGTATTGAATAAATCGTAATCAAAGTTCATATTTCATAAAATTGTCTATAATGCAATGATAAATGTCTATGTTGCAATCATGTTCATAAGACGACTAGTATTTCAAAGATCGTCATTACGTATTAGTTTTTAACGCTCTAAAATCATTTAATTATTCTTCTTTCTTGAGGATGACAGAAAATTGGTCAAAGTAATTTACTGAATAGAATTACTTTAATAAAATGACACGCTGTCTGAATTCAAATCTGCCATAGCAAATCATTAACTTTACAGTCAAATCGTGACTACAAAGATATGCAAATTATTGAAAGAATCTAAATTATTAGTCTCAACTGATCCAAAATTATTTAAGTATGCCAATGACATAACAATGTCTCAACAAATCGAAGAAAAAGGCATAAATCATCGAAGTGTACTGAGTACAGAAATATTAAGCAAGAAAATGGGGCAAAAGATAAATGGGACAGAAAATATGGGAAGAATGGTTGCTCAGATATTGCTACATGACTCAAATAATACAAGAAACGTTCACGACTACCTTATCTGTTGATCGAAGTTCTAGAGGAAAGTTTTCAAAGAAAACTGCTGTTGGTTCCATTTCACCAGCGTAAAGATGTGCTCCGACCTCGAACCTGGAATCAGCGTCCTCGGAGAATCGAACTGCTTCCTCCTCCGGTAATTGCACTGCTCCATGTATACGAAAGACATCCTTCTGGCAAAACTCTTCTTTATGAGCCGGGTCCACCCTGGCCTCTCTTGAAAGTTCCCTGAAGTTCCAGTCGTAATTCGCCATGAAGTTTATTGCAGTTATTTCCGCAGAAATATTCATAATCGTGGAGTATGATGATATTTCCACTGTCATTTGATATAATTCAGCGATGGATTCACGATGCATGAGTGTAGTTGGATGTTCACTACATGCTCGCTTTTGTAGAAAGACGATTAACGATGTTCCATGCTGTTACTTCACTCCATCGATATATGTCCCAATTGCATTAAAGCCTTAGCCTTCCATCTCAACTTCTGTTATAATCATTGAAAGCACTGTCAGATTATAATGTTCCATAGTAGAATGTATCGTTGTATTACCGAACGTATTCTCCAAGATCACGGTTGCGATGCACGTGTCAGCCGTAGTGTATAATGTAGAATTTTAAAAGTGCTTCTCAGGTGGCGAGAAAATCACTTTTGTCTGCAGCCTTAAAATGCCAATATCTTTTAAAGTATAACTGTGAAAGTGGTCAAATGTTCTACACACCTCAATGTTGTACTGCCCAATTGAATTATAATGAAGGCAGAAGTTAACTCTTGATATCTTATCTGGTAGAAACGTTAATGTGAGCGTTACAACTTCACCTAGTTTCGAACAGCGTAAAATGGAACTGCTCCGTGTTCGTTCGATGCGCCGGGCTTTAACCACACGCTAAAGACAACTTGGTTCACTTATTCACTCGACAATGACTATCTGACATCAGAAATATATATGCGATATCAGCGGTATGAGAGATATGAGAGATATGAGAGCTCCTCTCTCCTGTGCACGACCTTTTATCAACTTCTTAAGGGGCGTATCCATCCCTTCCATAGCCTGTTGCTCCGTCATTGCTAGAAGTTTTAACTTTGGCTATACTTGACGGATTTTCAAATTTCAAAAACTAAAAATTAATTTCTTCAAAATTCCAAATCAATGCCATAACTGAAAATAGATTTCCACAAATCTGCATGCCAAAAGTAATCAAATATCGTAGTTTCAGCAATCTCCGTCTTCCTTCCAAACTATCGTTCATTGGTTCGAGTCTCTCCTCCAATAGCGTAACTTCTTCCTTAGCACAATACCTTGTTTCCTGCGACTGCGTCGTAAATCTAAGATCTTTCTCGAACAAAATCATGACGTCACCAAGAATCTCAGCTCAACCAGCCTACTTGCATGAAGTCTACGTCATCCGTGCCTACGTCATGAATATCCACGTCACAACTATGACAGCCATAACTTTATTCATATTTGCCAATACAGCCATCGTGGTCTCAATATAATTCAATTTACGTGGGCAGTACCTACTGTCAGGCCACGGCCGCCTCCTTCCCTCTTCCTAGCCTATCCATCCCATTCTTCCATCCCTTCCCATCCCTTATGAGGCCCCTGTTCGCTTTGCAGGTGTGGCCGCCTGGGCGAAGTGCTGATCACACCTCCCCAGTTGTATCCATCCCGACCAGATGTTCCAAGCTCCAGGACACTGTCCATAGAGGCGGTAGAGGTGAGTTCCCTCGCTGAGTCCGTGGAAACCACCAACCTAGAGGGTAAATTGACTAAATAAAAAAAAATTGAACCAATTAGTGCCTGCTTGATCTTTATTCACCAGGAATCTGGAGCGCCCGCTCTGCTACTCAAGTGATTCTCTGGGAAGTTTATTATATATAATTTCCTTTACCTATTAACCACCATCATAAAAGCTGCCATGCTACTTGACAACACTGTTTGGAGCAGTGGCGTAGCCAGGGGGGTATAACTGGGGGCGTTAGAACCCCTCCCTCCACCATGGAATTTTTACAAAAAGACTGATAATTAAGAAGCTAAATAAACATGTCTTAAATTAAGTACCGGTAATGGTACTCGCTGATGATGAGTGTATAACTCATGCTATGTGGGAAATCGTTATGGTTGTGTTGTTGCTTTAAGGGGCGGAACTACGAGGTCATCTGTCCCTCTTAACACAGTTATGGTTGTGATTTGTGTCTGTATCACTGCTTGGAGATGTACTGCTGTCGTTTTCGGTCCAGGGTGTCTTCATGACAACCCATAACTCCCTCCTTTCAGGGTTGCTAATCTAGCCCCCCCCCCCCCCCGCTAAATATAGATTTAAAAAAAATCCAACCTAGCGAGGCAATCCGCTTTCTTTCGTTTCTTAGCGGGAGGAAGGTTATATATAAATTAATGTAGTTTTAATTAATTCTAAATAAAATGTTTCAATAAGGACCTAGAAAATGCATTAACACTAATTTGGCGGCCGTTAATTGCTGGAGTGTGAGATAGCAGAGTTGCTGAATATTACTATGTCCAGCAATTCCCGAAATTACGGTTATCCCCCAGTTAACTATAACCCCTCCCATTGGTCCATCATGGCTACGCTACTGGTATGGAGTCACCTCAAGTAAACCTGAGCAGGCGCTAACAGGCATGAGTGCCAGCTCGATCTTTATTCACCAGGAATCTGGAGCGCCCGCTCTGCTACTCAAGTGACTGGAGCGTGCCCTCAAGGACGCAGGGACTGTTGTGAGTGACTGCTACCGACCAGCGGATTTTATTCACCTCAAAACGAGTCCCCGCTCTAAACTTGCGAGTAAAGAGCATGTGCTCACTTTTATTCACACCACCCAAGGTACATTGGTCATACAGTATAATTTGCATTCCGTATTTAAATGTGTCAACTATTCGTGCGCCAGCCTGTATATTGGTGATCTATTGTCACTTACTGAGAATTGTGCGCATGTACAACTGGATGCAATCCCGAGTACTTCCTCATACGTCTACATATTACCACATAACTGGGAAGATAACAAATATGGTGTTGGGATGAAAGGAAATAGACGGGCGTATCTTGAACAGCAATCTAAGAAATATGCATGTCCAGGTAATATATTCGGCATGTGAGCCATCATTTTCCAGATAGCAGAGTAACGCAACGACCCATACCTTCTGAAACTCTGTGATTTCATCGCCCTCCACCCCACCCTTCTTGCACTTGTCACCGCTTCCAACTCTTCAAATTGCCTTCCAGCAGGAGATATGCTCACCCCCTCCAACTCTTCAAATCTTGACGACCAAACGACGAGTGCAGCCCTGATGAAGTACTTCCTTTCCCCATCACTCATATCACTGACCCTCCTTGCACCGCTGCAAGGGTGTTAGCCTTCTTCGCGCTGGAATGGAGAAGTGAGGTGCATACAAATTGTACATACTGCAATTGATCAGGATTCAGAAGTTATTGGAGAGAATTCTATTAAGTGTAGAGTGTGGGGGTCATTCATTACTATTATTCTTGCAGTAAGTACACATCCCTGACTCCATAGCCCAGAGTGAGAAGACACGGAGTAGGATATGACTCAGGAGCCAAGATGCACCGGTATTTTGTTGTTGTTTCACTAGAGGGGCTTTGACATCGTGGTCATTTAGGCCCGTGTACTTAGATGTGTGTAGAATTTGTCTGATAGCCTGTGTTATTGTGATATCTGTAGTAGTACCACTATTTGTAATTCAGTTGACGATTGGGAAGGAGGCGTCCGCGGCCATCTTTTGGAACCATTTCGGTATTTGCCTGTAGTAGGAGTGGGAAATCACGGAAAACCACTTCCAGGATGTCTGAGGTGGGTATCAAACTAATCTCTTCTGAAATTTTCCACACGAGACTGAGTGTACACCGTTCCAACCCTCATACCAGAATGACATTTCTTGGTAGAGCTGGGAATCAAATCCGGACCTCCGGGATTAACCCAAGAATGCTAGCCACCACGCAACGAGGAAGAATAAGGGAATAGATACAAATATTGAAGCAACAAAAAAGAGCAATATGAAAAGCTTCACATTAGCTTAGTGCGAGCCTTAACGTTTTCAAGAGGATCAGCCTCTATTTTCCCCACTTGTTTGTACAAGTTGCTTCAATAAGCCATTATCCAGTGTTAACTCTGCAGCTGCTCGTCGCTTGAAGACTGTTTAATGTAAAATGATAAACTGCGCGAGTTTTGTGTATACATGCACGGTAGGCGGAGTGGAAGAGTCCTTAAAGGTGTCATAAAGTGGATGCCGAGTACAGTCTAGCGTCCCACTCCAACTGCTGGCAAGGCCATATTGACTGTAAAGTTGATCCCTTGTATCACATCGCGTTTTACTTCGGTCGGGACGTACGACGCCAGTAAGAAGACATAGCGTGTGGCTATAAACATAGCACTGAAAGAGTGAGGCCTGGGACACCATGAGACGGGGAATTCTTGCAAATGTTATATGTTATATTCTGCTCATGTTCCTTTCCTAAACCGGTAGTCCCAACAGAACCAAAATCTCTATGCTCGCAGGCGGAGTAACACAGTTGGTAAGGCTGTCACCTACTGTGCCGAAGGTTATGTGGTCGAATTCTATTATAGCTCAAACCTCTTGCACATGTGACTGCATAAATGTGAGAGTCCGATATCTATAAGCTCATTATAATCTCTTCCAAGTGGTAAATTCTGGCATCCTACCATTTCGAAATACATAGCACTCGAAAAGCGTGTGGAACCCATACCATTATTATTATTATTATTATTATTACCAATAATTATTATAATAATATACATGTTATTATTATTACTTCCTACACGTCTCAAATATCACTTTACAATGTTGCGATTTCGGAATGCTGAAGAGAATGTTTTTCAGGGATTTGTTGCACAAGTCTCGAACCGACGAGAATTTTACAAATTGCCTTCTAAAAGTTATGCACAACACGTTACATTTTGCGACCACTGGGATTTAATGACTAGTGTGAAAATTCTGGTGAAAGAAGTGGATCTAAGTTCTATTCGCTCTGGCGTGATATTAGGCTCTTAAAACACATTAGTATTCCAACTAGGGTTCATGTGGATTTGTGAGTATGTGTGAAACAAGTATCATAGCTTGTATTGTTGCGGTTTCGGTAGTAGTTCGCGGATTTTAATTAAGACCGGCAGTAAAACATGTTTGTAAAATATAAAAAGAAACGCTGCATGTTAGTAAAAATAAATAAACCGTTCGCTTGCGAATTGATTCAGAGTGGTAAGTGAACCCGCCTGAAATAGACTACTGAACTACTCTCTGATTGAGGGGCGAATAGGGTATTTTTTAAGAATCAAAATAAATAATGAAAAGATCACAGCAGGAATTCTCCTTACCAACGTCACAGACATTGTCTACGGCATCGTTTGAAATGTTGCTTCTTAAAAACTAGACTTACACTTGGCACATGATCGATAAGTTAAGTGGTCACCTCGTTGCGTCGTGGCTAGCATTCTTGGCCGTCACTGTGAAGGCTCAGGTTCGATTCCCGGCTCTGCCGAGAAATTTAATTCTGGTCTGAAGGCTGGAACGGGGTACACTCAACCCCGTGAGGCAAAACTGAGAGAGGCGGATTCAATTGTTACCTCAGCGATCCTAGAAGTGGTTTTCCTTGGTTTCCCACTTCAACTCCAGGCAGGCAATTAACGGGATTGCACCTAACCTATGGCCACGGCCGCTTCCTACCTCAATTACAAATACACACACTAGTACAGACATCACAGTGACACAGGTTATCAGACGAATTCTACACACTCTTTAGTACACGGGTATACATGACCACAATGTCGCAAAGCTCCCAAATAATCAACAACAACATAATTTAAGTTGTTAAAGTACAAAGTTTTGTTGCTTGAAATACTTCCCATGGTCTTTTTGTACTTTAACAATGTCATTATGTTGGCTGAGTTTTCATTCCATAGAATTATTACAAAACAGCTTTTGTCAGTCGTTGGATTTTTTTAATATTATATATTCCCCTGACGACAAAAGTTATTACAAGCCAGCAAGAGTCAGCATTTGTTTTGAAAGCATGATATTGTTTAGTGGTGTTTCAATGCGGGCAGTACAATTAACTGTTACATAACGAATTGAGCTCCATTTGTCGTGCGTGAGCCATCAGTCGTCTTCGCAGACCAGTGAGATGGTGCGTTGTTAGCTATATATGAGTTTAAAACTTAATTTGCAAATCCCATAAAGCATTCAACAGGAACATCAAACTCAAAATTCAATATCAAAACGTTGAACTTATTTCAGACAACAAACATAAGAATGGTATTTTAATAAACAAAATGGTCTTGTTAATATACTAATTGCATCGGTAGGTGCAATTGACAATGTTGTTGTTTGAGTCTTCAGTCTTTTGACTGGTTTGATGCAGCTCTCCATGCCTCCCTGTCCTGAGCTAATCGTTTCATCTCTACATAGCTACCACACCCTACATCCGAGGCAATCTGTTTAACATATTCTAACCTTGGTCTACCCCTACAGTTCTTGTCCTCGACCCTTCCTTCCATAACTAAGCTTGCTATTCCTGGGTGTCTTAGTATGTGTCCTACCAACCTATCTCTTCTCTTCATTAGCAGTCGCCAGAAAAATCTCTCCTCTCCCACTCGTCTTAATACCTCTTTGTTTGTAACCCTATCTACCCATCTGATCTTCATCATTCTCCTGTAACACCACATTTCAAATGCTTCAATTCTCCTCTTTTCTGCTGCACCAATAGTCCAAGTTTCACTTCCATAGAGCGCCACGCTCCAGACAAAGGCTTTCAAAAATGACTTCCTAATACCTAAATCTATATTCGATATCAGCAGATTCCTTTTTTGTAGAAATGCTTTTCTTGCCTGAGCCAACCTACTTTTTATATCCTCTTTGCTTCGTCCATCACTGGTTATTCTGCTTCCTAAGTAACAGAAATCTCCTACTTCCTTCAGCTTTTCACCTGCCAATTTGATCTCCATAGAGGTTTCTGATTTATTTCGGCTGCATTCCAGTATTTTTGTTTTACATTTATTAATTTTCATCATGAATTCTTTCCGTAAGACGGAGTCCATACCATTCAAAAACTCATTCAAATCCTCAGGCTTGTTGGCCAAGATGACGATGTCATCAGCAAATCTCAGAGTTGAAATTATTTCTCCTTGAATCTTCACTCCCACTTTAAATTTTTCTCTAATTTCCTTCATTGCTTGTTCAATGTAAAGATTGAAAAGTATGGGTGATAAGTTGCAGCCTTGCCTTACGCCTTTCTGAATACCAGCTTCTCTCTCATGTCCTTCAACTCGAATGACTGCTGTCTGGTTTCTGTATAGATTGTATATCACCCTCCTATCCCTGTACTTTATTCCAATCGATTTCAAAATGTCAAACAATTTAGTCCAATCAACGTTATCAAAAGCCTTTTCTAAGTCTACAAAAGCCATGAACGTTTTCTTATCTTTCCTTATTCTACCTTCCAAAATCAGCCTAAGACTTAGTACAGCTTCCCTTGTTCCTACATTTCTCCTGAAACCAAACTGGTCTTCACCCAACTCCGTTTCTATCTGGCTTTCAATCCTCTTGTAAATTATTCTAGACAGGATCTTTGAAGCATGAGTAATCAAGCTGATTGTACGGTAATCTTCACATCTGTCAGCTCCCACTTTCTTTGGTATAGGGATGATTACATTCTTCTTGAAATCAGGGGGTACCTCACCTGTCTCATAAATCTTACACACCAAGTGAAATAACCTGATCAGACCTTCATCTCCTATGCAGCGTAGCAACTCAATCGGTATATCATCTATGCCTGGTGCTTTGTTCCTGCTTAAGTCTTCCAAAGCTCTATCAAATTCTGATCTCAATATTAAATCTCCTTTCGCATCCTCATCAATTTCCTCCTCCCTTTCCATTACATGATTCTCAATCTCCTTTCCCTTATACAAACTCTCTATGTAAGCTTTCCATCTCTCAACCTTTTCTTCCCTATCTGTGAGAGGCTTTCCATTTGTGTCCTTAATATTACAGCACTTAGTCTTCTTTTCCCCAAAAGTATTCTTAATCCTTCGATAAGCTGTGTCTACTTTTCCTAATTTCAGACAATTTTCTATACCAGCACATTTCTCTTTCAACCATTCTTCTTTCGCTTCCTTGCACTTCTTGTTAACCTCATTTCTCAGACGTCTGTATTCTGCTTTCCCTTTTTCATCTCTTACATTCTTGTGCTTCCGCCTTTCATCCATCAATTCGAGTATATCCTGAGTGATCCACGGTTTTCTACCTATTCTCTCTTTCCTACCAATGTTTTCTTCTGCGGATTTTGTTATTTCATTCCTCAAAAGTGCCCATTCGTCTGCAGTTGAAGTTTGTTTAGGGTTTTTCATTAGTCCTTCCTTTATACTCTTCTTGAATCTTTCGTTTACATCCTTCTCTTTCAGTCTGTCTATTGCCCACCTTTTTGGCTTTTGACTTTTCTTCAGTTTCTTCAACTTTAATCTGCATTTCATTACAACCAGATTGTGGTCAGAGTTTATGTCAGCACCAGGATATGTTTTACAATCCAAAATCTGGTTTCGAAACCTCTGCTTGACCATAATGAAGTCGATTTGGTAACGCCCTGTATCTCCTGGTCTCATCCATGTGTATATTCTTCTACTGTGGTTATTGAATAAGGTGTTAGCTATGACCAACTCATGCTCAGTGCAGAATTCTACCAGCCTGCTTCCTCGATCATTCCTTTCACCTAATCCGAAATCTCCTACTATCTTCCCTTCTCTCCCTTTACCTACCACAGCATTCCAATCTCCCATTACTATAACATTTTCATCACCCTTGATATACCTCAGAATTTCGTCTATTTCTTCGTAGACCTTTACAACATCCTCATCATCAGCTTGACTGGTAGGCATATAGACTTGTACCACTGTGGTGCAGGTAGGTTTAGTATTTATTTTTGCTACAATAATCCGTTCACTATATTGCTCATAATATTCCACCCGCTGTCCAAGTTTCCTACTCAATATGAGGCCAACACCTGCTTGGCCATTGTTTGATTTAGTGCTAATGACCCTATAGTCTCCTGACCAAAAGTCCTGTTCTTCCTGCCAGCGCATTTCACTAATCCCAACCAAATCCAACCTCAACCTATCCATTTCCCTTTCTAGGTTTTCTAACCTTCCATTTCCTAGCAGACTTCTAACATTCCACGCTCCGATCCGTAGAATGTCAGAGTTCCTCTTTGTCACTTCTGTGATGTTAACCCCCTCTCGAGTAGTCCCCACCCGGAGATCCGAACGGGGGACTAGTTTACCTCCGGATTGAAATTTTACAAGGGAGGAGGCCATCATCACATGTAATTATGCATAGAGAGGTGCATATCCTCGGGAATAGGATTACGGCTGTAGTTTCCCGTTGCTTTCAGCCGTGCAGCAGGACGCAGTGTAGCCATTATTTGGCTTATATTATCAATATCTTAACCGTCTATAAGACTAGTAAAGAATTGATTTATTCTGAAAGGCTGCTACTCCCTTTCAGAATAAGTAAAGAGCAATTCTACTAACAAAAATACTTACCTTCTACTGTACTAAATTAAATACCAAAATTCTACTAACGAAAAAATACTAAAGTTCCACCAACAACAAATACTACCACTAAAACAGTCTGTCACCAGACACACTCACATGCAATCACACATCACAGTCTACTGAAACAATGAACTATAACTAATAAACAATGCAACTGTTACCAGACGCACTCACGCACCACAGTCTAATAGAACAATGAGACTAGATATGTTTTTTTGAATGCCAAAAATTGAATTAAATATGCTACCATTACACGAGGAAGTCTGTGGTCGACTATATATTGTATGAGAGTGAATTACCGTATATACTCGAATACCACCCCCACATTTTTAAACAAAATCGGACGTGAAAAATTGGGGCGCGGGTCTTATTTGAGTCATCCTGATTTTAAAGATTCAAATTGCCCGCCACGCGCGATATCGGGTGTTGCGAGTATCCGCTAGATGGTGCTAGCCTTCTTCCGGCTATCACTTTGTTTTACCGTAAGCAGGCGGCGTCATACAGTCTCGCGCACGTTTTCAGAGTGTAAACATGAGTTCTACGAAGCGTTTGCGGTCGTTTACTGTGAGTGAGAAGCTGAAAGTTGTGAGGGAAGCTGAAATTATTGGAAATCATGCCGCCGGTAGGAAATATGATATTGACGAGTCATGTATTCGAGATTGGAGAAAGAAAAAAAACGTGTTGCTAACAAGTAGTGGTGCTCGTAGAGCTTTCCGCGGACTGAGTGTACAGTTTCCGGAAATTGAAAAACAACTTTATAAATACGTAACAGAAAGGCGGGAATTGGGAAATGGGGTGTCGACCGAAATGTGTCAATTAAAGGCATTACAGATCGCAAAGGAACTTTCTACGGTAGGGTTTAAAGCAAGCCGAGGATGGATTCAAAATTTTTATAAAGGAAATGGGTTGAGCATACGAAGGCGTACCTCAATTTCGCAGCGTCTTCCTGGTGCCTATGAAGAAAAGTTACTTTCCTTTCAGCGTCACATAATTAAGTTGCGGAAGGAAAATTCATATTTGCTTTCCCAAATTGGTAACGCAGATCAGACGCCAGTCTACTTTGAAATGCCACTGGACAGTACTGTGAATGTTAAGGGATCTAAAAGTGTGACTATCATAACAGGTGGTCAACGGTGCACGGTAATGTTGTGTATACTCGCTGATGGAACCAAACTTCCGCCGTACGTTGTTCTCAAGCGAAAGACTCTTCCAAAAAATATACCCGCAGGAGTTATCGTTAGAACTCAGGACTCTGGTTGGATGGACAGTTCACTGGTGGAAGACTGGTTAAAGTGCGTCTGGCAACGTCGCCCTGGTGCATTATTACGACGAAGTGGAAAACTGTTAATTTTCTGAGTGGACTGAACAACGATCGCACCCGGTAATAGAGTATCATCGTGTATGCTTTCAACAATCAGAAGAAGAAGCTGATAATGAGGTGAGTCATAATGAGAAAGAAGCTTGTTTTAACAAATAGACATTCAATAGCTTATCGAAATACTCCTTCCATCGTCCCTTTATCTCTTCTGGGTGTGCTAACAACTCTCCATCTTCCTTTTTCACCAGCTTTGTAGTAACTCTTTCTTTCCTCTTACTTCTTAGAAGCCCATACAGCATCCTTTTACTGCCACTTACATCTGTTTCCATTCTTCGTGTAAATTCTTCCCAACTTTTCTTCTTTTCTTCTCCTACCACTTTCTTACACCTCCGTTTGCTGTCGTGGTACTTCCTTTTGCTTTCTTCTGTTTGATCTCGGTTCCATTCTTTCCATGCAGACTTCTTTTCTTTTACTGCTTTCCTCACTTCCTCATTCCACCACGGTGTCTCCTTCTCTTTCACTCTTGTTGACGTCCTACCACAAGCACTCTCTGCTGCACCAGCAAATGCCTTTTTAAAGTGGGACCATTCCTCTTCTACATTTTCCACTTCAGTAACTGGGATTTGTTGCTTCAATCTCTCCTGAAAATCTTCCTGTACAGCTTTGTCTTTCAATTTCCATACTTTTATTTTACTTTCTCTGATCTCCTTTAGGTTTTCCAATTTTTCCCATCTAAATTTTGCCACCACAGCTCTATGGTCCCCATCAAATGCTTCACCTGGTAAAGCTGTCACATCCATCAGCTTTCTGCGATTTGTCCTTTCCACCAGGAAGTAGTCAATTACTGATTTTGTTCTTCTATCACCCCAACCATACCTCGTAATTTTCCTGCTGTTTTTCTTCCGAAACCATGAATTACCCACTATCAGTCCATTCCTTTCACAAAAGTTTACAAGTTCCTCTCCTTCCCGGTTCTTTTTCCCATATCCATATGGTCCAACGACTTCTTCCTTTCCTTGTCTCTCAATTCCGACAATAGTTCAACGAAATTATCGCTTATCTCTCAAGGTGGTATGAAAGAGAGTAGGAATTAGTATTGTAGTTCCGTGAAGAACAAAATAGCAAATATTCATATATTCTACTCAGCTTTTCTATTAAAAACTCTCCCACCTTATAAATGTAGCTCTTGGTATATGTCCTACATTCCGATTAAGTATTAACCTCAAACTCAAAACTCAATATCCAAACGTTGTAATCATTTTTGATAATAAACATTAAAATAATATTTCGAGAAACAAAATGGTTTTCCTCTGGTACTACAGTAATATATACCTGGTCTCATCGTTGCTTAATATACGTCCAATCAACATACTACCAGCACTAGATTGTATGTGTCTATATTTACACTAAGGTTTATATGCAATACATAAGTAGAACACAAAGAAATTGTGTACCAAACTATTCAGTTTATGGTACGGGTTTATCAACATACCGAGATACATCAGTACAATATAGGCCGATTCAATTTCAGAAAGTAACATGCGATTAATATTTACGATAAAATTAAAGTAGATGGTCTTGGTGTTCCACCCCTTAAAATAATCTCCACCACCACCACAACAATGAAAAATAACTTTCAATATCGGTATTTATGACTTCTTCCGTGAAATGGCATTTACCTGTATCGAGTCAAAAGAGTTAATGTTACGAAAAGCATGGCTTCTATAATTTACAAACAAAAAAGACAAAGTACTCACGTGTTTACCTTTTGGAGAATGAAATATAGATCTATCAGGGATATAACCAGCAATCTGGTTAGAGTGAGGTAGTCTAATGAACGTGGGGCCAATAATCTAGGTGCCCGGCCCCTTAAAACGACAATTATCATCATCATCATCTAATGAACCACGTTGATTCTTGATGAGATGTTCAAAGTGGTACTGAAATATCATTTCAGAAGAAGTTATTTTCACCCATGAGACATTGTAATGCTGTTGCATTTCTCCCACATGCCCATATATGTCGTGTATGTAAGATTTGGAGGCAAGAATGCAGTACGCCGCAGATACAGAAGTAATATGCTACATTGGTGTGAATGATAGAGGCGTAGTGGGGCACAAAGTATACAGATGTTCGACTGCGTCACACAGCAGTTAGGTTCTCGCATGCTGAGCGCAACATCGCAGGATCGAGTTCTGGTTCAGTCAGTTGTCATTTGAGTGTGCTTAATTGTGAGGAACTCGTGTCAGTGGATTTAATATCGAGTTAAGTATTTTCTTCTGGGCAAAATTCTGGTAACACGGCGTCTTTAAAACCACATCAGTCAATAGGATGGTTAAACTCATAACATCATCAGTATTTGCGTGGCATGTTAGCATATAACATCATCATTAATTTACATATTTGAAATTCAATATTTTTCAGTCAGTGTACCTGATTGTACTCAATTGTGATGGGTTTTAACCTAATCTTGAAAAAATGACATGAGATTAGTACCTACACATAGATGACCAGTTTCGATCGTCAAGCAACCATCATCAGATCATTTACACTAAGGCTGTTAATTCTTTGTCTACAATAACTATTTACTGCAACTAAGCACGCCTGAAAGTTACTTTGTGAACGATATTGATGTTTACAAATCTGAAAATTGTATGAATATGTTTCAGGTAAGTCGACGAAATGGTTTTCAAGGCATGCACTCCACAAACACAAACTAAACCTGCCCGTGGTATTGATGGAGTGAATATTAAACCCGTTCATAAGTTCATCGTGCGATAAAACCTCGACTGTGAAGATAAAACAATCGACCATCATCTGAGGTGTACGTAGAAGTCAAAAAATGACACGTGAATGCAATTGAATCGGTCATTTAGAAAAGGGCACACGTCCACTTTTTTTTGCCAATTGCATGTTTTCTCAAATTCATGCAGTTGACATGTAGACGCATTTAAGCATGAAAAAACGACACTTCATAGACCTCTATATACGTAAGGAAGATAGGATTTACACCCCCGAACAGTACAGTAGCCTGACTGTACAGTCATCAAACACCAATAAATTTTCTGTGAAACCTGTGAGTGTTTCTGATATTATCGGCTACATAAGATATAGGCCTATATATTATAAAAATAAGTGTTATCAACGACTTCCTTAGGAAGAAACATAGCTAGAAAGGAAAAATAACTTTCCACATTTCTGGGTTTAATGAATTTCAGTACGATTGTACAGCCCCTGGAGATCTGATAGTGATTTAGTTGATCTCGAACCTCCCAGAATTGTCAGGAAAATTTGCTTTGCCTAAGCCGGATAGACTTTGTCCCGCTTTACCGACACTACACAACTATCGAGCCTATAATGGAAAATTGTCCATTCATAATTATTAAGAAGGTCAACAATATCATGAAAGTACTACAGTATACTGAATTGGTGATGAGCATATCATTTTCTACCATGACATCGTGAACAACTGGAAAACTCCTGCCAGGAAGCACCGTAAGAAGAAGCATTCTAATCCTCTTGCAGAGCAGCTATGTTTAGATGTTCTCGTTTTTTTATTTGCAATTACATACCGTCATTGCTACAGATTGATTGAATACACATTGTAATGATAGCAAAATCAAAATTAAACAGACAGCGATGAAATTGATGAGTTTAATTCCAAAACTCTCCTAAAAACAAAACTCATTTTATTGCCCATTAGGGATGTAATTTGATATCCGTATTATAGAAATAAAAGGCCCTTTACTTGTTATATGCATTGCCAAAACGCAGCATTGATCGTTTAACTCGTTCACAATTCATTGACTTTTTCTGTCTCTCCTGTAAAATTTACTTTTGGTGACATGAGCCTTTTCCCAAATGACCGATTCAATTACATGGAGCCGTAAATGAGCAGTCATGAAGACACCAGGAGGCCATGGATTGATACTTTGGCAAAGAGTCAAGAAAATGAATAACCTCTCTGAATTATTATTTAAATATATTAACAAATATTTGATTTATTTTCACGGCATCTCATGACAGTGACGGATTTCTATGTCATGTGGAATAATGTTTCATGAATTGATATGACTTATATTGTGCTTGTTAAGACTCAATCGTTTTGGTGAAAGCCTAGCTGTGCGCACGTTTTAGAGAATTGGTGTCAGTAAACCGAGATTATACGGGTGATAAACGCCGAGGAATCAGTGACAAAATGGTAAAAACTTCAATGATAATGGCGAGAATTAGTTGAAATAAATTATTGTGAAAGCGTAGGAGAGATTGACAATTTTCGTAATTTTCCCTAAAATATATTTGGGAGCGTTGAGCACATGTGCGTGGAAATTTGTTAAAGTAACACAGTATAAGTTTATTCTGCTTAGAACGATAAAATAGCAATCGCAGTGTTGCTTATTAGTAAAAGCACAAGTTATACTCTGAAACGTAAAATGAATTAATTGGTTAAAGAGAGATTTTACATCAGCACATGGCAGAGTGAACTGTACTGCCCTATAAGAAGTGTTAATTCAGTGAGCAATGAGCAGAATGAGTATGGCTTGCTTTTATTGAAAATAAAATAAAATAAAATAAAATAATGCGGCAAGCCGAGGCGATCGAGGAAACTTGCGCATGCCCGGCAGCATATCTCTGTCACCTTCTATCGCACTCCCTTCCCTTGCCTGAAGCACAGCAGTGGCCAGCGGCTTACTGCCTGGCTCAGCAAATACGGCGAGTTCGTAGATTTCAATCGCGCACCCGGGAGTAACAAAGTAACCTCATTTTCTCGGAGGGAAAAATTTTCTCCGCCAATCCGATTGCGGCATCGTCTTTTACATAATACGCAGAGCGTCCCTGATTTTCTGTCGGTATAATTAAGATACACCCTGTATATATACATTTTCTGGTGAATTCTCTCCACAAGACAGAATTCATACCATATAAAAACTCATTCGAATCCACCGGTGAGTCGGCTAAGATGACGTCATCAGAAAATCTCATATTTGAAATTATTTCTCCTCGAATCTTTACTCCTACATTGATTGTCTCTCAGATTTCCTTCATTGCTTGTTCAATGTATAGATTGAAAAGTATGGGTGTTAAATTGCAAACTTGCCTTACACCATTCTGAAAACTCGCTTCTCTCTCATATCCTTCGGCTCAAATAACTGCTGTCCGGTTTCTGTATAGATTGTAGAGCACCCGCCTTATCCCTGTACTTCATTCCAATGATTTTCGAAATGTCAAACAACTTAGTCCAATCAACGTTATCAAAAGCCTTTTCTATGTCTACAAATGCCATGAACGTTCCCTTATTCTTCCGTATTCTAGCTTCCAAAATCAGCCTAAAATTGAGTACACCTTCCCTTGTTTCCAAGTGTCTCCTGAAGCTAAACTGATTCTACCTGACTTTCGATCCTCTTGTAAATTATTCCATTCATGGTCTTTGAAGCATGAGTGATCAAGCTGATTGTACGGTAATCCTCACATCTGTCAGCTCCTGTTTTCTTGGGCATAGGGATGATAACATTCTTCTTGAAATCAGAGGGTACCTCACATGCTTCATAATTCCTACACACCAAGTGAAATAACCTGATCAGACGTTCATCATCTATGCAGCGTAGCAACTCAATCGATATATCATTTATGCCTGGTGCTTTGTTCCTGCTTGAGTCTTGCAATGCTCTGTCGAATTCTGATCTCAATATTAAATCTCCTTTTACATCCTCAACAATTTCCTCTTCCCTTGCCATTAAATGATTCTCAATCTCCTTTTCTTTATACAAACACACTATCTACTGCATCCGTGGCCCTGGTGCAGTCATGTCATTTGAGAGTTTGAATGTAGCGACACGCGCAGACTTTCAAACAAGTGCCGCCTGGAAGCAAGCCAGCCCGCTGCTAGCGCGCGGAGTCACAGCAAATAGCAAGAAGCCGAAGTTACCAGAAAGATTAATTATTCGTACCTAGTTGCATAGCAGAGAAGAGAACCACACTATAAAGTAGCCAATAATTTTATGACTATTTGACAAAAAGAATCAAGTAAATCGCACAAAGCGTTGAGATGATATTAACTAGAGAAGGTAAAGCACATTACGTCAAGGAGAGCACACGTCACGCCGCTGGACAGTATAAAACCAGCAACCGGAAGCTCTGTAGCCAGATTACTTTTGGGAGCGATACCATGCTCATAGTGCACGCCGAACATCTTGACTCGAGAATTTTCTAGTGCAGCGCGAAGTGCCGCCAGGCCACGCCCGACCCAATTGGGAACTCCGATGTTTCGGGAACATTGCATTTGTGCGGAACATTTAATATGTGCAATGCTCTGTCGAATTCTGATCTCAATATTAAATCTCCTTTCGCATCCTCAACAATTTCCTCTGAACAAGTAAATGAAATAATACTTTATAAGTTGCTTGGACTAATATACGGTAGTGTATTTGAAGTGGAATTATTATTATTTTAGGTGGATATATGACTCGTGAACAGTGAGCATATCCCATGCTGTGGAGAGGCTTAAAGGTGATAACCTCTTTTGTGGAGCTTGCAGTAGAAGACTTTCCCATCATATTTAAAGTATTTTCACGCAGTGAAGAGTGTCGTGAAACAAAGATTCGAACCAAGCAATAAACCGTACCTATCATTCATTGAGGACGCTTATAGTGAAATATATAACGCATATGGCCTACGATTTATACTTGAGTTAACCAGCGTGTGCAAGGACATTGAAGTGCACCATTCCACTGCTAATTATAGAATGTGTGCGGAATATTATGGTCATCGGATGAATATTGCTAAAGTTTTTTACAGTTGACTATGGGATTGCACTAAACACGCCAGCGATGGGTTAGACAGGAGGAAGAAGGAAGAATGAAGAAAATGGCGATCCTAGACCACGTTCCAGAAGACCAGGAATCCCGAATGGAGCCATGTGACGGAGTACCGTCGGAGGTCACTGTCATACGATCCAGGCAGTCAGGCAGTCGTGGAACCATACTTCACGGGAGGGAACCTGAACGATGCAATTCATCACCATACAGGAGGCCGGATCGAGATCCTCCAGCATCAGAAAGTAAGACCAGACCATGCCTTGGTAGTCCAGTGTATAGCACAATCATGTGTATTCCAAAACTTTAGTCATGCTTATTTTGGTATTCTAAACCTTTAATGAAGCTTACTTGCGTATTCCCAAGCTTTGATCCTTTTTTAAATTGAACGTCACTGATCTGCAAACACTTCCTGCATACACTTTCTTCAACATCATATGACAACTCAAGAATGATGGCTGTCTTCATCTGCGAATAAATATATCAATCCATGAGTTGCAGATTAAACCCCCATCAGAGTGATGCTTATGGTAGTGGGGGTGTAAAGTGCAGAGTCAAATCTTTCTCACAACTAGGGCAGTCTCATCAAGCCAGGATCAGCATGAGAAAGACCTTGGCCATGGCATCAGGTAACTTCAGTCTGCATGATAAGACATCCTGTTGTTGCAGATGACACCTGCATGTAAGCTGGCGCATCATCGCATTCATTTCAAGTCAAGCCACCTTTCCCAAGGGTAAAACATCAGAGTGTCATGTAACACTTTTTATCAGCATTGATAACATGTTACAGAAAGACAGACAGACAGACAGACAGTGCCAGGCTCTTCTCATCGCAAGTCAAGTCTTTCATTCACTGCAAGTCCAATGTTATTACTTCTTCATACTCATGAACTAGTATTAATAATCATCATAATATCCATAATAATACTAATAACTTACTAATAAAAACATGTACTCCAAGTAAAAGGTCAAACTCGTTGGTAACATTAAGGCCAGTGTCAAATCCATGGTAAAAATATGCCTATAACACATGAACACAGGTTATTAGCCTTGTAGTGTAGTGGCTAGCATGCTTGAGTGTCACCGTAAAGATCCCGGGTTCGATTACCCAGTCTGATTATTTTCTGTGGTCTACCCCTTGTCTACCACGCCAATGTTAAGCCTCTACAGACATAACAACTGCACACGTTATCACACAAATTCAACCAACACATACCACCTCAAACATCCTTTCACCATACATCAGCAAACATAAAAAACTCAAAAAAATCATTTTTCCACAAAAAAACATCCTGTTTCACTCATTTTAAAAAGTTTTAACCCTCGTTGTACATCATAAAAAGGAGGACAACACCCTGAGAAAAATGATATGTCACACATCTAAATCCGACCACCCTTTCCCCAAATATCACCAAAAATGTGAAAAAACAGGTTTATAATCCAAAATCCATCACTAAAAATTAAACCTATTAAAACAATAGGCTCGCCATTATATAGATCAAAATAATACTATTAAAACAACCCCTCACTCAACCCTCTAACCCTATTACTTCCCCAAATATCAACACATCACCATAGTGCCACAAACCCCTCATGGGCTCACAACCTCCTAAGTGGCCTAAGATTCTTGTTCTCACACTGCTAGTGTGCCCTATTATACTATATATATATATTTGACAAGGGTTATAAATATTTAAACATCTTCCTGCCTGCCTGGCTTGTAAAACTTGCTGTTTTCCTAGTAATCAGAGTCACCACTTCCTGCCCTGGTCACAGTCAACAGCGCCACATGTTGCTAGAAAGAATTCAGTGATTATTAGTAATGTTTGCAAATGAAATGCGATAAAGTTCTATGTGGCGTGCAGATGTATACGGCTGGATGCCCTTCCTAATGTCAACCGCACGAAAAGAGTTTTTGTTGTGTGACCCCCTGAGCGGCTAAATGCAGAGCTTTCTAGTCAACTCCCATGGGCGACCTGCGTGCCGGGATGAGAAATGAAATGGATAAAAATGAATGAACCTGGGCTTGAATCTAAAAGAAGGCGGTGGTGGTCATAAGTTAGGTACCGTCCCAACCTTGTCCTGACGTAAATGTGTGGAAAATAAAGTAATACATTTTCTAGAATGGCTGAGGCAAAAATCAAACCCTTCTCTTGTATGTTTACCTCACGTGGTAGATTGTACCCCGTTGCAGCCCTCATACCTGAGCCTGGAATCGAATCCACACTTCCACAGTAATAGTACAGGTAATCGCTATCTTTGGTCTAATTAAAGATATGCCAATGAGGCGGCCGTGGCCGTAATAAGCAATCAGCCAAACAATAAGAAAATTAATAAAGTTATTACACTTAGAGTAAAGAAAATATTCAAACTGTATCGCTGTGTGTTGTTACTAGACTAGCGGAGAAGGATTATATTTCTGCAAACGCATCACCAGTGGCAGTCGAGCAATGCACTGTGGCTAACATCTAACAGTCCAAGTTTACGGTTCGTTGCGGGTATATATCAATCATTAGTAGAGTGTGTACTTTAGTGTAGAAAATTTAAAACATCTTGGTCATAAGTTCCGTGTGACAAAATTTTTGTATCATTGCAGTCATCAGCTCCGTACACTGGCGAGTGTTTAATTCATAATATAGAGGTAGGATATCATGGTTATTAGCTCGGTGTCAGTATACACAATGGTTATCTCAAGGGTAGCACCGTGTGGTTAAAAATTTGCGATATCTTAGAGCATTAGCCCCGTGTACTTGGGTGTACATAAATCATATTATGGGGTTTACAATATCAAAGTCGCTATAACCATCTAGTTAGGATATTTAGATATCATGGCTATTAGCCTCGTGTACTTAAGTGCGTTGGATATCGTGGTCAGGTAGCCTCATATACTTGCACGTGTGTTGCAAATTAAAATATATGAGTAATCACTCATTAACTCCGTATAGAAAAAACGTAGGAATATCGCAGACATTAGCTCTATATAGTTGTGAGTGCGTAATTCATTTTAGAGAGTTGAGACATCCTGGTTATCAGCTCTCTGTAGCTACGTTTTTTCATCGGATACATGTTAGTAGTTCACCATTAGCCCCGTATATTTGTGTCTGTAAGAAACTTTGTAATATTGTGGCCATTTAGTCCGGTTTACACGGGCCTGTGTGTCTTAAACTTGGGATATTGCAGAAATCAGCTCCGTTTACTTCTACAAAAAAAAAAAAAAAAAAAAAAAAAAAAAAACAGGAGTTACCCAAGGGATATCGACAAAAAGAGAATCCCGGCATAGATAAGTGCCAAATATGGCTTCGCGAAATATTGGTTAAAGAAACTAACAGTAAGGTATTGTCGCGTTCAAATAAAGTGGTACCAACTAAATACTTAGCCGCCTTTTGGCAAAATTTGGCAAAATAAATGGTCCATGGGAAAGGTAATGTCATGCTATTGAATAGGATCCCTTGCATGATTTCCTACAATAATGGATTAGGGAAATATCGGCTAATGTCTAGCGGTAACATGCATGCTTTGACGCTCACGGCTGCAAGTAATATACAATTCTCTCTTGCTATTCTTCCTTCCTCTCGCTTCCCCTTCCCGCTTGAGAGGTATCCTCTACCACTACCACTACTGCTCAATTAAATAAATAAATAGCTAAAAAATGTTACAGTTACGCCCTCTTGGCAAAAAAATCTTAAAAAAAATAAATAATAATTAAAAAAGAAATAAATAAAAAAATTAAACTTTAAATGAAATTAAAAGTCAAAAATTCAATATTTTCTAAATGTGTAGTTAGGCCCTTTGTCAAAATAAAAAATTAAAAACAATTAACAAATACAAATTATATAAATAATAAATTAAAACATCAAATAAAATTTAAAAGTCAAATAATCAAAGTTTTTAAAATGTGTAGGTTGGCCCTTTTGGCAAAATCAAAAAATAGAAATAAATGGTAATTAAAAATTTTATGAATAATAAATCAAAAATTAAAATAAAATTCAAAAGTAAAAAAAACAAAATTTTCAAAATGTCTTGATAGGCCCTTTGGCAACATTTGGGAAAATAAGTAGTCCATTGGAAAGGAGTGTTACCCCGAGTGATTTGACACCTCATACAATTCTCTACGATTAGGGGTTCGGGAAATATAATGGTCATATGACCTCGAAGTTTCAGGACCGTTAAGGAAATCGTGAGTATTTAATTCATCAATAATTATTTTAAAAGCCCCACAAGGTCTAACCCCTAGCCACGTGTCCCATCGCAATGTGCAGTCACGTATAAGTAAAATGGGTCTCTCGTGTAGTTAAGCCCTTTGGCATAATATTTTGGCTACATTCATGGTACTCTAAAAGGGGTCGTCACCCTGAGTCCTAGGATACGCCACACGTCGTCCAAATCCGATCATTCGTTCGGGAAATATCGACATAACACCGAAAGCCAGGAACAGTCAGGTTCAAAACAAAGGTGGGTTTACATCGGAACAAGCTATCTACAGTGGTGTTGCGCATTATGAAATTATTTAGAGCACAGACCTTGATCAGGCTCACTGCATGCCACATAGCGACAATATAATTATACATATTGAATCATTTATACGCAGTCCGTATAAATGATTCTAAGTTCTTATTCATCATCCTATGATATTTTTACCAGCAACAGATGACAGCCAGACAGAAGTTGGGAAACATTGAGAAAGTGTTGGCACCGGCCAGAAGCTATATGGCGAGCAAGGACACAAAGGATTGAACTCCTCAGGAATTTAGAATGGAAGCCTAGGCCTGGATGACACATCGGGCAGGTGCAATTCTAGAACAAGGAAATGAGCCTGGTGACGCACAAGAACGGCTTGGTTCTCTGTATGTTCGCGCCAAGACGAAATTATGCTTCGATGTGAATGGTGAACCAACCTGGTAACCACTCCTTCGGGGAGGCAGCAGTGAGAAAAGCCCGCGATATTCGCAAGAGTTTGGACCAATAAGTCAGAGACGCCTCCTTTTAGCGGCAAGGTGGCATCATAGCTCAGACTGATGATTTTCAGCGGGAGTTAATTCTGGATTAAATACACGATCGATTTCAGATAGCTCTAGCCTAATCTTGACCTGCGTTTTACTACGAACTCAATGATACCAGTTGCATGTTAGCCCGATGATTATTATGGAAAATTATTTCAATTATCCCCTTCCATGTGCATCCCTAGCCAGATTCATTTATAAGTGGTCAAAGCGGCAATGAACATTAATCCATTTGTGTGTGTCTGAAGACACAGATTGATATTCCATTTCTGTGTGTCCGAGGACACTAGACTCTTATTTCTTGTCAGAGAACACAGGTCATATTTCTTATATTTCGTGTCAGGTGACAGAATATTTTCAACGAGACTGTAAAATGTATAACTTCAGTGAATTTTAGGTAATCCTTGCACTACAAAGTAGGGACAGTACTATGAATATTTTGTCATAGACTGTTGGGGAAATGAGTACCTAATTGGCAGAATTAGATAGAATTATATAGCGTGTGTGTTTTTAACGAACATTTTCAATTCAGCACCGATATGACATCGAGGAACCTGTACGGAACTTGGACCCAGCAGATCATCAGTCACGCTATGTGTGACTCGAGCTAAAAGCCATTAGAAGGAGGGATGGCAGGCGATGTATTCCTGACGCTGGTTTGCTGGAAGGAATGAGTACAAAAATGAATTTATTTATTTATTTAACAGATCAATTATGGTTTATGGGTCAATTTTTGTAAATATCTTGTTTGCTTGTTTGTGTATTTTAGAATCCTTTTTCTTGTTACTGACACACATTCATAGAATGGGACTTCGTAGCGTGTGTATTATTGTAGATATTTGTGATTTTATTTTGTTGTCAAGTATACGTGGCTATTCGTGCATCCGTGCGCGCATATGCTCCCGTGATGCGGCTAATTAGCGTGATTCGGAAAGGTACGTTAAGACAGAGGTGGAACCAAGTTAATTCTAGTATAAGAATAGTATTGGAGGTTACATTTGTGACTGAGTGTAGACTTTATGGTTGATCAGGATATTTTGGTTGATATTGCCATGTCGCAAATCTTTGCGAGTTGCCATATGCTCACTCGAGTGTTCAGCTTTGATTTAATTTTTTGAGGGTTTGCGAAACACGATCTAAGGGAAGTCTGATGTAGAGCCGACCTGGATGGTATGATTATGGTGTCAGTCCCAGCTTATGGTGTGTCATGTGTTTTTATGGTAAGTATTTGCGGCGTAAAGTCACTAAGAATTTCCGTCTGCCGCACGCCAGCCCATTTCCTGTCCTTGCGATGCGGATCTGTGGAATATATTGTGTTCTTGCCATTCAAGGGAATTGGCGAGATATTGTTGTGATTTGCGCGTTTACAGATGTTGATTAACGGGACATGAGGGTCGCCAGTTATAATTAGACACCGAGCTTGGGGGACTAACTAATGTTGAGTGCTGTGGAGTGAGGCATACCATCTGGTGCGCTTACGATCAGATACGAACGACCGAGGGTCATTAGCGAGTCAGGCCAGGTATTTCAGAATAATATGTTGTTAAAATTCAGTAAAACCCTGATCGATTGTGAAAGTATTTGTTGATTAAATGGGCGTTGTCCAAGTAGTGATATCTTTTCCGAAGCGTTAACTTATCTTGCTTTTTCATATCATGTAATTTTCAGCCGTTTAGGCATATGTTTGTTGTTGTTTCTTGACTTTGTATGTTTACTTTCGTGTTAAATGACCCCGTCTAGCCATCTGTCACGTGATGCTGTTACCATATGTTGTCCGAGCATTTGGCCTAGGGGCGCGCTCATTTATTTATGTGCTATAGCACAGGGTAGGAACCTCGGGGAGATTCATGAAATTTTAGAGTGTTTAGTATTGCGTGTGTCAGTATTAATTTTAGTGTGCTTTTATTAAGTGCATGTCCCGTAGCCGTAATATGATTTGCCAGATGGGATTTCGTGAGCAACATGACTGTTTCAGTTGTGAACGGACACTCATCAAGTACTCATTTTATTCTTAAGATATCGGTACACGAGCGCATATAACTTCTTATTCAGTTCAGTTGACTTGTATCCACATTGTTTATTGTGAGGAGCGAGTTTATTATACCGCTCATTTTAATAAAACTTTTTAACCAGTTCAGTGAACTTGTATCCATATTGTTGTGCGGAGCGAGTTTTGTTTCCGCTTATAGTAATGTAATTCATTTTGTTGTGGGAGTTAAAAGTCAGGGAGGACATTCCTTGTTATTATTATTATTTGCTTATATTTTTCAGTTATTAAATCAATTTTATTTTACTTGCTATTCACTCATTTTTAGTATAACTTTCTTATGAAACTTTTTATCCAGTAAAGTGGGTCGTTTTTGTGAAATTTGCCTTAAAAAGCACACAGGCCTGAATGTGACTCCGAAGACTGAATCTTGTTAGAAAACTGCTTTACAAAAATGCATAGGTTTAGCTGGCGCCCAACGTGGGGTATTTATCTTACTTTTTAGGGCGTTTGTTTCAGCACACTTTGACCAGAGAGAGTTTTAAAAAACTACAGTCAAATGTGACTATTTTAATCACCGGAAAGTGATGTTTTATTAACATATATACGGCGAGGAGGTTACCGCCAAGTGTGTGATTTATACAGTAAAATCAGGAGTTTGCGTGTTAAAATACGGTACACGTTTTGATTTGTTGGATTAATTATTAAAGTTAGAGTACGTGAAGCTAGGCGCCCAATGATTAAATGTAAAATTAGATTGGTTTTGAAAGTCAAACTCAATGGATGTATTAAGAAGGCTGGTAGCCTTAATTGACAATATTTGATTAATTCGTCTGTGATAGCATCAGATCTGGATAGCAATTTAGTAACTGAATATGTGTGGGGCTAAAATGTAAATATGAATAAAATTAGAACTACTCAGTGATGCAAATTGAATTGTGGGATTAATGTAGTAAAAATTAAATGATCTGAGTGTGGTCAAATGAAGTAAATGTATGTTAAGATTTATATGCGTGTGTCGGAGGACAATGCCATATGGCATCCCTCCTATTTCTCAGATATATAGTTTGTGTGATATGGCGACTTTGGAGCAGATTCAAGCGGTGATTGATAGTGCCACGGCACGAACCCAGGAACAATTGACATTGACGGGGTATGAAATGAACACTAGTATGGCGGAACAATCAGTTAAATTTGAAACAATATTAACAGAACAGTGAGCCGAGTTTCAAACACAAGTAAATGTACTATAAATAAACAACTAACGGAGCAATCAGAGAAATTAGAAACTAAATTGACAGAACAGGGTGAATCGTTGCAAGAGCAAATGAATGACACTATCAGGAAACAATTGACAGAACGGCGTGAATCGTTGCAAGCGCAAATGAATGACATTATAAATTGGCAATTAACACTTCAGAATGAGTACAGCGCAGAACAGTCTAGACTATTATAAAGTGAAATAATTGAAACGATAAATTCTCAGGTGGAAGCGCAGGACGTTAGGAACACTAATCAGTTAGCTTCATTATCAACAGAAATGAAAGACTACACCAAGGAGCAGATGATGCAATTCGCCCTTGACGTTAGCAAAAACAATGATAAGCAGTTACGTCATATTGAACCAATAGAGGACACGTTCAACCGTATACTTAATGATTTAGATGGGACAGAATTGGCTAAATTAGCACAGATAGAACTGGCATACACGGTAAACAATAGCGAGGTCAAGACGGCTCAGGATAAGCTAGAAATTCGATTCAACAAGATGGAAGAGAATTCTACAGTCATTCAGGAAAAATTCTCAGCAGTAAACGGAAATGTAACGGACTTAATCAAAGATATGGATCGTTTGGAAATAAAATCATCCGAGCGGTGGAGAAATATAGAAATGGAACAGGATAGCTTGAAAAGTACCATAGATGAGAATAATTTACGCCTAGAATATAGACTGGTGAACATATAAGTCAATCAGGAGGACACTACGCGACAAATTGAAGAAAAACTAGGCATGAAAGTATTCGGAAAGATTGGCGTAATATGAGCAGCGACACTAAAGAAGAAAGGTTAACTATTATTAAGACAGTAGGTAATAACCACACTCGCATTAAGGCACTTGAGGAAGAAATCAAAAGTAAAATGAAAGAACAAACGGATAGAATTTTAAAAGCAGAACTGCGTTCAATGGGACAGAACACTTTATTTAACACAGAGGGAATGAGAGATAAGGAGACAGACTCATTAAGCCCTGAGGCAACTAGTGCAGCGGGAAGCCAAGGACAGGTAGACAGCCCGTTAACGACGAACACAGAGGATTTCACAATAACATTCTGGGAAGTTCAACTCCACAACTTGGTAATCAGCACACGCAACTGATACAAGTGATTCGCTCAAATGAATTCAAACCGAATAAATTTACAGAAAATTCCGGGGTTACACCGAAAGCTTTTATTAAGGATGTCGAGGACTATTATAATGAGAACAACGTACCTCCCACACGTCGATTACGCATGATGGAGACGTTTCTTGCTTGCAATGTGCTTACTTGGTTTTTGAGTTTCAAGTACACATTCGAAGGCATGGATCGTATCAATGAGGCTTTCCTTAGAAAATATTGGTCGCCTGCACTACAACAAAGTCTTAGGATGGAGCTTTATTCTAGGAAATATCAGACAACTCAGCAGACAAAATATTCAGTTTTCTTTTCATTACAAATGCTGAAATTTAAAGATTTGGACCACCCATTAGAAGAGGCAGACCAGTGCAATTACCAGTGAACGTTCAACAGGTGTTAGTTGCAGCCAACGTAAACACAGCGATTCACGCGGAACAGGTCTTGCGTCAGATTGACGAGACGACATCTCACATTCCTCAAAGAGGGGGAAGACAACTTGAATTAGGAAATACTACTGAAGTGGTTAAACCCACTCAAGTAAATACCAGATCCCAGGCAACTAACACAATTGTGTCAACACCAAGACGAGGTCAGGATGAAGGAGACAATAGATCGTACCAGCGATATGAAAACAATAACATACGATACCAGGGTAACAATAGGTATCAGCAGCGAGTGTACCAACAATGGAGGAACAATAGGAGACACGAGGGACCCTATAGACGATACGGTGATTCTAATGAGGACCAGAAGTGGCGTGATAAGAGATATCAGAACCAAGGGGAATCTCAAAATTATCGTAACGACTGGAACGATAGGCATGCTGAATCGCAACGCTATCTAGAGGAGATTCACGCAACTGAAGGAGACGAACAGGGACGATGGGAACGTGCCATTGACAAGAGAAAGAATCCGGACACTTACATTTAGGGGGCCGAGAGTCAACTGAGACAAGAGGAACGTCAGGAGCGTACGCGACAGAAAGGTGATGGCAGTCGCGGAGGATGCAAAACAATCACAATAATTACGAAAGAAGACAGCCTGAGAGCGCAACAGCCGGAGTTTGAAGAAGGATGGGTCGTAGCACACATCCAGGAATGGATCGCTCTGCCAGATGATTGCTTGCAGGAAACAGTAAAACCACGGAACGATGATATCAAACAATTACCTAATATTTACACCAGGATTGCTGGAATTAACGTGAGATGCTAATTAGACACTGGCTCGCAAATTAGTCTTGTATCGGAGGATTTGGTTCGAGAATTGGGACCTAGTCAGAATATTCCTGTGATTCCCGTACCGCAGCTCAAAGTGAGGGGCGTTATTCCCGAACGCACCGTCACTTGTAAGCGTCAAGCATATATAGAATTGGACATATTAGACAATACTTTTGGACAGATATTTATTATTATGGCTAAGATAAATTTCAATGTTTTCTTGGTGAAAATTTCATTTGTGTCTACCACACAGTGATAGATTTGCACAAGAATACTGTCAGTTTTAAGGAGTTTGATAAACTGAAAGACGTGGGTTTACATATGGATGAAATCACCACAGGGAAGGACGTGAGTTCATGGGCATTGGAAGCAATTGAAGAAGAGACGGAAGAGGAGGTACAAAAGGCGGAAGATAACATCATAGATGTAGCTGTTGTGGAATTAACTGAGGAGAGTGACGCTCAGGAGATATGGTCTTTACTGACAGCAGGAGGTGGCAGCGATGACACACAGCGAGCGAGAGAGAGAAAGATACTGCACGAGCGAGGTACATGCCTCAGGCGCTCAGGCAGGCAAGCAAGCAGCCTGGAATGTACTAATGAATGAATGAGCAGGAAGTAAACACGAGTGTAAGGGTGATACTCCAGAGACAGGGGCGGCTAGACAAGACACTTGAGAGGCAGATTTTTCTATGAATGGCACAACTGGACTTACGGATATTAAAAATCGACTTTATGCTAACTTCGATTTTTTACAACTAGGAGAGTTATGAACCCTTTATACGCAGTCCGTTAAAATGATTCTAAGTTTTTATTCATCATCCTATGATATTTCTACCAGCAACAGATGAAAGCCATACAGGAGTTGGGATGCATTGAAAAATTGTTGGCGCCGGCCGGAAGCTATATGGTGATCAAGGACACAAAGGCTTGAACTCCTCAGGAATTTAGAAAGGAAGCCTAGGCCTGGATGACACATCGGGCAGGTGCAATTCTAGAACAAGGAAATGAGCTTGGTGACGCACAAGAACGGCTTGGTTCTGTGTATGTTCGCGCCAGGACGAAATTATGCCTCGATGTGAATGGTGAACCGACCTGGTAACCACACCTTCGGGGAGGCAGCAGTGAAAAAATCCCGCAATATTCGCAAGAATTTGGACCAATAAGACGGAGACGCCTTCTTTTAGCGGCAAGGTGGCATCATAGCTCAGACAGATGATTTGAGTGGGAGTTAATTCTGGATTAAATTCACGATCGATTTCAGATAACTCTAGCCTAATCTTGACCTGCGTTTTACTACGAACTCAATGATACCAGTTGCATGTTAGTCCGATGATTATTATTGAAAATTATTTCAATTATCCCTTTCCATGTGCACCCCTAGCCAGATTCATTTATAAGTGGCCCAAGTGGCAATGAACATTATTCCATTTGTGTGTGTCTGAAGACACAGGTTGATATTCCATTTGTGTGTGTCCGAGGAAACCATACTTTTATTTCGTGACAGAGAACACAGGTCATATTTCTTATATTTCGTGTCAGTAGACATAGGATATTTTCAACGTTACTGTAAAATGTATAACTTCAGTGAATTTTAGGTAGTCTTTGCACTACAAAGTAGGGACAGTACTACGAATATTTTGCCATAGACTGTTGGGGAAATGAGTACCTAATAGGCAAAATTAGATAGAAATATATAGCGTGTGTGTTTTAACGAACATTTTCAATTCAGCACCGAGATGACATCGATGAACCTGTACGGAACTTGGACCCAGCAGGACATCAGTCACGCCATGTGTGACTCGAGCTAAATGCCATTAGAAAGAGGGATGGCAGGCGATGTATTTCTGAAGCTGATTTGCTGGAAGGAATGAGTGCAAAATGTATCTATTTATTTAACAGATCAATTATGGTTTATGGGGCAATTTTTGTAAATATCTTGTTTGCTGGTGTGTGTAATTTAGAATCCTTTTTCTTGTTACTGACACACATTAATTGTATGGGACAGATTAGCCTGTGTATTATTGTAGATATTTGTGATTTTATTTTTTTGTCAAGTATACGTGACTATTCGTGCAGCCGTGCGTGCATATGCTTCCGTAATGCGGCTAAGTAGCGTAATTCGGAAATGTACGTTAAGACATAAGTGGAACCAAGTTAATTCTAGTATAAAAATAACATTGGGGGGTAAATTGTTGACTGAGTGTAGTCTTTATGGTTGATCAGGATATTTTTGTTTGATATTGCCATGTCGCAATTCTTTGCGAGTAGCCTTATGCTCACTCAAGTGTTCAGCTTTGATTTAATTTTTTGAATGTTTGCGAAACACGATCTTAGGAAAGTCTGATGTAGAGCCGACCTGGATGGTATGATTATGGTGTCAGTCCAAGCTTATGGTGCTCCATGTGTTTTTATGGTAAGTACTTGCGGGGTAAAGTCACTGAGACTTTCCGTCTGCCGCACGCCAGCCCATTTCCTGTCCTTGCGAGGCGGATCAGTGGAATATATTGTGTTCTTGCCATTCAAGGGAATTGGCGAGATATTTTTGTGATTTGCACGTTTACAGATGTTGATTAACGGGACCTTAGGGTCGCCAGTTACAATTAGACACCGAGCTTGGGGGACTGACTAATGTTGAGTGCTGTGGTGTGAGCCATACCATCTGGCGCACTTACGATCAGATATGAACTACCGAGGGTCATTAGCGAGACAGGCCAGGTTCCTGTATTTCAGAATAATATGTTGTTTAAATTCAGTAAAACCCTAATCGACTGTAAAAATATTTGTTGATTAAAAGGGCGTTGTCCACGTAGTGATGTCCTTTCCGAAGCGTTAACTTATCTTTCTTTTTCTTGTCATGGAATTTTCACCCATTTAGGCATATATTTGTTGTTGTTGCTTGACTTTGAATGTTTATTTTCGTGTTCAATGACCCCGTGTGGCCATCTGTCACGTGATGCTGTTCCCATATGTTGTCCGAGCATTTGGCCTAGGGGCGCGCTCATTTATTTATGTGCTATAGCACAGGGTTGGAATCTCGGGGAGTTTCATGTCATTTTAGAGTGTTTAGTACTGCGTGTGTCTGTATTAATTTTAGTGTGTTTTATTAAGTGCATGTCTCGTAGCCGTAATATGTTTTGCCAGATGGGATTACATGAGCAACATGACTGTTTCAGTTGAGAACGGACACTCATAAAATACTCCTTTTTTCTTTAATTATCAGTACACGCGCGCATTTAACTTCTTATTCAGTTCAGTGGACTTGTATCCACATTGTTTATTGTGAGGAGCGAGTTTATTATACCGCTCATTTTAATATAACTTTTTAACCAGTTCAGTGGACTTGTTTCCACGTTGTTTGTTTTGAGGAGCGAGTGTTTTTACCGCTCAATGTAATGTAATTCATATTGTTGTGGGAGTCAAAAGTCAGGGAGGACTTTTGTTGTTATTATTATTATTATTTACACATATTTTTCAGTTATTAAATCACTTTTATTTTACTTGTTATTCACTCATTTCTTCGAATAGCTTGCTTATGAACCTTTTTATCCAGTAAAGCAAGTCGTTTTTGTGAACTTTGCCTTAAAACGCACACAGGAGTGAACGCGATCCCGAAGACTGAATCTTGTTAAAACACGGCTGTACGAAAGGGTGCAATATATACAGGGTGTTCGCAGCAAGCCCTACTTTGTGCTGTCACTCGTTTGTCTTTCAAGATATTTTAATTTTGATGCTTGGTTTGCTTTCGTTGTTTTTTTTTTGTTGAAGTTCGCGCATAACGCGCAAATCAACTATTAGTGGCATGGTATTGGCACTTTTTTGCCCAAATCTGTTTTTGACATCACCTATATAAAGGAGACATCGAATTAGTGGAATTAGCCACCAAAATATCAGTTTTTGCCCAAATCAAACCCGCAAAATGCATGTTTGTGTTTGGATTTTCGTCCGCTTATAGCATGCGACCTGCCTCTGCCCGTCTCGGATGAGACCGTGCGGCCCGAGCCGGAGAACTCCAACGGCCAGTGGCAGCTGAGGGGAAAGAGGGAGGGGAAGGAGCGCCACAAATTCTCCCGCTGTGAACCTATCCGGACGGGCACAAGAAGGCTGAGTTTGCTACGCTCTGCGCCACGGTGCCGCATAGCTTGGTGCGGTTTGGTGAGCGCGCAACGCCGCTCGGCGTATTTATTTAACTTTTGATTGATCAGAAATCTAAATAAAAATTTACCTTGTGTCTACCGTTACAAAGCAGACGTTTGGATGTTCCTACAACATTACCAGTACCGGTTTTGTCTCGTTTAAATTACAAAACATCTTACTAATGAAGATGAACCTAAACACACTTACTCTGTCATCAGCCGTCAAAACGCCCAAAACAAATTAAGTTAAAATTTTTGGACGGATAATTTTTATTAATTTAATACCGAGAAAAATGATATTTTTTAACTCTAAGATCTCCTGCTTTTCAGGCAAACTTGGTTATGGGCTTGGTAAAGAAAACAAGGTATTGAAATTACGCCACAAAAGTCTTGATTTTTATTCTTGAAATTAGTTTTTGGCCCTTCTTTTAAAAGAAATTAGTGGTCTGAACAGTAAAGCAATCAGCCGTGAGAACACTCGAAATTCAATTTAGCTCTAATTTTTGGCAACTGCTAAACTGTAGTTGCATGTAGTAACGGTAATTTTTTTCTTTTCTTTCTTGATTTACAGTATCTTCGAATGAATTTTTAAGAGCAAACTTGATTCGGGCGTGGGCAAAGAATAAAATATATTCTAACACACCAAAAAAAATCCTCAAATCAGTATTTGACTTGATTTTAATGAAAAAAAAAAAGAAATAAAAAACAACGAATAATCTTAAACAATAACAAAAACATTATCGCCAATAAGAAGGCTTAGGAATACGCGGCGGTCACTTCTTAAAAGTCAGAAGAGGTAGGTAAAGAAATAAAAATGGCACTGAACACACACAAAAAAGTGTGATTCTTATCCTCCTTACCTTTGGCACTTATTTAAAGAATAGTAACAAAAAATCAAAGAATAAACTAATGCAATAACTAAAAAATCACTTATTTATCGAGCAGGTGCTCGAAGATACCACCTCCTTGCTAGAGGCAAAACTTTAGCCGCCGGAACATTCCCGCCGGAGCATTTCGTAACTCTTGAGATCTGTCTAGTCTCCTAAACGCCCCAACGATCCTGTCGCACATTTCGTCGTGATCGTCGCAGGAGGTTTCATACACTAAATTTTTCACTCTTCCCCACAAAAAAAAAAACGAAATGGTAATGTCCATGCTTCTTGCCGGCCATTGTCCGGCCATTAGTCTGCCTCATCCAAATGTTTTGCCGTCGAATAGGACATCTGCTGCATTTTGGGCAGCAAGTGTTGAGTCGGGAGGTGAGTCGTCATGCATAAACCACAGGTTTTGCAGAATTTCTTCACCAGGTCCGCTGTTGCAGTTAGAACATGGAGGTCATTTTCTAGGAACTGAGTGTAACCTTGACCGTTTAAAGTCCCTTGAAAATGTGTGGGCCAATAATACGGTATTCTACCAACCCACCCCAACAATTAATGGACCATCGGTGTTGGTGGTTTACCTCCCTCTACCAATGCGGGTCTTCTGCTGACCAAAAATGAGTTGTGGTGTGGTTCGGTACACCTACGATTCTGAAGAACGATTCGTCAGTCTGGAGTACGCTGAACGGTCTAGGCTGTTCGAGCATCCATTCGCAATGTTTGATGCGCACTAGAGAGTCATTTTACATCAGCATATGATGTTTGTGTAGGCGGTACGGCTGCAGATTTTCGTCTTTCTATATCTTGTGGACCACACTGTTGGTAACGTTGTACAACCTGGCAATGGTCCTCGTACTGGTTCGCGGATTACGACGGACTTCGTCAGTAAATCTTTCTCTGTAAGGCACGTGCAATGGTCAATCATAATAACGCTTTGGTGGTCGTAAGTTTCCCGTGAGACGCGCCCGCGTCTCGAAATCCCGAATCGTTTGCGTTGCAGGGTGTCTGGCTTGCCACTCGGAAAACCGGAGAGAATACTGTCGTTAAGCTTCAACAGCATTTCCATGGCATTGACCTAGAAAAGAACCGAAATTATTCAACAAAGGAAACGCAGGTTAACTTAACAGATCTAAAGCACAGTCACGACATACATCAAAGACAAAGTACAGACGAACAGATTGCGTGTCGGATTTTATTTCGGAAGGGGGTTCAATTATGATTACGATTAGAATAATTAGCCGTATCGAGTTTTAAGTACTACGGTATTTATACGTCAAAATCGCCTTAAAAAGACCTGAATGACAGCCACTATTTGTTTTGCGGTGGAGGAAAATAAGTGTAAACACCTGTACTGACGTCTGACGCACGTTGTAGTGTAGCCTAAACAACAACAATGGCCACGCAGTTGCAAGAGAATATTTTTATTTAACTCTTACACCAGTGTTTAACAACTAAGTTGTGAGATAGAAGTAAATCTTACCATGATAAATTTAAAGCTAATCGTGCCATTTGGCATCACGCAAAGTTGGCCGATACCGGAGTTCAACGCACAACAGTCAAGAGGGCCAATGAAAACGAAGCAGTCGCTCAGATACACTGACAAATAAAACTCAATGCGTACCAAACAAAGCAATAAACGAGCAACATTAAAGAAAAGAAAGATAGGCCCATGACTCGATAACATAAAAAAAAGAAACAGTAAAATTGGATTATGTTTCCTTCCGTAATACCAGTATTATGAGATGAAGGGAAAATTGCATTGTTCGATCCGAGGGTACAAACAAATACACAGCCAGAGATAATTACTTACCTAGGATTAAAATGGCATCGAGCACCTCGTCCGGCGTGTACCGCTGCATGTTTGCACTGCTTAGAGGAGCACACTTCAAAATGACAACAAAAGTGTTACCGACTCGGCGGTGGTGCCGCCCGCACCGGTGCAGCCGTCCGGTAGGATCGCTGCGGCCCTGCCACCGCCGAGCCATGGGCCTGTGTCGCGCAGGTGCCCGGACAGGGGGCGACGGTCCGCTTGTTTCGACCGGGCCGGGCAGAGGCAGGTCGCATGCTATAAGCGGACGAAGATCTAAACACAAACTCGCATTCTGCGAGTTTGATTTGGGCAAAAACGGATATATTGGTGGCTTATTCGACTAATTCGATGTCGCTCTTTCGATAGGTGATGTCAAAAAACCGATTTGAGCAAAAAGTGCCAAAACCGTGCCACAAAACGTTTATTTGCGCGTTACGCGCGAACTTCACACAAAAACCAACGAAACAAAAGTTTTAGAGCTTCAAAAGTAATTTCCAAAGCAAGTGTCAACATTAAAATATCTTGAAAAACAAACGAATTACAGCACAAAGTAGGGCTTGCTGCGAACACCCTGTATTATACGAGTATGAGGAAAAGCACAACAGCTCTACGCCAAGTTGGCAAATGTTCGACTCACTGCTATGTCATGAAGTATGGAAAACCTAATAGGGCGGTTCTGCCTCACGAGGCTGAGAGAGCAACGTTTTGTTAACCACATGACATAAGAGAACGAGAAGAATATAACTGAGTGGTTTTTGTATATGCCAGAGCCTCTCAGTGCTATTCCGTATGTTTAACTACACTCCCTAAATACTCATGTTGGTGGGGGAATTCGGTGTAGCTTTATCAAATCTATTCCCAATATATTGCAATGCATGTACCACAATAAAACAGAATATACATTTTCATACTCACACTATTAGTCCTGATAACCGCAATGTTCCACTGCCTCGAACTGTGATACACAAATATAGATGGGATCATGATTTCTATTTCATGACGGAATATCACGAAATCAATCGAAGTTATGTCATAATCTGTGTCCCATGTAGTGTTGCGCTCAGGCGGAGATCTACTGATGCAATATTCTATTGTGCGAACATTGCCGTGAGCTATTTAACTTAGTGTTTCAATGACAAGGTTCTCTCATGGACTAAGACATAAATAATGAATTTGTAAGTCAGTGGTTGCTACTTGGGGAAAATTGTTGACTTTGTTTGAAAATACACCTCCTTGTTCCTTAAAAAGAGAACTCCCTCATTCGAATTAGCATCTGGGATATGACAAGTGTGCAATACTGTGAGGATGATGCAGATAATTTCATAGTAGTAAACTTACCAGTGATATCTTTACCTGCCTGGTCACGATGAAGTGGCCAGGCAAATTATTTGGACCATGTCTTCTTTGCGGTTGATAGGGCACCACGTCTCCGCAACTTCCAAGCAAGCTAATAACTCAGCCGCATTCACCCTACGTATGCTAATTAATTTTGTTGCATAAATTAGAATTTCATTTTAACTTTGTGATGTTCTCTTTGCATCCCCCTGGGTGGCTCTGGGGACACCTTGGAGCACTTGAAGGCCGAGCCAAATATATGCATTAGTGTTAAAATGTAGAGTGAAATTTTGTTTGAAATTAACCCCGACGATTTTTAAATTCTATCTCAGTGCACGCCAAATTCAAACACCCTTGGTTACTTAATGATAAAAACATCCAATTATCGACTTTTGCATTTATTTATTTACTTATGTATTAATCATAGTTGACCCGTGAAACCTACATTGGATTGTGGGTGTTTAAGGCATAAGGAAGCCAAAATAATGGTTTCAATAGTAAGCTGCTCAGAAGTCAGTTTTTTGCAGTTCAGGGATTATCCTTGAGATATTAACAACCTCATCATATTCACTGTGTATCCGGAATTAAGTTTCAAATGTAAACTGAAGATAGGAAACTAGAAACTAGAAAACTCCCGTTCTCAAATGCCTCATTCGAAAGTTACAACGGAAAGTTTAATTAATTCCTGTCGCATCTGGTCAAATGCCCCTGATGTCACAGGAAGCTAGGATGCCAAACAAAAGGTGGTATTCAGGCTCAGTAAGAGTATCGTAGACAAGATGTTTCACAATAACCTGCAGGAAGAAATTAAATGGGGGCAGATTAGGCATATGGGCTGGTCAAGGAACAGAACCATCTCTTCCTATTCGCCGTTCAGTGAACGCTTGATTAATGACACATATCTACACGAGGCGGTCTAGCTATAAGATCATTTCCAATCCAGGTACATTGACGAGCTAGAAAGCAATTCCAGTGTTGTCAAAGTAGTCTATTATCAGAAATGCTTTTCAGTCGGTCAACACGATTGAACCCAATTAGATTGGGCGGGGAGTGCAAATTATTTCACTACCCTAATATTTAAAAGATATGCTATATTAATTACTTATAGACTTAATAACACATTTCCCAGAAAAATTGGGGGAATGGGGAATTAATTGAATGTCGAGTTTCGTTCTTTATGCGAACATCATCAGATCGGGTTCACATTGACTTAAATTACGTTTGGTGGATCGTTATATAACATTTATGTACAATCATGCCGGTACCGTGGTGTTGGGGTTGCGCGTCTGCCTCTCACCTGGAGGCCCCGGGTTCGATTCCCGGTTCCGTCAGGAATTTTAGAAACTGACGTGAGGGCTGGAACGGGGTGCACTTAGCCTCGTGAGGACAATTGATAAGCCGTCGGACATTTAGGCAGCGTCCTGTCACGAAAACCAAGATTAACGGCTGACCACGCGTCAGATCTGCAGATCAAATGGCTGGGCAGTGGTCGCTTGAAAGGCCTAGGCCCTTCATAGGCTGTAGTGCCACGGGGGTATATACAATAATAGTTTTCTGTGTGGTCTCTTGTTAATTACGTGCCTTTATCTTAGCAACGTATCTTTGCTATGATGCTAAATTCCAATAATTACCTAGTAGTAATGTTCTCCCCTGCTGTCCCCAAAGTTGAAAAATTGAACCCCGGTGCAGTCAGCTGGCATTAGAATGTGCTTGAATGTGAGAGACCCGTGACAGAAGGTATATTGCTACGTTGAGAATTCCTATTAGGGCAATAAACCGGTAACCCGGCTCCTTTAAAACCCTAAATAGTAAAAAAAAGGCATATCCGTCTTGGTAGTACAATGATGATATTTGGATAGAAATACCAGATTTTTATCAATTCACTTCAACAAATTAGCTATAATGCTCTAAGATTATGAAACTACAGTAAATTAAACAAGAAGTTCCGTGACGAACTAAAGAGCCTACTTTTCTTAAAATTTAAGATGCATGCCAATGATTAATCTATATTGATCTATCTAGAATAATGACGAAATTAAGTTGCTAATATCGAAATTTCTAATTAGTTCGAAATACTGTATACCTGGTATAATATAGCCTAATAGAGAACTACAGTTGGCAGCCCTGGTGACTGAATATATTCTTAGTCCCATCTCTTAAGGTACAGAATACAAAACTTGGTTGAAGTCCAATGGATAGCATGGACGTTACATGCAGTTAAACATTGGATCTAACAGCGCTCGTAAAATCATGTTGGCAACAATGACATACATGTATTGGTCAGATATAATCTGAAATAATATGATCTATTTTTGTGTCAATTGTGAATGAAATCCATTATTTGTATAGAAGTTACATGTATTTTAAAATTGGACCTATCAGCAGGCTTAGAACCATGTCGGCAGCACTGACGTATATTAGTTACTCCAAATTAATCTAGAAAGCCAGGTACTATAGGTGTGCAAAGTTTAGAGCTATTGGCTTGCATATTTTCTGATATATTCATATAAGGGTAACAAAAATAGAGACAGTATTTATTAACAGTTGGCAGCCCTGGTTACTCTTAAGTATCAGCATAGTCATACCTGTTATGGTATACATAGCACACACGAAATTTGGTTGAAATCCAAATGATAGTATAGAAGTTACATGTATTTAAAGTTTGGACCTCTCAGCAGGCTTAAAATCATGTTGGTAGCACTGACGTATAAGTTACTCCAAATTAATATAGAATGTTAGGTACTATACGTGTGCATAGTTTAAAGCTGTCGGCTTGCATACTTTCCGATATATGGGTATTTGGATTTAAAAAATTAAGAGTATTTATTAACAGTTGGCAGCCCTGGTGGCTCTTAAGAATACGCTCAGTCATATCTGTTTAGGTACACATAGCACATACGAAATTTGGTTGAAATCCAATTGATAGTGTAAAAGTTATATGCATTTAAAATTTGGACTTATCAGCAGGCTTATAATCATTTTGGCAACACTGCCATGTATGGCCTTCTGAAAATTAAGCAGGAATATTATTATCTATACGTGTGCCATTTTTGAAATAGCTCCCATTCATCCCTTCCAAGATATCCAACATGGAGCTCAAATTTCAATTGCGATTTTTCAGCAGTTGGTAGCACTGACATCATTTTCAAATACGGCCGTGAGATATTCAGGTATAGATCTTAACTTCTACCAAATTTTGTTTCGATTGCTGCAGCCATTTAGGAGTTGATAGGGGGGACACACATACAGACAGACAGACATACAGAAGGACAGCCAGACAGACAGAAGGACAGACAGGCAGACAGACACACATTTGCCCGATCTCTTAAGTCTACATTTTCCTCATTTTTGCAAAATGTGAGAAGTAGGCTAAAAATATATATATGAGCTCTCTCGTTGGGCCTGATATTCTGAGATCCAGGAGGATTTTTAAGATGATTTCACTTTTTAGCCTACTTTTCACATTTTGCAAAAATGGGGAAAAAGTAGATTTATCAGATCGGGCAAATGTGTGTGTGTCTGTCTGTCTGTCCTTCTGGCTGTCTGTCTGGCTGTGTGCGTGTCCCCCCCCCCCTCCCTATCAACTCCTAAACGGCTGGAGCAATCGAAACAAAATTTGGTAGGAGTAAAGATCTATATCTGAATACCTCACGGCCATATTTGAAAATTATGTCAGTGCTACCAACTGCTAAACAATCGCAATTGAAATTTTAGCTCCATGTTGGATATCTTGGAAGGTATGAATGGGAGCTATTTAATAATTGGCACACTCATAGATAATAATATTTCAGTTTAATTTCCAGGAGACCATACATGGCAGTGTTGCCAAAATGATTATAAGCCTGCAGATATGTCCAATTTTTAAATGCATATAACTTCTACACTATCAATTGGAATTCAACCAAATTTCGTATGTTGTATTTGTACATAACCAGATATGACTGAGCGTATTATTAAGTCCCACCAGGGCTGCCAACTGTTAATAAATGCTCTTAATTTATTTTATCCAAATACCAATATATCAGAATGTATGCAAGCCGACAGATTTAAACTATGCACACATATAGTACCTGACATTCAATATTAATTTGGAGTAACTTATATACGTCAGTGCTACCAACATGATTCTAAGCCTGCTGAGAGTTCCAACTTTAAATACATGTAACTTCTATACTATAATTTGGATTTCAACCAAATTTCGTGTGTGCTATGTGTACCATAACATATATGACAACGTCGATTCTTAAGAGTAACCAGAGCTGCCAACTGTTAATAAATACTGTATCTATTTCTGTTAACCTAATATCAATACATCAGAAAGTATGCAAGTCAATAGCTCTAAACTTTGCACACGTACAGTACCTGGCATTCTAGATTAATTTGGAGTAACTAATATAGGCCTACGCCAGTGCTGCCAACAAGATTCTAAGCCTGCTGATAGGTCCAATTTTAAAATGCATGTAACTTCTATACTAACTAATGGATTTCATTCAAAATTGGCACAACAATAGAACATATTATTTCAGATTATTTCTGACCATCGCATGCATGACATTGTTGCCAACATAATTTTACGCGCGCTGTTAGATCCAATGTTTAACTGCATGTAACGTCCATGCTAATCATTGGACTTCAACCAAATTTTGTATTCTGTACCTTAAGAGATGGAACTAAGAATATATTCAGTCACCAGGGCTGCCAACTGTAGTGCTCTATTAGGTTACATTATGACAGGTATACAGTATTTCGAACTAATTAGAAATTTCGATATTGGCAACTTAATTTCGTCATTATTCTAGATAGATTCATATAGATTAATCATTGGCATGAATCTTAAATTTTAAGAAAAGTAGGCTCTTTAGTTCGTCACGGAACTTCTCTTTAGTATATGATTTGGAATACGTCATCTGCTCTATTCAGAGATTTTGAGTATTCTGCAGCCATGATTTTAAGAGCAACATCCAGGAATTGAGAAATAAATTCCTTAGGTGTTCACATTTCCCCGTTGGGTACACATCAGTTTAGTCTTACATTTGCTATTCTAGTTTCATGGCACTAGTTGCGCAACCTGCATTTTCCGTGCTCACTTGGCATAACTGTCTAGATCCACGTTCCAATCCACGGTTGTCAAAGTCTTGTGTAACCTAATAGGCAATGGCTAGGCTCAGCTAAACTCGATACCTTTGCGGCTAAAAAATATACTAAAAATTGTGCAGTGTAAGTTCACTTTAGTAGTTTGCTTAGATTATATGTTATATATACTGGTTTATGCACGTGACCGTGAAATTCGAGAGTTAGCTTCCTTTGTTCCGTTGTTGAGATACAAGAAGGAACTATTAAAATCGATAAAAAGGGTTTAATACTGCATTTAATGAATTTTAATATCTTGCCAGTTGTCTAATTTATAGATGTGATATTCAGCATTTGAAGTAAACGTTACAAATAAACAGACCCTTGTTCGAATATTTTTCGGTCTATTGTATATTTGGAAGTGAAGAAAGGGAGTTTAAGAATTTTCAATTATTTAAAACAGTGCATGTATCTGAGAAAGAGTTTAAGCGAACAATGTGAAACTCAGGGGAAATCTCATACAGTATTAAAGAAATCACCGCACGATCATTCATAAACCTTATTTATATCGGGACCAGGTGAAAGTTTGGAAATTAAATCCTCAAATATTTCTCTGAATTAATGTTACGCTAATATATAATAATATGTTTATTGCAGCAAAATTGCCATACAAATTAACATAAACACTAATCAAAACAAAACTTGATCAATGATCTTTCTGTACATGTAACGACATGATATCCGTCACATAACTCTCCACAGAGACGACTTAATTATACAGGTCGCGCATGGGTCATGGAATATCTATGTCTGGCGTAACTTATGGTGGAAACCATGCACCGCAAGCCTTGTGACAAGACGTCTAAGATGGTAATTCGCCTCCTTCCAATCCTTTCTAGTCATAGCAAGTACTGTAGAAATCGACCCAGATTTCTTGTTTTTTTTTCTTGGTGTTCTAGTACTACTTCTTCAAAAGCTGCCGTGGAAGGTAGCAGCATTTTCAATAGAAGATCTTCAAGCAACATTCTTTCATTCGTCATCTCGTAAACCAGTCTAGACTGGAGGGTGTAAATTTAGAAAGGCAAAGTGCTCGCTTCAGGAAAGTCGCTTTAATTTTCTCAATGTCTTTTAAATTATTTCTTGTAAGGTACTGACAAATTTCTTGTATACCATAATTGATTATTGGTACTGTGCCCGAAAATACCTACCCTTTACCTGTTGAAATCCCTCGATGGTAGCTGGATCGTAGGACCTGAAAACCCCCCTGCTCAGAAAAATCCCCAGATCCTACCAACATGGGAAAGGGAGTATTAGGGTGCAGTAAAACGTAACAGAGGTGGCATTAAGCACGACCAAAGCATAGCAGCGAACTGCTCTAAGAACACGAGAATCGTGGGAAATCACCCTCTCAGGAGTGTGGGAAACTCTATAAATATCTAGCTATGGCCCCCCTTAATGCGACCTCTTTATATTTCTGTAAATTATCACATCACGCGATTAAAAGAAATGACAAAGTATTTACTTCCAAAAGATAATCTGACAAAGGGTCAGACCAAATTGTCCTTGACTGGACACAAAAACACAGGAAGTGGGCACTAGAATCATGCCAATAAATGCATTAGCAGTCCCCATGGACCCAAAGTGCATTTAACCCTAAATAGAAATTGTTAATTATATGAACATAAGTGATCCCTTAAGAAAAAAAATAGATAAATCGCCTTAATGGTTCTTCCACCCATTCTAACATTAGAAAACACGTGAATTAATTCAGAGATATATATACATATTTACTTATTTACAGCCAAATCATTATTAATGTTATTACACCCTCAGATGTAAATGCCTCCGCAAACAGGTAATTCTGTACTCCTCATTAGTGCTCTGCCAAAATTGAGATTGCATAAGTTATATTGCCTTAGCAATGTAGTCAAAATTTATTTTATTAATCAAGCACTCAAGCTAAAAAGACGTGAAATTCGTAATTCAAAATCTCTAAAGATTCAATAATTTCTCAGTATAAATGTACTTATTTAAATGCATCCAGAATTTATAATATAACGATCGTGAATCATATCTAACATTGCTTAAATCTCATAAACTGAGATCAACCGAAGAATTAATTAAATGGGGATGCCACACAAAAACAAACTCTGAGGCTTAACAAAACAAGATCCATAATTGGAATTGCCAATTTCATCAATAAATCGTAACAAGAAATGCAAAAAGAACAGAGACTATGTTCTTTCAAAAACATTCATATATTAGTATAACCTTGCACTGAATTACTGTCATTATAATGGTCACTCATGACCTCGATTTCTGAATACGGGTGGGCATTACCACCATCATCACCAAGTTTATATTTTTATAACCGCATTACATATTATGCTTTCACTAGCATTTTAATATTAACGTACTTCAACGAGTACCACCGTAAATATATTACACGCCCATAGACGTTTCTTCACACACTATCACCCACATGGTGATTATTTTATTCGATAACCAGTAATCAGATATATTCAGCTGTGTTTCTTAACTATTATGTTTTCTCATTCCAATGCATCATAAATTTAACATGAGTGGCTACTTAATCAAGTCCACTGGATCACAAAAAGCTTGCCTTACAGAGTTGTATTTACAGTCACATAAGAATTCATTTCCCTTTAAAGTTAATCCTTGGGATTTGTTTCGAAAAAGATTCTTGTTCTTCAAATAGTACTCTAAAGCAATGTTCTAAACAAGAAAAACTCGAAAGACTGAATCAAAGTTCAGTTATAGCAAAATTAATTAATATAAAAATCAACGATGTGTATCCAAGTACACGTGACTACAAAATCAAACGATAATGTTGATCAGACGAAAATAGAAATGTCCCCTCAAGAGAATTAACGAAAATCAGGCTGGTTCTACGGCATGTATCCAGGTAACGACTCCAGTTAACTCCTGTTGACACATTAGAATTCAGTATGACAGCGTTTACTCTCAAGAGAAAAAAAATCCCCATTCTAAAAGAATGATCAAACCTCACATTCTATACTATATTTTAATAGTTATAATGCAAGAGCGCATAGGCAAATTCGAATCTCGCAATTGTCGAACACAAAGATAATGGAACGACAACCCCTCAAGCCAAAGCTTGATAAAAAAAAACAACTCCCTTTGAGATTAACGTAGATTTCTTCCCCTATGAAGATCTGTTCTCCACAATCAAGAAGTTCGGAATAAATTAATGAATTTAAATTAATAAATTTATTAAGCTGAAAAATAAACAAATAATTCATAATAAAGTATTATGAAATGAGTGCACCTGAGAACCAGGCCTAAAATCGACTGAAAATGAAGTCACACATGACATGGGATAGCCATGCATATCCCACAATCATACTACTCAAAATGAAAAAAAAAAACAGATGGCAAAGTGTTTACACAGGACTATCTACTTTGCAACGCTACATGAAAAGTTGTTCCTCTACCTGGCTGAAGACTCTCGAAGGCGATATGAAGCGTGAAGATGCCCACCATCTGATTCCACCATGGTATTGCAGGGCTACACGGTTCCATTCCAATTTCCAATGAAGGCACTGGGGTTCCTTACTCCAATGTCCCAAGTCCACTGATAGTAAACGAACTGCTTCCTCATCTCGGAAATTGTCCTAGCCCGAATTTCGAATAGTTCCAGCCCGGCCAGAAAATACACCACGCGCGCGAATGCAACATCGCAATAAGCGGGTGGACACATGATGGTAGCCTGAGTTATTTTCGGCTGCATGTTACCAAAGGTTCAAGTTGCACAAGCCAATAGCCCGCGTCGCGAGTATGCTATGTTCCACTTCGCAAACAGCATTGTAGTCACTCGTGACGTCCGCTGCATTTGCTTGGAGAGCGATGTCCACACTAAAATGCCTAGTCGCACATGGCTAATATGTTTATATACATCCTAGACATCTCTCCCACTACCTCGGATTTCCAAGCACTATACATTGTTAAACAAACTTCACTCGGAATGTACTTGACATTTAGTTCCAAAAGTCTTGGCGTGAGAAAAGACAGCACGCCTTCTCAGTGTGCATGGACTTCAGAAACGAGCCTCCTAATGTATCACTGCACTTCGCTCCTCATCTATACCTGCATTTAAATCACGTGAAAAGAGACTGATTCCTCTAACTGAATATCGCCTGCATACAATGCCAGGCGCTCTGACGATTGAAGTTCTCATTCAACACTGAACTTTAAGTATAATGACCTTAATCCGTCACAACACGATGTATAACCGCGAACTGGCACCGCCGTGAACTCAGAATAACTTGACACTTCTTCCAGCCGAAACAACATTGCGATACGAGTCCTTGCTTAGGCGTGTATTCGTCTGAGTTTTAAACATGCTCTGCTTGTCGCACACCTGCGTCAGCCTGCAGGAGACAACTGGCACGCTGTCGCTAGTGCGCATGACGAGACGATCTCTCTGAGACAGGTCGATATATTAAATCTATATTCTTGATGTTACAAATGCTATTATCATTAAAGCAGGACCGCACTGTCTCTCTCTGCTGTAATATCGAACTCCAATATACACATGACATCCTAACTGTGCCTTATTTCCAAATAATAAATGTAAATGTCAATCTCCCCACTACTGCAGGCTCAAGGACTCCTGCGCATCCTCGCGGCCTACAAGCGAAACGCTCTTCCGAAGGTTGTTGATGAGACACCAGCTGAGCCGAATGAACACATGGCTATTTGCGCTCTCCAAACTAGGTCAAAACCTGACGTTTGCGGCAGCGGTTTGCATGGTAACATGTACCGTAAATCAGGCCAAATAAAAGAAAACGGTACATCTCTCTCCTAATACCTCAAATAAAACCTGGCTAGACTTTTATTTCATCATTCCAGATAATCCCGCTACAATACATGGCTAAATACAGAGTTAAACTAACTTCTTGTAGTACCTGCGCATGTTCTTGGCATTGAAGCGACCTATAATATCCCTTCCATCTATGCTGGTGATTTCATAACATTTGTTCCCGAAGCATCGAGCTATTTGGAACGGCCCATAGAAAATATAAGAGAACTTGGTGTATAGTTTCTTGGCTACCTCTGTCTTCGTTGGTTTTTTTTATGAGCACTAAATCATTCATTCTGAATTGTTACCTGAATCGTTTATTTCTATTTCTTCTCTGCCGCTTCTCGGCTGCATCCATGAGCTTTTCACGAGCCGCGTCAACTCGCTCCTGATTGGTGGGCTCAATATCCCGAGGAATATACCTGACAATGTCATTCCAAGCTCTCACTGGCTTAACACCTAAATGAACTGTCATAGGTATGTCTGCAAAACTCTCGTGGTATGTGGAATTCATGCATTCTTACATAAAATGCACGAATTTAACCCAGCTTGCGTGATCCTCTGGGCAATACAATTGGGCGTATTTTGCAATTTCACCCATAATTCTCTCTGACACGTTGGATTCTGGGTATCACACGCTCGAAAAGACGTGCTTAATCCCTAGTCTTTCCATGGCAGACTCAAATTCCTGCGATGTAAATTGGGTTCCATGGTCTGATTGCAGTATTTCTGGGATGCCTGTCTTGGGAAACACACTGTTCTCTAACCGACTGAGGACTTGAGCTGAGGTGGCCTTCTGCATCGGATCAAGTGTCACATACTTTGAAAATACATCAACAGTTACTAGGAGTAACTGATTCCCCCTAGCTCCCTTCGGACAGGGACCGAAGATGTCACAAGCCATAAGCTCTCTCGGTTTCGATGGGATAATAGCTCGAGGTTGTTCTTGGCTCAAAGCTGATGGATGTTTCCCTCGTTGGCACTCCTGGCATGTTCTAATCACATTCGCAATGGAGCTCCGAAACCTGGTCCAGGTGAACGTCTCCAATAACGTTTGGAACGTCTTATCAACGCCACCGTGACCAATGGTGCAATGAGCTAACCACACGAGACAAGTGACTAGTTTTGGAGGAACTATAATTCTCACTTTCGTTCTCTCCCTGTCGATATATTTATAAAGAGTATCATCGCACAGGAGATACCTCATAGAACGCTCTCTGACCTTATCGTAGTTTGGATCAGAATTATCCATAGCGCCTCTCAAAAACCTGTACATTTCTCGAGTTGGGGTATGTCTCTTCTGTGACACTGCTATCTTCTTTAGCCTATCTAGGGTGATCTGATGTTCCCTCTCCAACTGTACAGTACTGATCTGGATGTTTTTTGCTGGATTCCTCGAGAGCGCGTCAGCCAGAAGGTTATCCTTGACAGGTTGATGAACGATGGTAGCATTGAACTGCTGGAGAAACAATGTCCACCTCGTCAATCTGTCACTGGACAAATCGGATTGCAGCATGAATTGCAGCGCTCTGTGGTCCGTAATTATGACAACTTGATGACCGATAAGCAGTTTCTTCCACTTCTGCAGGGCAGAAATGAAAGCAAGAGCTTCTAGTTCAGTAGTGAAATAGTTTTTCTCATGCTCTTTTAGCTTCCTGCTGTGAAAGTCCAGATAGTGCTTCTTACCCTCCGTATCCTTCTGATACAGGACAGCACTAACACCTACTCTTGAGGCATCTGACTCAATAAAGAAAGTTCTATCAAATTCTGGATACTCCAGTTTTACACAGTCTCTGAGCAATACCTTTGCAGCTTCAAACGCTAGGTTTGTTTCGTCAGTCCATTTCCAGCGGTTGTTTTTCTTGAGGACCTCATATAACGGAGCCATCGTTATAGAGTATCCTGGACAGTGGCTACTAAGAAATTGGCACATCCCCAGAAATTCACGAAGCTGTTTGATCTTCACAGGTTTTGGAAATTGGGATATGGCATCAATTTTCTTGACATTGGGATGATATCCGAATTGATCGATGGTATGTCCCAAAAAATTAATACTCTTATGCATAAATTGACATTTTTTATAATTTAACTTGATGTTAGCTTCACGGAGATTGTCAAATAGTAGTCTAAGGTGAACAAGATGTTCCTCAGTAATTGCTGAAGTCAGGATAAGATCATCGATGTAGCAAATGACGTGCTCCTTCCCTTCCTCTGTCAGTTTGCTATCCATCGCTCTAATCAGGGCCGGTCCGCTATTAACCATTCCAAATGGAACACGACAGAAGACAAACGTGGTTTGATCGAAAAGAAACCCAGTATATTGTCTACTGTCCTCTTCCAACTCAACTTGATAAAATGAAGCAGTTAAATCCATCACACTGAAGCACGACTTGTCTTTAAACCTCTTTAACAACTCCCTAATCTTGGGAGGCCTGTCCATTTCCAAATGAATTCTAGTATTTATTTTCCGTGCATCTAGGCACAATCGAAGCTGCGCATTAGCCTTCTTTACAACCGTGATAGGGTTCAAGTAGGATGACGCCTGTTTTGTGATTATTCCTTCTTGTTCCATCTTTTTGATAATCACACGAACCTTGTCATAATATTTCTCGGGTATCGGGTATAGATTGGCTTGATAAGGCGATTCATCTGTAAGCCTAATCTTATACTTATAATCCTTTATGAGGCCCGGCTTGTCATCAAAGATCTCTTTATATTCCTCTATCAGATCTTCGAAATCCTCCTTTACATCCTCAAATCCCTCGGCTTTGAGTGCATAATGCTCCCTCTCTTGCTCGATTTCATTGACGATGCATTCTAGGATTTCCTGTCTAGGGTAATCACCATGATTATCACAATCCTCTTTTTGTTGTATGGTTGCTTTTTTGCCATCATACGAACTTCTTGATTGTGTTGCGTTAACTTAAAATATAATTAAAATTACCAATCAGTGCTTTATGTTAGAATCGAGGAATTCCCAGAACCTATTCATACTATGCGTGCTGATTTTTATCAATATATATCCTAAGTATTCCTATTATGACCATCTTTAAATTAATGAAAATGGTTTTACATTTAAAATGGGCTCAGAAATACCCATCCGCCGGTTGCAAGAAAATGGGACACCTTGAGTGCAGCTCAGCCACGAGCTACATCACAAAGCCCTACTCGACTGATCAAGTCAATTCAGTTTTTCAGAGAATGTCTTTCATTGATCTTGGCTCTAGTCGTATATCATTTCCAAGTCAGTGTAGCACCACTTAAAAATCCACAAAATCTATTAATGGTTGCAATTCTACACGTATGCCGTGTAGATCGAGAATACTCTTAATTGCTTAATTCACGAATCAATTCCAATATCTTGTGCTAAAAACATTGGTGAACCATTATTTCCCGACGTTCATTCAACGAGTTCACAATTGATCGCTGTAATGTTGTCGGAATTGACTAGCACATAACGTCATCACGTGTTCGAAAGCAAGATTCGAAACGATCAGGAAATGGCGTCATATCACCAGTCAGATGCCCTTCCACGAGGTTCGACATCTATAATGGCCTCAAACTATGTTCTCGTCTCTGGTATTCCAGTTTTCTCGAGTCCATCATCTATATGTCATTTTACTCAATTGGCACCTCCCATAAAGACACGATATCTCTATTCGATGCCCCTTAAGTTTGGGCCGCCAATTTACTGTGCCAGAAAATACCTACCCTTTACATGTTGAAATCCCTCGATGGTAACTGGATCGTAGGACCTGAAAACCCCCCGGCTCAGAAAAATCCCCAGATCCTACCAACATGGGAAAGGGAGTATTAGGGTGCAGTAAAACCTAATAGAGGTGGCATTAAGCACGACCAAAGCATAGCAGCGAACTGCTCTAAGAACACGAGAATCGTGGGAAATCACCCTCTCAGGAGTGTGGGAAACTCTAGAAATATCTAGCTATGGCCCCCCTTAATGCGACCTCTTTATACTTCTGTAAATCATCACATCACGCGATTAAAAGAAATGACAAAGTATTTATTTCCAAAAGATAATCTGACAAAGGGTCAGACCAAATTGTCCTTGACTGGACACAAAAACAAAGGAAGTGGGCACTAGAATCATGCCAATAAATGCATTAGCAGTCCCCATGGACCCAAAGTGTATTTAACCCTAAATAGAAATTGTTAATTATATAAACAAAACTGATCCCTTAAGAAAAAAAATAGATAAATCGCCTTAATGTTTCTTCCACCCATTCTAACATTAGAAAACACGTGAATTAATTCAGAGATATATATACATATTTACTTATTTACAGCCAAATCATTATTAATGTTATTACACCCTCAGATGTAAATGCCTCCGCAAACAGGTAATTCTGTACTCCTCATTAGTGCTCTGTCAAAATTGAAATTGCATAAGTAATATTGCCTTAGCAATGTAGTCAAAATTTATTTTATTAATCAAGCACTCAAGCTAAAAAGACGTGAAATTCGTAATTCAAAATCTCTAAAGATTCAATAATTTCTCAGTATAAATGTACTTATTTAAATGCATCCAGAATTTATAATATAACGATCGTGAATCATATCTAACATTGCTTAAATCTCATAAACTGAGATCAACCGAAGAATTAATTAAATGGGGATGCCACACAAAAACAAACTCTGAGGCTTAACAAAACAAGATCCATAATTGGAATTGCCAATTTCATCAATAAATCGTACCAAGAAATGCAAAAAGAACAGAGACTATGTTCTTTCAAAAACATTCATAAATTAGTATAACCTTGCACTGAATTACTGTCATTATAATGGTCACTCATGACCTCGATTTCTGAATACGGGTGGGCATTACCACCAACATCACCAAGTATATATTTTTATAACCGCATTACATATTATGCTTTCACTAGCATCTTAATATTAACGTACTTCAACGAGTACCACCGTAAATATATTACACGCCCATTGACGTTTCTTCACACACTATCACCCACATGGTGATTATTTTATTCGATAACCAGTAATCAGATATAATCAGCTGTGTTTCTTAACTATTATGTTTTCTCATTCCAATGCATCATAAATTTAACATGAGTGGCTACTTAATCAAGTCCACTGGATCACAAAAAGCTTGCCTTACAGAGTTGTATTTACTGTCACATAAGAATTCATTTCTCCTTAAAGTTAATCCCTGGGATTTGATTCGAAAAAGATTCTTGTTCTTCAAATAGTACTCTAAAGCAATGTTCTAAACAAGAAAAACTCGAAAGACTGAATCAAAGTTCAGTTATAGCAAAATTAATTAATATAAAAATCAACGAGGTGTATCCAAGTACACGTGACTACAAAATCAAACGATAAAGTTGATCAGACGAAAATAGAAATGTCCCCTCAAGAGAATTCACGAAAATCAGACTGATTCTACGGCATGTATCCAGGTAACGACTCCAGTTAACTCCTGTTGACACATTAGAATTCAGTATGACAGCGTTTACTCTCAAGAGAAAAAAAATTCCCATTCTAAAAGAATGATCAAACCTCACATTCTATACTATATTTTAATAGTTATAATGCAAGAGCGAATAGGCAAATTCGAATCTCGCAATTGTCGAACACAAAGATAATGGAACGACAACCCCTCAAGCCAAAGCTTGATAAAAAAAACAACTCCCTTTGAGAATAACGTAGATTTCTTCCCCTATGAAGATCTGTTCTCCACAATCAAGAAGTTCGGAATAAATTTAATGAATTTAAATTAATAAATTTATTAAGCTGAAAAATAAACAAATAATTCATAATAAAGTATTATGAAATGAGTGCACCTGAGAACCAGGCCTAAAATCGACTGAAAATGAAGTCACACATGACATGGGATAGCCATGCATCACCTCACTCCACAATCATACTACTCAAAATGAAAAAAAAAACAGATGGCAAAGTGTTTACACAGGACTATCTACTTTGCAACGCTACATGAAAAGTTGTTCCTCTACCTGGCTGAAGACTCTCGAAGGCGATGTGAAGCGTGAAGATGCCCACCATCTGATTCCACCATGGTATAGCAGGGCTACACGGTTCCATTCCAATTTCCAATGAACGCACTGGGGATTCCTTACTCCAATATCCCAAGTCCACTGATAGTAAACGAACTGCTTCTTCATCTCGGAAATTGTCCTAGCCCGAATTTCGAATAGTTCCAGCCCGGCCCGAAAATACACCACTCGCGCGAATGCAACATCGCAATAAGCGGGTGGACACATGACGGTAGCCTGAGTTATTTTCGGCTGCATGTCACCAAAGGTTCATGTTGCACAAGCCAATAGCCCGCGTCGCGAGTATGCTATGTTCCACTTCGCAAACAGCATTGTAGTCACTCGTGACGTCCGCTGCATTTGCTTGGAGAGCGATGTCCACACTAAAATGCCTAGCCACACATGGCTAATATGTTTATATACATCCTAGACATCTCTCCCACTACCTCGGATTTCCAAGCACTATACATTGTTAAACAAACTTCACTCGGAATGTACTTGACATTTAGTTCCAAAAGTCTTGGCGTGAGAAAAGACAGCACGCCTTCTCAGTGTGCATGGACTTCAGAAACGAGCCTCCTAATGTATCACTGCACTTCGCTCCTCATCTATACCTGCATTTAAATCACGTGAAAAGAGACTGATTCCTCTAACTGAATATCGCCCGCATACAATGCCAGGCGCTCTGACGATTGAAGTTCTCATTCGACACTGAACTTTAAGTATAATGGCTTTAATCCGTCACAACACGATGTATAACCGCGAACTGGCACCGCCGTGAACTCAGAATAACTTGACACTTCTTCCAGCCGAAACAACATTGCGATACGAGTCCTTGCTTAGGCGTGTATTCGTCTGAGTTTTAAACATGCTCTGCTTGTCGCACACCTGCGTCAGCCTGCAGGAGACAACTGGCACGCTGTCGCTAGTGCGCATGACGAGACGATCTCTCTGAGACAGGTCGATATATTAAATCTATATTCTTGATGTTACAAATGCTATTATCATTAAAGCAGGACCGCACTGTCTCTCTCTGCTGTAATATCGAACTCCAATATACACATGACATCCTAACTGTGCCTTATTTCCAAATAATATTCAAATGTAAATGTCAATCTCCCCACTACTGCAGGCTCAAGGACTCCTGAGCATCCTCGCGGCCTACAAGCGAAACACTCTTCCGATGGTTGTTGATGAGACACCAGCTGAGCCGAATGATCACATGGCTATTTGCGCTCTCCAAACTAGGTCAAAACCTGACGTTTGCGTCAGCGGTTTGCATAGGAACATGTACCGTAAATCAGGCCAAATAAAAGAAAACGGTACAGTACCATTTTGGTATTGAAAAGCGTCATCGCAATTTGGATTGAAATCTTGGAGAGGTGTTGAATGTAGTTCATGGCCAGCACAGATGGTATGCCTTTGTCCTTCACATGCACCGTATAGGTGGTTACGTGGGTTTGCAGTATAACACCCAGGTATTTGCATTTATTCACATTGTTATGTGCTTGGTGATCTAGGATGATTACATCATCCATCGCTTTTCTGCCTCCTCTTCTGAACGTCAATTTTACCGTCTTATTCCTGTTTATAGTTAGGTCTGGTCTTTGGCCCATGACGTCAACTTGTCAACAGCTGTTTGTAGAGAAGTTCTTGACACCGAAGTCAAAGCCAAGTTATCAGCATAGATGTAAATCACGACATCCTCCGCTTTAATTGCTCTTACCACGTCGTAGGTAGCGATGTTGAATAAGATGGGACTGAGGGGGTCCCCTTGTAAGACGCCCGTCGTTTGGTCGATCGGATCTGAAATAGCGATCATGTCATTAATTTCTATGCTGTTGCTTGACAAAATGTAATTTATGAGTTGCACCATAGGGTTTTCCTCTTCCATTATATGCTCTAGTTTATGTATTAGTTTTATTCTATTCACTGTTTCGAATACTTTGGTGTAGTCTACGAACACAACATGAAGCTTCCTTTTTGGGTGTCCGAGTGTCTCAATTATGTCTCTTTGTAAACATTCCACAGCTTGTAATGTTGACCGGTTCCTCCGGAACCCGAACTGCTCTTCAGGGTTGTATTCGTCAACTATTGCGGATAATCTTTGGGCTAACAATTTCGTCAAGACCGTAAGTAGTGTACACTCCGGCGCTATACCTCTCTATGAGTCCAGGTCGCTAGGGTTTCTTTTTCCTTTTTATAGTGTTTTTACTATTGCTGTTCTCCATCTTTCAGGAATCCTTCCCTGTCGCAAATACTCATTAAAAAGTTTAGTCCAAACTTCCGCTAGGTGCGGGGCTGCAATCTGTCGATGTTCTTTCTATACCTTATCCGGTCAATAGGCCTTTTTCGTTTTCAATGACCCAAATATTTGTTGAAACTCCTGTAGCGTGAATAACTCAATGTTTGTTCTATTTCCGTCATAAATAGCCGTTTTGCTTGGTCTGGTGTCCTTAGGCTGAAAAACTTGACTAAAGTGTGCTTTCCAAATTTCCATAGGAATGTCTCTTGGGAATGTTGGTCTCTTCGGCTTAAGTGTTATGTAGGGATTGCTTACCGTTTCTTCTATTTGTTTCGCTGCTATCAATTCATGATAGTTTCGTTTGGTTTCCGTAATTAATTTTTGTATAGTCTCCTTCGCCCGAAGTATTCATTCAATTTATAATTGGATGGCTCTGTAAGAGCTACATGAAACCATTCAAGAGTTGTTTTCCTGGCATGGTAGCATGTTTCATTGAACCATGGTTTAGCCCTCATCTTAATAATCGGGTGAGTTTTTGTTGCACTTGATATGATGGATTCTAGTTAATTTTCAGCATTGTCTATATCCCCTTGTCTTATTCGTTGCAGTACCTCCTGAGTTTGTGTGGAAGCATGTTCTATTATGTCTGCGTTGAGATCTCTTGACAATCTCATTGCCTCTCTAAAGAATATATCCTGCTGTTCTAGGATGAGACTTGTCACAACTAGCATATGTTTTCTTATTGCGCATTCTATAACTGTATGTTATACAATCTTCACTTTCTTCAAATTAGAAAACTCTAGGTCAATAGTGCTACTCCCATTGTGACAAATGTAATTTTTCTCGTTTTTCTTATTGATCAGGCTCAAACCTTCCCCCTGTATGTAGGTCAAACCTGCTTCTGCCTTGTTGTTATGTAGATCAATCCTACAGTTCATATCTCCATTGAGTATTGCTAGTTCTTGGTTTTGTGCTTGCTGTAAGCCAGTGCCAATAAGCTCTATATCTTCCTCTTTATACCAAGGTTGAAAATTTACACCTATCAGTGTGCAAAGTTTTATCTTGATTACAATCATCTCTGCTGTTTGATATACTACTTGAAACGGAGAAACGTTGGCTTTAAAAGACACGTAATTCCACCCATTGGTCTGCCTCGTTGTCCTTCTATAGCAAACGTATGTACGGTGTAGAAGCCTCGAGCTGTCCATTCGTTCGTTAGCAGTGTCTCAGTCAGGAGCACAATATCATTTGTCATGAAGAAATTATTAGGGAGTATATTGCTAGCGCTTTTCAGACCTTCTATATTCCATAGTAGTGTCTTAATCGTTGTTTGAGTCATGCAGTCTGTGGTATGGTTGTTGATGGCAGGAGAGTAGATCCTGTTAGTCGAAAAGGGTTCCCGTTGTACTTCGTTAAATATTGCTCGTTGTTTTGAGAGCCGTTGTGACGTTTGTCAGTCCTTCAACATTCCATAGCAAGGTTGTTAACTTGGTCTCATCGTCTGTACTGGGTCTTTCACTGGTGTTCGAGGAGTATATTTTCTGTTTGCCTTTGAAGTTATTGCCTTCGGAATCGAAAAGTTCTGTATATTACTCTGTCTGGCCAGAGATTCGCCTGCATAACTGACTCCCTTTCCCCTGTGGGCACATCGATTTTAAAGGCCTTGTTTGTGCCGCGAGAGGGGAGTTGTTCGCAGCTGATGATCGTGTTGATTCCGTTTTGGGTGGGGTGATATTTGATATCCTCTTCAGTTGTGTCGGGGTCTAGTCTCCGTACAAAGTTCCAGGCTGATTGTGGTGCTGCTCTTAGTTTGCATACTTCGGAACCTCCCATGCCAAGTTTTTTTTTTTGGGATGACGCCTTGTCTTCTCGTCTCTTCTTGTATTGTGGTGTCATGATTGGTGTTTCTGTTGGGTAATCCTGGCCATTCTTTGTTTGATAATGATCTGTCTTGGTGAGTTTGATGGCGGTTCTGTTTCTGTTGTTACGATGTTGTCCTGGATTCTACGGTGGTCTTGCTTCCCTTTTTTTGCTAGTATTTCTGCCTGTTGCAGCTGTGTCTCTAGGATGAGCGTCATTTTTTTCATGAGGGCTTCTGATATCTCTTCGAGTTCTTCCTTGAATTCTTCACAGGATTGTTTATTTTCCATGGCTACCTCCTTTACCTCTTGGTTAATTTCTTGACTGTTTGGCGTCGATGGGGGGAGACCATGTGATTGCAGGCGTGTTCGACAGGTCTCGCACATCCATAAAAGCGATCTCTTTTTTGAGTGTAGGGCGTTGAATTCTGTTGTTTTCATAGGTGTGCATTTCTTGTGGAACCAGCTGTTGCAGCCTCCGTCACAGCATACTGTGGTTTCTTCTTTCGAGATTTCCGAACCGCATTTCGTGCATAGGCCTGCCTTGTTTGCCTATGATCCATTGTGGGTTGCCGTGGGTTGCTATGGCGTTGATGTGTAGGTCTGTGTTCTAAGAAATATTCTATTCAGTGCTTCTTTGCACTATATTATATTGTAGTCGCTCTCTGGCCAATCGATTGTTATGGATGCAACCTCCTCTTGCCTGGGAATGACTATTTGCACTATGGTCACGTGTTTGTACCTGATGATGTATGGGATGTATCAGTGAATGTTTGCTTGCATTTATAACAGGAAAGTGTTACCAGTCCGTAATGAGTTACTGTCTATGTTTGCTTGCATTTATAGCAGGAAGGTGTTTGCAGTCCGTTATGAGTTGTTGTCGTACGCGACTCACTTGGTATTAATGTATCGTCTGTTGTAAGGCATTTAGTAAGGGATTGTTCCTCAAATATGCGGTTTGTAAATTGTTGTGGTTTGACCCACCTAACCTCACTAATGCATTCAGTATTTCTTTTGTGCCGGATTACTTCCTAATATTACCTTTAATACCGTTGTTCCCTTGTTGTCCTCAGCAGAAGTAGCCCATCTTAGTTACGTAGCACCCTTTTGAATTGTAGAAAACTCTGGTTTACCCTTTTAAACGTTCGAAATTCTTGGAGCCATAGGTCGGCACGTCGATCACTTAACTACACGCTAATATATGACATAACAAAAATATAGGAAATAAGATGTTAGACCTTTAATGTCAATAGCTATTTTATCCTTGCCATTGTTTTTCAACTGATATACTATGTTCACTTATACGAACTGGGATAATTGGATTTTGTGGTTTGCGTTTGTAATAAACAATTTTACTTAATTTCATTTTAAATTATTTTCTGAGGACGAAATTCGTAACGTTATTTTGTAAAAGTTCAACTATCACGTAATAGTAATATTTTCCCACAGCCTATCTTCCTATTATATATAAAAGGCTTAGCTAACTAGCTCACAACATGAAACTAGGCATGAGTTTTGTTTGATGAAATCAAATTAACTCTTTCGTAACATGTTTGTTTTACTAGTGTAAATCCATGTTATGCACATTCGTGCGCTTTTCTGTTAATAATAAATCAAAGAGATATTTGGATTTTTAAAAATTTTGGGGGCTCTAAAATTTGATAGTTTAAGTGAGTGTGTGTCCCTGAAACTGCTTGAACGACAATCGCAAAACTCAGAAAAATAATCATGCTATAAAATAAGAAAGCACTTGTTCAGCCAATTTTTCAAAAAGCCCGCCCAAACAGCGTAATGAGCAGGGTGCATCATTCAATCCGTCGCGTCGAATTCTTATAGCCTATTTTTACATTTTTCAAAAATGATGAAAAAGTAGACAAGAAATCAATTCGGTAAAATAAATGTCTTCTGTCCTTGGAACTGTCCTTTTGTCTGTGTGTCCTTTTCTCACATACCAACTCCCAAACGGCTATAGTTATCAAAACCAAATCGGGTACGAATATAGATCTGTAACAGGATACCACGCGGTTATGTTTAAAAATGACGCCAGTACTACCATCTGCTGAAAAATACAATCGAACCAACAGCTCTGTGTTTGATATCTCAGAGTGTATACATGCGAACTGTTCCAAAATTGTCAGAGATATAGATACTAATATTTCAGATTAATTTTCATCAGCCATACATGACAGTGTCCCCAACATGCTTGTACACGTCCTGATAAATCATTAAAAATGCAAGTAACACTCAAGCTATCAATTGGTATTCATCCAAATTTAGTATGTGATTTGTGTACCGTGACAGATATGATTAGGCCTATGCATATTCTTTAGAGTCAATAAAGCTGCCAAATGTTGATATAAGCTCCCGCTATTTTATTGTTGTCTCAAGATATCAGAAAATATGCAGGTCAACAGATCTAATCTTTGCACACGTAAAGCACATAAAATTTCAGATTATTTTTTAGCAATTGACATACGACAATGCTCCAAACATGATTCTACGACTGTAGATAGGTTCTATGTTCAACTGCATGCAACTAGCATACTACCAAATGGTTTTCTTCTAAAATTGGTACATATATAGTTCATAATAATTCAGATTAGTTATGAGCAATCCACACATGGAAGTGTGGCAAACATGATTCTACGCGTGCTGGTAAGTTAAATGTTTAACTGCGAGTATCGTCTGCACTGTCTGTTGAGCTACAACCAACATTTTAAGAACATAATATACCTTAAGGGATGGAACTAAGCGGTCAATCAGATCACCAGAGCTGCCAAGTGTTGATAAATGCTTCCTATGATTATGAACCCCAGTCTCAGTAGATCAGAAAGTATGAAGGTCAACAGTTCCAACTTCGCATACTCATAGAGCATAATATTCCAGATTAATTTTGAGTAACCCATACATGACTGAGTTGTCAACATGATTCAACGCGTGCTCTTGAGTTCAAAGGTTAACGGCACGTAATTTCCTTACTAATAATTGGGTTTCATTCAAGTTTTCTGCACGTAATATATGCTTTAGGACATATAACTGTGATTTTTGATGAGCCACCAGAACTACCAACTGTGAATTATCTGATGTAATTTAACTAGAGAATATTTGTAGGGAACACTCTTCAAACTTAGCAAACTTTAAGTTCAAGATGGTCTAAACATTCTTAGAGTAAATCCTCGAAATTAGAGTTACCAAGTTCAATATTCAACTGCATTTAACTTCTATACCAACAAATGGATTTCATCCAATTTTCGTAAGTGAAATGTAAAAAAAAATATGTAACTCGGCGTAATTTTGGAGTCACCAGGGCAATTGTTAAAGTTTGTCTCAATATATTGTGACCGATATCGAATGGTTTTGAGAGCTCTGGCAACGTCGCATAGCAGGAGGAAGGATGCAAGCGGAAGTAACCTGAGGTTGATGTTTTTACGTCATGGACATAGTCGACAGCATGACTAGGCGAAGGTTCCAGAAGCGTAGAGGGCGCTGATGAGCTCCAGGAAAAGTTGAGGTGGAAAGGTCACACCGGAGAAGCGGGTCACTTCATTTTACATCGCCGTACAACGAGGTAGACTTTATTTTGCATCGCCGTACGACGCGGGTCACTTCATTTTGCATCGCCGTCCAACGAAGTTCACTTTCTTTTGTGTCGCCGTACGCCGAAGTTCATCTTTATTTTTGTGTCGCCGCACGCTGAAGTTCCTAACATGTGTGTAGTAGCAGTCGTACCGTGGCCGCTTGGAACCAGTGTGGTATTCCGACAGTTTTTGGGACATAGCTGAAAGGCTCAGTATTATTTCTTGCGTGGACAGCTCTGTGTTAACGAATACTAAAGCTGAATGTGGCGAGGTGATATTATAACGCAGATCGAAATGCATTATGTTGTGGGACACTAGTCATTTGTACAATGAAGTGCGAGCAGACACACGTGGTGTCTCAAGCTTTTACCAGGTACGGGACTGTATGGGCCGTGCGCTATATAACTGACGCCCAGAACATATGAACGAAGCGATGTGCTTTTGTTTGACGACCAGACAAATGAGTATCCAGGGTCAGTGTGAGAGATAAGCTGAGTGCAGTCCAAATATAGAGCGACATTCTAGGTCAAGGACGGACGTAATACCTTATGAGTACAGGCTTGTGTAGACGCATACGATATAACCTGTGCCGTTATAGAGTTATTTTCACGGCCATGAGTTGATATTACTTGGCATAGTCGACATGAAGATTGCAACGATGTATTGGACGGACATAAAGGCTATCAGTACAGACCAGTGCGAGTTTTGTGTCAAGAACTTTATGAGCGAAGAGATGGCAAGCTAAGTTTAGTATGTGGAAGCTGTTACGATGACGTGGAAACGAAGGCGAGCCAGGACCATGGACACCCCGAGGGTCGCGAGCTGGATCCAGGACGATAGGGGAGGATGTTCAATGGGAAGAACGTGGACCCAAACCCCCAGGAAACGTGTCAGCGGAACCAAGACTGAGGTGGCCGAAAGGTACTGAAAACCATGTTAATTCTTAAGTAGTGGTTAATGGGTAGTGGTTACTAAGATTTGGACAGTTGGGCAAAAATCGAAATAGAAGTTAATCAATAAGGATAAAATGCGATATAATGACATGATTAATAGGATAGTAAATTTTAAGTTTTCTTTTGAGAGATTAAGGCAGTTTTCTTTAGGGTTTAAAAGTAAATATATGGATGCTTTAAAATATAATTTGAGTACAGGGATCTTTCAGCGTGTTAAGTCGCTGTGTTCTTTGAATTGGTGCAACCTGGATGACAATTTTTGGTTTGAACAGGCTTAAATTACAAGGGATTCATTTACACTTAATGGGCCACTTTTTGTGCGCACATCATATTTATGCTAAACACTCACACGTCACTGAGGTTTCCCTTTACATGCTAACATGAGGAGATGCGCTTGGTAGGTGACTGATACAAGGTTGTGTAAATAATTATACTGCGCTGATAAAATAGCAGGGTTGCCTAATACGAAGTTATGATGAAACTGAAGGTTCTCGCTATAGCGAGGTGAATAAAATAAATGATTATAATTAATGTTACGTGATAGGTTCAAGTATATGAAATTTTGAGGCAATTGTCAGTTGAAAAATAATACAGATAGGCAGAGACCGTCTGCTTAAATGTTTATGGTGTAGTTATAAATATGTGAAGAGCATGCAGTGATTAATAAATGAAAAAAATAAATATCTGGGATCATAAAGATGTTAAAATGTAAAGTGATGAATGTAAAAGCCAACAACCAGTCATTTTTCTGAGTGAGGCACAGCTGAACGAAAACCAGTGAAAATAATAATGAAAGTATTTAATCCATGAATAAAAGGTCTGAAAATAAATTCTTTAACGCCAGTGACATCCATACATAAAAATATTCTTTTTCCTATTTTGATGATTACATTTAGTTAGAAGGAGATCGAATGAGGCAACAATTTTTTTTCTTTGAATATCTTTTCAAATTTATGCACCTGCTCATTTATGGACTATTAGCGGAGAGGTGACATAGCATTTTGAAGTAATGGTTGTAATAATAGAATGATATAGCTCTGATCTCCATAAGTTATTTTGTACCCAAAGATTAGGACGCCCGGAGATTTTTGTCCTCATTAATTTGAATTTTGCTTCTGCGTCATTTATTTATTTGCACATCAAGAGTAATTTCGGGAAGTCTCCGAGCGGAGGTAGGCTTCTGTGTGTGATTCTATGTATTTAGTGGCGTGGTTCTGTAATAAATGGTGGATGAGTTTTATCTTAACAGCGGAGTTTTTTGTCATTCTTGTTCGTTGTCATACTTGTGTGTCCACCGGATCAATTTTGAGATTTTACCCCAGTTGTACCCATCATTATAAAGACCCCGAGATTGCTTGAATCTCGTTCCCGACACATTTTTTTTAAAGGCCAAAATTGATTCGGACATTCAAGATTTTTTCTTTCGTGTTGTACCGAATTCTGGGTGAGGGTTGAAGTGTGTGTCGGGCCACCCAATCCAAAGCCAGATTATCGGGCACAACAAGATGGCGCCCACCGTGTAATGGCCTCGAACTGGGAATATCGTACCACGCAGTGGTATAGCCGACATCTTGAACTCGAAAAAATTGGAACACCAGAGGAGAGTGACAAGATGGTGGACGGCCATGTGGCACAAATGGAATGGAGAGAAAACCAATTGAGTGCTGGTACCCCATTTTATTGTGCGATATGTCTGTCAGTCTGTTAAAGTTCACTTTGTAGGATTTTTGTGTGTGTTTGAATGACATAAAACGAAGCGATTCAGTAACGTTAGATCGCTGTGTTTAAGCGATACCATCCACATTTATTATTTCCACATGATATTAGATTTCGATTCCACTGTCAAATTGAAGTAACCACTAGTCCTTAGTCTAAGTTAGTCACTAGTTGTAACAGCTTCCATGTTTATTTGTTGTGAAATATGGGAGAATTTGATGAAATTAAGGGATTGATAGGACAGCTAGGAGAGAAGCTAAAGGAGTTAGCTAAAAGTCAAAAGAATATGGAGGAAGGTTTGAAGACTCAATGGAAAGACTATGAAGGTGGTATGAACACTAATCTAGATGGGTTGGATAGACAGTTGATTAAGATGCATGAAGGAATAAATACTAAATTTGAAGGTTTAGACACTAAATTTGAAGGTTTAGACACTCAATTCAAAGGTTTAGACACTCAATTTAAAGGTTTCGACACTCAATTTAAAGGTTTCGACACCAAATTCAAAGATTTAGATACTAAATTCGAAGGTTTTGAAAAAAATCTTGGAATTCAGTCAGGGGACTTGCAAGGAGGATTGGAATTATTTAAGGAGCACCAATTCGATATGAAACAGTACATGGAGAAGGCTCAAGCCGAAATGACGGATTTAAAGGAACAAATTAAGAGGGATAAGGTCGAAATTGAAAGTAATATGGGGACACAGTTGAAATCATTGGAAAAAACCGTTCAAGAGAAAATGGATCGAAGCGTGGACGCATTGACCGCCAAGATGGAAGAAAGGGATAAAGCAATCAACGCAGAGGTCTTGGTGTTAAAGGAAGAGGCGAAAGTAATACAGCAGAGATTAGCGAAAGATACCAGGAGCATGACCGATAAAATGTCTGAATTCACCATGGAGCAGGAATGCAAGATGGAAAGTCTTAGGAGTCAGATGGGGGGAATGAAATTGGAGTTAAACGACGAAATTAAAACACAGATTGCAACAGCGGTTTCGACAGTACAAGATAAAGTGAGTATTGCTCACGGAGAACAGTTAAAGAGAATTGTTGAATTAGAAGGAAAGATGATAGAAGCAAAATCGATAGATGTAAACAAGGAACCAAGTCCGACAGGAACAACATTCACACCATTCAGTTACAGCTCAACTCAACCGATTACCATCATTAGGAATCAGGAGGACCGCCCAAAAAAAATTTCAAATTTGACTGGCATCACACCCATAGAATTCCTGCGGGACCTGAAGGAATACATGGATGAACATAGGGTTCCTAAAGAGAGAGAAATGAGGGTGATAGAAAGAGCTCTTGAAGGCCAACCGCTAAACTGGATGCGAGCTTTTAGGAATCAGTTTAGAGGGTACGATGACTTTGCGAACGCTTTCCTGAAGAGATTTTGGTCCTCAGAAGATCAACAAAGTATAAGGGCTGAATTATACTCAAAGAAATACGCGACTACCAGGCCAACACAATACTCTGGGTACTTCACGAATCAGGTAGCCAGGCTACAATTTTTGGATCCACCGTTGGAGGAGCAGGATTTGGTGCATGCCACCATGCAGCAATATCCGGTAGAAGTCCAGCGTGTATTAATTGCATCGGGTGCAAATAGACTCGAGGTGTGTGACGAGATTTTGAGGAAACTAGACCACACGAGCAAGATGACGGAACCTCGTAGTCCAAGGACAGAACAGAGAGAGGCAAATATGGTGGTAATGGATCGTATGGCGCAGACGGAACCTCAGCGAAGTTATGGAAGGAACGATAGAGATGGAAGGGATGAAGGAAATGGCTTAAACAGATACAGGAATCAAGGAAAGCCATATGACCGGAGGCCATATTATCAGGATAGAAGTGGACGATTTAATCAGAGGGACTACGGAAGGTCAGGATATAGAGGGAGAGAATCGTGGTCTCGTGATCGGAGACCATACAATAACTACCCAAGATACGGGAATCAAGAAAGGCAAAATTATAGGCCATCATTAGAAGAACGTCACCAAGAAAGCCGAAGATACATTGAACAATTAAGGGAAAAGGAACAAGAAGAAGAAGAATCTCAGGCAAAACAGCATGAGGAATCGAAACCAGGCACCAGTGGAGTCAAATCAGGAAAGAGAAGCTGACAGGAAGGAAATGCTGAGTTTGAACAGGGACTCACAAGCAGTAATAACGATTTTTTGCCCATTAATAATGAATTACGCCCAGATGTCATGACAGTCCAAATTCAAGCCATTCACAGCATTACTGATGATGATAGGAGATATGAAGGCCAAGACGAAGAAGAAAGTAGAATGAGTGAAGAATGGATAGAGCTACCGTTTCAGGAGGAGAATACCACAGAAGAAGATGAAACTGGGAGAGTTATAGGCAAATTCAACGCAGCTAGCCTTAATGGTACCAAAAGAGAGAGTAAGCATGCGATATGGAGAACTCATTGAAGAAATAGATTGTTAACCCAACAGAATAATAATAATCGAGATGTTTCACGCTTATTATTATTCCTGGTTGAGGGGGATTTGTGACCGATATCGAATGGTTTTGAGAGCTCTGGCAACGTAGCATAGCAGGAGGAAGGATGCAAGCGGAAGTAACCTGAGGTTGATGTTTTTACGTCATGGACATAGTCGACAGCATGACTAGGCGAAGGTTCCAGAAGCGTAGAGGGCGCTGATGAGCTCCAGGAAAAGTTGAGGTGGAAAGGTCACACCGGAGAAGCGGGTCACTTCATTTTACATCGCCGTACAACGAGGTAGACTTTATTTTGCATCGCCGTACGACGCGGGTCACTTCATTTTGCATCGCCGTCCAACGAAGTTCACTTTCTTTTGTGTCGCCGTACGCCGAAGTTCATCTTTATTTTTGTGTCGCCGCACGCTGAAGTTCCTAACATGTGTGTAGTAGCAGTCGTATCGTGGCCGCTTGGAACCAGTGTGGTATTACGACAGTTTTTGGGACATAGCTGAAAGGCTCAGTATTATTTCTTGCGTGGACAGCTCTGTGTTAACGAATACTAAAGCTGAATGTGGCGAGGTGATATTATAACGCAGATCGAAATGCATTATGTTGTGGGACACTAGTCATTTGTACAATGAAGTGCGAGCAGACACACGTGGTGTCTCAAGCTTTTACCAGGTACGGGACTGTATGGGCCGTGCGCTATATAACTGACGCCCAGAACATATGAACGAAGCGATGTGCTTTTGTTTGACGACCAGACAAATGAGTATCCAGGGTCAGTGAACTATCAGAGATAAGCTGAGTGCAGTCCAAATATAGAGCGACATTCTAGGTCAAGGACGGACGTAATACCTTATGAGTACAGGCTTGTGTAGACGCATACGATATAACCTGTGCCGTTATAGAGTTATTTTCACGGCCATGAGTTGATATTACTTGGCATAGTCGACATGAAGATTGCAGCGATGTATTGGACGGACATAAAGGCTATCAGTACAGACCAGTGCGAGTTTTGTGTCAAGAACTTTATGAGCGAAGAGATGGCAAGCTAAGTTTAGTATGTGGAAGCTGTTACGATGACGTGGAAACGAAGGCGAGCCAGGACCATGGACACCCCGAGGGTCGCGAGCTGGATCCAGGACGAGAGGGGAGGATGTTCAATGAGAAGAACGTGGACCCAAACCCCCAGGAAACGTGTCAGCGGAACCAAGACTGAGGTGGCCGAAAGGTACTGAAAACCATGTTAATTCTTAAGTAGTGGTTAATGGGTAGTGGTTACTAAGATTTGGACAGTTGGGCAAAAATCGAAATAGAAGTTAATCAATAAGGATAAAATGCGATATAATGACATGATTAATAGGATAGTAAATTTTAAGTTTTCTTCTGAGAGATTAAGGCAGTTTTCTTTAGGGTTTAAAAGTAAATATATGGATGCTTTAAAATATAATTTGAGTACAGGGATCTTTCAGCGTGTTAAGTCGCTGTGTTCTTTGAATTGGTGCAACCTGGATGACAATTTATGGTTTGAACAGGCTTAAATTACAAGGGATTCATTTACACTTAATGGGCCACTTTTTGTGCGCACATCATATTTATGCTAAACACTCACACGTCACTGAGGTTTCCCTTTACATGCTAACATGAGGAGATGCGCTTGGCAGGTGACTGATACAAGGTTGTGTAAATAATTATACTGCACTGATAAAATAGCAGGGTTGCCTAATACGAAGTTATGATGAAACTGAAGGTTCTCGCTATAGCGAGGTGAATAAAATAAATGATTATAATTAATGTTACGTGATAGGTTCAAGTATATGAAATTTTGAGGCAATTGTCAGTTGAAAAATAATACAGATAGGCAGAGGCCATCTGCTTAAATGTTTATGGTGTAGTTATAAATATGTGAAGAGCATGCAGTGATTAATAAATGAAAAAAATAAATATCTAGGATCATAAAGATGTTAAAATGTAAAGTGATGAATGTAAAAGCCAACAACCAGTCATTTTTCTGAGTGAGGCACAGCTGAACGAAAACCAGTGAAAATAATAATGAAAGTATTTAATCCATGAATAAAATGTCTGAAAATAAATTCTTTAACGCCAGTGACATCCATACATAAAAATATTCTTTTTCCTATTTTGGTGATTACATTTAGTTAGAAGGAGATCGAATGAGACAACATTTTTTTTTCTTTGAATATCTTTTCAAATGTATGCACCTGCTCATTTATGGACTATTAGCGGAGAGGTGACATAGCATTTTGAAGTAATGGTTGTAATAATAGAATGATATAGCTCTGATCTCCGTAAGTTATTTTGTATCCAAAGATTAGGACGCCCGGAGATTTTTGTCCTCATTAATTTGAATTTTGCTTCTGCGTCATTTATTTATTTGCACATCAAGAGTAATTTCGGGAAGTCTCCGAGCGGAGGTAGGCTTCTGTGTGTGATTCTATGTATTTAGTGGTGTGGTTCTGTAATAAATGGTGGATGAGTTTTATCTTAACAGCGGAGTTTTTGTCATTCTTGTTCGTTGTCATACTTGTGTGTCCACCTGATCAATTTTGAGATTTTACCCCAGTTGTACCCATCATTATAAAGACCCCGGGATTGCTTGAATCTCGTTCCCGACACAATTGTTTTTAAGGCCAAAATTGATTCGGACATTCAAGATTTTTTCTTTCGTGTTGTACCGAATTCTGGGTGAGGGTTGAAGTGTGTGTCGGGCCACCCAATCCAAAGCCAGATTATCGGGCACAATATCTGAATATATGCAGGAAAATAGTTGAAAACGTGGCACACGTATGGATCATAATTTTGCAGATTCAGTTTGAGCAACCCATATTTGACAGTGTTGCCAACATGATTCCACGCGTGCTAATAGGTTAAATCATTGAATGCATTTAACATCCGTAACATATAAAGGATGAAGATCATTTTTTATATACAGTGTATGGCGTAAGGGATATAATTGTGCCCATTTTCAGATGTAGGATTCCTGCCAACTACCTAATAACTCTCCCTCAGCGTTTGAGGCGTAGACTCTCAATATCTCAGAATCTAAAGGAGAAAACTATTTCGAACAAACTATAGTGATCTATTGGTTTACAATATTTCAGGTTTATTTCGAGTAAGTTTATAACATATACGCCAGTATTTTCAACTTGTAGTCAAACTTGGTTTTCCACCAAGGTGTATACCGGATGATTCAACTGCCTCTTTCAATATCGTGTTGTCAGAAAGGTTGATATTTCTCTGCTTGCATCCTGTTTGATACTAATGCCCTGCAAGCATGTCCTGCAAACGATACTAAACACTATTATATTTCCCTCGATGTGACTACAGACTAGTACGTGGGAAAAATAATAGTGTTCTGTATCCTTGCAGTGGATTGGTACCACACGTGATGCGAAAAGAGAAATATGGACCTTCCAGACGATATACATTCGTTGTGTTGCAGCAAACGATTATGGAAGGGGCTGCTGAATAACCCGGTATAGCGCAGTCAGTCTGATTCTTACATTTTAAGAAAAGTAGGCATTTTAGTTCGTCACGGAACTACTGGTTACGGGTATGTAAAGAAAATCTATTTTGGTAAAATATCATGCAGACGTATTCTCGTTGTCAGTTTATTAATATTCCGTTCGTATTTACTTACATATGTTGACGTAGGGTACGTTATAATTCAACCGTAATGTGAGATACTTCTTCAAGGACAACCATACTTTAAAAGGATACACTATTAATGATTTGCTCCTATTGCTTGCAGTAATAGTGTAACGCTGCTTTAGCAATTGCTATTTACCTAAGTGGCATACAGTACCTTACGGTAATCTATAAATATCATCCTCAGTACCTACAGTATTTTTGTTTCACAGATCATATCAAACCTTAAGGTAGCGGATGGTTTACTATTAGAACCATATATAAATTACAGACCGTTCGTAAATCTACAGGCTCTTATTATTTTAAATAATTGAATTGCTATAAAGCAATACATAGATTAAGAAGCATGTAAATAAAACACGGAACCTGTCTTCCGTCAAACAGATCATTTAGCTGCGATATGTGTGCTAGAACTGTTATGAATTACACTTCAGAGAGCGAATATTCACCATTTAACGACTTGTAGTTTTCACAAGAACGAATTTTGAACCTTTTAATTTCAGATTTCTTTTATTTATGTAGCTGTGTTTTGTATAACACAGTTAATTTCCTCAAATTACAGTACAACACGTTTTATCAGCGATGTTTCAATGATGGGCATCTTGAGTCACGTGGGCTGGTGTTGATGACTGAATATGTGAACCTAAGCAACTAATTGAAGTAATAACTTCAGAAAATTATTTTCAGGTAAAAAAGATTGATATAATGCTAATTTTTGGTAAATAACAGTTTTAATATATTTCCCCTTGATGATAATCAAACCAATGCTTATTGCTTTTGGGTTGAAAGAACTTTGAGCGTTTAGTTCGGAATGGGCTGCTTGGGCACGAAATTTCTTTCTCCACTGCTACCTTCTCGCTCCACCAATATTGTAACAACTGATCTTTACATGGTCTGACACCTTGCCCATTGAAGACCCCTGGTACTGTGCCCGTCAGACAAGAGTTTCTGGGGACCGTCGGTCTCAGACATCCCTTCCGAGACATTCCTCCATCCAACACACAAATCGAGGGGAAAGAATGCATTCTTGGACTGGCTATGCACGAGAAACAGTACTCCGGGGATATCGGGAATAGGAGAGGTCTATTTTGAAACAGCCCAGAGGGATGCATCCACAAGAAAAATCAAAACCATGAAAGAATGAGGCCAGGCGTATGTTAAAGTCTCACGAAATGTATTCATAAAAGGAACAGATCCCTAGCCTACTTCTGAGAGGTGATAATTGGCTAGTCTGAAGTAAACTGCCCTCCTAACTAATGTCTGTCTTAAGCCTCTCGAAGACCTATACACAAAAAATTAAAATGAAATTACTACGACAGTGACACGTAACAGTTCCCTACAAAACTACATCGGAGAATTAAAAAATAATTATAATAACATCCATGAATAAACGGAAAGGAATGATATTTACTTGTTTACAATGCAAATTACAATTGCGTTAGTTACTGGCACAATATTGATAGCTAAGCTATGATGGTGTCCTCTCCAACATTTAATTTTACGTCAAATTAAAAATAAACGAGAAGCGTCTATCACAAGAAAATCAGAAAAAAAATCTGTGCACATTCTCATCCTAACACATAACAAACACTTAATATCTGTACAACACAAATGAATAACATTCAAAAGTACCCTCCTAAATTTGCGCAATTAGCGCTCGTGCCTACACACTTTTCACGCTCTTTGCGGAAAATGGAAAGAGTGTAGTGAGGGTAAAAGGTTATGTTGGCAACTGCAGTGAACGACTCACGTTGCATTATCAATTTAACGACCGTGCTTTCATATTATCACGTCGTTAAATGAGCGTCGTCTCAAAAATCGAGAAAAGTCAAAAATTAATGTATTTAATAAAGTTTAAAGGTCGCAAGCTCTAATATGTCGGTCAAGAAAAAGGAATTTAAGTTTAGCATTCGATTTATAATTGGATCTCAAAATTTATTTCATTGATATTTTTAATTCCAAAAATCCCGTCATATTATTTTTAATTTCAGATTTAATTCCATTTCATCCCTAAAAGTGTAATTGTAATTTTTAATGACCATTAAACGCGTTATGTTTAGCTATCTTTATGTAAGAAATAATCTAATAACACCTCATCTATCCGTGAAACACTGTTCACTAAACTCATGTACAGCTTTAAGTGCATGACAATAACACGGCTCGTCAGCCACTATCATCAGTCGACATGACAAAAATATCAAATCAGCTCAAAAATACGAGCAATAACGTCTCCCCTAATAGTGCCCACTGCTAGACAACACACTAACATGGTCTGCTTTATTATACAATTATACCGAAGAGATAATATCACATTCAGACGAGCTCTGCGCTGTTCTCTAATCAGTCAATCTCAAGTAGGAATCAATACACACATCGAAAATGCGCAATCGGGCGCAGTACTTTCCCCAATCTCAGACTTAAGTAATTATAGTTGCTCACGCCACCACAAAAAAAAACGAGTTATCAGACGAATGTAACACACACGTAAATGCAGCTGTAGATCCAGTCACTGTCACTGGCTTTTAAATGAATTGACAGGAACTAAAACTCCCCAGGTACGAGGAAAGGTGCCCCAATTATTCTTAGTTCTGTGATAGGTAATGGCGCGATCAAGCAGAGCGATGATAGTGTAGTTACTTTTAAAAACTCTCGTATGGCACTCGAGGATATCTGATATATTCTTCCCCAAAACAGGACTAAAATATTGACCAATGACACACAGCTCACCCTCCTGCAAGAATAATGCTCAGCGTACCATAGACTAAACAAACCTACAAATGGGCCGCCTGACATTGAAGAAGTATCGTTATATATCTTATTGTTCCAACTGGCATGCTCGGAAAGCCCCATGCTGTTACTTCAGCAACAGAACAGGCAGTGCACCTAATCTCATCCTAGTGGTAAACAGCTCAGGCAGCATACGGGCTAGTCCAAGAACTGTTCATGACATTCTAAAGAAAACTTCTTCCCCATTCTGAAAAACTGGCATGTCTCAGACTTTACATAATGTACATGAGTACTCATATATGTGTTCTGCCCGTTAACCACGAGGGGTCAATGGCTCTTAGGAGCAGCTCACATGTACTGTATATGGTGGCCTGGAAAAAGTAAACTCTCCCATACTAACTGAAAGTACCATTCAAGATCTAATCTTCCATTTGCACTGTTCAATGCTAGCAACACCACCCTTCTTCTCGTAGCACTATCACTGATAACTAACTTGTTAATTCATATAAGTGCTTTGCGTCATCATGGTAACTTCACCCCGTGTACTTGGGTGTCAATGCAATTTGTCTGTAGTTGCGTGTGTATTTGTAATGCAGTTGAGAATTGGGAAGGAGGCAGCCGTGGTCTTCAGATAGGAACCATCCCAGCATTTGCCTGTAGTAGAAGTGGGAAACCACAGAAAACCACTGCCTAGATGGTTGAGGTGGGAATCGAACCCATTTCTTATCAGTTTTGCCTATTTGTAATGCCATATCCAATCGAAAGCTTACAAACCAATGTGTTAACATGAACAGAAATGTACGAAATACGGTGAGAAAATCAGCATTTCAATAAAGAATGTGATGTTCGTAAGGAAGAAATATACCTAGGTAGGATGCCTGGTTTGAGGAACTAAATTGGAGCAGGTGGATCTTCTAAAGTTCATAGGCTGTGTATTCTCTCCGGATGGTAGTATAGTGAAAGAGACAATCCATGTGCAGTGAAGCCAATGCAGTGAGTTCTCAGTTGCGATCCTTTGTATTCTGCAAGAAATAAGTTAGTGTAGCTACGAAACTCTTCCTACATCGCTCAGTATTTAGACAGACCTTTATGCATGGAAGTGAAGGCTGGATGGATTCAGGGCCTCTCATACACAAAATGGAGGTAACTGATATGAGGGTAGCACGAATGATTCCGGTGACAAATTGATGGGAGCAATGGCAGGAAGGTAATTGTAATGAAGAGATAAAGACTTAGTTAGAAATTAACACTTAAGTTGAATATGTTCGTATTAATCGGCTCAGATGGTGGGGTCATGTGACGACAATGGGCGATGAGAGATTACATAAGAGGTTAATGAATTTGGTTGTATAGAGTAACGGAATAAGTGTTCGACGATCTCAATGTGAGAGGCATAGAAGCAGGGGAACATGGAGACGACTTGTTCGCAAACAGAGGATTGCACTCTAGACTGGATGCTGAAAGGCAAAACATTCTCAAATAAAAATTAGTATATGAATGAATCTTCCCGATTTTCATTGGGTGAATCCAAAAGCTAATCGATTTGACCCGGATCATGTGAGGAGTTTTATAGTCTCACCCTATATACAGTTGAATATTCATCAGTGTGCATGCCAGTTTGTTTTCCATTTCTACATTTGTTTATTGTTATACTACGGCAGTATGAAGATTATTTTCGTAACGGAATTACTGGACGATCATTCTCCATCTCTAACTCGTGCTCAGTTTGAGTTGATGTTATTGAAATTCCTGCTGTTTCATTTGCTTGCTAGAGGCAATGTAGTCACCGTGGGTGTATGTGCAGTGGCATGTTGGCTAATTGTCTCTGTGCTTGCTACAGGGAAATCTCAGCATCGTAGCCGAGTTCATGACATAACGTTCCACGACTGATATGGAGATCTTAGAATTCGGAGATTTGAGGTACAAATTCCCGTACTGACGAACCGAGTTCGACATTTCCCTGGAATTTCACACTCACCCTCAGGATTATTTCTTATTTCAAATCTCGGGGCACTAACCTATTCCTTGAGACCAGAAATTAAAGCTACACCCACACTACAACATCCCCTCCCCCCCCCCCCCAACGAAAATTGGTTTTCACACAAATTCAATGCTGATGGCCAAGATTTCCCAAGAACCTAAATGAAGTGAAACAACAAGCTAGAGGGACTAGGAGTTTTCTCAAATGCAGCGAAGCCAACTGGTGGTCGAGAGACAAAAGTAGTTCCTTCTTGAGTTCATTCTTAACACCAAAATTTCAAACTGAAGATAAGTTTTCTGCGGAAGGCAAATTTGTATATGCATATCAACCCCCGTATATTTCGGTTTGGAAAATGACCAGGGGCTCGAAAAATCTCTGATTTTTCTTTCTTTTTACTTAAGAGCCTTGGATATCGTGGCCATAATCCCCATGTATTTTGTAGACTGTGGAATTTGCTTTGTAATTTGTTGAAATATAATGACAGAAGAAGGTAATTTGAGCTTAAATGTGCCAGGTAAAGTAAACAACAACACAGAAAGTTCCAATTACCGACGTAGCGAGTGGTGAAATCTTTAGGACTTTTCTTGTATTAGTACCGGTAATGAAATATATCAGATTCACCAAAGAATCTTCCAAGGATATTCACAAAGCCCACATTGGTTTTGTCTGGCTTTTAATCGTCTTCCGCAACTGAACAGTAGCAGGTACGGATTTAAGACGCATGGAGATTACGTCCCGAAGTGGATACGGAATGCCCTATGCTTACAATAAGAAAATGTGCTGTATATAAAGAACATTTTCTCGGAAACCACTGAACATAGATACTTGAAATCTTTACAGGATAAGGCTGAGTATGTTTGGTGTCTACTGAAAGAAGCATAATTTTTTGAATACATACTTCAGGAGAAAACAATTTTTTTTAATGGAACATGTTTCTATGGTATTTTTAAGAAATATTTTGGCAAAATAAAATACTAATATACATGTAAATTAAAAACTGTTGTTTCAGTAGTTGTAATATTTATGAATAAAGATGTGATTCAAATTTAAAGTTTCTACATTCAAAATTGGCAGAAAAAAATGTTCCTTAATAACAAGAAAATAGACTTACGGGAAACAAGCTTCAAAGTTTCAACTCTAATGCATGCCAGGTCCGTAGCTTGGATTCTCTGGATCTTCTTCAAATTCCTATTGTAATCTCTTCTTGGCACCTCTCGTTTCCTTTCTGGCCTTCTGTGATAGTTTTTTCATAGCATTTTCAGCAGCTCTTAGTCTTTCTAAATCAATACGCAACATATCATCAGCTGTTCGACACCCAATATTCAACCCTAACACCTGCATAACTTTCCACATATTTATGTTTCCCTGGTTAAAACTTGACACAGCATCATAAACCCCAAAATGAAGAGTGTTAATACCTACGCACACTGGTTTGGGTAGGCGGTTACAGATAACACTGTTGACACATTCCTTTGGGTTTTGTGTCCTACCGTGAAGGTATTTTTTGAGGAGATTTTTGTCAGATAGGTCCCTAATATGGGATTTATTTGATCCATAATGGCTGATGGCAAACTGTGGGAATGATTATATTTCTCTCCTGTTACTTTACCCCTGTTATATTTGCACCAACTATCTGCCCCAGAAGGACACAAGCCATGTACAGGATTTTCATTGGTGGAACAATTGTGGAAATATGATGCGCAGACAGCTTTCCTCATTGCTTCCACATTATGAGTATTTTGCCTGATTGCCAGGCCGTAGTAATTCTGAATTGTGTCAATAACTGAGTCAGTCAATCTGTTCTTGCCATCTAATGTTTTACCGTCACTTAGTATCTCCTCCTTCATGCTTGTCTTTAGTCGTCTTAATCTTGTCCCCATTCGATTGGCCGGGCGTAGAGCTGACAACTCCATCCCATCTAGTGCCGATGTCACAAAAAGTGGAAGCCTCTACCTTCCACTACTCCCAGGGCCTCCATGGCCTGTATGGAGTTGGCTACACATTCCAATTTGCTTATATTTACATTATATCCATAGGGTTTAGAATCCTGAACTACATTGAAGGTCTTAGAATCACCATCCCCTAAGTAATATAAATATATAGCATTGTACCACTGAATGGAAAGTTCAAAAATCTTCTTCACCCCTGCAACGTCCATCCCCCCACTAGACCCGTCTTAATTGGCAATTCAGCCTTCCTCATGCCAGTTTTTCAATCTGGCAGCACATCTACAGTATTTAGACATTACAGTGACATCTATCACTTTCCCAGTCTCAACACATGTGGCTGTAACAACTCCATTTTGTGATGTATGACCCCTTTTACACCAAATTCTGTCGGAAGGCTACTGTTAGGTCACAAATATTATTATTTAATGAAATAGCCTCTTCAGCAGCTTCTTGCATGCTCTTTTGAGCCACATCTTCAGCAGCTGAGCCCAGTCCAAATTATAATCATCAAACTTTGATGGTGGTTTGGGAAGGTTCATTATACTGCACAACATGTCCCCCGCTGCTTTTCCCTTACCAACTGCACGGAGGCCATACACTAACCTAATATTTACATTAAACAATTCAGTATCCTTTACTTTGGTACTTACAGTAACTGATGAAGAATTGAAGAACTTCACACTGTGTGCACAATATTTACAAATTAATTCAAAATCTGCGGCAAGATCAACATGTGTATTCACTGTCAGAGACATTCCCCCTTTAACACAATTTTTACAAATGGAATTATTTTGAATCACTCCTGATAATATACACCTATCTACAATTACACAACTCTCATTCCTTTTTGGTAGGTCTTCATATTTCTCCTTGACACCACTGAGTTTCTTCTATGAGGCACTTTCAGGCTTGCAAAGAATATTTTGTACAAGTGTTGATTGAAGGCCTATGTTGAGGTTATGTGTTACAGTGACATGTGGAGGTATTCTTGATGGAGATTGTCTATCTTCTAACAAGTTCAAATGCATTGTACGTTTCTTCTGCCAAATAGTACGTCTCTTGAATACTTTACCAGTATGCCTAGGCATTTTAGAGGGACTAGTAAACACAATACCACAGAGTAATCACTGATATACAAGGCTAGATGTACTGTTTACATAGAAACCACCCACACTATAAACAAATCAAGAAACAAATGAATCTCAAGATGCACATGATGCACACTACACAGGTGGCCAAAGAACAAACATATCCCCTAATGGCGGTCTATTTGAAAAATTAGCCAGAGAAGATACCTTCAGTGCTGGCCATGTTTACTTCCAGTAGAAATCAAGTGTACATCATGATCTAAATTATTGAAAAATACACACTTCTAGTTACAATATCATCATAATTCATAAACCATTTTAAAGAGGACATTTTAAATAATAATAAATAAATAAAAAATAAAAGTGACCAACTTTTGAAAAAATACCCATTCCGTATCCCCCTTTTAACCATTAAAGATGAACCATCTACGGAGTAGTTTACATGGATGATATTAAACTGTGTGCACATCTAATATTCACCTCTAATAACACATCTTTAACGCTCAGAGATTTTCCTCAGATTTGTGCCCGATACTCCTACCTAGAATTGGGTGGCCCGCTTCATCACCACAATCTGAGGCGAGAGGTCGGTACAACACGAAATAAAAGAAAAGTTCTGAAGTTAACCAAGAGCCCACCGATGAGCCAGCTTGGTGTCCTAGGCGAAACCCCACACAAGACACGGCACAAAGCTAGAAGAATTGCTGAGTTTTAATTCACCGGCCGTGAAAGCCAATATACCATCTTTTTGGAAGCCTTCATAGGGAGGTTCAGGCTGCTTGAGCTTTTAGTTCCCGCAGTCAAGTAGTGCAGTTGCACTCTATATAAAGGGAGGTAGCGCGCAGTTCGTTACTCCTGTGGGTCTGGCTGCGTGGCTCAGGGGTAACGTTCTCGCTTGCTGAGCCCAAGGTTGCAGGTTCGAAACTTGGCGCAGTCAGCTGGCATTTGAGGGTGCGCAAATGCGAGGGAACCGTGTCAGTACATTTACTGGCACGTTAAAGATCCCCTTCGGGGCAAAATTCCGGCACCCCGGCGTCTCTAAAAGCCAGGGTAGTTAAAAGGGACGTAAAACCAATAACATTATTATTGTTACTCCTGTGGGGGTCCGGGCGGGGACACCAAGAGCCCGCCGATGAGCCAGCTTGGTGTCCTAGACGAAACCCCACACAAGACACGGCACAAACCTAGAAGAATTGCTGAGTTTTAATTCACCGGCCGTGGAAGCCAATATACCATCTTTTTTCTTACTTGTTTCCGTTTACTTGTTTTCAGTGTTTGGTTTCTTTGTGCATTGATGACGTCACAAACACCCAGTCCCCGAGCCAGAGGAATTAACCACAGGAGATTAAATCGCTCAAGGCCCTGCCGGAAATTGAACCCGGGACCCATCAGGCCAAAGCCTAGCACGCTAACCTATGCTAATAAGACACCTCCGGCACAGTGCCGAATTCATGCGACCTGTTCTTGGCTAGGCGTTGCCAGACCCTCATTTCTTAACTCGCATTTCTATTGAACATATTGGTGGGGATAGGTTTTGCTAGATAAACTATCGTCGTGAATTCCGACGAGGAACCGCATGCCGACATCCAAGTGCGGCATTTTTTCTTCACTCTGTACAATATATCTCTACTTAGTATAAAACAAAGTCTCCGATTCTTGGATGTCACGGGTAATCTCGAGAACCTCTGGATGGATTTTTGTGCGGTTATCACCGTTGTGTAAAGGATATCTCGAGGATGATTTCTGTCGAAAATAATTTATTTATGATCAAAGGAAGCCGAGCAGTCCGATCGCCTTGCAAGCTTACGATGGGCAAACCGTCAAACATATCTAAATACTATGAGTGTAAGAATTGTTCAGCATGAAAAGTTCTACAAATAGGTCCGCGAGAGCATATCTCTATCTTCAAAACATCGCTCACTATAAGTGTTTTTACGTTTTCATTTCTTCCAACCATGTCCATTCAAATACTGAGGCGACAGTTTACGAGCTAGCTAAGGGCGAGTCTATCACCCCTGCTACAGCCTAACTAGCGGCCAAACCTATTACCCGAGATACAGCCAGCAGAAAACTGTCGAATCCTGTTGAGTTAAGACTTCAGAGAAGGTTCGTTGTGTTTGGAGTTACCCTGGAAGTGCAACTCAGCTTTTCTTCATTTTGCCTGTGAACTTTTCGTTCCGCAAAATACACAGTCCAGTTAAGATTGGAATGAAGGAAGATTTGTGTTTCATGCACCTCGCCATTCCCTGGAAGTGCAACTCTTCATTTCTCCTGTGAACTGTCCATTCAGAAAAATACTGTACACAATTAAGTTAAGATTGGATGGAAGGGGGATTTGTGTTTCATGCACCTCACCATTCCCCTGGAAGAGCGACTCGGCTTTTCTTCATTTCGCCTGTGAACTTTTCGTTCCGCAAAATACACAGTCAATTTAAGATTGGATGGAAGGGGGATTTGTGTTTCATGCACCTCGCCATTCTTAAATTACGTCTGACAAGAATTCGCTATAATTAATAGTCCAGTCAGTCATATTAAGCCATCATGCCGAGATGTAAAACGGATATAGGTCATAGTTCATTAACATTGAAAAAATAGCGCTTATCACGTAACAATGAACCAGAGCAACAAGAGAAAGAAATACTTCGTCCTCGCTTCCTTCAAACCGTTGCTCAAGAAGAACACCGTTTGAGCCACGATCAGAAACAAGCTTATGCCACCGTCATGTCTAGCATCACTGAGAAAGAAGGTAAGATATTTTTTCTCGATGGCCCTGGAGGCACAGGCAAAACGTTCTTGATTAATTTGTTGTTCGCCAAAGTGAGGTCTGGTGGTAATATTGCTCTTGCCGTCGCATCATCTGGAATTGCAGCCACTCTTTTGGAAGGGGGAAGAACAGCACTTGCAACATTTAAACTTACTTTGAAAGTCAGCAGTAATGATGGAAGCGTATGTAATATTTCAAAACAAAGTATCACTGCCAGTTTAATCCAAAATTGTTCTTTAGTTGTATGAGATGAGGATACAACGTAGCACAACACTTCCGTTGAAGCTGTAGACAGGACCTTGCGTGATCTAAGGAATCGGAACACACCAATGGGTGGCAGCACAGTTTTGTTCGCCGGAGATTTTCGTCAAACCATACCAGTTGTTACCAGAGGAACGAGAGCTGACGATGTGAACGCTTCATTAAAAAGATCTTACATCTGGCAGGATATATCAAAATAGACACTCAAAACTAACATGAGAGTACTCTTATCTTCAGAAGATAATAGTCTGTTTGCTAATTTGTTACTTAGAGTCAGAAATGGAGTTTTACCAGTGATTGGCGGGAAAATTACCCTCAGGTACGATTTCTGTGTTTCAGTAAGCAGCATTCAAGAATTTATTGATATCGTGTATCCTCAAATCCATGACCTATCTAATAAGTCTCATTCATGGTTTAAAGAAAGAGCAATATTATCGCCGACAAACGATCAAGTGTTGAAAATGAATGACTTGGTGTTCTCCAAATTCACTCCCCAGCTCAAGTATATTTCTCATTAGACGCAGTAGTCGATAATGAAGAAGCTGTTCATTACCCTACAGATTTCCTAAATTCTTTACTTCCTTCTGGCTTGCCACCACACAAGCTTATTTTAAGTGGGAGTGCTTATTATATTGCTAAGTAATATACACCCACAAATGTTATGCAATGGGACGCGATTGGTTGTGAAAACGTTGAAAAACTGTTTCATTGAAGCAACTATCTTAACTAGCTGTGGTACAGGAGAAACGGTATTAGTGCCCAGAATCCCTATGTTTCCTTCAGATTTGCCTTATGATGTCAAACGAGTATAATTCCCAGCAAGAGTCTGCTTTGGCATGACTATAAACAAAGCACAGGGTCATACAGTTAGCGTGGCTGGATTTGATCTCAGTAGAGAATGTTTTTTTCTCGTGGAGAGCTTTACGTGGCTTTATCGCGTGTTACATCAAACCGAAATCTTTTCGTGTTCACTGCGTGAGGGAAAACGACTAATGTCGTATACAAGGAAATATTATATGACCTCGGTTAAAAGTAGCCTGTCACCTTGCATTCATAACTGTTCCCGTGCGAAGCCGGGGCAGGTAGCTAGTAAGTAATAAACTAGTAAATAACTCACTAAACGCAATACACTAAATGTAATCTTTACTTAGTATAAAAAAGTCCCCGATTCTTGGATGTTACGGGAAAACTCGGGAAGCACTGAATGGATTTTGATGCGGTTTTCACTATTCTGTAAAAGATATCTCGAGGATGATTTCTATGGAAAATAATTTATTTATGATCAAAGGAAACCGAGCAGTAACGATTTCAGTGGAAAAGTCGAAAAAAAAACTGGCGTCCGAGCGCTTTTTAAGCTCACGCTGAGCAAACTGTTAAAAAATATCTAAATTCTATGAGTGTAAGAATTGCTCAGCATGAAAAGTTCTACAAAAAAGTCCCGGAGAGCATATGTCTATCTTCAATACATCGCCCAAAATAAGAGTTTTTACGTTTTAATTTCTTCCAACCATGTCCATTCAACTACTGAGGCGACAGTTTACGAGCTAGTTAAGGGCGAGTCTATCATCCCTGGTACAACCTAGCTAGCAGGCAAACCTATTGCCCCAGATACAGCCAGCAGTAAACCCTTGAATCGTGTTGAGTTAAGACTTCTGAGAAGGGTGGTTGTGTTTGGAGTTTCCCTGCTAGTGCGACTCAGGTTTTCTTCATTTCGCCTGTGAAACACAGTCAAGTTATGATTGGACGGAAGGGGGATTTGAGTTTCATTCACCTCGCCATTCCCTGGAAGTGCAACTCTCATTTCGCCTGTGAACTTTTCGTTCCGCAAAATTCTCAGTCAATTTAAGATTGGACGGAAGGGGGATTATATTATATTAAATTATAATGATTGCCGTATAATCTCTACTTAGTATAAAACAATGTCCCCGATTCTTGGATGTCACGGGTAATCTCGAGAACCTCTGAATGGATTTTGATGAGGTTTTCACCATTCTGTAAAGGATATCTCGAGGAAGGTGTCTGTAGAAAATAATTTATTTATGACCAAAGGAAGTCAAGCACTAACGATTTCAGTGAAAAGGTCGAAAAAAAACCTGGCGTTCGTGTGCTCTTTAAGCTTACGCTGCTGGGCAGTCTATTAAAAATATCTATATACTATGAGTGTAAAATTGTTCTGCATGAAAAGTTCTACAAAAAAGCCCGGGAGAGCATATCTCTATCTTCAATACATCGCCTACTATAAGTGTTTTACGTTTTCATTCTTCCAACAATTTTCATTCAGTCACTGACGCGACAGTTTACGAGATAGCTAGGGGCGAGTCTATCACAGCAGTTACAGCTTAGCTAGCGGACGAGCTTATTGCCCCAGATACAGCCAGCAGAAAACTGTCGAGTCGTGTAGAGCTAAAAACTTTAGAGAAGAGTGGTTGTGTTTGGAGTTTCCGTGGAAGTGCAACTCGGCTTTTCTTCATTTCGCCTGTGAAATTTTCGTTCCGCAAAATTCACAGTCAAGTTAAAACTGGACGGAAGGGGGATATGTGTTTCATGCACCTCGCCATTCTTAAATTACGTCTGACAAGAATTTGTTTCAAATGCATCTCCTTGATAATATAATTAATAGTCCAGTCGGTGATTTTAACCCATCATGCCGAGACGTAAAACGGATATTGGTCGTTGTTCATTGACATTGGATAAAAAAGCTCTTTTCACGTAATGCGTTCATAACTGTTCCCGGGCGAAGCCGGGTCGGGTTGCTAGATAGATAATATTTGTATATAAATTTAAAACTAAACCCCGTGATCAGAATCACATGATGACCGATTTAAGGTTGGAACGCGTAATCCTAAATTATCCTCACCATAATAAACTGTGATCATAACTAATAGGCCTACATGTACTTTTTCAAAGGAGTGTTCTTTACTCATTTATTATTTATATATTATATGTAAATGTTACCCACGCCCAGTCCTTGTGAAAATTTGTATTGACCAGGTGAAGAGGTACAACTGACAATTTGTATAGACAACATTGAAAGAATGGCATTAAGCCTGTACTGTGCCCGATTTTCAATGGGAAATGCGATGACCCGGCTCACATCCCGGATCCATTAGCAGAAAAGGCCAGAGAGCGATTAGACAAAAATTAGTGTGTGGATTTATATTCGTATATAAACAAGAAGTTCCGTGACGAACTAAAGAGCCTACTTTTCTTAAAATTTAAGATTCATGCCAATGATTAATCGATATGGATCTATCTAGAATAATGACGAAATTAAGTTGGTAATATCGAAATTTCTAATTAGTTCGAAATACTGTATACCTGGCATAATGTAGCCTAATAGAGCACTACAGTTGGCAGCCCTGGTGACTGAATATATTCTTAGTTCCATCTCTTAAGGTACAGAATACAAAATTTGGTTGGAGTCCAATGAATAGCATGGACGTTACATGCAGTTAAACATTGGATCTAACAGCGCACGTAAAATCATGTTGGCAACAGTGTCATGCATGTATTGGTCAGAAATAATCTAAAATAGTATGATCTATTGTTGTGCCAATTTTGAATGAAATCCATTAGTTAGTATAGAAGTTACATGCATTTTAAAATTGGACCTATCAGCAGGCTTAGAATCATGTTGGCAGCACTGACGTATATTAGTTACTCCAAAGTAATCTAGAATGCCAGGTACTATACGTGTGCACAGTTTAGAGCTATTGGCTTGCATTCTTTCTGATATATTGATATTAGGGTAACAAAAATAGAGATAGCATTTATTAACAGTTGGCAGACCTGGTTGCTCTTAAGAATACGCATAGTCATAGCTGTTATGGTACACATAGCACATACGAAATTTGGTTGAAATCCAAATGATAGTATGGAAGTTACATGTATTTAAAGTTGGACCTCTCAGCAGGCTTAGAATCATGTTGGTAGCACTGACGTATATAAGTTACTCCAAATTAATATAGAATGTCATGTACTATACGTGTGCATAGATTAAAGCTGTCGGCTTGCATACTTTCTCATATATATTGGTATTTGGATAATTGAAATTAAGAGCATTTTTTAACAGTTGGTAGCACTGGTGGTTCATAAGAATACGTTCAGTCATATCTGGTTATGTACACATACAACATACAAAATTTGGTTGAATTCTAATTGATAGTGTAGAAGTTATATGCATTTAAATATTGGACCTATCAGTAGGTTTATAATCATTTTGGCAACACTGCCATGTATGGCCTTCTGGAAATTAAACTGCAATATTATTATCTATATGTGTGCCGATTTTGAAATAGCTCCCATTCATACCTACCAAGATATCCAACATGGAGCTCAAATTTCAATTGCGATTTTTCAGCAGTTGGTAGCACTGACATTATTTTCAAATATGGCCGTGAGATATTCAGGTATAGTTCTTTACTCCTACCAAATTTTATTTCGATTGCTCCAGCCGTTTTGGAGTTGATAGGGGGGGGGGGACACACACACAGCCAGCCAGCCAGACAGACAGACAGACAGAAGGACAGACAGACAGACAGACACACACACATTTTCCCGGATCGATCTCATAAGACTACTTTTTCCTCATTTTTGCAAAATGTGAAAAGTAGGCTAAAAATATGCTTGGGTAGACAAGAGACGAAAGCATCTCGGGTTGTTTAAGAGTTGGGGTTCAAAGGGCTCACCGAACAAAAAACCATAAGAAAATCACACTAATCCGAATGACCAGACAAGGAAATATGAATCCAAAGTACAATCACTGATCCTTTATCAGGTCAAAGGAGAATACAAATAAAATAAGTGGCTCCAGCCTAGCACGCACGAGTCTCAAAAATTAGATTCGGACCAAGTCCAAAATAAAAGAAATTCAGAGTCCCTGATAATAGAAAATTTGTAATGAAGAATTAATTTACTCCCTTCTCGTGGATGTCCTAAGGATAATTCACGATAAGGGGAATGCCTGGCGAAAATAAAATAAAATGTCGGCACAGACACACATGTTCAACACTGTCCACCTTAAGTTACTGAGTTCAATTTCGTGGTGGTGGGTCAAAAAATATCATATAATACACAATCATTTTTTTATCTAACAGTTACTAACGCATCTCCCTTATCGGACGATACACTAAAAGAAGGAAGATTGTAGTTTTTACGTGACTGGTAATCTCGAGATCATGAGCCACGGCACCTCCTTTTTACGTGGAATCCGAACCACTGGACATGGCATTTCACTTTGAAAACCTCACATGCATTGACCGGGAGTCGAACCCCGTCCGCCGTGGTGAGAGGCCATAAGCTTGACCGCTGCGCCACCACGCCCCGAACGATAAACACTAACTAAGCCACAGCAGATTTATCAAAACTAGGACTATATTAATATGAGCTCAATGTGAAGTCATTCGAATAGTCACTAGACCTTCATGTCGATATATATACATCATTGATCATTCTGAATTATATTTCCTTAATTTCGATCCTCGATGTTTCAATTATAGAGTTAATAAGACATTATAACATCTGATATTTCCAGAACGAATTATGAGATTAATAGTGTGGTCACTTGATATCTTTCACTTCCATAAAACAAAAACATCTATAATGGACCTCCGTCTCGAAACCATTTCGTCTAACGTTATGTGTGAGGATCTGAATTACTTCCAGTAGAGCCCACACTCAATTACAAAATCGCTCTACTGAAACATTATTTTTAACATTCAAAAGTGTGTAACACTTTACTGAGATTAGGGAGCATATTCAATTATTCCAATTCGGCAGCCATACACAGATCTGCGAACATCGACCTCAAGCTTCCAGCTTGACGGAAATATACCACATTATATTTAGCAATTAATATTTCACAATAATTGCCACAGAACCATGCACTATTTACATTTGATATAGATCCTCTGTTAACATAGCGTGTCAACTTTATCTGGACAACAGTCACTCGGTAATATGAAAGCATATCCAAGGTACCGTAACTAATCGTCCGTAATAGTTTCTAGCACATCATTTAATCATATGTTCAATCCCATACTAACCATAAAGAATATTAGGAATGGCATTCAATCACCGACCAACATCCTCGACCCTACTGTCGATAAACATGCACTGTAATTTTGCAAAACAATACATTAAGTTAATATTATACTGAAATGTTTAAGTTCCCTACAGCTATATACTGCAATGCATTGGAGAATGAACTACAAATGCCTCGACATGAATTAGGCATCCCTTATATTTTTAATTAAAGAAATCAGGATTATTATGCGGAATTTCAACAAAAAGTTCTGCTTTGCATTTAAAAGAGTAATATAATGACGTTATGTTTAATGTTCTCGAAATGAAATAATGCTACAGGAGTTCTGTTATACTTCCACAAAAAAATAAGCATAAAGGAGTCACGTTTATGTTCTCAAGTCATCTATGGCATGGGTATTTGAAGTAGACGTTCATCTTCTCGATGTACAGGACAAAAATAGACGTCTTACTCTATGTGTGGCTTCAAGATGCTCCTTAAACCTCGGGATTCCCAAGGGCGGCTTCCTACTACAGTCCTTGCGGTGGCATCTTGCGTACGCCTACCAGCGTCCTGGTGCGCGCCCCAGCTTCTAGCGTCCCCATGGCGACGTCTTCTTCCTCCGTCCAGCGGTGGCCTCATGTTCCTGTCTCAGCGGCGGCGGCATTCCCTCGACGTCAAGGCTCATGGCACACGCTTCCGTCTCATGGCGATTGCTCCTACCACTTCGGCCCCTTTATGGATCTAGCACTCCATCATTTGACTAGTCACCTCTTTTGAAGCCTATTCATTGCGCACATTTTCAAGTTCATGGTTTTAAAGTTTAGATATACTTGTAACATTGCCGTTAATTTCATCGTAGTGGAGCACTTAAATAACTGTGAAATGCAACGTTCCAGCCAGCTCCCTCGTTTGTAATTATTTACGTAAATTTTCACGTGCTACGGTTTGGCCTTGTTTCCACTCCTGGTGCAAGCAGCTGTTCGAACTGACCTTGGCCAACTTCGCTCTGTCCGCACGTTCATCAGCCACTAGCGCAAAAAGCCACAGTGACTACAGCCTTCCATAACATTTCGAATCGCGACTTACACATACAAGCAACGTTCAACTGTCTTTAAACATATGCACTCACAATGCCGGCTGTCGTACAAGTAATAATGTTTCACTTCAGTTATTATTATCTCCATTCACGGTCGAGTATCAAAGCTGTTTTGTTCTCACTTGTCGTTCGTCTTTCACTGACGTTATGGTAGTCATGTAAGCTCACTTCCCACTAACGGCCATAAACACATGTACCCCAATATACACAGTCTCGGTATGCATTAAACTACTATGCATGCATCCGACACTTCGTAAAATACCACTATCTCGCACGACTTCGAGCAATAACTTCTGCAGTGGAAAGATGGTGAGTTCCAATCAGGCGTGACACTACGCGTATTTCCGTCACGACACTGAATCAAAAATGCCTGTCGCTGCACTGGCATAGATCGGACCGACCTTCACGTCCCGATTCACACAACACAGTTTCTGCCTGTGCAGGAAAAGAACGACTTCTCTCCACGCAATAGGGCGTGGTGTAGGGGAAAGTTCCATAGTTCATATTCCCTGCTCTAGCTAACGGACGGAGAAGTATCTTCATGATTTTACTCCACAGTTCCCCTTCATTTACGTCGCATAAAGGCAAAATATTTTTATGGGCCACTTTTACGTCCGTCGTGTAGATAAATAACTAGAATTGTCCCAGGCCATAAATCAAAATATATCACGTATTTCCATTTATAGTGCCACAACTCGTGGTTCACACACATCCATAACCCAGCATGCCGAGTTCCCAGCTTGAATGGTCACCAGGAAATCCGCTTGACACGTCATTTGCCGTCACGTTTGCCTCTCAGATTTAGCAATGTCGAAAATGTTCAAGATTCTTAGATCGACCCAGCTCAGATCGGTCACAGTACATACACAGGCTAAAATTAACTCTCACGCTGCAAGTTGAGGTACCAGTCAAATAATTCATCAACTTGGCTTTGACACTAAAATCCAAAAGCTAATGAGTAACATGAAATTGCAATTCACTGGTTCCGCTACGATGGAACGTAGCGTGTATAACTTCAAAACCTGTCAATAAGGATGATATATTTGTGTGGGTCACAGTGATCTCAGTGCTGTTTGTAAATGTGACTTGTCCACACAGAAGGTATGTAGGGGATGGTTAGACATCATCCAGCCTGAGAAAGATTCTCCTATACATTCTGTAAAACTGCCTGAAATTGAACGCATGTTTTGAAAGGAACTTGGAAGGAATTTCATTAATTCAGCCCCCGTGGCAAAGATGTGAACTCATAATTCAGCCCTTCTGGGCTTCTCATGGGACAAGGCTTAGACTGCTTGGCTATGAAGGTCATTTGATATTCTACTGTAAATCATGAAATAAAGAATACCAACGAAGCTTTGAGCACCGTATTGTCTTCCTATGTAATTCCTTACTTTGTCTACCCTTCACTGTGTTGTTCTCTCAAGATGCGGGAAGACCGACGTGTCTTATCGTATTTCACTCCCGCCACCCTTGTAGAGAACACATCTTCTTCGGACAACCTCACGAACTAGACATGAATAAACAAGCTCCGTGGAAGTGAGTGAGAGATGTTGCACACCCATCACAACCACACCCTACACACTCTTGCTACCTAACCTCGAGATCTAATTTAACACTCTCCGTCACCAATTGGGCATGTGGTGGATTATAAGATTTTGCAGAATTATTGTGACTTTGGATCACATGAAATACAACTATTTTAATTATTTTGAATTGCATGAAATACAGCTATTTTACCATCAGAATAATGCAATCTGTTATCAAGCATTTTTCAAATTACTTAAATATTATTAAATTCATAATTCTATTGTTTTCAAACGGGAAATTTTTCGAAAATATTCCATAACAGTGTAATTAATCTACACACTGTCAATGATGGGAAATCCATTTTATCAAGTCACCTGGAAATTACGTGAATCGAGTCCTAGTTAACACACCAGGTAACAGACTAAGTTTAACAAAACACTGCTTATCTTATTGGTGCATTTTATTGGAGGTGCATGAGCGTCATTATCAGCAAATCAGACATGAAATCTCACCCGGCTCGCCTGATAACGTAAAGGGCCATTGAGCTGGAAATTAGGCTCTCCAAGTACCGATTCATGTGACGCGACACATCCATCTGTCAAATATTGCGGACGAAGCGGGAGGTGGGATCCACATTTGATTGGGGATTATATAATGTAACGTGGCCAGATCAATAAAAGGAATATCATAATTATCGGCAGACAAATTGTTCATAATGTAGCTTGCACAATCTTACATTTTCTACCAGTTTTCTGCATAAACTGAAATGAAACGTTTAATTTTCAAGCAGTTTCGTCTGGTGGTTGGAGTGTTACAGTGCTAGGGCAAAATTCCCTGACATAGATACCGTATCATTATTCTGTTTATTGCAACTGAGATAATCAAATATCAATGATTTCAGCGTATATATAGTGTAGGGTTTGAATGGGAAAAGCATGCAAAGAACATGTAGCCTACTTTCTCATAAATGTTAAAGGTTAGTTATAACTCATTGTCCTTATCAAAATGTATAATTCAATGTTCTTGAGATGTACATTAAGTTTTGTACCCTAAATAAAACTCCCAATTTACAAAGTGTCATTGTTATTATACTTCTTCGTCCAGAGGAATTAATTGGAACGTTAGAAAAGTACGTCCATCCACCATCTGCTGAGTAAATGATTATGATGTTTTAATAGAATGCTCAGCCACCATCTTGAATATGATTATGACGAATGTGTTCGTTTGTCTTTGCCATACAAAGCCCATAAATGGTTCTACTTTAATGCTAATTTCAGAAATTCTATATCTATAAAAAGTCATTTGTTTGTACGAGGGCAGATCGGAAAGTTACTCACAATCATTGTTGCTTCCCTGGTATTGCAGCTGGAATGTTGTAATTTCATGGCAATATAGTTTGAAGTTTGCGCTACAGATGGTATTTTGTTTTCATGTGCAGCTCTAGCGAGAGTATCCTCTACTACGAAACAAGCATGGCGCACATATAACTATCGTTCGAAGTGTAGTTCGATATTTGTGGGTCAAAGGGCATAAACCACTTGAAATTCGCAGGGACATACGTGGTGTGTATCGTAACGACTGTATGGACCGTAGCAATGTCTCCAGGTGGTGTGCTTTCTTCCAAGAAGACCGTGTGATTCTTAGTGATTCGCCAAGCTCCGGACGTCCAGTAACAGCTGTCTCAATGGAGTGTAAACATGCTGATACCCCGGGACGAAACAAAAATCAAAATCACTCAATCTGCTGGGAAAGTGCTTGTGACAGCGTTCTGGGATACGTGTGGTGTGTTATTGGTGGATATTGCTCGCCACGAGACCATTGTGAATGCTGCAGCCTACATCAACACTTTGGTTAAGTTCCGTCGTGCCCTTCGTGATAAACGCCGGAGCATTAATGTTGACTGTGTCAAATCTCTTCATGACAATGCCCACCCCTATATTGCTTCTCCTGTTCGTGAGAAAATCGCCGAGCAACCACCATACAGTCCGGACCTGACACTGTCGAACTTTCATCTGTTTGGTCCCGTGAAGAAATTGCTCGCTGGCCAACACTTTGCGACAGATGCGGAAGTGAAATGAGCAGTCGGCAGATGGCTATACTCCAACCAAACGAACTTCTACGAACAGGACATATTGAAACTGGTATTACGATGGAAGAAATGTGTTGAGAAAGTTGATGACTATGTAGAAAAGTAGGTCAAAGTTGTAAATTCATTTGTGATTTGTTTGGATTTGTTACTTATTAAGAGTTTTCGGAAAGAATGATAGAGCGATACTTTCTATCTGCCCTCGTATATTTTGTAATTTCAAGAAGAGGGCTGGGCGGTAAATTCAGTATTTAGTGTGAAATATTTATGAATTGAGTTAGTGAGGTCTTTTGTGTAGCACTCCTCTCTCTCAAAATGTCTCGTTGATTGTGCTATTTTATCGTGAGTTAAATACATTAATGTCTTAAGAATACGCCCAGCCGCAATCGTAAACGTATGGAGTCGCTGTTCTTTTGACTTCGTGATATGAAGCCACTTTGAAAGTTCTACAATGCATCTAATTTTCGTTGTTGTATTTTTTGAATTCGTTCAGTTATTCTATAGCATATTCTATATTTTCAAGATGTCCGCAGTGTGTTGTAATCAGTGTGTAATCATATAGATTATTTCAGCAAGATCTCCTATATGGTATTTCTATCTTAGTATATTTCGTTTTAATTCCGTAAATATATTCTGAATGAATCACTATCACGCTTTATCATTACGCCTAGCCGCCATCCTAAAAAAATATAGTCGTTGTTATTTTGATTTGCGCATACCATACTCCATATTGATCCGTAACGTATCACTAATTTTCGGCATTGTTGTTCTTTGATATAAAATGTAATTTTTTAAATTATGAAATTTCAAGATGGCCGCTGCGGTCTACATGTGGTGTAATTTATTTATCACGCTTCTGACGCTTCTTATATACGGTAACACCCCTCTTCTATCAAATATCGCCTAATCGTGCAGTAACATACTAATTTGTGATCTTAAACAGTACGCCTAGATGCGATTTTGAATCTATGAAGACAATATTTTCTAGCTTTGGGCATAAAAAATTCGTTATTATAGCTTTAGAATACCGAAAGATATTCATTTATTTTAAAATTCAAGATGGCCTCTGCGTGCTATATTTAGTGTGATAATCATTGTAAAAGACAGAAATGATAGCCCTTATGTGATACTCACGCCTCGGCAAGACTCTTCTTAATTACCCAATTTCATTCTGATTTTTCGATTTTTATGTTCTTTTTAATTTTTATAGCTCAGCCACCATCTTGAATGCATGAAAAGTATGTTATTTTGCCTTGCCGATACAACGCCAATTGTATTGCCCGACCATACCACTTATTTTCGTTACCGTAGCTATCCAGTGTTGAGAGTTATTTATTTTTGTATCTTATAATTTCAAGATGTCGACTGCGCTCACGTATCACGCACATATTGTGCCCTTACAAGACGGAGTGGAGATACTGGCGTGATGCAATATTTTAATTGAGCGCGCTGAGGCGAGACCAAGGTCGCGACAAGCTGTCGACTTGCCATGGTTAGAAGTGAGCGCGTGGCCCAAGTACTGCCAGGGAATGACGGAGCACAATATAATTGTTTGTATTTAGATAAGGAAAAGAAAGGCATCAGCAATTAGGAATTCCATTTAGAATTATTCTCCTGTTTAATTTATGAAGCTTCAATTGATATAGGAAACCTTCTAGTATATTCTACCGTGGGAACCATTGGGAGCGAATGCATCACATTACGTATACAACTACTGGTATCGATATTTGACATTGATGTAGTATAAAAGCCAGCTCTTGGAAGGCCAAGGTATCAGTATGGATCAGTATGGATCAGTATTGATCAGCTTTGATCAGTGGTGCTCATTTGTTATGGATCGTGTGACGTTACGCCGTCATAATACTGCACAAATACCCCGTGAGGCTAGGTCTCTATTATAAAATACTTAAAGTAACATATCCACGTTACTCTGCTCGTATGTCGGAATACATAGTTTCATTTTTATACCAGTGCGTGGAAAGTTAAGTGCCATTGTGCTTCACCACAACTTATTATTATTATTCATGTGCTTGTGAAAATTCATCATTACGGGAATATTGGAAGAATTTAAGGCATGTGGATATGGGATTGTTTACACGCAACTGCCTGATAATTTGACTGTTAACTTCCACCCAATGCTTGATATTTAGGAACTGGATTTATGTCAAATTTATGAATTAGAATTATGTCAAACTGTGAAGTGATTGTGGGCGACCATAAGAACGTATTCAATGCCATATTGTGGAAGACTTCTTGCTTGAAACAGAGCAGGCATATCTGAGATATTATATCACAAGGATATTATTATTATTATTATTATTATTATTATTATTATTATTATTATCAAGTCACGTAATATTTCACCGGTTATAATTGAGACAGTCAGAATAATTGTATATTCAAAAACTGTGGACTACAATATCGAAATGCCGAGTGTGCGTTTGTGGAGGAGTCCAGGACGGCCCCCATAGGATTATGACGTCACGACCCACCTGTTCCAACATGATGGTCGGCTAGAAGAGGCACTAGGTGAGGCGAGCGATACCAGGATTGCTGGGTGGGGTACTTGAATCCATGCCTGTTAATTGGCATATTCCTGTGGATGTGAAGGCAGCATGAGGCAAATGCTGGGATACGACCCTTCCCTAGGGTGGAGCAATCACAGGTCCGCGGTGCCAGGTTCTGGCCCGCACCGAGCGATGATCCTCCGCCACAGTACATGTAAGGTAGAAGCCTTCCGACTTATGTGAATCTTATTTTGGTGCTATGAATTTCAATTATTTCCGTTATAATCCGCTAACTTCCCTAGTCGACATTAATCTTCGTCATATTATATTGGTTGCATATTATGCCAGGCGAATACATTAATTTATTGCTTAGACTTGTAGGTGAGGTGGATCCTCAAAATTTCATTCTTTAATAATAATAATAATAATAATAATAATAATAATAATAATAATAATAATAATAATATGGGATGTCCTAACCCATTTTCATAAAAGGCAGCAGGATTATGACACGTTGAAAGCATTTACACTATTTTTGATCACGTCTTGATGATCATAAAATATTTTCTAATTCCAAAATAATAATAATATCATCTCTACAAATTTATGTTGGAGGAACACTGAATTTCAATAAATAATAATGAGTGTAATATTGTATGAGGAAAATTATAATTGATAAATGATCAAAAATGATAAATTATGATATGGTTATAAACCAATTGTTTAATAGTTTAAGAGTATGGGATCTCATGATCTTTAGATAGTATTGGACAATCTTGAAACGAAGCCTAATGATTCTACATCTAAGTGGAAAAGTTTTGGTATTGGAATACTTGCCTTGTCCCCGATTCACTTATGTGTTTTCTGACTTTAGCTCAGGTGTTTTGAGGTTTTGGTCCTCTGATGAATGGGATTTATGCGGAAGTGATATCCTGACCCATAATGGTACTAATTGCTTCTATTTTAAATTGGGATGTATGCGGGAGTGATATTCTGTCTCATAATGGTATAGATTGCTTCGAATGTCAGTCCAATAACATGGAATTCCCATAAGATAAATTATTATTGGTCATTGGTTTGTTTGAGAATATAATGACGTCACGTCAAATGTTATGCCGATTATTGTGACGGCTTGTGCATAATCAGTGGGCAGTGTTATCTATATTCTAATTAAAGCATGGCATTATGAAAAGTACAACCAGATATTACAGGCCACATTAGGTGAAGCCTACATATTTTATTATTATTATTGTCACATCGAAATAACTTTGAGTATAAATCATTTGGTAATGTCAAGGGTTAAGTTTATGCAATCTGATATGCGGTGCCCTTAAGGGCTATTCTAAATGGTGTATGCCAAACCCATAATAATTACGTCATAAAGAACAGTGAAATGAGTGTCTGAAATATCGTCGAAATTCTGTAAATAATAAATGTAAATAATATATGAGTATAGAATAATAATGAACGGCATCATTTAAGTCATGTTTAGATATTTTTGTGAGTAGTATGGGAGGTTATGCAATCTCACTTGTATAGGGAAAAATATGTTTTAAATCAGCCATAGTCAAACCCATGAACTATATTTTTACACCCTGGGGTTACTACAGGGTGTAATCATCCCCTATCAACCCCCTCTCAACACCCTTCATCACCCATTTTACACCTACACTAAGGAAGCAACAAAAACTACACCATCTAACCATCACGCCATTGCACACTGTCCTAGCCAGATACTTCCTACTTCCTCATACGGGTTATAACCAATCAATGGCACAAGGCATTTGCTGATTCCTGACACATAACGACCATTTACAATAAATACATGCCTACACCAGAAGACGAGGTCTGTCTCTAATCCGTCATCAACCGAATACGCCGGAGGCTCTGCTAGACCGACCATTGGGTGAGTTGTACTTCTAAGGGTTCAATCCATAAAATTCCTTCCCCCACACAAAACCGCATAAATTTGTAAGCACCACATCCATTGATATAATTTTCCCTTTGCTAGGCGCAACTAGTGAAGCCTGCTCATTTCATAATAAGACTGGTATTAAATATTTTAACTTCTTTTAAGTTACTTTTGTTACATTTCTTAATCGCCGCCTACTTCAAACCTGTTATTAAACCGCACGGCCAGATTCCGCCTAGCCAGCACTATTATCAGTTCACCTGCTACCGTAACATTGTAAGACCACTGTCGACATTCAGATCGGTGAGTACGTTTTAGTCAGCAATCTGTTGACTCACCGCTCTCTCTCTCTCTCGCCACTTAATTCCGCTCACTCCAGCACAGTAAACCACACTACCTTTTAGCCGGGTAGTTAGGAAAACTAATTAGCTAACAATTAGTTTTAAGGCACCTTCTTTATTACATAAAAAATTGGTGCGGTGCCGAGCAACATATTAACTTGACAAATTTGCTGAAGCCTCCGGGAAAAACTCATCAAACACACAGTTAAGAAACTTAATTCCCTAACAATTTGGTGGAGACGCAGGGTAGTTGCATTATAAGGCTCATACAACGAGTCCGGCAACTATGACTCCGTACCAAAAATTTAATTAGCCAAGCGAGAAAAAAATCCAGTAACCTCCCAACAGGGAAACAAGTCAAGCGACCCTTATCACAGTAATTAAATCCCCCCCCCCCGCCCTCCCATCAAATCTAGAAAAAACGGGACCAACAAATACAATTTGGTAAGAACCTTAAGGCGTCCCAATTAAAAACACAGCTTGACTTGACACGGAATCAAACCAATTAACGGTTCAATTGATTCCTGGAAAAAACATCCCTCCTGTAGCTAGGCCACGTTAGGAAACCTACCCTCACGCTTAGAACATGCAAGTCATTCCCTTATAGAACCAGGTTTTACATTAACACCGGGATCATGGGACCACACTCAGAGCCGACAGGGTTATCCTCAAATAATGTAAGGATACATACTTACACTACAGATAGCAGCCAACCGTACATATTATAAACGCTATTAAATGTACAGCATACACGAGTGCGAAAGATATAGCCACGATTACATACAGTGCATACGTGATTGGGCGCGGCACATGCCAGATTAACAAACACACGATCAGAAGCGACAAATATACGACTAAGAGACGCATACAGACAATTAAATGCGAAACATTCACGATTGCATACGGAACACATGCAGGCCAACATGATACCTGAACGATTGGACACGATACACGCTCAATTGCAACCAAACGCAACCCTTGCACAATAAAATACAGAACACGTTTAATTACATTCAGGCTATAGACAACTAATAAGGGAACATGCGCAATTAAATATATACATGGCCACCAGGCACACAGCTGGTCTCTGGTGGCCACAATAGGCAAACACGCCAGGAGTCCAACCGAGAACAGCAAAGGTCCAACCAACGCCTAGGTAGTTAACCCACCATTAACACGGGTCATAGACAACACAATTACACAGGTTACAACATATACAGCCCCTAACATATAGTAATATCCATATATATATATATATATATATATATATATATATGTAGAATTAGTGCACCACAACAGCCCTATTCATGAAGTGGAGATAGAATTTCGCAGAGCGTTAATTTACAGTGTTGTATCATGTATGTATATATATATATATATATGTTATATATTGAACCCTTAAATATTAAAGCATTTTTACGTATTCAAGTAATTTATTTCTAAAGCTCTGATCGAGCATAGTTGAGGAAAGTTCATGTCATATTTCGCAAGAGCAGACGGTCTGTAAGTAAAAAGTGAGATGCTATTGTCGCGAGTTGGAACAACATGCCGAGCTATATTTAGTTGATTCTGAGAATTGGAGAGCAGGTGTGACCTGGAAGTTCGTTACTTTGTCTAGAAGCTGCGGTCAGTAATTTTCCCTTGTCCTTGATAAGGTAGACAGGGAGCAAAGGGTCGTCTGACAAGGAATGACATAGTGTTCTACGTTACAGAGGAGGAGGAGTCCAGCAAGTGATACTTTCAATAATTTGAGTGAACAGCCAATTAGAGATATGACGCATCTTTGAGGAAATTTATTTTTCAAGCGAAATCGAGAAGTGTGTGACCCTACGATCGAACTTTTTGCACGCGAACACCAGTGTGATGTCCTGCTTTTATGAGTTCAATGAGATTTTTCCTAAGTCCGTAGGACAATTTTCAAGATTTATTGAGGAGCTCCATTCCCCATCCACTAACATTTGTGCCATATCATATAAATACGACGACGTGAGGACAGACTGTTATTCTATTTTCTGAATCTGAAGACAATTTTAGGGTGAAACTCTGCGCGCGTGTGTAGCACGCTGATACTTTAACTTTTTGCGAAGTGCAATATTAGCAGTTAGGTTTTGGAATATTAATTTGCTTTGTGTGCGAAGCAACATGTGTTGTGTTAATTTCAGTGTATGTTAGGTGGATACACCTCCACAGTAAATAGGGCAAGTTTTGCGGTACTGCACAGGACTTTGTCAGTGAATTTAGTAGCTGATAATGCAGTCTAGTTAAATGGATGAATTTCGATAATAATAACAATTTTTCTACAGCAAGATGTTCGCCAACGGACGTGAAGAAATGAAGATATATGGTTCATCAGGCACGATGAATATCATGATGGGCTAGGTCTCCATGATGGGACGATGACCAGTGAGTCCTCATGGCACCAGGCAGACTGAAGTGATGAGTACCAAATTAATTTATTAATTTTGTCAGGGCGGGTTACGCGCAATATTGGGAATTTGTTGTAAATATTTGCTTTGGTATTCTTTAAATGTAGATATGTTTATGTCGCCATGCGCGCATGAAACCATAGTACCGTGGAGATATTTTAAGGCGGAATGATTAGAACCTGGTGATAAATGAATCTTTGATAGGATGTAATATGGGGGGAAAGTTCCCGTTTGAAATGATTATATTAATTCAAGCTGAGCTATTTTGTTTTGCTTAACTTTGTACAGCTTGTATTTTGACACGGAAGGTCGTCAGCCTTACCGTATTAGATGTCATTAGCCTTGTTGTGAACTTGTCATTTCTGATATGGTAATATTCTCTTCTTGGTCTGATGTATGAGCGTGGGACAATGGTCAAGCTTCGACAGGTGTGTGTGCCATATGTTTGATTCTTCGATAGTGAGCAGGCAGGAACATGGCGTTCCACTACTGTTGCTACTTATTCCGGCTTATGTTACAGGAGGGGCATAATTGCTGATGATTGAATTCTTGATATCCCACGGTGTGGATTTTTCTAGAAAATATTTTTGTGATGAATTTGATAAATGTCGCGATTTCAGGAAGCCACTGGAGGCTGTTCTTCAACACTCAAGGCCGTGTAGGCTTGGGTTATTTTGTCAGGCACACACCAGGCACAATTGGGGGGAGCGCTTGATTGACAGCCATACACAGATTGAGAATGTTGATAAGCCGTAGCTGTTCTCGCTACGCATTCTTCTTGCTGGTTAATAGTTAAATATCAAGCCTGAAGAATTATAATGAGTTGATTTAACTTAAGGGAGTTATTCATGCCACTTATCTAATGCTTTTCCGGCCATATGTATCGTAGTGTAATGTAATTGTTTTTACGCCTGTTGAGACTTGTTTATAATTTGTTGTTATTGCTTGGCTTGTTTTCGCCAAGACTTTAAGATGTGTTATTAAGGTGGCAAACGGCTAACGTGTGTTCTTTTATGCCACGTGATTGCGGATGTTGATTTGTGGAGCTTAAGAACGTTAGTTCGACTGCTATTCGGGTTAAATACAAGTCGTGTATTATTGCTTATTTTGTAGAAGGGTTAGACTATGTCAGCTTGTTTATTTATGTGTTAGTCATTTCATTGTGTATTCTCATATTGTCGTGATTCCAATCCGCAGAACGGGGATTGATAACTTATTAGATTGTTCGAACGGGAATGAATTCTCGTCAATGTACTCATTATCTTTAGTTGTCTGACCGCGCACACAAAACATAAAATCATGTTTTACTTTATTTTTTGGTGTTTTGTATTTTTGATATTTTTTTATTCAGGTTAATATTTTCTTTAGGTGACATTTTGGGCAACCATATTTTGACAGCTGTCTAAGCTGAGTTTTAGATGTTATTTTGTTGGACTGATATTTTTATTCAGCCATTTTTTAAGGCTAACATTGGTCTGAGGATACTATAACGCCGTATGTGGGCTATTGTATTGCTCGTGTGTCATTTATGGCATGCAAAAGATACAATGCGACGCATCAGGGTGGTATTCATTTTAATTGTTGTTAGATTGATTCAGAATTAAATTGTTATTGTTTTAACCTGTGTTATGTAAGTTATTCATAATATTAAGTTCCCCTATGAATCCTGGAAATTTAAAGAAGCACGATTCTCCTCAAAACCACGTTTTACAAGGACCGATTACGACCCCGAATATGAGTTTTGTGTAGTGCTTGTTTTCTGAGGGTACATAAGGGATACTATGGCGCGCCACCGCGCTGCGGCTTTTCTATGTCCCTTTGCTTTTTGTCGCCTACATGGTATCGGCTACTATGGCGCCGAGCAATGAGGGGCATGAGGATATACCTATCTGAGCTTTCTTAGCAATTGTTAGTGTATTTTTGTACAAGGGCGCAAAATGCCGAAACTGTGGAACGCAAATAGAATGGCTAGACCATTGAAAACATTTTGTACTTGAAGTTAGATCACCGGATATGATACATTTTATTAAAGTAATTTAGGCGATGGATTACCGCCATGAATGTGTTTGAAATGTAAAATCACGGAGTTTGTGCAAAGTTAAAATATGGAACATATTAATTTGAATTTATTGTGATAATGTATAGATCATATGTTCCAGGCGCCCAACCATTAAAATAGATTTGTTTAGTAAAACCTAACTCCAAATTTATATGATAGGAAGGTTATACCTTGAAAACTGATTAATTTTTGATTAATTAGTTATTTTATTGTGAATTAATGCTAGAATTTAGTGCGGAATCAAAAGGGTTAAGATTTAAGATAATGGTAAATTGTTTTGGGAGAAAATGTAAATGAATTGAGTAATTAATGGGTTAATTCGCGTGTATGTTTCTTTATGTATGTGTGTGCTAAGGATATCACCCATATGTCATTGTCCCTGTATTTCTCTGAGTGAATTTTTGTATTGTGTGGAGATGGCGTCTCTGGAAGAAATCAAAGCAGCGATTGAGAAGGCAGCGGCCCGTGCGCAAAAAACAATTAGTTGAGATGAGGAAGGACATAACTAGCGAAATTAGTGAAGCTAGCAACAGTCAGCGGACTTAGAAAAGCAGTTAGAAACTCAGTTGGAAACTCAGTTAGCAGCGCAGTACGATAAACAATCTTATGAATTAGAGACACGGTTAGACACTATTAGCGCGAGAAATAGAGAACAGCTGGAGGAGATTAATGAATATATAAGTAAACAGTCTAAAGATTTAGAGTTACAATTACAGAATAAGACCGCGAAAAACACAGAACTGTTGGCGTTACAGGAGGAAGGAAACTCAGCACAGTTGGCAGCGCTTTCGGCTGAAATTAAAGACTACACCAATCAACAATTAACATGTTTAGCGAGTGATGTAGAGAAAAATAATGATAAACAAATGGAGCAAATTAAGAAGGTTGAGGACTCATTTACCGACAAGTTACAAAGTCTAGATGATGTCGTAATGGCTAAACTCACACAGATCGGGAACGCGTGTTCAATAAATACATCGGAGATTAGATCGGCACAGGGTAGATTGGAGGACAGGTTTTAGACAATTCAAGAAGGGGCACAATTGGTCCAGGGTCAAATTACTACTATGGATGGAAACATTATTGGCCTATTTAAAGAATTGAGCAAGTTAGACCTGACGTCAGGGGAAATCTGGGAAGAATTAGAGAAGGAGCAGCAGGAATTAAAGAAACTATCAAGCTCAATAAAAACACTGTGGTAAAGAGGCTTGTGACAATTGAATCCAAACAAGCTAATATCAATGTAGAAGTGGACGAAAGATTAGATAAAATGAAGGATAGCTTTAGAAAGGATTGGAACAAGATGACAGCGGAATCTAAGGACCAGAAATTAACAATGATTAAGAGGCTTAGCGAGAACTTCAGTAGGATACAGGCTATTGAAGAGAACATGAAATTAAATTCAGGGAGCAAGACGATCGCCTTATAAAAATGAATTGAAATCTATGGAACGGGGCACTTTACTCGCGTCTCTAGTGGTGAAAGGCGAAGAGGATAGTATCAAGAGAGAGATAATGACAGACAGTCAAGAAACAGGGCGGAGTCCAGGCGCAATAGGCACCCAAGTATTTCGAAATTACGAAGGCCGCGCATCAACACCACAGGAAGGGCAAATACCAACACAAGTAGTGCAGATAATTCGTGGTAGTGAATTTAGACCGCATAAGTTTATACCAGACACAGGAACGACGCCTAAAGCGTTCTTAAAAGAACTGGACGATTTCTACGCGGATCAAAATGTAAGCCTGACGCGACAATTGAGAATGATAGAGAATTCTTGGGCGATCTGCGCTTATTTGGTTTTTCAGTTTCAGATACACATTTGAGACCATAAACAACAACAAAAAACAACCCCTGGCACTATACAGCCCATGACGGGCTAAGGCCGACCAAGCGACCGCTGCCCAGCCATTTGGCCTGCAGATATTGGGGTGACGCGTGATCAGCGCGTCGGGTCCCCTCGGCCGTTAATCTTGGTATTCATGATCGGGGCGCTGTCTCACTGTCAGACAGCTACTCATTTGTCCTCACAAGGCTGAGTGCACCCCGTTGCAACCCTCACGTCAGTTTTAAAATCCCTGACGGAGCCGGGGATCGAACCCGGGGCCTCCGTGTGAGAAGCAGGCGCGCTGCCCCAACACCACGGGGCTGGCACATTTGAGACCATGGCTGGGTTTAAAGAGGCGTTCCTTAAAAAGTTTTGGAGTGCCTCCCACCAACAGTACCTAAGATTATACTTATATGCGAGAAAATACCACAGTATCCAACAGACCAAGTTTGCGGAATATTTCACGAAGCAGATGTTGAATCTCAATGATCTTGACAACCCGCCAAACGAACTGGACATGATTACTACTATTATCAACTTCCCGTTAACGCACAGCAATTTTTAGCGGCAGCAAACGTTAGTACGGCAATACAGGCAGAGGATATATAGATGCACTGGGATGAAACACATAATCAGTTTCACGGAAGAGACAGAAGGCAGGTGGAGACGGTGAACACAGCCGAGCTCATTAAGCCACAGGTAGCGCATACCAAGACGTAAGCTACAAACACTGGGAATAACCCGAGACAGAACAATGATGAGGGGAACGAACGGAGATTCCAGCCGAGATAACAGGGCAAGGCGCAGAACCGCTACTATAATGAAGGAAAATTTAATCAGCGAGGATATCAGCAATGACGTTATTATGGCAGACAGGAAACACCTTATAGAAGAAGCAATAACGATTCAAGATATAATTCAGGATGGCGTGGAAGAAGATACGATGTTCAAGCCGGCGGAAGAAATAACAAAATGTATCATGAAAAATCGGAACCACGGGATGACCATCGAAATTGGAATGAAAGATACGAGGAATCTCAGCGTTACCTTGATGTACTACATGCTGCAGGAGGAGATGATAAAGACCGTTGGGAACGCATCATAGATAAGAGAAAAAATGCAGACACTCACAAGGATGAAGAAGGAGCACTGAGCCTATTGTTACAACAGGAACCAAACTGGGGTCCGTCATGACAAAAAAGAGCCCATTGACTGATTCAGAAGACAGCCTAAGAAGTAGACGGTGTAAGGACGAAGAACGATGGATAGTTGCCAACATTTATGAATGGATAGTGAGACCGGCGGATTGGCTGGAGGAGGTCGTGAAACCACATAATGATACCATAAAACAATTACCTGTTATTTATGCACGGATCGGCGGATTAAGAGTAAAATGCTTAGTCGATACTGGGTCACAGATCAGCTTAGTATCTGAGGCTTTGGTAAGAGAAGTAGGGCGGAATTGCAAGGTACCTATTATTCCGGTCCCTCAGATGAATGTACGGGGCGTTATTCCTGAGCGTACCGTGACTTGCAAACCACAGGCATATTCTAGAACTGGAAATTCTGGAGCACACCTTTGCTCAGACGTTTGTGATATTACCCAGGTTGAATTTTAATATTATTCTTGGATCAAATTTCATCTGCGATTATCAAGCCGTTATCGACCTACACCAAAACACCTTCAGTTTCAGGAATATTGAAGGAAAGAGGAATGTTGGGCTAAACATGGATGACGTAATCACAGGTAGAGAGGCGAATACCAGGTTGCTTGAGGCTGTTAGTGAGGAAACAGAGGAACAATTTCTGGAGATAAACACAGATGACGTCACTACTGCTGTCGTGGAGTTGGAAGAAAAGAAGAAGAAGGACATGAGATTTGGGCATTGTTGACTGAAGAAGATGGCAACACGGACGACTTCGAGGAACAATTACAGGACAGGCTGAAAGGAGTCCAATTAAGGGGTGCAGAGATGGATAGACTTGAACAAATACGCAGGAAACATCAGAAGGTTTTTGACACAGTACCAGGGAAGATTTTAAATTTTAAATACTCTATGCAAGTGGATGATTGGTCCCCATTCGGAAGTAGATTGTTCCCGATACCGGAGAAACACCATAATAAGTTAATGAGATCATTGACAGGATGCTGCAAGCTGGAGTTATACAAAATACGTCCACACCTTTTCTAAACACAATTTTGGCTGTTGCGAAACCAAATGGTTCAATCAGACTCTGTATAGACGTGAGAATGCTCAACATGCGATTGTTGCCAGAATATGACCAAGCGCCGTTGATTAGAGATTTCCTGAAAGGATTTAGAGGGAAGAGAATTTATTCTAGCGTGGACTTGAACTCCAGCCTCCACCATATTGAGTTAGATGAGAAATCCCAATTGTTGACAGGTTTCTTGTTTGTCAATCAAACTTTCACCTTCAAAAGGATGCCTTTGGTGTTAAAACAGCTGGATGTGCTTTGATTAGAGCCTTAGATCGAAACCTAACTGACGAGGTTAAAGAAATGATTGTCAGATATATTGATGATATATTATTGGCTTATGACACTGTTGAGGAACACATGAATAATTTGGATAAACTACTAGAAAACCTTCGCACTTCAAACTTCAAAATTAATTCAAGAAGTCACATTTCCTCAGGGACGAGATACTGTTTGGGCCATAAAATTTATAAGGAGGGTGAGAGACCGAACCCAGCGAAAATAGAAGCGATCAAGAATTTCCCCACACCAACCAGGGTGAAACATGTTCGTGCGTTTCCTGGAGTGACGGAATTTTTCAAGGAAAATTGCCCGGGGTACACTGAGACGGTAGCCTCTATGCAGGGACCCCACAAAAAGAATAATACATGGTAATGGAATGACAGTTGTGACAAGTCTTTCCAAGCAACACAACTTAAGCTTCAAAATTGTGTAAAACTGGGGTACCCAGATTTTGGTCGTAAGTTCATTATCCAAGCCGATGCTTCGTTTATAGGCATTGGAGCTATGTTGTATCAGGAAGATCCGAGTAACCTGCAGAACCGGTCTTACCTGGCATTTGCAAGTCGTAAATTGCGCAAACATGAACGTAATTACACTGTTACAGAGCTGGAGCTTCTTGCTATATTTCACGCTCTGTAACAATGGAGAAAGATAGTATTTGGTTATCCCATAACATTAAGAACGGATCACACAGCTCTCACGTTCTTATTCAAAACTACAATGGTCAGTGAACGGATTACCAGGTGGTCAATATAAATACAGCAATTTGACATCGTAATTGAGCACTGCCCTGGAAAGTTAAACGTCATACCGGATGCACTCAGCAGGAACCCAGAAGCAGATGTTGAATAGGAAGACGTGGTGAATCATATTGAGCTAACAGTTAAGGATCGCGAATTTTTTGAAGATCTGAAAGAAATACCTAGAGAACAAGAAGCTGAACCATGGATGCTGCAGATGATACGCTACTTGAAAGGAGAATTACAAACTGGAACACCAGCGCACCGTGAAGGACGAATGAAGGAAGGAAAATACATGTACTTGAACAACTTACGGCACAAATTTTATGATGATGAACACTCTAAGTTATGAATTTTGGTACCAGCTTCATTGCAGCGTGGATTAACCTGGCACGTGCATGAAAGCCTAGGACTTGTCGGAACGGATAAGACTGAAGCGACCATTGCTGAAGCATTTACGTGGCCATGCATGAGGACAACTATTTGCGAAGTGGAAAAAACATGTTACGCATGTCAGCGCACGAAACAGTTCCCTAAACTATTATAACTTTCTTCGGCTTTTCCCAATTAATTGTGGTCGCCGGGGCCGACCAGGCTCATTTTTGGTTTTGGCTGGGGATTTAAGGCCGGATGCCCTTCCTGACGCCACGTGATTTTTCAGGTGAAAATTCCACCCCGCTGTCACCGGGATTCGAACCCCGGCTTTCCGGGTGATAGACGAGCAGCGAATCCACTGCGCCATCACGCTCCCCAGTTCTCTAAACCATTACAGCCGCAAAAGCCACGTGAGCTTGTTGCTATTGACATTTTTGATCCAATTCCTAAGGAAAGGTGAGGATGCCGACATCTGCTAGTGTCTTTTCTAAATTTGAGGTTTGTGTCCAATACAGAAAACTACTTCCAATCAAGTTCTAAGCCGCATCAGAAATGAAGTGATTCCAACCATAGGGAAGCCTGACTTTATTTTATCTGACCACGGGAGTTATTTCACCAGTGCAGAATTCAAGAAAGGAATGAATGATCTTGGAATTAAGCATATTTTATCTTCGATAAGACATCCATCCGCGAATCCGAGCGAGAGAGTGATGAGGATTATTTTGATGTTTTTCAGAGTATTTGTACCTCATGAACATCTCAAGTGGGTAGATCGAGTGAAGGATATTAAGATTTGCATAAACTCAACAAGACATGAATCCACAGGACAGATACCGTTCGTTCTTCAGCACAATAAACAACCGGAGAGAACGTGGGATATTGTTGGCACTTGCCCACGTGATGCCACGCCAGCTCATGAATTAAGGATCAAGAATACAGTAGCACGTAAGAGAACTCAAGAGGATTGAAGACTGAGGAGAGTCCGAGGAAAGAGTTTCCACAGGAACCTAGTTGAAAATGAACTGGTCTTAATCAAAAAGCCACCGATATCCGACCCTTCAAACAAGGTATTTCACAAGTTTTGCGAGAGGAACCTGGGCCCGTTCAAAATTGTGAAGAACTTAGGAAATAACGCGTACAGAGTGCAAGAGTTAAGCATGGGTACGTTGTCAGTCTACAACATCGCAAACATGAAAATTTACTATAAACGTGAACCGTGGGAGCCAAGAAAGAATGTTAGTGCTGCAAAGAATTATGTTGATTTGATATATAATGCACAAAAAGTACGGGGCACGTCTGAGCCAGCGCCTGTAGTAGAACGTAAACATTGGGTTTGTTTACAAGTTGAACGGAGAGCATGCCTGAGTAAGCGGTATTGACATACATGAATGAGTGAGCGACAGCGAGTGAGAGGGGAAGACAAGTCTCGCCTGAGGCGACGAGCAATTTGGAAAGTGCTCATTAGCAGCGAGTGGCCGAGCACTGGAAGACAGCAGGGGCGATTGGAAATTTATGTTTGAGAGGGGGTGATCCACTGTCCGACTGAAATCAACGCCACCTAAATAATAAGGCCTCCGCACTGGCTGACCAGCGCTAGGTAGCTCAACCAACAGTAGTCAATCGCGTTGTTTGTGGAGCGTTACAAGGTCGGCGCATAAGTTGTACTTTTTGCTGTAGTTTTGCTCTTCAGCGTTCGAAGTCTGTTAATCAGTGTAGATAAATGTGTAATGAAGTGTTTGTATTTGTGGATATTTGTAATATTAATCACCAAAATGCCGTATAGATGTTGTGTGACTGGGTGCAGAGGGAATTATTCAACGGGACCAAAAGTCCAAGTGTTTTCTTTTCCGAAATAAGCAGACTTGACAAACAAGTGGATACGAGCCATCCCAAGGGAAAATTTAGCAGTCAGCAAAACAACAAAGGTAAGTTATACAGTACTTATACTACCCATATTATATATAGATTAAAGATAGAAGGTCTGAACCACATGGTGTACATAACCTACCTCAGATACACCTACTGTACGTACATCTGTTCTATGAAAACATTTCCCATGCAGTTAAATACTATAACATACCGTAAGTGATTTGCCCGTTTGGAATTAGCTTGTTTTGTATTATTTTCATTGTAGTGAGCAGCAGACGTATGATATAACTTAAATGCTGGTTTATTTTCTGAAAGTACCGTAGGCTGTGATACAAATTAGGCTTGTAATCCACTACGACGTTTTATATGCACTTTATGCTGTTTGATAATTTAATATTCAGAACATTCCCTGAATTCGTAAGCTTACAATTATTTAAAATATTACTATAGTAGTTCTAACATAACCTACACTATATTATTAAAGAAATATAGGCTATGTTATAATCCTGGGGTATGTTTAAGACCAAGATGTTTATTCATATGGGGTTTTCTTACATTAGAGTAAAATCGTTGTACCAGTGCGCGTATGTCATTGTGCATGTTATTGTAGGCTACAGTACATATGCCTACGATAAAGACCTTCTTATGAATAAATCCAATATGGGCCTTCGGTAGACCTGCGTACTGCATTTATTTAAATGTAAGGTATTCTTTGCCCAGTTTGTGACTAAGTTACTCCCATTTTTAACAACAGGTTTATTTGGTTCATTGGTTATTAGTTCATAAATTCTTATATGGTATAGAATTTAGCCTAGCATATCAGTATATTAAAATTAGAGTATTCCTAGAGTTCAGGTTCCAGTAAGTTGTCCTAAGGTGTTTGTCCACCTACATGCAAGATTTTCTCTAGACTTTCTTGTTTAGGTCCTATAAAGAAATATTATAAAGCGTTTTTCAGGTGTAGCAATTTATCACAAATATTTTATTTTATGAAATAGGGCATAGCTTAAAATTATGTCTGCCTTAATATATTAGGTCAATTGATTGTTAGCTGAATTATTCCTGTGAGCTTTAATAGAAATAACACTTCTTTAACATGCTAAAATAAGTTGCACATGACCAAAGAAGTCAGGTGATTTTTCTGGGCTTTTGCAAACAAGTCCATCTAGTGGCTCTCCCAGACTATCATGTGGAAACTTAGCCTACTGTGCAAAACTATTGTGTTTTAAATTTCTTTTTACACCCAATAGAGGTTTACAAAAGCAGATATATACAGTAAGAAATGTTTACCAGTCTTATGTTTTGCTGCAAATCTGCAGTACTTACTAAACATTCGACATTTGAAAGTTACTTAGTTATGTGTTCCTTATGATTCAAGTAACCCATATTGTGATATTTTAAATACTTACAAAACTAATAGTATTTTCAGCACAACATAGGCTTTCTTTAGGTCTGTTATTGAGTTCTTATTTGATTTTTTGTTTTATTTTTGGACATGTTCAAAATTAAATTCTTAAGAAAACAGGGAAGTTTTAAATTACTTTGTCAAATGAACAGCATTATTACAAAGGAAGCATTGGGCTAATAATTTTAAAAACACCATAATAAATTAAACTTCATGTCCTCAATAAAAGCTTTAATGAAGGATGAGAAACTACACCATTCAGAACTCCAAAGTGCACTTCTAAAATTAAATATAATAAATCATATTCAAACCCAACTGGAACATTGATTTCATAAACACTAATTGCTTTTATAGCAGTTATCAAGAACAAAATTCACCCTCCTCAACAGGATGCAGCCTATTTTAAAACACTGTACATTCCCAGCTGTACAGTATTTCAAAAGAATTCTCAATTAATATAGAATGTTCTCTGTTGGAGTAGGCCATACATCTGGGCATAAATTGGAGGGTTGGTATGAAAACATGAACTAATTTCAAGTCACCATACAGAATTTCTTTCAGTAACCCATCTTGCCTAGCTGTGGTGGTGGTTATTATTTTAATGGACAGGAAATTAATGTCCATTTGTGATCATCCAAGCACAAACACCATCAAATTGATCCTGAAGTAGTATTAAGAATGGTATTTCATTCTTTCTTAACAGGTATGTGAACAACATTTTCACCCCCATGAAATTATAAGAACATCTGTGGATGCCAGAAGGAACAAAGGAGATCCTCGCAGACTTACTACACCATCATTCTTTACTTCCAGGGGTCATGCCATCTATCTTCCCAAGTTGCCCTCATTACCTAATTAAACCTGCTAGCTACAGCAGCAAAGAAGCAGAAGCAAAGAGACAGAAACTTGAACAAAAGAATATTCAAGAAGCTGTTGGGGAGAGTTTGAAGGAAAGAGACATCTGAAAGCTCAATCTGTGAATTCACTATGCGAGTTGAAAGAAAAATTGTCACTCCTTGTATTGTCTAATTTTTGGAACATTATTGTAAATCCTAATTCAGTGTTAATTTTGAACATTCAGCAAGAACCTGCTCCTGTGATAAAATATTCTGTAGTAGCTTCTGAATCCCTTGATGTGTCAGTATTTGTGTTCAGTGAGAGCATGAAGACTTTAAATGATGAAAGGTTTCCCAAAGGTATTTCAAACTTAGATGAATTATCAGAGGTATTAAATTCATTAGAGAATCTTCATTAATGCTCCAGGTTGGTGTATTCTTTGGAATACACGGTCAGTCAGAGTTGGCTTTTGCTGCTGTTTAATATATTTTCATTAATTCTTTCTTTCCATTTTTGCAGACACCAACAGTGATTCCTTACGTTCTATTTTCTCCGTGCCCTTGCTTATGTTTTTTATAAGTCTGTTCTAGATATATATATTCCACGGACAACCTAGTGGCATCTAGCAGCTAACCACTGAAGTTCCTCAATATCTCCATACTCAAGAGAACTTCCTCATCAATCCACGAGGCATCGTCGTTGACGACAGCTAACATCTCCATGATCACCGATTCATGAAGAAAATTCACATCTATGAAGAATCTTTTATTTTTGTTATGTTGGTTATTATAATGTACACTTTCTTGTCAAATAACCCCACTTCTTTTGCTTCCACTTCCCCTCGTTTTCCTTCCTCTGCCGAGTGCGTGTTCGCTCGTCCTCACTTCGGCTTTACTCTTCGAGCTTACAGTTTGTGGCCCTCCCCGGGTAAGTCTCCTGCACTCACGAGACATTTTAAACTAGACGCCATGTCTACTTCGTAAAACCAACCGTCACCAGGAACCCCCGCCTGCTCGACATGAAAGAAAGAAAAGTACAAACTTCAATGTAAATACACATTTTAATGGATGTTTAAATTGCTAAATGCTTTTGAATTAAATTTTATAGACAGTATGTGGAATTGCTAAATGCTGTGCAATAACCGTCTTCGAGGGATTGTCCTTTGTAAGGCTATGGCTATCTAGACTAGCTTTCTAAAAGGAAATTTAGTACTTCAGGTACAAAACAACTGGGAATACTTTCTCACACTGAGGGATTCATGTTAATTAAACCGTTGTCTATAAAACTTAGCTTTCCTCCATGGGAAACAGTTATCACAATTCTAGAACTTTCCTTGGCAACCAATCTTCCTACTATGCAAGCAATCTAGTATTTTCCGCTCCAATTATGGGAATACTTTTCCTCACTGAAGAATTTACGTTACATAAACTGCTGGTCAACATCTAATTTGCTTTTCACCGTGGGAACTTTACCGCATTATTCTACTGCAACCTAAAAACTCTTCAACGCAATAAACTGATTCAAGTTCAAATTATACTAATTGATCTCCGTAACTGCAATAACTTTTCGTTTCATAAACGTGCTGCAATAGTGAACTTTTCCAATTCATCAATAGACTCCAGTGCAATACAGTGCCCGTTAAACTATCTTCCGCGCCGCGTTCGGTTGAAATAAAATAAAATTGGCCAGAACATTATATTCCCATTGTCCTTTTCCAAACACACTCTACTAACAATATTCAAATTAACTTATGTACTTAGTTATTTCTCTATGAGGCCTCGCCCTAAGTTTGGCGCCCTCCCATTTTTCTCCATGTAAAATTTATTCACTCTGCGAAAATACAAGAAGTTGTAGAAACTTCTTTTTATTCTTTCTTATTTTATCCTGCTAGTACAGGAATTGTTAACTTTCTAATCATTAATCTTTTGTACTCAATCTTTTCTCTCCAGGATTCGTTATCACGTCCTACACGTTGTATGTTTAATATAGTAATTTCTGTGTAAAATAATGGTAATTTTCGCTTGTAATTTTTCATCTTTCCTGTAACTATCAGGAATCAAATATTTGTTTATAGCCTTTCAGATTGTCATAATGGCATTCAAAAAGTGCTTGAATTGCATATAATCAAACTATCTAAATCAAAATTGTCTTATAATTATCTTTTCAAACGTTAAATTTCTTATTAAAAAGCACAACTTTTAAAATCTTTGAAAGATTTTGGTGCTTTCACATGTTCGAAACTTGCATTCAAAGATTGTAAACTTCTTATAATTAGGTCTAAGACCTTGACATTTTATAACTCTAAATTGTTATTCTCAACTCAAAACCAATGTATTGTTATTTAGTTTTGAAATTGTTTAAATAAATTCGTTGTTTTCATTTGTTCTTTATCTTTACCGTTAGAATTACGAGTAGGCAGGACCTTCACTTCCCTGATTCTTCCTTTAAGCTTAAACTCTTTTTCCGTATCTCTAAAACAATAAAGTTCTTGCTACTTGTTGCATTTAACTTAAAACTGCAAATAACTATATTTTTAAAGTTTCTCTTAGCTGTCATAGCTAATTATAGCAAGCCATTAAGGCAAATATATCTAGCTCTTCAAGCTTCCTACTTGTTGAGATTTTTTCTCTTACTTATGGTTTGTTTCCAAAAATTTCAGTTTTGTTTGTGTTTGGTTTGAGGTCCTCTTCTCTTCTAAACTTTTAGTCGGCATCTTGCTGGGTAAAAGTTTAGCCTTCCTTAAGTGCAACAATTGGTATTCTTCTAAAAATTGTCAAGAAAACTAGTAAAATTATTACAAAAAGCATTAAAACTGCTTTATCGCTTCCCTCTCTGGGAGCATTCGGTCGTTTGCCGGAGATCCAACAGTTCCCAGAACTAAAAAAATATCACGGCGAATTCAAATTATTCCAGCCTTTCATAACATTCGATTAAATCCAACTCCTTTGAAAGGAGAAACAGTAAATCTATATCCCTTAACACACTTTGTCTTGCCCAACCACCCGTCCCCATAGTACGGGAATACCGGCCTGGGAGGGAAAAAACGCTTCCCGCCTGCTTGCAAATAGCCCAAGCTCCAGCTGAATTTCCCGTTAGCTGTGGTCAGGTCCCTACCCACTTTAGGTGTCTCACGGGCATTGTGCGGTGGAACGTTTTACTGAAGACTTATTTCAGTTAGGTTTTTTGCTTTAGTATTAGACTCCCGTTCTATCTACACATACTTTATCTTCACACCGAAACCCAATTCATTTTTTCGTTATCATCATCTTTTCAGTAGAGTTAATCCTCAGCTAAAACCTACCACAGGTGCTATCGAGAAAGTTTTGAGTTTTGTCCTGGATCTTCTGCAGTCACTTCAGCTATCTGAATATGGTAAAAGCAAATACATTTACTTTAATATTGAACAACTGACATTAATATTAGCTTAGAAAATTATATACACTCCATCATTCCTGATATTTTCATGTTTGTCTTATAGCATTTCTGAATGTTCTTATAAATTTAATAGAGAACAGGGGCTTTTTATAAGCCCTCATCCTTCTACAATCCAAAGAATATGCTCCAGTTTTGACTTGGGTCCCCAAAATGAGCAGAGTAAGGATAATTTTTTTGCCCTATGTAAGAGGAAATTATAAATATTTAAAACCCCACGAGCACTTAATATATAGAAATGTAGTTTTCAGTGACTGGAAATATGACAGCACACGACACGTTTACTGTTATGCAATGAAAAGAAAGATTTCTGAAGTACGTAGGTGTAATGATAGCAATTCTTATGAAAAGAAACTTCAAGTTTGAAAATTTAGAACATTTCATGGCATACTGTTATGGTAGGCAGGAATAACAGGAATAATCGATGAATGAAAAGTGAAAAGCAAGTGAAATAAAAGAAAATTGGATAATTTGATGTATAAATCCAGTATTTTTAATGCATTTATGTGGGTTATAGAAGTAACAAAATTAGTATTATGGGGATAAATTTGTCTTTTGTCCATATTCATAAAATATATTTACATTTTGAAATTTTTAGATTGTACATATTTTTAAAATATACACTATATACATACATATGTACATATTTTGACACTTTTTAGTACATATAAATCCTATCCCTGCTCATAATTTTACCTTAATGTAGCCTATATCATTAATTGCAGATTTAGCTTTGGCAGTCCTGATGTACCAGATGGGTGAAGCATATTTCCTAACATCTATACATATCAGAAAGTCAATAAGCTTATTATTGATTCCCAAGATTAAGAAATTTAGTCCTTTTGTAATTTCAAAAACAACACTCTCAAAATGTGAATTGAATCTATTTTGAAAAATTTTAATCCATTTAAACTAATTTTTTTACCTTCACTTACATCCTTTAAGAAATTTTCTAGTAGCAAAATGTAATTTTAATGTACAATCTGTTAAAATCATAGTTACGAAACTGAAGATTTCCTATGGTCTCTCTATTCTCTATTAAGCTACAAAAACAGTAGGCTCATAAGTTGAATTGTTGATGAGAGTTAATTATGTTCCTGCTGTACAATGTAGTCTCGGCTTAATATGTTTCAAGATAAAACTGTATTGTATTGTATTTCTGTTTGTAGCCAAATTGTTGATGAATTTTATGTAAATACCTGCAAAATTCAAAACTTTTAATTAAATTAATATTCTGTAATCCAACGCCTGTGAAATAATACTAAAAATTGAACGAGTGAGTGGAAAAAGGACAATATTCAAAGAAATTGGATAATATTCCAGCATATTTAATCATTAATTAGTCGCTAACTGATGACACTCCTATTATGACATTTTGAGACATAACTTCTTGCCTAATAGTGAATTTTTCAATACGACGTATAGTTTCGACAGATGATCGTTCTTTTTTCCTCTTGGAAATGGAATGTTATCGTTTTTCGACTCAGCTGTTCAATTATTCTTTTTCATTTTTGCCTTTCTCCCTTCATTTAAAAGTGAGGTTAATAAGTTCATAACGGTTTGAAAATCATAATAAACATCATTATCGTAATAATTACGGGCCTTTAAAATATGATGAAACTGCTTATTTCCTTTTCCTCCCTCAGTATAGAAGGAGTTTCATAATTCAAGCATTACTGGAAAGCGTATTTTATTAAAGGTAAGGAAGAAGGTAAATTCTACGAGGTACGGGTAATTTAGCAATACTGGCTATTGAAAGACTTGCAGGCTATGGAGTGTTAATTTACAGTTGTACAGTGCAACAATCAGAGCGTTTTCTTTGCGAGTAGAAACATCGTTTGGAAGGGCAGGGAGGAATGACTATTCTTGGCGCGCGTGCTTCCGAGCGCGGAGGCCTTATTATCTAGGTGGCGTTGCTGAAATTACTATATGGGAATGAAAATTGACTTCTATCTAATTTCAAATTCCACCATTAAAGGGGTGAATGAACCCTTAATTTTTAAGGTATATTTAAGTATTCAAGTAATTTATTTCTACAGCTCTGACCAGCACAGTTGAGGAAAGATCATGTCATATTTCGCAAGAGCAGGCAGTCTGGAAGGACAAAGTGAGTTGCTATTGTCGCCAGTTGGACCAACAGGCCGAGCTATATTTAGTTGATTCTGAGAATTGGAGAGCAGGTATGACCTGGAAGTTCGTTACTTTTTCTAGAAGCTGTGGTCAGTGATTTTACCTTGTTCTGGAGAATGTAGACAGAGAGCGAAGGGTCGTTAGACAAGGAAAGATATAGTGTTCTACGTCACAGAGGAGGAGGAGTCTAGCAATTGATACTTTCAATAATTTGAATGAACTGACAATTGGAGATATAACGCATCTTTGAGTGGGAATTTATTTTGCCCGCGAAATCAAGAAGTGTGTGACCCTACGATCGAACTTTTGTACGTGAACACCAGTGTGATGTGCTGCTTTTATGAGTTCAGTGAGATTTTTCCGAAGTCCGTAGGACAATTTTCAAGATTTATTGAGGAGCTCCATTCCCCTTCCACTTACAATTGTGCCATATCAGATAAATACGACGACGTGAGGACAGACAATTATTCTATTTTGTGAATCTGAAGACGAATTTATGGTGAAACTCTGCGCGCGTGTGTAGCACGCTGATATTATACTTTTTACGAAGTGCAATGTTAGCACTTAGGTTTCGGAATATCAATTTTTGTTGTGTGCGAAGCAACAGGTGTTGCGTTAATTTCAGTGTATGTTAGGTGGATACACTTCTACAGTAACTAGGGCACTTTTTGCGGTACTGCACAGGACTTTCTCAGTGAATTACTAGCTGATAATGCAGTCTAGTTAGGTGGATGAATTTTGATAATAATAATAATTTTTCTACACTAAGATGTTCGCCAACGATGTGAAAAAATGAATATATATGGTTCATCAGGCACGATGAAGACCATGATGGGCTAGGTCTCCATGATGGGACGATGACCGGTGAGTCATCATGGCACCGGGCAGACTGAAGTGATGAGTACCAAATTAATGTATTAATTTTGTCGGGGCGGGTTACGCGCAATATTGGGAATTTGTTGTAAATATTTGCTCTGCTATTTTTTTAATGTAGATTTTTTGCTGTGCTGACATGTTAGTTTTTCTTGGCATCGCGTGACAAATTTTGTAAATATTTTATTTGTGTGTGATTTTTCTTGCGGATTTGGCCTTTTTCATGTTTAATTAGAGTGCTTGATTTATGTCGCCCTGCACGCATGAAACCATAGTACCGTAGAGATATTTTATGGTGGAAAGATTAGAACCTGGTGATAAATGAATCTTTGATAGGATGTAATATTAGACATGGGGGGAAAGTTCCCGTTTGAAATGATTATAATTATTCGGGCTGAACTATTTTGTTTTGTTTTACTTTGTACAACCTTTGTTGTGACACGGAAGGTCAGCTGCCTTACCGTATTAGATGTCGTTAGCCTTGTTGTGAACTTGTCATTTCTGACATGGTAATTCTATTCTTGGTCTGATGTATGTGCGAGGGTCAATGATCAAGCTTCGACAGGTTTGTGTGCCATATGTGTGAATCTTCGATAGTGAGCAAGCAGGAACATGGCGCTCCACTACTGTTGCTACTTATTCCGGCTTAAGTTACCCGAGGGGCATAATTGCTGATGAATGAATTCTTGATATCCCATGATGTGGATTTTTCAAGAAAATATTATTGTGTTAAATTTGATGAATGTCCCGATTTCCGGAAGCCGCTGGAGGCTGCTCTTCGACACTCAAGGCCGTGCAGGCTTGGGTTATTTTGTCAGGCACACACCAGGCACAATTAGGGGAGCGCTTCATTGACAGCCATACTTAGATTGAGAATGTTGATAAGCCGTAGCTGTTCTCGCTACGCATTCTTCGCGCTGGTTAATAGTTATATGTCAAGCCTGAAAGATTATAATGAGTTGTTTTAATTTAAGGGAGTTATTCATGCCACTTATCTAATGCTTTTCCGGCCATATGTATCGTAGTGTATTGTAATAGTTTTTACGCCTGTTGAGGCCTGTTTATATTTTGTTGTTGTTGCTTGGCTAGTTTTCGCCAATACTTAAAGATGTCATATTAAGGTGGCAAACGGCTAACCTGTGTTCATGTATGTCACGTGATTGCATATGTTGATATTTGGAGCTTAAGACCGCTAGTTCAGCTGCAATTCAGTGTAAAATTCAATTCATGTATTATTGCTTATTTTGTAGAAGGGCTAGGCTATGTCAGCTTGTTTATTTAAGTGTTAGCCATTTCATTGTGTATTCTCATATTGTCGTGATTCCATTCCGCAGAACGGGGATTTATAACTTATTAGATTGTTCGAACGGGAATGAATTCTCGTCAATGTACTCAATACCTTTAGTTGTCTGACCACGCACACCACACAAAAAACATGTTTTACTTGTTTTTTTGGTGTTTTGTATTTTTGATATTTTTTTAATTCAGATTAATATTATCTGAAGGTGACATTTTGGTTTTCGTTGTTTTGACAGTTTTCTAAGCAGAGTTTTAGATGTTAATTTGTTGGACTGATATTTTTATTCAGTCATTTTTTATTACGGCTAACATGGGTCTGAGGATACTATGACTTCGCGTGTGGGCTATTGTATTGCTCGTGTGTCAGTTATGGCATGCAAGGGATACAATGACACGCATCAGGGTGGTATCCATTTTAATTGTTGTTAGATTGATTCAGAATTAAATTGTTATTTTTTAACCTGTGTTATGTAAGTTATTCATTATATTAAGTTCCTCTATGAATCCTGGAAAATTAAAGAAGCACGATTCTCCTCAAAACCAGTTTTTACAAGAACCTATTACGACCCCGAATATGAGTCTTGTGTAATGATTCTTTTCTAACGGTACAATATGTGGTGAAGTTTTGTATTTTTCACTGTATCCAGTGAGGAAGAAACAATGTAACAGTGCCAACAGACAACAATAATTAGGTTTCTCACCAAAGTGCACGGGGATCCATAGGGAAACAATTAACTGTACAAGATAGCGGACAGGGAAAACAAATTACCATTTTCACACCCAAGTGCACGGGGACCCCTTGGGGAAACAAATAACTGTACAGAATAGCGAACAGGGAGGACAGATTAACATTCATACTCAAACGCATTTCACTTAGACACTGCAAAAGGCAAGCCTATGTTTCACAGACAGATTTCAACAGCGAGACAGTAGGCTGGCCTACGTACATTACACAACTACATACGGAAAGGATACACGATGCGGCAAGTGGAGTCAGCGGTACCTTCACTGAAGCGCGTGCAGATTGCGGATATAAACCACATACTTTGCATCACGCTTCAGGAATAATACCACGAGGAAACAGTGTCAGGCCACATCGGTCCCACATCTAGTAAACAATACGATCAATCGACAATGAAGGCACACCCCCGCCGAAATACACTATACATTTGCATCTAGACATTAGCACAGACATCTAAACACACCGTTACACTTTCAGAGGCGTGTCCAACCTTTCGCAAGGCGGAAACAATTCTCCAAAGGGATGCAAACCTCTCAAGACGTTCTACACGAATCCATATACACAGAACCGTGTTGGGCATCCGCGAAAATGCCAACATGACCTAAAAATATGGAGGCTATGTATAGTAGTCGCAGCACCACAAAGCTACCACAACGTAACATAGGTAGTCTTCCTTAGGATGATTTTTCTTTTCTTCAAATGGATCATTTTAATTTTCGCTTTGGCGAATATAACACTGATATCTGACTGAACAATAATTGTTAGTTCCAATCCACGCATTTCACCTTAGTCTACGTAAGTGGGGCCTAAAACTTAAGGTTGTAGAGTGGGGTTAAGCACCTTTACCCACCGTAGGGAACTCACCCTTAGCCTACGCAGCAGGGCGTACGGCCATCGCGGAGTATTGTGGTGTTAAACGCCTTACCTACAGTTTGGAATAACTCCACCATTAGTCTACGACTGTAGGGCCTACTCGCCTTGGGCGTTAGTGTAGTGTCATTACACCTTAGCTACCCTAGGTCCCATATATTTCATCTAATGCTGAATGGACAGTCAGCGAATGCAACTCTAAATATCAGCCACGTATCGGACGATTTGTATTAAATCTAGTAACGTTAAATGTCAACGGGATCATATATCGTGATTATTGCCAGTGATCCATTAGTTTTTCATAGCAGGGTTCCATTTTGAGAACAGCAAATTTTATAGTTTTGATTCATTCACTTAAGAAATCACGAAGGATTTTTGGAATAAGTAATTCTTACAGCGACATGTTCTAAACCAAACATACACATCACATACTCAGGAACATAATTACACACATCACAGGGACCGGGAATAGCGTGAGGATACTTCGCGAGCAACCCTTATACTATAAAAACACTTAACAAGTGAATGCAACAATAAGCCGCTAATCACGCACGGCACACGGAGAGTAAACAGCACTAGACGTCACGCAGTTACAATCACAATACAAAAGGTGCGAAATACATAATGGGAGACATATACGCACACCCCCAGCACACGGTATGACATCAGAACATAAGGAATATAGCACACAATAAGCAGACTTAGTGACACTCGACAAATTTAAGCACTTTCAGGCTGCAAATTAGATTTCAAGCTAGGGGACATACTTTTTCTGTAGTAGAAGTGAGAAACCACAGAACTTCACGATAGCATACAAATTGTAAAAACAGATCACACATAAAAATATACGAAGTCTCCACACAACAAATTAACACAAAATACACATATACGCAGTTCAATTCAGCCATTACAAGGGGGTCACACCAAAAAAAAGCCCCAGTTAATAGCAAAGAGAGAGCAGCAGGATTTGAGAGAACTGCAGTTAATCAAGTCAAGATGGCATTCAGTCAAAATAGTTCGGACAGAAAGTAATTCAATTTTCCCTTCCAACAAGCAAGCAAATAAAAACCTGCTAAATTCCCCTTCCTTTTGACACTAATTTGTTAAATGAGCATTATTGTTTTCGAGGACAGATTAGAATACCTTCCCCATAAACGGAGGAAATTGCACAAAGCAGGCCCAATATTTGTTAACAAATTACAAGCATAGCCCTAATAAAACCGTCGCTAACAGCGATACTTTGATATTTTGTAATGACTCTTAGTATTACTCTTGCTATTATAATTATTATTATTATTATTGTTACTCTTGCTACATTATTATTAATATCATTATAAGGGTTATTATTATCTGGATCAGTGTTATTATTTTAAAGAGATTAAGTGCAACCATTAATATCAACACACAAAAATTAATGTAGAGGAAAGAGGAGTTAGTTATGTAAGCCAGAATTATTTTAAGAAAGGAACATGGAAGTTACCTGTCACCCCAGGAAAGAATGTAGAAGTTACCTAAGAAGTAGTAAGAGGCATAAATGTAAAATGCCACAAGGAATTACAATTTTAAGTTAATTATTAATGTTTAAGGAATAAAACAACAAAAATTCAACGTTATTACTATTAATTTGAAGACAACACATTCCACACCAAATAAATTAAGAGGAACGAAGTTCAAAAACAGAAACACGATAATTACTCTTCATCAAATAATAATAATATTAGTAGCATTACCTTTTCATTGTTTTTAGCATTATTATTATTATTATTATTATTATTATTATTATTATTATTATTATTATTATCCCACTTGTTACTATCATCCCCTACGGTCACTACGGCCATCATCAAATAACACCAATTGAACTAAACTACCTGCCAACTGAAGTCAGGAAACATTCTTTAGCAGCGTCAGCAGTCACGCAAGGAGGATGTAGAAAGACGATTTCATATGCCGTTCCTGCACGCTAGTGCAGTACAGAGCGCGACCCGCTCACTGTAGCGAGCTGGGAGTACGATATGAACTGCAGCAATCAATCGGCGCCATTATGGAAACGCGCTGCCCAGCCTGTTATCTGCAGAAAATACGTCATACGCGTCACACATCTGTTCCACGATAGTCATGCACACACATATGACGTCACTTAAGCCTTAGATGCAGCAGAGCGAGCACCTGATTTAAACGTACGGACTCCGCAACAGAGCGGAATCACAGTTCCAAAGTACACTCCATAAGCATATGCACGCACTATACTAACGAATTAACTAATCTACATGACCTCAGCCATAAATCCAACTAACCAAATAATCAAACTAGCTCTCCAATAATCCCAAATAATAACAAACCAACCAAAACTAACAAGCCTCCCATCCCAGCTCATAACATAAGCTAACTAACAAAATCTACCCATCCTGAGCAACTAACGATGATAAGAAACCTTACTCCCCGATGAACAAAACTAACTCTCCAACTACCGACCCATCCTAGCTCCTATCGAAGTTTAAAAAACTACCAATTCCTATCAAGCATTCCCAGTAGCTAACCAACTAACAAACTAACGACCCAGCTGAATGACTAACAAGCTGCTAACTACCTAACTAACTTGTACCAAAACCTACCCAGCATACCTAACATACTAACGGTCAACAATGCTATGCATATGAACAGGTACATAATCAGCTAAGTCCATCGTAACAGGGCACGTACAATTTTTAATTCTTACTGCTCTGCTCCATTCCATACCTACAACTCCTGAATACACTCAACCTAGCGGTGGATATCAAAGGGCGAGCAACCGAAGGTAACACCAGCAGTGCTCAAGGAATTAGCCAACCAGCGAGCACGGGGGGCGTTAGCCCATAACATCAGAGCCAGTCCTAGGGCAACGGTTCCGAGTTCACGGAATTTGCCAGCCACCGAACTCTGAAAGGAGAGCCCACATTTTAGGGTCAAACCAACCACCTTCAGGGCATTAGCTAGCCCGTGAACGTGGGGACATTAGCTCTAATACCATCGGGAGATCACCCGAACCGAGTGATGACGTCGTTAACCGACCAACCGGCAAGCTGTATATGATCAGCCCACCTTAACATATGCCCTCATACCAGACAGGGAATTACCGCGCAAAACCGCACAAACAGATACACACAGTTCGAACCTAGAAAGTAAGAAAAGCGTATAATTATTGAAGATAATTCGGAAGAGCTCGATTCACACAACACTCGAGAAACAAGACATAGGCTACGTATGCCAGCGTCGCAAACAAATTGCACTGCGTTTTAGAGCCTGAATATTAAATATCGCTATATGCGTAGTAGATTATTGAATGAATTTCCCTAGGATGCCGCCACAGTGCGAAGTTTATATTTATATTCTGCCATGATGCGATGCCGCGAGAAAGCGATGTAATATATGCAAACGTTCGACAAGTTACACACCGCCCCAACGTAACGAATAATCCCATGCCAAGGAAAAAGCGCGAATATTTATTTAGTACAACATGCTACACAAAACATCAGCGTAAATGCGCACACCTACTCGTAAAGAAAATGGATATTGAGGAATTGATAATTTATAATGTATGAATAACAATATGGAAAGGGACAACATACTAATCAAATTCGCTAAATGTTTCACACAAATAGCAGGGCAAAACATTTGCCAGAAGATCAGCGGGTCCAACATTCGTAAACAAGACATGCTATGTATCCACAATAAACACATTCGTCGCAAAGGGCGACCTCACCACGAAAAACGAAAATCAGACTACTTCAGAACTTACGACAGAAACTCAGACGACCATACAACATAAACAAATCCACGGCCCGCAATTGCAATATATATATGGACCTATAATAATATCAATTTTACTTCCAGCAAACATCTGCACCAGTTCACTTCCAGGAAGCACCAGACTAGACTAGGAGTGCATTCACTTGTCAGACCACATTCTCTTTTCTTTCACAGAGTTCAGCACGGAGGAGACATCATACATCAGACATATCTAGTGGCTGTGGAACACTGGATGTTCAAATAAACATGATCACGACATAAGACAAGTGCCAACAATGCGGCCACACTAATAACAGTGAGAGATGTCATATTTTTGTAAATGGCATGCCTCACTGTTATCCGAAGTTGTCTATCCACAGAAGGCAACTTTACACACAAAATTAGACATAACACGCGAACGCATAGCCCTGAGACGTAGTTGATAAGTTAGATATAGCACGGCCGTTTACAAATAAGCTAAAAAACTTAGCGCGCGCAGAAGCTTAAACTTATGGCGTCAACATAATTATAAATTATTCATAAGCGTAAACTCCGGTCCATATTTTACACTACTGTATCACCTGCTTATACATGTAATTATGCATAATATTGCCAAATGATTTAACAATGTTCACCCCATTCAATAAAGCACTTTCAAATTTCATGCCATTTTCACTACCATACAAAAACGTTGTACAACACTGTAACACACTGAATTTCCTTGTATTTTTCTATTTAATTGTAATTTTACTATAGTATTACTTATATGTAACTGTTATACTCTCTCCCATTGTCTTATTTCTTACCATTGTCCCATTGTAACCTTTCCAAATATGTAATCTTACCATTTATACCTTTGTAACACTGTATATTATTGTAATCTTTCGTATATGTACTCTAACCCTTTGTAAACTACGTAACACATTGTCATGCCTTTACACTATCATATGTCAAATTGCGATCACTGTAACCAACATCAACACTATGTAAAACAAATTGTAAACATTCTCATCTCATAATCATCCATGATTTATATAACAAAAATTGTTCCTTCATCAATAACCTACCCTTAACCCGAGTGCACGAAAACGACATCTACATCTACGAATACATCTACTTCGACTACACCACAACACGAGAGAATAAGGGCATAAAGAAGGAGATGAAGAAGACAGTGCCCCACGACTATTCCAATTATAGGGGACAACAATTAAACCCGGAAAGGGTCTTGTTACACCCTGGGGTTACTACAGGGTGTAACGACCCCCTATCAGCACACTCTCAACACCCTTCACCCCCCCCCCATTTTACACCTACATCGAGGAAGCAACAACAACCACACCATCTAACCATCAGGCCATTTACACTCTGAGCCTAGCAGGCTACTTCCTACTTCCTCATACGGGCTATAACCCCTAGGTGGAACAAGGAATTTGCTGATTCCTGACACAGCACGACCATTTACAATAAATAGACGCCTACACCAGAAGACGAGGTCTGTCTCTAATCCTTCATCAACCGAATACGCCGGTGGCTCTGCTAGACCTACATTTGGATGAGTTGTACTTCTAAGGGTTAAATCCATACAATTCCTTCCCCCACACCAAACCGCATAAACTTGTAAGCATCACATCCATTGTTGTAATTTTCCCTTTGCTAGATGCATCTAGTGAAAACTGCTCATTTCATAATAAGACTGCTATTAAATATTTGACCTTCTTTTAAGTTACTTTTGTTACATTTCTTAATCTCTTACTTCAAACCTGTTATTAACCCTCACGGCCCAGTTCCGCCGAGCTAGCACTATTATCAGTTCACCTGCTACCGTAACATTGTAAGACCACTGTCTACATTCAGATCGGCGAGTACGTTTTAGTCAGCAATTTGTTGACTCGCCTGCTCTCTCTCTGTCCACTTAATTCCGCTCACTCCAGCACATTAAACCACACTACCGTTTAGTCGAGTAGTTAGGAAAAATAACTTGCTAACAATTAGGGGTTAGGCATCTTCTTAATTACCTAACAAATTGGTGCGGTGCCGAGCAACTTAATAAATTAACAAATTTGTTAAAGCTTCCGGGCAAAACTCATCAAACACAGTTAGGAAACTTAATTCCCTAACAATATCGAGAAGAGACTATGTTTTTTTCTAAGTTTGAGATGCACAATCGAAAGCTATTGCTTGCATCAAGGAAAGTGATTATTATTGTTTTTTTCTCTTGTTACCTTCAGGCAGTTTTCTTTTGAAATAAATATTGGTGAATTGATTTTATCTAAATATATGTGTTCTCTCTTTATGTTGTGTTGTGTGTCGTTCCTCATTATTTACGAGGAGCATGGGTGCAGTGTGTAGTAAATACCTAGCCCAGCCCAGGACGCCCTGAGATGAGATCTCGTGCTCACACTAGGCACATGTTTCCTCGCATGTAGTCACCTGTCCACCCCAGGTGGACAGACGCGCACAATATATACTTCACGTTGATAACAGAGTGTCCTTAAATATTTATCTGAATGCTAAGTACTGTGCACATTGAATCACAAGTGAAGTATTATGATGTTTTCATCCTCAAATGTTAGGGCTGATGACCTAGTGCAGTAGATAGTACGCGAGAGGCTTCCCACATGAAAGGAAGTTCTCCAAAATATGGTAGAGGTCCGATGATGAGTTTAGTCCTAATTTGATTTATGCTTAACATTTGGGTGGACACAATTGTGTTTTATGTTAAGATGGCGACGATATGAAACATGACATTTAGGTGCCGTTTGCTTGAGCTACGTCTGTACCAAATTTTGGTTCTCTCAGGTTTCGTCGTGTTTGATTTGACAGGTGGTACAGTCATACACACTGGCATGTATACACTCACACAGACACACGCACATGTAGCCCATGTAGATCTCCTAAGTCTACTTTAATATTGTACAAAAATCCAAACTAGGGTAATACATACGCAGATATACAAAGAAATCCAGTGCCTAGGGCATTCCTTTCTTCCTCTAAAAGCTGGCAATATAACTTACTCTTAGGGGCCGATAACCTAGATGTTAGGCCCCTTAAAATAACAATTTCCATCATCATCATCATATAAGTTACTGAACGTGTTCTGCAAATCTATCCTTCAAGAAGGCACAATCTCGGAAACAGTTAATTAATGACCTCATGGCCTAATAGCTGTATAGTTATGTATTGTCCTAAAGTCAATGCAAATTGGATTTTTAAAAATTGTTAAATTTTCATACAGCAATCCCATTAAGTATTTACGCCGTGTCTTTATGGAGATTCATCAAGGTGCTCCAAGCGGACACTTGGTCTTGTCACCGATTGACCGCTGATGATTGGGTGCACATAGGCAAGTGACCGCAACAGACAAGGCCTAAACACCCAGGCGTATTGCGCGAGTGTAATTAATGACCGTGGAAGTTACCTTATTGTTAAATTAGTTGGAATCAATTATACTGAAATCGATTGCTTCATTTCATTTTGACTCTAGAAGTTGATGGGAATGATTTCATTGTCATCACGGAGTTACTCAGCACACCGCCAATTTGGGCTTGGTCAGAATGTATTATGATAGTAAATCACACAAAAGTTATATTAAAAACCGTGGTGCTACAGCCAATGAAGAACCTATGCCTACCAAGCGATCGCTGCCCTGCCCAGCCATTTGGCCTGCAGATGGTGTGTGGCGTGGTCAGCACGTCAGGTCCCTTCGGCCATTAATCTTGGTCTCCGTAACCGGGGCGCTGCCTTACTGTCAGACAGTAACTCAATTGTCCTCACGTGGCTGCGTGCTACCCATTGTAGCCTTCATGTCAGTTTCTGAAATCCCTTACGGAGCTGTGAATCAAACCCGGGGCGTCCAAGAGAGAGGCAGGTGCGCTACCCCAACACCACGGGGCCGACTTATATATCCTACATACATAACATTCATTATTTACTGAAATCAACAAAGAATGTTCAAGAGATTAGTCAGTCTGTGGCCATGAAATACATGTTATTTAGCTGATGACAATACCTTAGTATCTATATTAACGCTGATTGTAGTAGCCAGAGAATTTGTACTGTCCTCGCATTATATCTTTCCCGCTAATACCGTTGTATTTCTGAGAATTCGAGCCGTCAACTCCTCTACTTCTATTCAAAGGACATTACCCCACAGTGTGGGGCTCGGGAGTTCTGACGGCCGACTTAGCATAATGCACTCGGCACACTCGTTAGTTCTTGCCACACAATTGTTGGTGCGCTAATTTGAGAAATGCCTTTGCTGAGGCTAGTATAATCGGTATACCTTTCCTGGAAGTAATGACGTAGCTCACCGGCACAGTTATAACGTGGGCACAGTACTCAGGTTCTCGTCAGAGAATCTCCTAAGTTATTGCTTCAACTACACCTAGCTATAGGTTGGACGTGCATCGAGAGATATATTAATTTCTGGTTATATATATTCCCTTAAGTAAAATGAACAGTGTATGGATTTATAAATTCTTCAGAGGCATATCTGCGTATCGGGAGACCTTTAAGTGTAATTTACTCTCTCTTGAAAACAGTTCTGATGTATGTCTATTACATCAAAGTATTTTTGGAAATGGAATGATGGAGTTTAATTAATTGAAGTTCATAGTTTAATTAATAAACATGCTAAGCATCCTTGTCACCTGGAGGGTAACTGCAGAACCACTTTCCGTCATATATCAAGTGACATAAAAACATCGAATTCGTATTCTTTTCATCACAGATTACGAATCAAAACAACTCTCCTGGATATGTCTGCGAAGGTTGTATATCGGTATTATTATGATTATTATTATTAATAATATTATAGTTTAATATTATTCTGTGTTAATCATGTTCATCATATCATGTTATGCATTATCTCATCATAACACGCTTTCAAAATCATCATATTAGTCTTCAATTTTTCTTTTTGTTATTGACTTACTATATATATCGATTGGGGAAACCCAAGAGATCTACTGTGGATGTGGTGGTTACCGATAGAAGACCGATTATTGTCAAGTTTACCCGCTACCACGAGAGGGAAAGTGTCTGGCGTGCCAAGAGACTTCTGAAAGGAACATAGATCCTCATAACTGAGTCTCTCACAGTATCGCGGAAGGAAACGCTCAACAAGGCCAGGGATCACTTTGGAGCAAGAAAAACCTACACACTGGATGAAAGAATAGTGACCGTGAACTCCTGAAGGCAAAAAACTCTTCGTAAGCACTCCAGCTGAAATTGCCCGTCTAATGAAAGGGTCAGGTACTCGTATCGGAATTTAAATGAACAGGTTAATGTGTGTATTTTTGTGAGTGTGTGTTTAGTATTTTATTTTATTTTTACTGTAAGTGATTGAATAAGTGATAGGTGGTTTAATTGTAAATTCGGAGTGAGTGATTGTTTGTGATTCTAGAGGCTTGTGTGTACATGAAGAAACAATGGTAAGTTGCATGCTGTCTATTGTTGATTTATGGCCAGTGTAGTTGAAGCTGTTACTTCCAGTCCCGACAGAGATAATGGACATTCACCTTGACAATGAGCCTCCCACCCTTGCCTATTCCCTGTCTTCGTCTCCTCCCACTCGCAATCATCTGGAAAGGGAATTTTCGGCCTCTCCCCGTTCTCTGATGTGTGCTATGTCAAAGCGCAGTCTATAAGAGCGCATCACGCTGAGCTCCAAGCTAATTTTGAAGGAAGCACGGTAAAAGTTGTGGCAATTAGTGATAGCTGGATGAAAAACTCTGTCCATTTAAACATGATAAGTCTAGAAGCATGCAATGTGCTCTTTCACAATAGACTGAAGCACCGAGGAGGAGGAGGAGCTTTATACTATAAAAGCAATTTGACGGCAAAGATATTAAATACTTCGACACTATCTACTGATGCCTTGACCGAATATATCTTTGTTGAGCTCACTGCTGACGTGACTAAAGTGCTTATTGGTTTTGTATGTAAACCACCAAAGGAAGGGAACTTCACGGATTTTGAAGAAAGTCTACTAAGACTGTTACCTACCTACGAACACGTACTTACCGTATATTTGTTGACTTTAAAACAAACATATTAATAGACTCCACTGACGCAATTATTTACGGAACATGTTTACCTCTTGCAACATGACAAAATTACCATTTGGTCCGACTCACCACGTACACACGCCCCACGGGTCTTCACGCACTCTAATTGTTTTACTTATCACAAATAGCCCACAGAAAATATTAAAACACGGACAATTTTCGGTACCGGGCATATCCTTATGCGACCTGATTTATTTAGCTTCTTCTTTAATCACTCCAAAAACTGCGCCTAAATACATTACATATAGATACATGAAAAGATTGAACCTTCAAGAATTAACAACACAAGACGCAATTCTCTGTCCATGGAACGATATACTACACTTGACTGACTCTGATGAAAAGGTGAACAGATTTAACACAATACTGCTGGAACTGTATGACTAACATGAACCTAAACGAACAGATAAGGTCACTCGTAAAGCTGCTTCCTGGCTATTGAGGGGCATTAAATCCGCAATGGCCGAACGTGACGCAATACACAAACGCTATAAGCAGACCTTATCAAGTGACGATTTCGAAAAATATCGTGTGCTTAGAAATCGAGTTAAACAAATGATTTGAAATAAAAGTATGCCTTCGAACAGCAAGCCGATAACTTGAATGCTAGGAACAACTGGCTGCAACTCAGGTCAGTAAGTATCGGGAGGCGCACTACAAACTCCAATACGCATGGTATTAATCCCAGTTAATTAAATACTCAATTTGCTCGAGAAATAATTATTACGGATCCCCAAAGAATACCAACAACAATTAATTCACTACCTCACCGACCGTTAATCAAGTTTCGTAAAATGAATGAAACTATCGTAAGAAAAAATAATGTCTATCAAATCACAAGCAGTCGGAGTTGATGACATCCCCGTTTCCCTTATCGTTAACCTTATAGAGGTACTACTGCCAATTATTACGGATAATTGTAACACATGTATTTTAGAAGTTTTCTTCCCAACAATATAGACGGATGCTTTAGTTATTTCAGTTCCGAAAAATTTACTTGCAAATTCTTCATCCGACTATCGACCTGTAAGCGTACTTTCCTCAAATTCCAAAATACTAGAGAAACGTATGCATGAACAACTTCTCCAATATTTGACGAAATACTTACGACTTGATCCGTTACAATCTGGATTTAACAAAGGACATAGCACATCAACTGCACTCATTAAGATCACTGATGACGTAAGACAAGCAATGGGTGAGCGTAAAGTGACTATACTCATTCTTCTAGCCTTCAGAAGTGCATTCGACACCATTAATACATACATAGTTAAGGCTAAATTGCAATCCTTCCATCTTAGCACCGTTGCTCTCAAATTATTCGCCTCCTATTTTCATAACCGAAGAAAACATGTATTCCTTAATGAAAAGAGAAATGAGTGGATGTTCAAAATAAATGGAGTACCTCAGGGTTCAATTCTCGGCCCACTTATATTCACTTCCTAACTGAACGACAACTCATCGAAACTGGAGAACTGGAACTACGATCTATATGCAGACAACCTTCAGATATATTGCCACAAAAAACTAAATGACATAGATGCGGCAATTGAAACTATGAATCTAATTCTATTGAGGATCAGCCACTATGCAGCTGAAAATTATCTTGCCATCAACCCAATTAGATCACAAGCTAGGCAGACTAAATTGATTTTCCATTTTATACACATTAGACCACTTTCCTTAATTCAACTTAATGGTGTTGCTACCCCTATCTCTAAATCGGTAAAAAGTCTTGGAGTCACACTAAATGAAACACTGAATTGGGATGAGCACGTTGCAGGAAAGTTTACTCGTCACTTCATCCACTTAAGGTTCACCATTCCGTTATACCCCGTAACTTGAAAATAAGATTCATCCAAACTTTGATACTCCCTATATTTAACTACTGTGATGTTGTATTAGTAGATGCTACCGGAGAACAAAACAAGACACTTCAGAGAGCTTTAAATTCCTGCATTACGTTTATTTTCTCCTTAATCTTTTCCTCACACGTGTCTCTTTTTATGATCTACTTTCCCGGTGAAAAATAGAACAACAAAGAAACCTGCACATACGTACACTCATCTATCGACTTCTCAATGAAAGTACACCTCACTGTCTCTCTTGTAATTTTCGTTTTCTTTCTTCTTATCATGATCGTCACACGCGATCTGGATCTATAATTGCAATTCCTCTACATCATTCATCTGCCTTCAGTAACTCTTTCCTTGTATCGGAAACTAGAATTTGGAATAATTGTTCTCGTGACGTCAGAAATTGTACTTCCCTAACAACTTTCAAACGTGCATGTAAATATTTCCTCTTGAATTCGTAGGCCAACTAGAAAAATTTGTGTATGAATGTGTGAGTAAATGATCATAGTAACATTTTGTTAAAACTCCATGTATTGTTATTACGTATGTCATTTGTATAGCTTAGTTAGTATCACGCAGTCGCCAATTTAATTCTAGTATTTAGGTATTCCTAGTATTTAAGTTTGGTTGGTTAAGAATAAAATATATGAGTATTCGTATAAGTTGCACTGTGTGTGGTTAAGTGTAAGAGGGAGCCTAGAGCTCTAACTTCACCAAAATAAAGACACCAATAAATAAATAATCAATAAATATAATTAAAAAAATACTCGAGAATTCATCTAGTCAATACAGTTCAATTTCACTGAGACACATTATATGTATTGACTAGGTGGACTCTCGAGCATTAAAACTATATATTTTCATTTTTAACATTGATTGATAAGGGGTAAAATTTGTATATATACAAAGATTTTGCTAGTAGTTTAGTTTGTAGTAGATTTAACATATTTCATACATATTTGATACACGACAACGTGCCACAAGCTTGGCAGATATTGCACAATACTGTAGTGTCGCAAAAGAAAAAGGGATCAATCGGCGGTGATTTCCTGGAATACCTGAGTCCAGTAAGCTGTCCATGAACTGGGCCAACAGGCTACTAAAATTGAATATTTAAAGGTACACATCTCTAAGTTCAAATATGATTTGTGAATTTTTTCTCACGCTTGGGGAGAGATGTAATTGTCACGTGTGTGGATTGTAGGTGTTTATAAGAGAGCTGATGTACACTCGTCCTACTTATTACTACTATTTGGTGATACTTATTGCTACTATTATATACGAGTATTTTCGCAGCATATCTGTGCCGTGATTATGCCCGTCGTCTTCGCAAATATATGGTCGTCATTAAGAACTACGAGAAAACTCTGTTATTCAACACTTCGTTGTACAGTAAATTTAAAATGTAATAAGTCTTTAGTTTTGGATTATATAAACATCGTGTCGTTGGACAAATTGTCAATTTCAAAGGTCGCTTAAAGTGTTATTCATTGAGTCCATTTCTCAGAATACAGTATAGCTTAATTTCATAAGTAGGTCACCTGTATAATTAAAATAGGCAATAGACCACCTTATTGTTCGATGATCCGGATTATTTCTTGTAGTGTACCATCTCAATTGTGCTGAAAACCCCACTACCTGCAAATTTAGATGTGTGAGTGTGAACGGGTACAAGTGGTCACCCAACGGTGGGTTTGATCATTTCAAGCAGTTAAGGTTATATTACATTACAGTAGTTCTAAATTTTAGGGTCAACTACATTGGCGTAGCTTTCCCGGGACTCGAAATTAAATAACATATTCACATTTGTCTAGGGGAGGTGTGAAAAATTCGGTAAGAACCGTAATCAGGGTTTCCACTTACAGCGTCAAATTTGCAACCTCAGGTTCCCGAACTTTGAGCTAACCTTTAGAGTTGTGGATCGAATACGGCAGAACACCTCTAACTAGCATCGTAAAAGAGCAGCTTCTATTTGTTGAATCCACCTGCCGTCCCAGCTCTTTGCGCGCTGCTGTCAAATAGCTTCTGGCTGCACTGGTCCATTATGAGCTGGAGAAAGGACAATTATTGTGAGTGTTTGTAAAGTTATTAGTAAGTGATCCTGCCTTTCATAAGTACCTATTAATGTTTTAGAATGACACGAGTACAAATACAAATATTTTCAATGTTTGTAAGGTTGTTAATAAGTGAATGAATTCGTTTAGCATATACAGGTGTTAAAATAAGTCTGAAAATAAGTTACGCTGCTGGGTATGATGTGCATCTACACATGATATAATTCATATTGACGTCAAACTTTCAAAGTACAGATCAGTCTTCATGATCTTTAGCCTATTTTCGATTTTTGCAAGAAATGAAAGTAGACTTAAGAGATCAACACAGGGCCAAAATATTGTGTGTCTGTCTGTGTGCGTTTATGAGTGTGTACTCTGCAGTCTTTCCCCCTTATCAATTCAAACACGGTGAAACCGAATTGAACGAAATTTGGTACAGAGGTAGCTCTAGCAAAGGGTACCTCAGTGTCATGTTTCATATCGCCTCCACCTTGACGCAAACGTAATGGCGACCACCCAAATGTTCAAAGCTTAAATCAAATTAAGACTAACCTGACCATCTGATCTCTGCCAAATTTTGCAACAACATAGCTTCACGTGGGAAGCGTCCTTTGAACCATCTACACGGTCATCCGCCTAATAGTTTGCAGATGGCGGCCATGTATGTGTGCAAATCGACTCCCCATATCAATTCAAACACAACGAAGCCCAAATTGAACTACCTTTGGTACAGAGGTAGCAAGGGATAACTCAGCGTCATGTTGAATATCGCCACCATCATAACAAAAAACAAATGGCGCCCACTCAAATGTTCTGATTTTCAATCAAATTACGACTAACCTAATCATTCAAGACGTACCGAATTTTGCAACAATATACCTTAATGTGTTAAGCGTCTTTTGCCCAAACTGCACGGTCATCAGACAAATAAATTCAAGATGGCGGATGTATGAATCATGCAAGTATTATAGCCTAACCGTAACTTACGATTCAACAAGGCCTGGCCTCATCAATTCAGGAATTTTAAACTGTCCTCAAGGAGGTGACCGGTAGGATATTAGCATATTATAATAGAATATGTAACTGTAGAGGTGACTAACAGGTCAAGTTGACCATGCCATATCGTTGTGGGTCCGTGTCGTCTCGTTCTCAAAATGGCGGCTATGTTTGCTCGTAAATCCATATATTTCCGTAAATGCGTAAGTTTGTATCCTTTTAGGAATGTACTGAACAAAATAATACATATTAGTATCAAATGTATTTGCAATCGAAAATATTATATACATACAGTACTAGTAACACCACATATGTCAACACTCGAATACAGCGATTAATATTCGTTGACCTTGATACGCGGTAGAGTCTATTGTTGTTTTTGTTTTTATTGTTGATTCTTTAGGGGTTTTCCGGCATCATGGTCTTGTATTCCCACTTACTTGGGTGTGTGTAGAAGTTATCTGATAACCTGTGTCACTGTGATGTCTGAAGGCCTACTAGTGTGTGTACTTTAATACGTGGAAGGATTTTGGTAGGAAGCTGTTGTTGTTGTTCCATTTGAGATGCATGTACATCATGGTGATTTCGCCCCGTGTACTTGGGTGAGTGTTGAATTTTGTCTCATAACCTGTGTTATTGTTATGGCTGTATTAGTGTGTGTATATATAATTCAGGTGAGAATTCAATCAATGAACGTAAAATATCCGTATAGCAGGTTGTAGATCAACAAGCTACTACAACCAAAACTCAATTATAATCCTTGAAAAGGAGAAAGAGTTACAACTATACCCATGCATTTAGGAGAAAGTAGGCTATATGTTCTTTACTGAACATCTTGTTTGATGATATGGAGATAGAACATCGTAACACAATTAAAAGGATACGTATATCGAATTTTGAAACAATTGTTTTCCTCCGTTAACCTTGGAGAGGTCGCGTTGACTCGTCGGAAATGAGAGGTCGCGCTGGGTCTTTTAGACCAGGTTGTTTCAAATGACGCATTACTTTACTGTGATTATTATTTCCTAGTTTTACCGACAGTAGTGGCTACGCTGGCTAAAGCGCAGCATTAGGTCATGGGGCCAAGCTCTCTGCTGACTCGGTAGACGCGTGGGTTCGAGCCCCACCGTCGGCCGTCCTTGAAATGGTTTTCCGTGGTTTCCCCACTTTCAACACCAGGCAAATGCTGGGACGGTACCTTCTGACAGGCCACGGCCACTTCCTTCCACATCCTTGCCCAGTTTCATTCACCATCATTCATTTCATCTCTCATTAACTCCTCTCATGAGGTTGGCGTCAGGAAGGGCATCCGGCCGTAAAAACCATCGCCACAAAGAATTCCATCGCATCTCATCCCCAACCCCGTTGGAAAACGGGAATAATAAGGGGTAGACATACATACATACATACATTATTTCCTAGTTTTGTATTTGTGTGTTATGGTTTTTGTTTGTTTTGGGATTCATGTTATTGTTTTAAATTTATTTTACAGGGAATCTTCTGGATTTTCGCAAATTAAAAAACACGTTTAAAAATTAGCGGTGGTTTTCAAGAAGAGAGATGGCCAGGGGGAAGGACATATTAATTGCCACATTCCTCCCACTGCCTGACATTGGCTGTACTATTCACTAACAATGGCTCGTGGTGAATTTTTACTTCTAAATGGGCCTGGTTGTTGACCGCGATAAATTTCCATATGAACTGTGAAATATTTCCTGGCGCAAACCAAGGCATAAACTGTTTTTGCCATTCTTGGCCGGTTTGCTTGGTATATATTGACGAAAAACAAATTTCCCCCTAAACGACAAGCATTTCATCCACTGTACAATATTCGCCTGGTGAATATGCCTGCGAACATCGATCACCAAAAGCCTGAAATATCTCACGGATTTTAGAAAGCTATCTGATTGAGTTCTCTTAGCTCTGTCATGAATGTTATCGAATCTCACAGCTCTAAGGAAAAATATGAAGCGACGCAGATTCATAGTCGTTCTGAATAATTCTACACCCGTCCCTTCCGTTGCCCACATATCTTCAAGATTTTGATGCGATGAACGAAGAACGCCAGCAAGGTAAAACAGGCCAAACACGGCTTTCATTTCTCGAACATCTGTAGAAAAACATCACGTTCTCGTGTGAAGTTCTTTGTTGAATCCACATATTTGTAAATCCCACAATCTTTTCGATTTCGGAGTCTGAAAAATAAATACTCCAAGCTTCTATCGGAGAGGGATTCGTTTATTACTGTTTGTGGTCACACCGTACGATACTGTAACATCCTCTCATGATATATTCATTCATTCATTCATTCATTCATTCATTCATTCATTCATTCATTCATTCATTTGCAATTGGGGTTTGTCCCCCAGTGTCAAATTGGGTATACTTAACAATTCAAAATCAATTAAACTGGAGTATTTTCACAAATCGTCAGTCAATTCTTAAACACACCTATACAGTATGTTTGGGAAAAGGCTCTAGGACTGCGGCAGGTAGAGAGTTCCAGTTATAAATGGCACGGTTAAAGAAATAATATTTACCATAATTTGTACGCTGTGGTTTTGAAAGGATGATCACTCCTACTCATTTAAGTGGGCTTTCCCATATAATTGCTAATCTCTCCCCATGCTGGTTGATTTGTATAGGTGCTTTACATAGCGCAGAGTGAAGATTTCCTCCTCCTAGCCGCAAGTGATTCGCACCCAATTTTCTTGAACATACGGATCACACTGCTCCTTGGATTAAAGTCAGTGAGTACAAATCTAGCGGCCCTTATATGTACCATATCCAACTCATTGATGAGCCTTACTTGATATGGATCCCAAACCGCCGAGGCGTATTCCAGAATTGGTCTTACAAGTGACAAATATACTAATTCTTTAGCAGAGGTACTACTTCCTTTCAATACTTTCAATACAAAATGCAGGGATTTGTAAGCTTTAGAAACCACACATCCAACATGACTACGTAAACGCCCAAATATTTGCAAGAATCTTCTTCTAGAAGTATTTCCGAACCAATGTTATATTGACAGTCTTGCCTTCGTCCTTTCCCTAATTTTATGAGACTACATTATTCTTGTGTTTATTTTCATTTTATTTTCAATCGCCCACTTATAGACCAGGTTCAGGTCATGTTGAAGTACTGCGTTGTTTTGTTAGTCATGTATCTTTTGATATATTACACAATCATCCACAAACAATCGACAGTCGCTGCGAATCACATTTGGTAAGTCATTTATTAACGCCAAAAATAACAAAGTTCCGATTACGCTGACCTGAGGGATAGCCACCGTTACGGTAATTTCATCCGAGAATAGGCCTTCGACAATCACTTTCTATGAACGACCCGTCATAAATTCGTGGATCCATAATATTACTCTTCTATCAATCTTCGTTGAAGCTAATTTATGGAATAGCATGTCATGCGGCACTACATCAAATGCCTTCGCAAAATCTGTAACTACGGCGTCGACTGAAACTCCATTGTCTAACGGTTCGTTAATATCTAGAAAAAGTGATAGCATCTGACTCTCGCATGAGTAATCTTTCCGAAATCCATGTTGCCTATCATTGGACTATGGTAATGTTTCCCAATGTTCCCTCAAGTAGTCGCAAATGAGATGCTCCATCTGTTTACAAACGATGGAAGTATGGCTAACTGGTCTGTAGTTGCCCAATTCAAGTCTGCTCTCTCCCTTAATTATTGGGACTACTGTTTGCGCATTGTTTATGGACACATTAAACATAACCTCCAAGTATCGTGCCACGGCCCTACGTTCATGTTTAAGTACTTCACTAACAACATTATCAGGAACCTTCGATATATTGTAACGTAATAAATGTATTAGCTTTACAAAATCTGACTGGTTTATTTGGAAGAGGGGAGTCCCTGATTCGTCGTTAAGGTCCAACACGCAGCTATTGGATTTATTGAACACACTACCGTAAAGGAAATTTTATTCATTAAAAATTGCCTGTTTCTCAGTAATTAATTTACCGTCACCGGACTTTATCATCGACAAATTATTTGAATTTCCCTTTCTTCTCCCAACATAACTGTAAAATTCATGCCACCCATCGCCTCCCTAACGAAGTAAACCTTGCATATAAATGTCATGAGCAGCCCTCTTTGTAAAACAAGCTCTCTTGGTAAGGACTTAAATTTCAACATATACTTGTCACTATCATATCTTTAATGTATCATTTCCTAATTTTCCGTTTTTGACTCCTGAATTCTCGTGTGTAATACTCAGGATGTGGGTTTTGTTTCAGTAATTTGAATGGCTCGAAATCATCATTAGCGCTATTTAAAATTTTCAAAAAGTCAGTCCACAGGATATTAATGTGATTTCCTTCCGGTTCCCATCCCTAGTGGTCTAACAAGAATCCTACCCCATAAAGTTTTGATCCCTTGTCTTATCGGCCTTTAATTTAATATCTCTTGAACCAATGATCGGATTTGGACGTGTGAAGTGACAAATGACTCGGAGCGAAGTCCCCTTTCCTATGGCCAACTCATTTTGCCAAAATAGCCAAAACTAATAGGTCATTGATTTCTCCGCCACCCCCTTTAATATCTTGAGAAACTCTAAGTTTAGAAATACGTGATAGGACTTGATTTACTCGAAATGACTCACACTTTTCTCTGGACCACTGATTTATCGAAAATACCCAAAAGTAAAAGGTTATCGGCTTTATTGATATTTCGCGAACCCCTAATCGGCATGACCCCCTCTATTTACCTATGATCCATTCATTTACCGAAAATATCCTAAACTAAAAGGTCATCGGCTTTTACCTCTCTTTTCCTATGTTTAATTCATTAACTGAAAATACCTAAAACAAAAATATCCTAATATCTTAATATCTCGCTAACCAATGATCAGATATGGACACGCAAGGATTCAAATAACTCGGCATAACCCCCTATCTTTTGATATGGTTAATTCATTTACCGAAAATACCTAAAACTGGAATCTTGCAAACCAATGATCGGATTTGGACACGCCAGGCGTCAAATAAATCAGCATTATCCCCTCACTTTTCCTATATTTCATTCATTTACCAAAAATATCAAAAACTAAGAGGTCGTTAGCTTTTTGATATCTCGCTAACCAATGATCCGATTTGGACACGCGAGGTGTCAACTAACTCGGCATGACCCCCTCTATTTTCCTATGGTCCATTCATTTACCGAAAATACCCATCGGCTCTTTCATATTTCGCCAACCAATCAAGTGATTTGGACATAAGTGGTGTCCTAAGACTGGGAGAGATGCCCCCGTCCTTCTTATAGCTCCTCAATTAATCCAATGAACCCAATAACAAAAGGCCATCGACTTTTTAATATCTCGCTAACCAATGAACGGATTTGGAAACGCGAGGTGTCGAATAATTCGGCACGACCGTCACTCATTTCCTATGATCCATTCATTTACCAAAAATACTCAAAACTAAAAGGTCATCGGCTTTTAAATATATCGCTAACCAATGATCGGATTTGGACACGCAATATGTCGAATAACTCGGCATGACCCCCTCTCTTTTCCGATGGTTCATTTATTTACCGAAAATACCTAAAACATACAGGTCATCGGCTCTTTAATGTCTCACTAACTAATGATCGGATTTGGACACGCGAGGTGTCAAATTACTCGGCATAACCCCCTGCTCTTTTCCTATGATCCATTCATTTACCAAATATACTCAAAACTAAGAGGTCCTCGACTTGTTAATATCTCGCTAACCAATAATCGGATTTAGACACGCGATGTGTCAAATGACTCATTATGGTCCACTCTATATTACCGTGGTCCATTCATTTACCGAAAGTTCCTAAAACTAAAAGGTTATCGGCTTTTTAATATATTGCTAACCAATTATCGGGTCATCGACTTTTTAATATCTCGCTAACCAATAATCGGATTGGGACAATCGAGATGTCAAATAACTCGGCATGACCCCCCCCCCCTCCCCGCTTTACATTTTGTCCATTCATTAATCGAAAATACCCAAAACGAAAGAGTCATCGGCTTTTCAATATTTCGCTAACTGACATCAGATTTGGACATATGAGGTGTCCTAGGAATCGGGGTGATGACCCTACTTTTCTATAGCCCCCTAATTTAACCAAACACCCCCAAACCAAATGGTCATCGACTTTCTAATACCTCACTAACCTATCAACGGATTTTCTCGACATTCCTCAACATTTCTCTACACAAGATGGGGGCCGTAGCTTAACTTAACCTAAGCTAACCAAACCTAACCCTACCTACGTGGTGTGATCAAAACGTTTCTCAGAATTTCAAGATGATGGCCATAGCTTAACTTAACCTAACCTAACCTAACCTAAGCCAACCTACTAGATCATCGGCCATGGATTTCTAAACATACCTGATATCTCACGAACCATCGTTTAACGTTTAACCACCTCTGCTGTACCTCTACCGCTCTACCTCCACCACTCTACCTCTACCGCTCCAACTTAACCGCTCTACCTCTATCACTCTACCTCCACCGTTCTACCTTACCGAAAATCGTCTGTGATTTAAAACAAGCAGAATCCTGCAGTGTATGACGTCACGAGAAGCAGGTGATACAGCTGAATGCCAGGTGCAGCGTTACAGAAAGCCAGCCTGCGAAACATGAATCTTGGAGAAAGAAGTAAAACCTTGCAGCGTATGACGTCACGTGATGCAAGTGTTATAACTGGATGCGAGGTGCAGCGTTACAGGAAGCAAGAGTGCTGAACATGAGTCTTTCAGAAACAAGCAAAATCTTGCAGCGTATGACGTCACGTGATGCAAGGGTTAAATCCAGATGTGAGGTGCAGCGTTACAAAAAAGCAAGCATGCTAAACATAATTGCAGACCTATGACATCATGTGATGCAGGTGTTTATTTACCACAGTGAGAATGCGGAATTGACTGGGAATAGAGGTAAGAGTAAGAGTTAACATATGACTTTCTAGAATTTTTACTTTAAACATGTAGCCTGCTTTCCAAATGTTTTCTTTAGAATTTTTTTTAATATAATGTTTTTGACTAGGCGTGGGATAGAGGTAAGAGTAGGAGTTGAGTGTTAGTGATTAACCTTACAGTATTCCAGAATTTTTGGAATCTTGGTATGATGTTGTTGTTGTTTGCATACAAACAAGGGCTGTGATAATTTCCAAGACCAAGAGTATAAGCCAATAAATACATAGAAAAAAAGAACTAATCAAATATGCCAATACATAAGCCATCACATAAGCCAACACGTAAGCCAATACATAAGCCAATACATAAGCCAAGATATAAGTCAACACATAGGCCAATACATAAGCCAATACATGAACTAATACATAAGCCAATACATAAGCCAATATATAAGTCAATATATATCAGCCAACACATTAGCCAACACATAAGCATACATGATAAGCCAACATAACAGCTTATGGTAAGTCACTCCATCACCAGAACAGTTGTAACCTTTGTAGTATGCAAAAGATACTGACAGGTTAGTTACTACTATGGAGCTTACTACAATCAACAAAGTTAAATAACGTGCACTCTATAACTATAATCGTAGATTGTAGATGGTATAATATTCTGGCGATGCTCAAAAGAGAGGTCAAGAAAATGTAGAGGCAATCTGAGAAGTAGAAATGGTGAGATTTTAAGTGTGAATGGTCATCAATGTAGTACTCCGAACAAACGACGGTTGCTGTTGACAAAACATTGTCAAAATGCTAAAAGGTGAGTCCGAGAAAAAAGATTTTTCTGCTAAAGAGAGTGCCTCTAAAATCTATGTTTAATCAAACTTCAAAGACCCCAAAGCCATCAACACTATCAAAGGCAACACAGAATATGGAAGCGGTGGTATTGCAAGAAGATCAAAAAGGACTAGATATTAATAGTGATAATGATTATAATGATGATGATGATGATGATTATGATAATGATAATGATGATAATGAAGATGATAATAATGATAATGGTAATGCTCTGTTTACAACTAAAATCATTTGTTGAATTTGTGTACTGGAACAATCCCAGTAAGCTAATCCAGCGGCTTCACCACTTACATGCCCGTAAACAAGCTGGTCATACTAGATATGGGGAAGAACTATTGGATATAGGAAATGAGCTTTGACGTGCCAAAATTATTGTATAATGGGTCCACGTAACCGCTTACAGCGTGTCTTAACATACCTTCTAGGTATTTTACTACTACATGTATAGTCATCCTCTTAAAACTATAGCAAGCAATCGTATGGAGATAGAGACTTGTATTCTATGTGTGTATACTGTAAAAATATTTAAATTAAATAAATGAGAATACTTTATGCGTATCTCTTGTTTTTTCTTAATTGCTATCCCAACTTCCCACTTCTAATGCACTTTTTAACCATCGACAGTCTCCGGCAATGAACGGATAGAATTGCCTAGTATAACGCATTCTGTGTGAGGTGTTGTGTACTAAGTACCATAATAATACAGTGTCGCCAACCAATGTTGAGGTAATACTTATGACACGTAGGGAATTCAAACCCATGTGTTTTAGTACTGTCGCTCGAGACTAAGTATACATCGTTCCTGTTCTAAAACCAAAAATAATATTCTTGACCAAGCCTAAAACCAAACCCAGGTCTCCAGTACAAGAGTCAAAAGTTTTAGCCAATATGCAAAGAAATAGGGTAGGGAATGAGGCTGGTTGACCAGTCAATGGGTACTGTCCTAAGTGTGCTTTAAGATCACTTTTTAGTTTAACCTCTCGAAGTTGAGTGTACATCGTTTCTTAACAGAGCTAAGAATCGAACCCTAGCCTTTGCGGTAAGGTGTATCCAGCTTGACCACTAATCTATAGCGCCTTCTCTTTCTATAAAGTGGTGTGTTTTAGCCCTCAGAGCTGGGAATCGAGTTAAGTCCTCGAGTGCAGCAGCCTATCAACGTTTGCAGCGTGGCGATGTACCTATAAATCTTTTGGAACATGCTTGCAAAGAACAAGACATTTCTTAGTGCTAGAGTGAACCTGACTAAGGGGTGTGGCTGAAAACGTATTATTGAAAAAAGTAAAACAACGTTTGACAGCCTTTGATGCCTCGATTGGGGAAAGGTTGGCAGCCCTGATTGTGATTAGTGCTATGAAATGAAAGTTAATGATGATTAGACATGGACATTAAAAAAACTATCTGTATACTAGTTTAATGTCCTATGTGCTGTGAAATAAAAATAAACAGCCGATGACCTTTTAGTTTTGGGTTCATTGGTTAAATACGGGGGCTATAGAAAATGATGGGGCATCATCCCGAGTCCTAGGGTACCTCATATGTCCAAATCCGATGATTGGTTAGCGAAATATTAAAATGCCGATGACCTTTTAGTTTTGGGTATTTTCGATAAATGAATGTATCATAAGAAAAGAGAGGGGATCATGCAGAGTTTTTTGACGTTTTGCGTGTCCAATTCCGATCATTGGTTAGCGAAATATTAAAAAGGCAATGCTCTAATTGTTTTGCGAATGTTCGGTAAAGCAATGGATCATAGGAAAAGAGAGGGGGTCATGCCGAGATATTTGGAACCTTGCGAGTCAAATTCCGATCATTCGTTAGCGAGATATTGAAAAGCCGATGATCATTTAGTTTTAGGTATTTTTGTTAAATGAATGAACCAAAGGAAATGAGATGGGGTCATGCCGAGTTGTTTGTTACCTCGCGTGTCAAAATCCGATCATTGGTTAGCGAGATATTAAAAAGCCGGTGACCTTCAAGTTTTGGATATTTTCGGTACATGAATTGATCATAGGAAAAGAGACGGTGTCATGCCGAGTTATTTGACACATCGCATATCCAAGTCCGATCATTATTTAGCGAGATATTATGGATATTTTTTTAGCTTTAGGTATTTGCGGTAAATGAATGAACCTCAGGAAGGGAGAGGGGTCATGCCGAGTTATTTGACACTTCGCGTGACCAAATCCGGTCATGTATTAGCGAGATATTAAAAAATCAATGACCTTCTAGATATGGGGATTTTCGGTAAATGAATGAACCATAGGAAAAGAGAGAGGGTCATGCCCAGTTATTTGACACCTTGCGTGTCCAAATCCGATCATTGGTTAGCGAGACATTAAATAGCCGATGACCTTTTAGTTTGGGGTTCTTTGGTTAAATTAGGGGACAATAGGAGAGGAGGGGGCATCACCCTGAGTCCTAGGATACATCGTATATCCAAATCCGATGATTGGTTAGCGAAATATTAAGGAGCCGATGACCTAGTAGTTTTGGAATCTTCGTTTAAATTAGGGGGCTATAGGAAAAGAGAAGGGGTCATGCCAAGTAATTTGACACCTTGCGTATCCAAATCCGATTATTGGTTAGCGAGTTATTAAGAAGTCGATGACCTTTTATTTTTTTGTTTTTTCGGTTAATGAATGGATCATAGGAAGAGAGAGAGAGAGGGGTTAATGCCGAGTTACTTGACACCTTGCGTGACCAAATCCGATCATTAGAAGCGAAATATTTTCTGTAAATGAATGGATCATAGGGAAAGAGAGAGGGGGGTTCATTCCGAGTACTGTGACACCACACGTGGACCACTACGACAAGTGGTTCGCGAAATATCAGTAAAGCCGATGACCTTTAAGTTTTGGGTATTTTATATAAATCGGTGGTCCATAGAAAAGAGAGATTCATTTCGAGTAAAACAAGTCCTAACACGTCTTTCTTAACTTAGTGGTTCCAAAGATATTAAGCGGGGGGAAATCACTGACTTTTAGTTTTGGGTATTTTGGCAAAATGAGCGGGCTATTGGAAAGGGGAATTCGCTCCGTGTCATTTGATGTCACACGTCCAAATCTGATCATTGGTTCAAGAGACATTAAATTAATGGCCGATACAATGAGGAATCAAAAAGTTATGGGGCAGGATTCTTATCAGACCACTACTCCCATCCTACTCATTCAAATACCCCTGAAATTTGCCCTGATCCGCCCTGCGACACTGGAATAATTTTTTTGCAATTTCAGAGTCTACTTATGTAATATCACCGTATTGTGCCCGTTTAAACCCACCTGCCAGTATCCTGATGGATGGATCACAGCTTTCTCATGGCCCCAGCTAGATAAATCTCTGAAAGAAATGCCTGGAACAAGGTGTAAGTTACGACACATAGGATTTTCCTACAATGACATCATACTACGGAATAAGGACTTAATTAAACATTGGTAGAGTGAGAATCTTGTGCTTCTAGGGGTGAACGGAATAAAAAGAAAAATGGGCGCCCATCCGAAATACCAGAGCATAATCTCACCGCAATAATTATACATCAATAACACTTGGTTTCTATAAAAACGATGTACAAACGAAAAACCTCGTGTCCGACGGTTTATTATCTAAAGGCGATACAATTATTTAATTTGAACTAGAACTCTCTTGTTCATCGGCAAAGACAAAATTAAATATTGAAAGAAATCAAAACTTAAACCTCAGTATCAAAAATAAGATAAAATTAATCCATTTTCTACAATCCCATCTGCATTTTCAAAATTTCCGGAGTTCATAATAAAAATAAAAGCACCAAATTTTATTAATATACCATACATTTGGTTTATGTAAGCTAAATACAAATAATAATTCTTAATCTATACAGGGTAGAAACTCCTCCCAATCACTTTAAAATGTATTTACACTAATCCAGATTGAACAATAGTCTGCTGATACTTCTGTCAATTTACTTAAACTATTTACATCTTATTTACTTCCCTCTTACGCCATTCACATCGTAACATTATCTGTGTGCGAGTTTTCACTTCCATAACTCGTCTTAAAGAATTTATTAAGAAAGAACCACAAACTGTAACTACAGTACTTTACTTGTTCATGTCTCATTCGTGATAGTCATGGCAGTTCAAAAAGGCCTAGCTCCTGCATATATTATCAACTTCAGGTTAAATAGAATAATAAAAATAATGATAAAACATTGCATCATTACAATTACTTCATTCGTGCGTATTCCAACGATACATGACTTTCTGTAGCTGCTTTCTAATATAAATTAACGCATCTTATACAGCTTTCTCATGCAACGAACATGAGGAATAGAACTTCACATAAACCTAAAATATCGTGAAATAACTGATCTCTACAAGATTCAAATCCAAGACAAACTCTCATTTAAATTTGCACGACAATCCTTAACAAAAACAAACAACTTCTGCTTATTTACTGTAATTACAAATTTTCCCAACGTCGATGTGACCGATTGGAATACAATTCTTACTTCGAAATACCATATTTCGTGCTTCAATAATACAACAATGCGTTCTTCCATAAATTAAAAATATGCAGACTATCTCTCTCCTACTTAAGACATGTTTCACACACTTACAGTACTTCAAAGAATTCAAAAATCCCCAACAGTCATCATCATAAATTAATAATAATACATTTCCTGTCCTCCCCGCTTATCGTCCTTAATTGTTGCACTCAACAATGCTTAAATTCTCTCTTCAAAATATTATTCAATCTCATGCTTAAAGTGTTTCATTAGAACCAATACAGTCTTTACAATTCGTTTTATAAATGGAGGTAATACAGCTTTTACTGAGTCTCTGTCCCAATCCAAAAATAATCCTTCGTGATCAGCTGTTATCGTCTGATACTCAAGAAAATATTCATTATTTCCGTTCCAACTGACAATCATTAGTTGTCCTATATAAATGTCAATGTCTATTTCACATTATAATCTAATAATCACATAAGAACAAACAACACATCTATATCTTGCACTCTCCTTTAACATCTAACGATCTAAATCCTCTAATCCTATAAAATACAGTCGAGTTTCGCGTATCTCCAATCCAAAAATATTAACGAAATATTTGTCGCTCACAAAACCTAAATTTACGATAAATTCAACTAATTCAAAATCTCACACGTGGAAGAATAAAATCCAAAAAAGAAATTCAAAAATATTTATGAAGTCTAAATTCCCAAAATTGAAGAATCAAAAGAAATATTGAAAAAGTTTTCTCATGGAATTTCTAAATACTCTACAAAATTCTATATAAAGGATTTTGTTCTACCTTTTGATGTCTTCAACAGCTGATGTAATATATATCGGATGATATACCAGTAAACTTTCCGATGTCTTCTCCTGGTATTAACTCGTTCCCGCCAGGAGTTTGAACTGCGTCTCCTTTGACTTGGTCCTGACTCGAACAGGCTTCGGCCTCGCGCAGGCCTAGTTCTGGAAACGAACTGGGATCGTGAACTGGGACTTCCATTTTTCAAACCCTCTTCTTCTGTCTTCATGCTGCTTATAGATGTTCTTAAAGTCATTGGTATGCGTAATTTCATCGAGAGTATTTAAACCATTTTCATTGTTGAATTTTGAATAATCTTGAGTAATGTTATATTACTCCACAATATCCGACGATTGTAGTTGATGTTACCTGGTTACATTAGATCTCTCCATATTCCCATTGTAGTGTTTCCTCTCGCAATTTACTCAACCATCTCTACTTCCCTTTCAAAATAGAATGCTGTTCATCTCGATGTGGGAATGAATTTCATTTTCAACATAATTTCGACAAATCTCAATGAATTTTTCTTGTATCTCCGTCGTAATGTTGTAGTATAACAGCCTTGCCAAAATGTATGCAGTGACGAAGAATCTCAATTATAGTTCGAATATAAAAGAACTATTGAAGTCCGAAGATTTTAGGATATTTAATGAAAATCCTTCGTAGATGCAATTGTTGGATTTTCAATATAATATTTGTTAGGAACACTTTCAATAAATATTTTTTATTTGCCACACTTAAATTCGTTTCGCAATGTTCAGCAATAACTCTTTATAATTGTTCACATTCGTGAAAATGTTTAAGTCCTCTTGACAAGTTTCTCTCGAAATCCGAAAAATAACGCAAGTTCAAAGTCTGTGTTTGACGCGAGTACGTCTCTTAAACCACGGCTTGACCGACGATGCGCTTGTCTCCGCCGTCAAAAGATTTCCTTCAGGACCGTGCCCGGAGTTGAACTTGGACAATACGTCGTAACTCCTCGAAGGGTCCTCTCCAAATGGCGCATTTCCTCACGAAAGAATTTTGGCGCTCGAGCTTTGTGAACATTTTGATAATTCCATTATTTATAATTCCAAACACATATCAATTATCGTCTTAAATTTTCCTCTATTCTGAGTATAATCACATTTCTTCTGGAACTTCTGTAACAAAATAATTTTACTGTAATTACCATCTTCGTTTAACTTCGGAACTCCTTAATATTTTATTCCGGTCATGTGATCACTATGCGGTAAAACTTGCCTCGCGTGACGGCACACTTCAGTTTTATTTCTCTATATTGCTCGCACGCGCCGCTCATGATTTAATTTTCATCTACTTTTTAGCGAGATTCAGTCTTTCTTCAGTTCAAAACCCGTTTGACTGGTATATCGGCTAGCTCGGAAGTTACGTGACTACTTTTCCTTGAAGCAACGTGCAACTTTCAGTGTCATTAAATCTCAATTATACAATGCTAAGATATGAAATATTTTAAATCAGATTTCAAGACTTGAAATTCGGGCTCATTCTCCTCTTACTACGGGAAATATAAGTGCCCAGAATACCTTTATTTTACTTGCCAATATTAGGATAAAAATTTGAGACTGAATTTCCTCGCGTACAATCTCCCGACTATTTTCATATGACTTTGCCGACTTCTCCGCCTAGTTTCTTATGGCAATGAGGACTTCTCCGCCTACTTTCTTACGACATTGAGTACTTCCCTTGTTCCATTTTCTTAATAATTTCTTTCACTTCGGCTTGGTATATCTCCAGAGTTGGGTATGCTCTTCTTTGGAAAGGCGTGTCATTTGTTAGCCTAATTTGGTACTTATAATCCTATATTTCGCCTGGCTTGTCATCGAATATGTCCTGAAATTCAACGATAAGACTCTCGAATTCCTCCTGAATGTCTTCAAAACCCTCTGCTCTTAATGCGTAACGGCTTCTTTCTGCTTCTATTTCATTAATGACTTCCTCTAAAATTTCTTCTCTGAAATATTCTTCCGAAATATCCTCCAAATCCTCCTCTTCTGACTTTTCTGTGTCTATACAATTTTCATTCAGCCGGATAATTCTATTTCTCATAACAGTGATTGCACCCACTTTTGTTATGAAGTCAATTCCCAGTATTACGTCAAAATTAATCTTATTTACGACGCCAATAACCAGTTCATAACTCCTGTTAATTATCGTAAATTCCAGTAAGACATGCACGTTGCATTTCACCGACTTGTACTGAAACAGTCCCCGAATTTTCACAGTAGCTGCCATCTTTATACCTTTTGAGAAACATTCAATATATTCCTCCGATATTATAGAAATTCGACATGCAAGCTACCCTCTGGGTGTCAAATAGCAAAGCTTGCACCAGGCACCCGAGGCCATACGATATTATTATTATTATAGAAATCATAGCACCCGTCTCCATTAATGTCTAGCAAGGCTTCTCTTCAACTTAAATATTTATAACAGGTAATTCAACTAGTCTCCCTTCCTTCTCCCTTTATTCCCCGAACACCAGATCCTCCTCAGTCGCTTGGTAAATCTCATTTATTGTGATTTGTAATGTCAGCAGTTTCTCCTCATCCACTAGTTGCGTTTAAGAATTAGCGTTTTCTTTGAACAGTGGGAGGTTCTTGATTCTTCCCCTAACTACTAGTTCAGGAATCGGTTCTCTATCTCTTTGGGAATCGTTCGGTCTACTTTCCTGCATTAGATTTCTCAAATATTCTCTACCTTCCTGATTCTATTTTCTTATTGCTGCCTCGTAAAAACATCATCATTCTAATTCTTATATCTGTTAAACCCCTCACCATAGTTCCTATTATTTCTATCGTAATAGTTGCTACGCCGATAACCATGATTGTGATGATATCCTGTTGTCCCAGTATTCTCATTACCATTTCTTATAAAGTTCTGATATGGCTTACCCCCTATATTCTCTCTATATGCGGGCTCTGTACTTCTGTGTTGCAAATAATGATTCTTCAAGGGTCCCGCTCTACTTCATTGTCTTTCCGGTTGATTTTCGGTCTCTTGAATTTGATACAAAACAACTGTCTGTATTTCCCTATGTTCTTGCCTCAGATTCCTAATATATGACGTTACCTTGGACATTGCGCTCATTTGGTTGAGTTGTCTCAATAGTTCGTCCATCATCGCCAAATTATCAACCCCTAATGGAATAATATACCTCCGTATATCCGTTGGGAATTTTCTCGAAATTACTTCTACCAATTCTTGCTGGGATAGTTGTGGCTGTAGGTATTGGATTTTCGCCAATTGAGTAGAGAAATAGTCTGCATACTTCGTAGGCTCTTAACTCGCGTGCTTTTTACAGTAAACTTCTGCTCGCAGATTTTGTTGGTCCTCGATACTCCAAAATCGCCTGATTAAAGCGTCAGCAAACTCCTCAAAGTTAGGAAACGTGTACCGGAACTCTTTAAACCACTAAATAACTGGTCCTTCCATATAACGTTCCACTAGACGCATTTCTCTTTCCTTTGTTGCGTGATTCTCGATGAAAAGCTCATGTAGATCGCATCTAAATTCAATCGGAATGACCCCATTTTGCTCATTGAATTTACGTGGTGTCGTCTCAAAATTCCTTATAATTGTAACATTCATTTGTGTTTCTGTCGAAAACAAAGGATGTCTACATCTTATTTCACTTTCTGTGAACGGTGCTTCAGTTTCCGTTTGACCTAACTGTCCTGTCGCTCGCGCGTCTTCTCTCGGCTGGAACAGCTGTTCCGTGGGCTGCTCCTAGCCACTTGAAATTCCTCCTCCAATCTTGCAACTCTTGCTTGCTGCAATCCCTTCCTTTCTTTCAATCTGTCGTCTAACCTGCCTAGGATTTCTCTAACTTCGCCCCTAATATCTTTCCTTAAGTCTTCCTTCAAACTGTAAATAATAGTAGCGTCTCCTATACTTAAAATCGTTAACTTTCACATGGCATTCCCTAATTCCAATCCTAGGTTTTCCTTTTCCGCATGCATATCAAGTCGCGACTGATCTAAGTTGACGGGAATAGTTAAAATCTCAGTTTCAGATGTTTCCTTAAATTGTGATAGATCCTCCACATTGGCTGGTTACACTTTAGAAATACGCTTGCACAAATCATCCCTTACACTAGAAATATCTTTGTTTAATCTAATTTTCATAGGTTTCATACTTTTATCAAGCTTATCTCGCAATACTAGGCCATTTTCTTCATTAACCTTAATTAAATCAACTTTTAACACATCTCTACTGCTACATATCTCTTCTTTAACATGCATTTCAATTTCTTGGTTCAACATAGTGGTTTTTGTATGGACTTCTACGTGTAGTGAATCTACTGCAGACATCAATTCATTCACTTCGTGCCTCAATGCCTCTGAACTACTTTTACTTTCATCCTTAGGTTTATCTAGTGTTTGTATTTCCTCCTGCAATAGTTTTACTATGTTGTCTGCTGTTTCTTTCTGATGTTGTTCTAAGTTGAGCTTATCATCAGATTGCAACCGAGTAACATCCTTCACAAGTTTATATACTGGGCCCTGCACTCGTGATGAATCACTTTGTAATTTCATCATTCTGGCATTAATGTGTTCTGTGTCATCCTTTATTTTTTCAGCGTCCACTGAAAACTGATCCATACTCTCCCGTAACTTGGCATGTCTATCTTCTAACTTAGCATTACATCCTGTAACTGTTAAGTGTTTTCTTCTAACTTTGCGTTACTAGCTTCTAACTTAGCCTTACTAGCATCTATCTTAGCATTGCTATTTTGTAACAGTGTAGTGCTACCTTGTATTAGTGAAGTCTGTACAGCTTTAATTAAATCCTGCATTTCCTTCACTTCAAATTTAAGACCCTTCTTCACCATTTCAGCGTACATTTTCCCCTCTGTTTCCATTAGCTTAAAGTTATCGTGGGTATATTTATGCAACCAATCTAAATCCTTGGTTAGAATCGTGTGACATTCCTGGTGATCTGAAACTTCTTCTGGATGGCCTCCACCGCCATCGTCGCCATTACTCAATTGCACGTATGAGATGCTAGGGAACTCATACAATAAGAATATCAGAATAGTTTCAAATAGTTTCGGAGATTTGCGTACTATGTATCCACTCTGAATACTAATTAACTGAGTCTACTAACCAATTTCTAATTTATCCAATAATAATTATTCTAACTTCATTTAAACAACAACACTGAATTCAATTTTAATTTCCAATTTTATCATGATGTGATTTGACAAAAGTCATCAGCGGATTAAATCCAAACATGATCTAGTTCATGAGTAACATTTCTGTATTTATAACTCAACCAACCTCTCTCAGGTTATTCACTCTAGTCATTTCAAAACCACACATCCAAACGTTCACATACAATTACTGGCGTCAACTAATAATAATCATGCCCTTCTAAATTGGCAACCATAAGAATAATTTATGTGGCACCCCATAAAAATTCGATGCCGACACGTTGTTGCACCATAAACACTTGATGTCCCATTTTCAAACCACCTGCCAGTATCCTGATGGACGGATCGCAGCTTTCTCATGGCCCCAGTTTGATACACCACTGAAAGAAATGTCGGGCACTTGAGATAAGTCGGGATCAGTGGCGGTTTCTGGGTGATCGCCCTGGAGCCAGTGCACACCCATTCTTGAAAAATTGCCTTCACATTTGAATTTTACGAATATAAAAATTAATATAAGATTTTATGGTAGTATAAAGCGTCAACAAATATCCAGAATACCGCTTTTTTACATTTAAATGTACCGCGTTCGTTGCGCCTCACTGTACGTTGCTTGTGTGCTGACTCGGTTATCATCAAATATCGCCGTTCGCCACCTGCAGAATTGTAGCCAGCGTTAGGCTTGACGGCTGGAGAGGGGATGGCAAGAGGAGAGCGGGGATGTGATTTTACTATAATAGAATCGGAGCCAAATCCTTGCCTGGCGAATTGTACTGCGCATGCTCCGTTTTTTTTCATCTCCTGTCGCATCTGATTGACAGACGAAGAAGCGATGACCGCTAGCGTGCAGGAGCTACCGCACTATCTGTTGGTGAATTGTTGTACCAAGTAGAGTTTCATGCGCAGATTGAAGTGGTTTGAAAGGTTGTGTCTTTACGCAGCTTGTATAATAGCGCCACTGCCATTTGATATTCAATGTGCATTTAAAAATCACAATCATGTAGCCAACTGTATGATATTATATAGTCTATAGTTGTAACAGTGAATTCAGTTTCATTACATTCCTTTATAATTTACAGATTTTTAAGGTCCAGTAATTTGCAGGATTAACGCAGCCTATTATCTTGTTGATCTTGGACGTGGCAAGTATTTGTCACAAGTGTGTTTCTAAAGTGTGGAATATTTGAGTGCGTGTGCATTATTACGTATTTGATAGCTTATCCTCCCAGCTTGGCTTCACCCACTGACATAGCTAGGATCATTCCTCTACCGTCGGAAGGATGGTGTCTGGGAGGTAAACACACTTTTTCAGCAAATGCAACTGGGGATGGTGACAGGTGACCCCAAACATGGGTCTAATTCAGGGTCAAAGAAGAGATTTTGACCATCGGCCTGAAAGGAACCGTCCCGGTATTTGCCTAGTGATAAAAATGGAAAACCACGAAAATCATTTTCAGGACGGCTGAGGTGGGATTCGGGATTATTATCGCTACGGTTCAGGATTTAAAAACTATTACATCGTCTCAACTTACTTACTCTGCAAGAAAAGGTGGCCATATAATAAGAAATGGGAAGACCTATTCCAAACCTGAATTTAATTCAAACATCCCTGTGCAAAGCGAAGGTTAGGAATCGCTTATTCCATGATGAAGTTACAGCAAGTTAGTATGAGTGGGCCTGTGGCTGTGAACTAACCAACTGGATGTATTGTTTTCCGTGCTTTTACACCAAGGCGGTCCGGGTTCGATTCCTGGTCAATGCATGTGGGATTTTCGAAGTGAAATGCCATGTCCTGTGGTTCGGATTCCACGTAAAAAGGAGGTCCCGTGGCTCATGATCTCAAGATTAACGGTCACGTTAAACTACAAGCTTCCTTCCTTCCTTCCCTTTTCCGTGCTTAAAGCCGTGCTACGTGCACAAAGAAAGAAAATCCCTCTCTGCACACTGGAGGCGGAGGTCGATTTCACCGGGCAAAGAAAAATGCTTGGAATTCACTAAATTTGCCAATTGTTGTACAGTATACCTACGAAAGTTACACATGTTTAGCATACAGCATCTTCTTATAATACCTGAAACATTTTGCTCATCCCTTGGTGCAAGGGTGGGTCATATAAAATATTCTTCCAGGCAAAAAATGTTGTTACATTTTAGAGGGGTATTGGCCATTTTAAACTGTTTTGATATTGTGCCTATTAAGGGAGGTATGATTTCTTTTCTCTAAAAACTCCATTTTCCCCACCCCTTTGGACAAACTTACGAAGATAAGCACTTGGCCCTTATTCCAAAAATAGTACGAACTTTGAATGGATTCATTTTTTTTAAATACTATGAAAGTTATAGCAATATTTCACTTTCCCCCCCATTTCCAACCCCTTGGTCCGATTTTGCCCGTTAGCGAACTCGACCGAGATTTTGAATGGTTATATTTTATGTAGGCCTGTACATATACATTATAATATTAACTTTTGAACTGACGGTGGTTTTGGGATCTGTGGGATGTGAAACGCGAAGATATGTCAATTTTTTTCCGGATGTCGAAATGGTACCCTTTGCAATAGGTAGCTTTCTAATGATATCTAACTAAAATCGACAAATGTGAACAATCAAAAGCCTACATGAATGCAGAATTGGAATTACAAGTACTAGGAAAGTAACAAATCAGACAACAGCTTCATTGTGCATTCAGGAGGGAGCAAAATATCGAGTTGTCAAAAAACCAACTCCAAGTGCCACTAGATGCATATCTAAGCATACAAAATAGAGTAACATAGTGAGGAGACAGTTTTTTTTATGCTTAGATATGCATCAAATTTAGTTTTTTTTTAAGAGTTCACACCCACAATTTTTCTTCACTAGCTGCTACTTTTTTTTTTTTTTTTTTTTTTAGCGTATGGCTTTTAGTTCCAGGAGTGTCCGAGGACATGTTCGGCTCGCCAGTTTTGTAGCTGCTTCGAGACGGACACCCAATGGGTGAGCTACAAGTACCGTTGGGGAGGGAAGGAGGGAAGTTGGAATGTAAGGACGAGGAGTTGGAAGGTAGCGGCTGTGGCCTATAGTTAGGGACCAACCTCGGCATTTGCCTGGAAGGAAGATGGGAAACCACAGAAGACCATCTTCAAGGTTGCCGGCGGGGGGATTCGAACCTCCTCGCCTCCCGGATGTGAGCGACTGCCATCAGTCATGCCGTAACCACCACGGCTAACTCACCCGGTACTAGCTGCTACTGGTAGGGATACATAGGATTTTCCTACTATGACATTATACTACGGAATAAGGACTTAATTATACACTGCTAGAGTGAAAAACTTGTACTTTTTGGGGCAAATGACATAACAAATAATATTGGGTGCTTATCCTCAATTACATAGCATAATCTCACCTTAATTATTATAAGTAGTGGGGTACAGAGAGTTCTACCTATAATCGCGCGTGTGCTTGAATACGTATGGCTATCATGGAAAAAGTTGGTGGTGGGGGATGACTAGGGTCGAGTGAGAGGTCGTTTAGATGGTATTTTTCCACTCTATTTGATGGTGAGGTTATGTTTTACAATGGGTGAAATTTGGAATCGCAATTTGAGGTAAACGTGCGTTTTTTCATTTTGGTGATATTTAATGAGCTTGTAAGGCTAGAACGATGTGCTGTTTAGGAACGGGGTGACGTTCTCTTTGCTAAGAATGTGTGTTGATTTTTTTTTTTAATTTTGAAAAATTCTTGTTTTTTGGATTGGCGCTATTTTGGAAACGGTGAATTTTGGAATAAAGTTTATATGACATTAATGAATGGTAGGTATGCCCTCTAGGTGGGCAGAAAGTTTCAAGGGTGTAGGAGGAAAAAAATGATAGCCTACTTTCTCGGGAACATTGACGATAATTGGCGAATGGATGGTAGGATTTTAATGAATTAACTATTGTTGGCGTTGGGATGACATGCTCTTGGCTAAGAATGTGTGTTGATATATTTTTTGAAAATTCTTGGTTTTGGATTTTTGATTATTTTGGAAAGGGTGAATTTTGGGAAAAAGATTGTTTGACGTTAATGAAAGGTGGGTATGCCCTCTAGGTGGGTAGCATGTTTCAAGGGTGTATGCCAAAAGAAAATGAATTTTGAAAAATGCTGACTATTTTGGAAACAGTGAATTTGATGAAAAAAGTTTGTTTGTGATGAATGGTTGCTATATACTCTCTCTACAGACACTATAAATTTCAACTAGCTAAGTGAAAAACCTATGCATGTTTTGGGGGATTTTTAACCTAGTTTTTAATCGCCTTGCTAGCATAGCGGTCTGCATGGTTAGCTGCCGCCCCCGGAGGTCCCGCGTTCGATTCCCGGCCATGGCACGAAATTTGAAAAGTGGTGTGAGGACTGGAACGGTGGAGATCTACTCACCCTCGAGAGGTCAATTGAATAGAAGGGGTTCGATTCCCACTCCAGCCTACTTGAAGTGGCTTTCAGTAGTTTTCCACTTTGTCTTTGGACAAATGCTGGGATGGTTCCTACTGTAAGGTCACGGTCGCCTCTTTTCCAATTTTTATGGTTTTATGTGTTTCCATTATGTTTTCCAGATATTTGAGGAAAGTGTGAAAAAAAAGAAAGAAAAGAAATGAGATTTGAAGTGATGTTGGATTGTCATGTCAAACACAATTTTTTTTTTTGCTAAACATACATACTGAGCCTTACTGCTACAGAAAAATAGTTTTGCTAACAGAAGTCACTGCGTGTTGGGAATGTTAGCAAGAGAGAAACCTCAGCTCTTTATCGCAATAAGAATGCATGTAAGTATATGTGTGTGGGAAGCCTGTTGCCTTTGCAATTTTGTCGTTGGGAAACAAAGTTAGATAGCGAGAGTAGGTGTTGCTATATGTGATCAACTGATACTTTGCTTCAAGGTTAGTACGCTCTCAGGACATTGTTTTGAAAATGCTTATGTTGAACTTCTCACGGGCTGCACAGTGGCAAAGTCATGTTTGGCCCAGAGTTATGTGAACTGCCAATGTTAAGACTTTTTTGGCTCAGTCAGTCATTACTTGCAATGTGTGTTTTAATACAGGGTGAGAATTAATGTGTTGGCAAATATATAGACACATTATATATGTAGCGAAACAGTGTATCATGTTCATTACTTTGCGAGTTATTGTTTGATACAGACGGTTGTGAAGAGCCGTTAGCTTGCGCTAATTAATTAATTAATTAATTAATTAATTTAATTTAATAATAAAAAACATCGATATATTTAAACATCAACTAAAAAGACGAGGTATGTAGATGTGTTATCATAATATTATGGAATAAATTATTGTTATTTGATGGATTATTTTGAATGTTGATTTAATAACTTAATGGTATGTACGTATTTTTTGTTGCAGAAAAATTAACAACAACAACTAATTTGCTATATATATAAAGGACAAAAAATATTATTAATTTGTAAAATGTATGTACATTTTGTGTAAGAGTTAGGCTAAAATGAATGAATGAATGCCATTTTATTTAATACTAATACATGAACTTATGGAATACAATTATTTTTTGTTGCAGAATTAAACTGTGTGAATGCCAACCAAACGATTGTGGGTAGCAGCGTAGCCCACTAAGCTACAATTTTTGATATTGAAAATGTATGTTTTTTTGTTTTGTTTGTGCAAAAATTAGCTTTATATTTTTTTCCGAGTGAGTGTCTTATTATGTCTGTGCATATGAATAATCCTATTACCAATAGCAGTGGCTATGCTGGCTAAAGCACAGCGTTAGGTCATGGGGCCAAGCACTCTGCTAACTCGATAGACGTGTGGGTTCGAGCCCCAACCCTCACCCAATCTTGAAATGGTTTTCCATGGTTTTCCATTTTCAACGCCAGGCAAATGCTGGGACGGTACCTTTTGACAGGCCACGGCCGGTTCCTTTCACATTCTAGCCCAGTTTCATTGATCATTATCCATTCCATGTCTCATTCCGATACGCAGATCGCTCACAGTCGTCGACTAGAAAGACCTGCACTTGGCCTCTTAGGAGGCCACATGACAAACAAAATAATCCTATTGCATAGCCTAAACCTTTTTTTGGAGTGATTTGTTATTATGTGCCATAACTGAATTAATCCATATGTTTACTGATTATATATATATATAACTAATAGTGGGGTTTTATTGCTTTGCTTTTCAGATAGGTATATTAAAAAAAGCATTATCCAACATTTGCAACTAATTGGTTGTTTGATCAAAACCCAGCCACCTACAGTTGGAGAAACAACAGTTGCTACGACTTGTGTTCATGTGAGTGTGAGTGAGTGAGAGTGTGTGCCACTGTCTGAAGACATCTGTATTTGCTGTTTTTTTTGGATTATACTATTAATAAGGTGAGTTAACATTCCATTTATTGTACTTTTTAATTATGTCTACATCCATGTATCAAGACTTAGAATGGCAACTGTTAGCCAAATGTTTTAAAAGTAGGATATGTTCAGGCCTAATTCAGGCAAGGTTTAACAATGCATCACGCCTTAAAAATAAATTTCGAATTACTATGCGAGTTTATTCTCATTAAAAATAATGTTGAAGAAAAACATAGCTTTGATCTTTGTACAAAAATGGAGAAATTACTGATGGCCGATAATTTAGAAATATGGTATCAGATAAATGCTATTGATGGACTTGTCAGTAAATTTGATAAGTTACAAGACGGACCCAGTGGCCTGGCTCTGAATAGAATTGAATATTTGCAAATTAATATTTGTAAATACAATCCATTAAATGCGGGAAGTAGCTACATTCCCACACCGAGCTGGATTGCAAGGAAAAGGGCTCTGATCAACATACGGAATAAAGATGATCATTGTTTTTTGTGGAGTGTGGCTAGTTTTTTGCAACCCTGCCAAGACGGAAATGGTGATTTGCCAGGGAAGTACAAAGCTATGTTTAACCACTAAGAGCAAACTCTGAATCTGGAACGTGTTTCATTTCCCATGTCTCCAGATAAAATTCATTTATTTGAGAAAGATAATCCAAATTTCTCCTTCATGGTATATGGCATTGAGGGAAGCAACATTGTCGGCCCCTTGTATGCCACGAAAGAGACAAAACAATATCACATTCATTTATTACTTTTGTCTCATGGGGATAAAAGCCGTTATTGTTGGGTAAAGAATTTGAGTAGATTGGTAAGCAGCCAAGTGTCCAACCATAATGGTAAAATGCACATTTGTGATCGCTGCCTTCATTATTTTGAAACTGATAAACTTTTGGAACGACATAGGGGAGATTGTGAGGGGCAGACGGCAGTAAAGCTAGTTTTGCCCCAAGGGAATGACGCAGTCTTGAAATTTAAGGCCACTAATAAACAATACATGGTACCATTTACTGTTTATGCCGAATTTGAGGCTCTGACTGTACCCCTTCAGGGATGTGAACCAAACCCCCATACAAGCTCAACCTATCCAGTGCAGAAACATGAACCTTTTGCCGTTGGCTATTATGTTGTATGTCACTACGATAAATCTCAATGTGAGTATGCAAGTCACCAAGTTCGGATTGTTCCCGGTGGTTTGTTGATAAAATGGCGGCTTTAGCGGGCAAAGTAGAAACAATTTTGGATAACCCTGTACCAATTCAGATGAATGATGTACAGCAAAAAGAATATGATCAAGCCACTACCTGCCACATATGCGAAAAGCTTATTCTAGGCGGGGGAACAAAAGTAAGTGATCACTGTCATTTGACGGAAAATTTTAGAGGTGCCGCTCATTGAGAATGCAATTTAAAGTATTCTAAACCTCCTTTCTCCCCGTCTTCTTACACAATTTCTCACGCTACGATCTACTCTTCATTGTTAAAGAATTTGCTCAAATAGATAAGAGCAAATTCAACATTTTAGCTAAGAACCATGAAAGTTTCATTTCTCTTTCATGGAAAAAAGAACAATGAGCATTCGTTTTCTCGACTCATTCAAGTTTATGTCTAGTTCGCTGGATAGCTTTGTCAAAGGCTTGAGCGATGATGTGTTGAAACATACCCAATCCCATTTGACGAATACAAAACAATTTAAATTATGTGTTCGTAAAGCTCATTTTCCTTACGACCATGTAGCAAGTTACGAGGTGCTTAAAGATACGACTTAGCCCCCTAGAGAATTTTTTTTTCTCAGTTAACTCAAAGCACCATTAGTGAAGAAGAGTATGCCCACGCACAGCATGTTTGGCGTGTTTTTGCCATAGAAAACATGGGTCAATATGCTATGCACTCCTTAAAATTAGATGTGTTGTTGTTGACTGACGTGTTTGAGACGTTTCGTCAGATGTGTCAATCAATATACGGGCTCGGTCCCGCACACTACTATACCAGTCCTGGGTTAAGTTGGGACGCTACCCTCAAATTCACCCAAATTGAGCTTGATTTACTGACAGACCCCAATATGGTTCTGATGATGGAAAAGGGGATTCGTGAAGGGTTCGTATCGCTTAATCAGCGACATGCCAAGGAAAATAATCATTACATGCCTGATTATTGTCTTTAAGAACCAGAATCTTACTTGATGTATTTCGATGTAAATAATTTATACGGTTTCGCTATGAGCAGACCACTGCCGTACAAAAACTTTGTCTGGCTGTCTGAGGATGAAATTAAAGATTTTAATGTGCATAGTGCAAGCGAGCAACAGGATGTAGGATATGTTCTTGACGTTGACTTAACTTATCCACCCGATCTCAGACAGCGACATGGTGATTTCCCATTTTGTATAGAGAAAATGGTGCCGCCCGAGAGTAAGGGTAATCATAAAAAATTTATGGGCACCTTATATGACAAAAATCACTATGTATTGCACATTGGCATGCTGGTAGAATGTTTAGCCCAGGGCTTAACCCGGAAAAAAATCCATAGAGGTATTTATTTTTGCCAGACACCGTGGTTGAAACCTTACATGGATTTAAATACCGCTCACAGACTAAGTGCCACTCAGCCATTTCAAATATTTTTTTTAAACTGATGAATAATTGTATTTATGGCAAGAGTCTTGAAAATGTGGGGCAGTATAGGGACATAAAATTGGTGAACACATGGCATGGACGATGGGGCGCTCAAAAATACATTTCAAAACCAAATTTTAAATATTTGAACGTTGAAATTTCGAAAACTAAAATGGTCATGAATAAACCTATCTATTTAGGCCAAGTCATTTTAGATTTTTCAAAATTGCATATGTATAAATTTCATTATGGTTTTGAAATGCGGCATTTTGGTACCATTTCATTGTTATATACAGACACGGATAATTTTATTTACCATATCCGTGACTGCTAACCGTATGTCGTTGTGAAAGAAAACCCAAAATGGTATGACACGTCCTCGTTTTGCGAGAAGAGCGTGTTCGATATCCCCCGTCTGAACAAAAAGAAATTGGTTTAATGAAAGATGAGTGTTCAGGCACCATGATGACTGAATTGTGGGGCTCGCTCCGAAAATGTATAGTTTTCGACAGATGAATGAATGTGAATCTATGCGAGCCAAAGGAATTTGCCAACATGTGGTGAAAAGGCTCTGTGTGGATGATTATTTACATGTCCTTCAAACCCACACAGGCATGACACATAGTCAGTTTAGAATTATATCTAAAAACGATAATTTATTTTTAATGAAACAACGGAAACAAACACTTGCTTTGTTGGATGATAAAAGGCAGTGGTGTCAGGATATGATGACAAGCGTTCCCTTCGGTTACAACCAGTAATGGTTGTTGCTATTGTTATTGTACAATACGGCAAGTGTTTGGTTTGGTTGCTATCAAGTGCGTGATTCCATGTTGAGCCTCGGAATAAAAAATAAACAAATTGTAGTGTATCATATAATTTTTTGTTTTTTAACCTGTGTGCGTGGATGCATGCAAGGATGTATGAATGTATGTCAATAGATGTATATAAACTGTATGTCTTGTCCTATTTGCCTGTCAACGCATAAAGAGAGGCATGCATCAACGTTTGCATGCCTCACTGTGCAAAGGCTAGATTAAAACATGTTGACTTAAAAAAAAATATTTTAGCTAGTGGCTTAATAAGCCTCATCTTTCAGCAACCTGCCCACCCATCCTCATAGACATGCCGCTTAATAGGCCTCTCTAGTTGTTGGCATAATAAGCCACATGTTTGAGTAAACTGACCATCCATCCTCAGTAGACATGTAGCTTAATAGGCTTCTCTAGGTGTTGGCTTAATATGCCACATGTTTGAGCAAACTGACCACCCATCCTCAGTAGACATGTAGCTTAATAGGCCTCTCTAGGTGTTGGTTTAATAAGCCACATGTTTGAGTAAACTCACCATCCATCCTCAGTAGACATGTAGCTTAATAGGCCTCTCTAGGTATTGGCTTAATAAGCCTCATGTTTGAGCAAACTGGCCATCCATTCTCAGTACACATGTAGCTTAATAGGCCCCTCTATGTGCTGGCTTAATAAGCCTCATGTTTTAGCAAACTGACCAGCCATCCTCAGTAGACATGATGTATTACAAAACAACACCAGACGAATATCTGATCAGAAATTGTTTTTAACCCTAATGCATAAAAGAAGGTCAACAGACAGATAGTTATTTATTTATTTTGCTTACTTTTTCTTTTCTTTTTGCTATTCACTTAGGGGACAGACAATATATAAATTAACTTTTTTTTAAATATACGTACTTAGTAAAATGTCTATAACTACTTTTCAGATTCAATGATGAACCATGATCAAGATTCTGTTATTGTTACCAAACACACTACGTTTATTGAATATGAAACGATGGTAAATTATAATCCACAACGTGTAGCCTATCCTTTAGAGTATAAAAACATTAAAGTGCGCATTGATACCACTTTTTATAAGAGCATCATTAATGATGATGATGATGATGTGCTGTTTCATGATCCAACTCATCGCTATTGCAAATCCTGTATGTTAAATTTTGGTTTTCAAAATAATGTATCTACAGAAGTAATTCATAAATCATGGTATGGTTTAACGATAAAAAAAGTGATTGTTAAATTAGCGGATGAGAATAATTTTCCAGTTTTTTGGTGTACGCTACGTACAAAACCCTTGTTTAATGTCCATTTTCCACTAACGTCAAATATGTTTTGTTTTCACTTTTATAAATTCCCTGCTGAGGAAGGAACCACTTCATATCGTCAACAAGCATTTCGTCAACTTAATTTTACGTTACCCATGAATCAATATTCACCACATAGAATACGGTCTATGAGAAACTAACAACAACAACAATATGTAATGCATATGTTTTTTTGTTGGATTCGGCTTTTAGGAACTTACTTTACTTTCAAAAAAGACATTTGGCTAATTTTTTTTAGTTTATAGTGTATTCATGTTTATGGAAAACACATACTCCAGTTTAAATTTTTATTGTTTTTTGTTTTGTTTCTTGGATATAGACATGGTTAATAAATTGCCTGGTATGTTAACTTTACCTTTATAGGTATCCATTAGTATGCAATGCGAATTTGCACGTCGACACGGGAATCGTATACGACTGATTCAACAAGGATATTATTTACTAATACCTATTGACAACAGAGGCATACATTTAGCTCCAAACAATGTTGAAAATGATTCACACCTAATTTTCATAAAATATTTTCTATTAAATAATTTTCAAATTCATGTTTTGGCTGAAAACGATGAAAATGAATGTCAACTTTTAGAAGTAGGCTACACAGTGTGGAACAATGATTTGTTTGTTTTACATGCGTTTTACCGAAAGGTAATACAATGGTAATGCGAACATTGTTCACATGCCTACGTTTTTGTTAATCTGTCAAAGAAACGGTTGCCACAAATGATTGAATCACCCATATAACAAATAATATGAATCATGACATGTTAATAATAATAATAATTTTGCAATTTGTAATTTATCTTTTTAGAAAAAAAATGTATGAAGCCCTTTGCTCAGAAGTTGAAGATCAGTTACTGATGATACAACATAAACAAGACTTAGTTGTACCCATACAAAAAACAGGTTTAGATGATAATAAACCTTTAAACCAAAACCTTATTTTAGATTTTATAGATGTAAGAGCTCCACTATTTTTAATAAAAAATAGTGGTGATTTAACACCATTTACATATTTACCAAATTTTGAAAATACGTTTCGACAGTGGCAATGGTTAGTGTTTTGCGCCACTTCATTAGCAGATGCGCAAGTCATTGAACCCTATCCCTATAAATACATTTTAATTGATTTGTCTAATGATGCTATAGCACGTTATTAATGCCATTTAACAACCACTCTCTACCCTATGGTAGATATTAACTTTTTTTAAAATTTAAAACAAAGATTTTGGTTTTTTTAAGCTTAAAAATAGGTTAAAATGATAGCTTGGTTTCTTTCTTTCTTTCTTTCTTTCTTTCTTTCTTTTAGAAAAACATGAATATGTATGATAATATGAATCATCACATTGCAGACAGCCTAGTTTATATTCAGCAAACACAATTGTTGCTTCTTTCAGTGTTAAAAACCACATGTTTTCATGGACGTGGTCCATGGCAAGAAATTCATCAAGCACTATTAATGGATGTCATACCCACGAAAACACAAATTTTTCTTATCGATGATAATTGTCATTTACAACAGTATACCTATTTACGTCATGTGAACCATGAAACACAAAATAATTGGCTGTTGATGTTGGTTCAACACTTATCGCGTACCTGTTACAAACATTATTATATTTTTGTCAATTTATCCAATACTATCTACAACTTTAGGCATTAAACGCTCAGGCTTAAAAACAACACACTTTAATGTATTGACAATGTTGTTGTTGTTGTTGGTGTTGTTGTTATATAAAGATGAGAGTGTTAAAAATATAACACTCTTTCCTTTCCTTATAGCCAAGCCAAGCATGGACGCCTTGAACGCCATTGGCCAAGATTGCGGCCTTGTACGCAAGAAAATGAGTGAATTGCATACACAAACACCATTTCGCATTCATTAAATACGAAAATTAGAAACGAAATTTGGTGAACGAGCTCTTTGCATTTGTCAAGACTTCGAGACATTTCTTCCCACACGATTTAATAACCTACCCGATAATATCATGGAAGATGTCAATTCGAGTATTCACCCTGTGTATTTAATCTATGAGGGTGAAAAAAATAATCGTTGTATGATTCGTTTTGTAAAACTAGATAATGTATAATCATTGTACGCAAGACATAACTTTTTGTTGTTGTTGTTGTTGTTGTTTATTGATGTCTTACTAAAACAAAACAAAACTATTTTTTTCAATGCTTAACAGTTTTGACGTTAATTAATTTTTGCTGATGGTTTATAATAATAATAATAATAATAATAATAATAATAATAATAATAATAATAGTAATAATAATAATAGTAATAATAATAATAATAATTTTCTTAACTTTTTTTGTTTGTTTTTAGCCTTTAGAGCTACATTAATACAATGATCCCTATAATGACTATAGGTAAATGGTAATTTTGTGTATAAGTTCACTCTTTATTGAGAGATTTTTTTTTTTTTAGCTTTTAGGGCTACGTCAATACAAACATTGCCTATGATGCATGTTCTTTACTTTCTTTTTATGTACAGTTTTTAAAATAAGATGAAACGTCATGCGCTTAAGGATGGCTTGTTCATTTAGCACACTCACTCATGCAATGCAAAAACAAGTAAAAATATCAACATTATTTACTAAATAAATAAATAAATAAATAAATAATTTAAAGTTAACGTTACATTATGTTAAATGGTCACAAGGTTTTGTACAAACAAAATCATAATGACATGTTTTATTACAAAATAATAATAATAATAATAATAAACATTATTTTTTAACGGTCACATGGTTTTGTACAAACAAAATTATAATGACATGTTTTATTACAAAATAATAATAATAATAATAATAACAATAATACAAAACAACGTAGTCCTAAACTTGTTAATTATTTTATATATTACTTACTATGACTATATTCAAAACATGTTTTTTACTTTTATTTCTTTACTAGTGCTTGCAGTGCATGAGGAGGGTGTTTAATAAACAAGCTACCCTTAAGCCCATAACGTTTCAACTTATTTTGTTATTTAGTACAAACACTATTTATATTTTTGTTTATAATTATGAAATTTGAATCTATTAGTCAATAATAATGCATTGTAATTTCTTTTTATTGTTAATAATTATTATATATTGAAACTATTAGTTAATAATAATACACATTCATCCTTTTTTATTGTTTATAATTTTAAATTCAGACTCCATTTATATAATTGTTTATAATTATGATACTTGAAACTATTAGTTAATAATAATATACTGTTGTCCTATTTTTATTGTTTATACTTTTTAATTGAATTAGCATTTATATGATTGTTTATAATTATAATAATATTTCAAACTATTAGTCAATAATAATATGAAAAAAACACAACATGGTCTCTTGTTTATTTATTTATTTTTTAATTTCATAACAGTGTTACTATACATTTATTTAATTAAATTCATGATGTTAAAGTCCATATTTAGATAAAAGTAATTTGCTTTTCATAGCACCGTTCACCATAAATGCAGCCATTCGTTCCGATAGAGTGGCACCTGAAGCTGTTAATCGTTGCTTGGCAATCCTTAACAAGACTTTGTCGGCAATGTGTCTTAGTGTGGGATCACTGTTTTGATAGGCTATATCATGATTACGACATGCATGGTCCAAAGCATTTACCCCCATATTCCGTCTCCTCAAACGATCTTCAAGACGAGTACCAGGTCCAGAAAAGCTGTAAGCAGGTAAGTGAACTTCGAATGATAAGTTTTAATGATGTTATCATCATTCCAGGGCCAATACACCCGGGACAAAGAGGTTTCAATCGGTGAAAAACACTTGTTGTTGTTCTTCTTGTTCTTTCTTCTTGTTCTTGCTGTTGTTGTTGTTGTTGTTTGTCGGTGGCTGCCGACGAGCTTGGTAGGTGGTTGTTTTCCGCATGACAGCTATGGAATGATGAAACAATGCCTTTACAGTGAGTTTTATGACCATGATATAATTTCATCAATTGACATGTGGCACACTGTCGAATGGAAAGTATTTTTGCCATGGTTAATTGCTTATGATGGGAAAAATGATTGCATGGTTGTAGTTCACTAAACACAGGGTCGGTAGTCCACTCAACAGGCGCCTTTTCCCAAATTTCTTTCTCAGCGTTGGCAGCAACATAAAAAGAAATGATTTAGGTAGTGCCAATAATTCATGATGTGTAAAGCTAATCAGTTTTTTCTAGCACTCAAAGAACTTTCCAATAGCCTTGTCAATTGTAGTAGCATCCATGTCTATAACGTTGATGTTATCACCTCACGTGAACAAGTCTCACTACTATCATTGGACGATAAACTTTCAGTTTTAATTTTATTTAACAACTCCCAACATGCACTGGTGGTGAGCCAATGAAACAATTGCCACGCATGCGCTAAGGTTTTATTCTTAATATTGTCACACGGACAAGTGTCCATGAGCGTTTGCAGGGATGGACAACCCAGATCTAAAAGGTCAATACATTGACAGTGCGAGGGTAAAAATGGTTGGATCCACTGTCGTTTTTCACCCCCTTTAACAAATAACACATTGGCCGAGGACAAATGAGCTTTCATGACTACGTCAAGATACTTGTAAGAAATATCACCCTTTTTCCATACTAATTGCAAATGATTTTCAATCCATTGGCTCTGCTTTTTATCTTTTTCACTAAGCAACTCGAAAGCATAGGGAGGTTTAAACACCAAATGGATTGGGTTACACACCCAAAACTTACTACAATCGATAAAAGCTACTTCCTTAAATATAAAATTGTTGTCTGCAATTTTAAACCCCTGACAATCCACGATGTGTGTACGCATAATGTTTTTTTATATATTTTTTAACTTGTTACCTCGTTGACCTCTAATCAACAACTAACTCATTTCATGGTTTAACATTGTAAAAGTCAAAGGACTCCAGGGAAAAATGGAACAAATACATCGAACAAGAGCTAAATATTATTTTTTACAAGTTTTTTTCATAACATAAAAAACACTTAAAATTTTATTACAAAGTTTGTTTGTTTGTTTGTTTGTTTGTTTGTTTGTTTAATTTGGAACTGCATTCAAATGAACAGTTTGCATATACGGTCCACAGGTATCTTCTAGTTTTGCAGGGTCTGGTACAATGACAGGGTAATTCAAACTCCATGCAATATTGCCAACATCATAGCGATTCAAGTAAGGACAGGATGGACTCCATCGTTGATGATCGCTAAATGGTCGATCCCCTATTTCCCAGTTTCCAATTTCAACATTGCAAAACGTACACTTGACCACATCCCCACGATTTAAGTAATAAAATCCGCTCGCAGCCAATTCTCCACAATCCATAAAGGGGACTGTCCATGTTACAAAAGTTTTGAGACGATTAAATTCACATTTTAAATTCCATGGTTTGTCTGTCACGTTGTTGTTGTTGTTGTTGCTGCTTATTGAGGGGCACATGTCGTTTATTGTTGTTTTATGCGTGCACAGTGCCAGAGCGCAACAGATAGTGTGCACTGAATGCAAACGTTTATCATCAATCCTATGCATGATTTTTTTATCACCTGACTACAGATGGCTTAAATGCTGGTCACATAATTGGACAAAGGTTGATATTTCACTTGTCTGGCATGAATACTCAAACAGTAGGCACTGGTATGGTCTGGTATATTTTCTTGTGTTTCAAAATCTACCCTTAAACCAATGGTGGTGATTTTCATAGGTTCCTCTAGATATGAACAGTCGAAAACCATCAGCGGCGCTTTTGCTTTAAACCCTTGTGGCGACAACAAGGAGCAATCCTGATTTTCATAATAAGACGATTGAAATTTAGCAAACATATCATAAAGGGGGGCAAACTTATTTTTTGAAAAATTTGAGTTCCTCCCCCTCATAGGGAAAGCAAACATTAATTAAAAATAGTCGTATATTTCTCAAGTGAATGTGATCAAACAGGGTGACATCTTTGCTTGGTTGGTATTTTCTATTGGTTTGAAATCCAATAATAACATAGAGGGGTCTCTCGGTAGAGCGAGCCGATTTGACACTCCAACTATGGGTGTCTGTGGTAGGTAGCAAGGGGTACTCATGTAGACTCCAACTTCGAAAGGCGATAGGCAAGGCTTTATCTTTTTGCACCAAATTTAACATACTTAGCTTTTTACGATCCGATAGCGTCACATGGGGCACTTTCCATAGTAATCGGAGCAGTTGAATTTTTGAGTCTATCACTTGTTCGGAGGCCCTTTCAGTGCATTATAATCACTGCGGTCTCTCACCAGATACAAACTTTGTCTTGCGTTTAAAATTATACGCTTGTGATCTTCAGCAATGCCAAGGAGTAATTTTACGGGTAGGAGGCCTGTAAAAGTGCCATCGCTATGAACAAGCCAGTCATTGCTACTGTTGGGGCACCATCCTGCCATAGAAAGCGTTTTACTTTCCTCCTCGCTCTAGGAAGGATATAATTTCATAAGACTAGTCATGCCTACATTTCGAGTCATATCTATGACAATATCATTTATCACATAACGTATTCCAGAAAACAGAAAAGCCAAACCATGATTCGCCAACGCAGACGTTGTGGGTGTGCCGCCATCTGCTTTCATCAATTTACCCTCAATTTGAAGGACACTTTCATGAGGTAGAGTAAACATATCTTTATTGTTAATGATGAATTGAATCTCGTCATTGTTATTCAGTCCTGTTGCTTGAGGTTGATAGGAATGCATATCAATATGCACGACGCCATCTTCCACTTGTATGGGATTTAACACTTGCAACAGCTCCTTGTTCATGATTGGGGTGTAACGTTTAACCAATGCGTTGTGAACGTTGTCGGTTTACTCGTGTCAACCGTTTTATACACGGCGGGCAACTAACCGACCTCGTAGACGTTGTTGTTGCTTTATAGATAAATTTCATAGCGTCTTTGAAACCAACTTGTAGGTCACAGGGGTGTTGGCGTCCAAAGCAATCAGTTGTTGCTTTCTATTCACTAAGCGTAAGGTAATATTACTAATATCACTGACACACACGGATGATATAGAACCACTGAAGGGTTTTCACGAATAACATAGCCACAAGGGGAGGTGACAATAAAAACATACAGGGAATGGCTTTGTTCTTGATTCGTAAATACGTCTCTAATAATATTGCAACTCACAGAAATGTGATGGTCCTCGATGAATTTCACTGGATAATCTGAATCATGGTGTTGGTGAGCTGTCAACACTCTTGTTTTAAATCCTAGCAAAGGACCAATACAATGAAGTCGTGTTTCAAAGTCAATGTTAAACGTAGAGAAAATACGACAGCGATGAGTAATCGTATTGGCTGTAAGTTCAAATTTGTGTGTCCCATCCGCAAATGGTTTGACACCCAATTGTTTTATCATCGACACGCTAACGGCTTCGTGCACGTCGTCTATGGTATAACCTCCAGGGGGTAGTCTCAACATATAATCATCTTAATAAAATTTGTCATTAATATCTAGTTGTATCTTGTAAATTCCATTGTAACTTTCCAAAGAAATTAATCCTAACACATAGGATTGTTCAGAGTGCAATTCAATGGGGGGGGGGGGAAATCCAGGGACACTTCAGGCCCGCGGCTGTGCACGGTAAAGGTCTTGGCGTTGACATTCGTAATGATGAGACTGCCGGATCAACGCGACCTCTTATATAAAAATGTAAACACAAACGTCCTCACTCTTGACAGTCAAAGGTTTGTTGACGATTCACATTATAGAATATCTTTACTCGGTTTCCCAAATAATGAAGCAATTCGACTGGAGGTGGTAAATTTCCATAACTGTCATAGTACCATACTGTGTAACCTTGTTTCACATAGGCTACAAAATGGGTTCCTGGACCCGCATAATCATCGAAATTAATCAGGGCTCGTTCTTCTTTCCACGGTGCTTTGGGTAATTAATTTCGCATAAATACACCTCGAAAATGAGAAATCTTTAGTTCTTTGGCGTAGCTTTCCACTTGTTCATGGGGCATGGCATGACAAGGCAGTTGCCTTAAGCGCTTATCGAAGATGGACATTTTTTTTTTCTTATACGATAGACCACTGCCTTGTTGATAAAAGGTTGGCTTTAAAGGATTGCCATTTCTGGCTTCCATAGCAATAGCCTCTAACGTTTTATTGTGTCGCTCGCTTTCTTTGTGTTGTTGCTTGCCTTGCTCTTCGGATTTTATGGTTTTCGCTACAGCACTGGCACCACCCTAAAGGGATCCCAAAGCTGCCAACTCTGCAAATAAAGCCAGCAAAAAACCCCACGCTTAGCAACAGGAATGACTAGCCCATGTTTTTTTCCTTCTTTCTTTTCTTTTTATCGATGCATTATGGTGCGATCTCGGGTCTGTAGACAATCGCACCGCTTGTAAAGCTTTTTCGATAGCCACTCTTTTGAGTTTTTAAGTTTTTTTTTAGTTTGAACACCGGGTGTGAGGCAGATCGACTTGGTTTACGACCTGGCTTTTTTCTCTTTTTGAGATTTGTTTTTTTCATGTTCATTGCATATTTTTCACCATGGTTCTACTTGGTGAACCTTTCACAGCAATCATTCGATAACAACTAACGTAGAGAACCATATTTCATAGCAGTATATTCCATTTCTATATAAAGCGGAAAATCATTCAACGTTTTTCCAGCTTTCTTTTCCTCAAATGTAAGCATAAGTTGAAAGGATAATTCATCTCCAACATTCACTCTTTGGTGGTTGTGGGCCAACAGTCTATCACGGTTTATTTGTATTTTTAAATGTTTCTCATCAGTCATGGCATATTTAATATGAATCACCCCATCATAATGCAATCGATAATGACTTAAACCAGAAGCAAGCATATAGGTAAGTCCATCATTCACCAGTGGTGGTGGGGAATGGTTTCTGTCATTGTTAAGTTTTTGATTTGACAGATACACTAAAATACTGATGGGACAAATTTATAAAGCCTTTTCATTTGATAGGTCACATAACGTTTCGTGCAGACATCATTTTCGTCTTGAGGCTCTTGCACATCAATAATACGATGATGATTGGCTGAATAGCCCTCAGCGGTTAGTCTCGGGTCCATGTGATAGAAATTTTGCACTTTGCGATCGACATAGCTATTTGTAGCCACCTCTCGAGACTGTTTTGACAAAGAGGCGGCCGTGGCCATAGTTACACGAGCTCTCCCAAACACGTCCATGGTGATAGACGTTAACTAACCTATCCTACTCACCGCCTGCCATATATATATAAACCTTATACACACATGAAAAAAACTCAGTCGTCAACACTATGGAATTAATTAAACAACCCCATGCTTTGCCCGTCTCTGATTTGGTTTCAGAGCTATCATTGTCCGTGTGCGAACCTAAACGTCATGGCACCCTATTCCCATCTATCATTCGATGTATTATGGTAGGGCCTTCGGGCTGTGGAAAGACCAATGTTTTGCTGAACATTATTACCGCGCCTCATGGCCTACGATTTCAAAATATTTATATTTTTGCCAAATCCTTGTACCAACCTCTGTACGTTTATCTGGAACAAATTATGTCTTCGTTAAATAAAGAAGCCATGGGCTATTTTACATTCACTTCACCTCAAGATGATATTCAACCAGACCGCATTCAACCAGATTCCATTATAATTTTTGATGATATTGCAACTCAACGACAGGCCATTATTCAAGAGTATTTTAGTATGGGACGCCAAAAAAAGTGGTTTGTTTTTATCTGGCTCAGACCTATTCTAAAATTCCCAAACAGTTGATTCGTGACAATGCCAATCACATCGTTCTCTTCCGCCAAGACTCTAGAAATCTCTATCATATTTTTCAAGATCATGTGAATCCAGATATGTCCTTTACAGCTTTCACACAATTGTGTGCATCGTGTTGGAACCATCATCCCCATGCCTGTTTGGGCATAAATAAACAGAGTGAACGAAGTGAGGGACGTTATCGGTTGGGTTTTTATAATTTTATTTCTGTTTAAAAAGACCTAGGGTTTGACATTTTCTGTTAGTGTGTCCTTACCTTCACCATGGCGAACGCCATAGGGTACAAGAAACATTTTAAATCATGCAGCGTATTCTTAAGGCACGAAATATGATTCGACATAAATTTCGTGAATTACAACGTTTAAAAAACGTCAATCCTTTACCCATGATAAAACATGCTCCATCATCAGTTGATCCCATGAGGTTCAAACCAAATGCTTCTACAGCTACTGCCCCTATCTCTCAAACCAAACCCTTAACAAGTTCAAAATTTACTCAACAGATTCCACACGACAGGTAAAATCCACCTCCTCCTCCTCCTCCTCCTCATCCTCTAATGTTAGTGAACAAGAACAAGAACAACAAGAAGAAGAAGAACATGAACAAAGTGAAAGTGAAAGCGAAACCGTATTTAGTCCTTAAAGAATAAAATCCTCACGCCTTCAACAGTTTCTAAAACAAAACAAAATCATCCGTCATTGCGGCAACACCGTCTTCCTCCACGTCGTCTCCGTTTTCACAAGTCTTGGCAATCCCTCAAAATAAAGCTCAACTCAAAAACATTTTAATCAAACATTATGGAGCAACCCTGGAACCGTATCTGACCCTTCTATTTATTGAGAAGACAGATACCACATATGGTGTTCGCTATGAGAATGATAGTTTTAAAATTGGGGATTCATCCATTAAATTTGCTCGTACGAAAGCTGTCATTAAAAGGATCAACTATAAATTAATACCAGATCTGTTTAAGCTGCTATTTTCTCGCACCCCCTCTCTACAAGATTTTATGCTTGAGGACCTTGCTAAATATAAATCCATTTTATGAGACACCAACGCACACAAAAGAAACTATAAATCCTCTCAGCAGCTCAATGCCAATATATCCCAAAAATATAAAACCATCATTGCAAACATGTTTGGTAAGCAAACACATCACTCTGCCTCTGGTGTAAGGTTTAAGAAATTAAAACCCTACATAGATATAACCTTTTGGAATAATCCCAATCAGTTATTAGAGCGCTTATACTTGCTTCATGCATCAAAACAAGCTGGTCACAATGGACACGAGGCAGAAATCGCCCACATTGAACAACAATTCCGAGATGCTAAAATTATCTTATAAGCCATCCCCCATCAATGCGGGCATCGCACATGAATTGCATAAACCATCCCCACGCAGTTATGAACGCCGTCGTGTCATTTCCAAGGGAATCAATGAACTTTGGCAGGCAGAACTGGTTGAAATGATACCTTATTCTAACGTTAACGACGGTGTACGCTATATGTTGACCGTCATTGATGTCTATTCCATAATGGCTTTTGTTCAACCAGTAAAAAATAAAACTGTTGTCTTAGTCACAAAGGCCTTTCAACATATTACTGAACAATCAAAACGTCAACCTCACTTGATACAAACCGACCAGGGGAAAGAATTTTTCAACAAGGATTTCTCCAGTTTTCTCAAATCTAAGGATATTCACCATTACACCACCTATAGCAATCTCAAAGCTAGCGTAGTTGAACGCTTCAATCGAACAACAAATGTTACGTGTGGAAAGAGTTTACAATACATGGTTCCTATCGATGGATAGACTGGTTACCTCAGCTTGTGTCACGATACAACAACACGATTCATTCCACTATTGGCATGAAACCTCATCTCGACACCAAGAACCTACCTAGACTCAATAGACTGTTTAACCCTATTTTTTTAGCGTATGGCTTTTAGTGCCGGGAGTGTCCAAGGACATGTTTGGCTCGCCAGTTTTGTAGCTGCTTCGAGACGGACACCCAATGGGTGAGCTACAAGTACCGTTGGGGAGGGAAGGAGGGAAGTTGGAATGTAAGGACGAGGAGTTGGAAGGTAGCGGCTGTGGCCTATAGTTAGGGACCAACCCCGGCATTTGCCTGGAAGGAAGATGGGAAACCACAGAAGACCATCTTCAAGGTTGCCGGCGGGGGGATTCGAACCTCCTCGCCTCCCGGATGTGAGCGACTGCCATCAGTCATGCCGTAACCACCACGGCTAACTCACCCGATTGTTTAACCCTATAAAAAAGGTTGACCCAACTCGACATGGTCATAAAATTGGGGATTTTGTTCGCATCAGTAAACATAGAAGTGTGTTTTCAAAATTGTACATTCCACAGTGGTCGACAGAAATTTTTAAAAATCGCCAAGTCAAACTAGGTCAACCAGTGACATATATTTTACAAGATCAAGACGGTCAACCCATCAAAGGACGATTCTATTATGAAGAAGTGCATAAAACATTATATCCCAACGATTATCTCATTGAACGGGTAATTAAAGTCAAAGGTGCAAAATATTTTGTAAAGTGGTTAGGGTATCCTTCCACGTTTAATTCATGGGTCAATAAACATGATTTTTTGTAATAAAATCCTATTTATTTATTTAATTAGACTAAACCCCTCCCTCCCAACCCCCAAAACATGCATAGGTTTTTTCACCTAGAGACTTGAAATGTATAGTGCGGGTAGACGAGGTAAATACCAACCATTCATGTCAAACAAACTTTTTTCTTATCTTCACCGTTTCCAAAATAATCAAAAATCCAAAAACAAGATTTTTTTTATATCAACACACATTCTTAGCCAAGAGCATGTCATCCCAATGCCAACAATAGCTCATTCGTTAAAATCCAACCATCCATTCGCCAATTATCGTCAATGTTCGCGAGAAAGTAGGCTATCATTTTTTTCCTCCTACACCCTTGAAACTTGCTGCCCACTTAGAGGGTATGCCCACCTTTCATTAATGTCAAACGAACGTTTTTCCAAAATTCACCGTTTACAAAATAGCGCCAATCCAAAAAACTAGAATTTTCAAAATAAAAAAAAATCAACACACATTTCTTAGCAAAGAGGACGTCACCCCGTTCCTAAACAACACATCGTTCTAGCCTTACAAGCTCATTAAATATTACCAAAATGTCAAAAACGCACGTTTACCTCAAATTGCGTTTCCAAATTTCACCCATTGGAAAAATAACCTCACCATCAAATAGAGTGGAAAAGAATACCATCTCAACGACCCCTCATTTGACCCTAGTCCTCCCCCACCACCAACTTTTTCCAAGATAGCCATATGTATTCAAGCACACGCGCGATTATAGGTAGAACTTTCTGTACCCCACTACTATTATATATCAATAACGCTTGGTTTCTATAAAACGATGGACAAACGAAAAACCTCGTGTCCGACGGTTTATTATCTAAAGACTATACAATAATTTTAATAAACTTGAACTACTTTGTTCATAGACAAAAACAAAATTAAATATTGAAAGAAATCAAAACTTAAACCTTCTCAAAAATAAAATAAAATGAATCCATTTTCTATAATGCCATCTGCATTTTCAAAATTTCTGGATTTCATAATTTAAATAAAAGATCTTCATTAAATTAATAAACCATAAATTCGCTTTTTCTAAGCTAACTACAAATAATTATTTTAATCGATACGGTAGAAACTCCTTCCAATCTCTTAAAAAATTATTCACACTAATCCAGATTGACCAATAGTCAGCTGATACTACTGTCAATATACCTAAACTATTTCCATCTTATTTACACCACTCTTAGACATTCACATCCTAACATTATCTGTGTGCGAGTTTTCACTTCCATAACTGGAATTAAAGAATTTATAAAAAATGAACCACCAATTTTAACTACTCTACATGTTCATGTATCATTCATGATAGTCATGGCAGTTCAATAAAGCCTAGCTCATGCTTAAATTATTAACTTCAGTTTAAATAGAATAATAAAAATAATCATTGTTTCAATACAATTACTACATACGTGCGTTTTCCGACGATTCATGACCTTCTCTAGTCGCTTTCTAATATAAATTAACGCATCTTCCACGTTATACAGATTTCTCATACAACAAGCATGTGGAATTAAACTTCACACAAACCTACAACATCGTGAAATAACGTACCTCTATAAGATTCAATTCCAAGATAACTTCTCATTTAAACATGCACGAAAATCCACAATAAAAACAACTACCACTTATTTACTGTAGTTACAAATATTCCCTACGTCGACGTGACCGATTGGAATACAATTCTTACTTCAAAATACCATCTTTCGTGCTTCAATATTACAACAATGCGTTCTTCCATCAATCAAAATATGCAGACTATCTCTCTCCTACTTAAGACATGTTTCACATATTTGCAGTACTTCAAAGAATTTAAAAATCCACAACATTCATCATCATAAATTAATAATAATACATATCCTGTCCTCCCTGCTTATCGTTCATAATTGTTGCATTCAACAATGCTTAAATTTTCTCTTCAAAATATAATGCAACCTCATGCTGCACTCAAAATGTTTTAAGTGTTTCATTAGAACCAATACATTCTTTACAATTCGTTTTATAAATGGAGGTAACAAAATCTTTATTGAGTCTCTGTCACAATCCAAAAGTAAACCTGCTTGATATTATTAGTACAAAATGGGGATGAGATGCGAATATATGAACTCTACAAGAGAGATCTCGTAGTCCCTCTCATCTCAATACTCCTAATCCTACCTACACGTGGTTGCCCCCGTTAAGCCGAGCAACCCAGCGGAAGGTTGGGTAACCAACCCCAGCGGGAAACTGGGTCGGTGAGCAGACAGGATAGGAGGACAGTGGGAATTTCAGTAACACCCATAGGTTATAAGAGACAGAGCTGAACACCTAAGCTACCTGCTGCATGGAGCAGTTACGAGTCTGCCTCGCCACCATGATAGGGTGCTGTCGGCCTATCCCCGGCACACTCGAAATTAAAGGATTAAAAGCACAAATAGAGACCAAACCGGACTGAGCAAGCGGATGACGAACTGGCGAGGACATGGTAAAACGGTTTTTTGGTACATGCAATGTAAGAGGATTTAATGGGAAGGAGTATGAAATGATTAAAGAAATAAAACCGACAAATGTGAAATGCCTAGCTTTGACAGAAACAAAAAAGAAAGGAAATGGGATGGAAATAATGGATGGCAATTATTTAATGATATTTAGCGGGGGTTGCCAAAAATTAAATAGCGAAGGGAGGGGTAGCACTCCTGTTCCACAGTGATAATGGGAAAAATCTTTAAGGTTGGAAATTCATAAATGAGAGAATCATGACTGGGGATGTAGAAGAGGAGGAAGAAAAGTGGACCATTGTGATAGTGTATGCCCCTAATGATAGTGATACAGTGGAAAATTAAACACAGTTTTATGAACAATTGCAAAGAACTATTGAAGATACGGATCGAGATATCATTATTTTAGGGGATATGAATGCAAGGGTTGGAAACAGAACAGATGAATGGAATGGAGTGATTGGTAAAGAAGGAGAAGAAACCTTAAATGATAGTGGGGTAAGGCTATTGGAGTTCCGTGTGATGAATGATCTGGTGATATTAAACACTAGGCCTATGTTTATTCACAAAGATATACACAAATTCACTAGAGAGGAACCAAGCAGAAATGAAAAATCTATAATAGACTATATAATAGTTAAGAGAGAAATTAGAAAATACATAAGAGACACGTGAGTGAAAAGGGGTCCAGAACTAAATAGTGACCATAAACTCGTAATAATAGACAAAGTCATGGTCAAGAAAGATGTGCCATGCAAAACCAAGAAGCAGAGAAAAATGAGGGGAGAGGAGAGGATAAAAACGTACAAATTAAGAGAAAAGGAAAATCATCGAAAGTTTATGGAGAAGATATAGGAGATATTAAAAAAGCATTAAAAGGATATATCCCATGAGCAAGACTTGGAAAAGATCTGGTTGGAATGGAAGAATACATTACTATCTATATCAGTAGAGGTCTGTGGTACATTCAAAACAGTAAGAACAAAGAAAGTAACACAATGGTGGACTCCTGAAATATGAATATTGGTAACAGAGAAGAAAAAGGCATTGAAGAAGTCCCTTGATTTAGTCACTTTAGAAGCTTTTGAGGAATACAGAAAACTAAGTGATATAGTAAATAGAGCAGTTCAAGAAGCTAAGAAAGAAATGTGGGTAAAATTTGGTGCAACGGAATGTGAGTGCGGCTCAATGTATTTCTATCTGACGTAAATATAAATGTTTATATTCGGTGTTCCTTCTTTTGCTTAATTCTCTTTTCTTTTCAAGATGTTACTGTTTGTATTATAATCCTTGAACCTGACCCCCGCGACCTTACGTAATGTCATACGGCGGAGTCCTTTTTTCTTTTGTTATTTACCCTTATGTCCATGTCTCCCGCTAATGCGTGTCCCCTTTCTATATAGAATATATGTGACGGTGATTAACTGGAATTTCTCCAGCCCCGATGTCATATTATTCTTTTTTATATGTCGCGTTCGTGCGGCATTATGTTGGACTATAAGCCTATTTTTTATAGCGTGCTTTCGATTCTTAGCGGTCTCTTTCATCCCAAGTCAATTGTAATGTAATGTATCTCCGAATATTTAATTTTCCTTTTGTTTTGTTTCTCTCCTTCTATTTTCGCCGTATTACATAACTTAATGATAATCGCTCTTTTCTTCTCCTTCCCCCTATCTCCGTGAGACTTTTCTCCCCTTTGTTTTACTCCCCCTCACGCCTGCCCCTTCCCTCCTGTATGTTTACATAACATCATGAAAAGCTTCGCATCTTGTTGCCGTTCGATTTTTGTCTTTTTGCAAGTTTGTCGTTGCTCTCTACCTTCCGTAAGCTTCATTTTGGTTTATGTTCGTATCGTTTTGTTGGATTCAAGTTGTTGAGCTGTACTCAGGTTCATTCGTGCTTTTTAGTTTTTTTTAAATTTTTGAATTATTTTTTCTCGGTATTGGGTTTCCTTTATATTATTGATCTTATCTTAACTTGCCTTTTTTCTTTGTTTTAATTAATTTGTTTATTCGTGTACACTCTCCTTCTTTTATTTTAAATACATTCCTATATTTTAAGTAATGTTGCTCCCTTGTTCTTTCATTTCATAGAATTACGTTCCTCCCCTTATCCTTATCTCGATTTCGTCAATCTTGTCTTTGTTATGCAACAAATGCACGATTAACACGCCTCTGGGTTTTCTTTATTTAATTTCATGAGATTTTTTTGTATTTCTTTTGGATTTTTGTCTTAAACAATTTATATTTTTTCCTTTCTCTTTTTTTGGAAATCATCTTTTGTTCGCTCCTCAAATCTTGGGACCAGCACCGGATCGAGCAAGACATATTTTCCCTGCTTTATAGTTATGCGACTTCGTTGATTTGTTGTTATTCGGCTTTCACTGTTTGTATTCAGCTCTGCTATTTATCATGTAAAAGCGTAAGCGGCGTTTCAATGGTAGCACATCGCGTGGTTGCGTGCGAAATCGTCCCCCTACCCCTTATGTTATTAACCCTTATTTATTTCTCTCTTCATTTCCATGTTAATAAAATGTGTTTCTCTCTGAGCTTAAGGCTATGAAGTGTTTCCCACATATCCATAGAAAGGTGGTGTTATTTCTCGTTTAAGCAAGACATCCAAAGGACCCAACTCCGAGGTGAAGAGTGCAACCTATCTCTGAGTACGTCACATCGTTGCAATTCGACACATTACGGTATTGTAACCTGCTTTTGTGTATTTTCTTCCTCTAGTAGACATTTGTTTAGTTAACGTTGATTTTAAGGCGACAGAAGATGTTGTTTGCTTTCTCTTTCTTTTTATTTCTTCAGTGTCATGGAGGGTTTTATTTTACCTTCTGTTAAGAAGGAAATTAATATCCCTCAAGGGTTTGAGTCTTTACTTCTTGTAGTAAACAGTAGTTAAGTTAACTATGATATTTCCCAGAGCTCGCTTTACCCCTTCATGTGTCTCAGTCTGGAACAGCTGCTGACAGCTTTCCTGTCATTACCATGTGGCCTACACCCCCGCCCCTCTCGCTCCGTAGTTTTCTTCAATGAAGACGGACCCACTTCTTAAACCGTCACATTAAACCCTCCGGTCACCTCCGACCCACCTTGAGCCTCGCGTAATTATACTAACGTATTGTGTTGGTAAAGTGTCGGTTCTTTCAGTTAAGAATGGTCTGTTGAGTTGTAATGTGTGTTATGATTGGGAGTTAAGTTTGTTTCATAATTAGGGAAGGTGATTGTTCTATTTTGGCATGGGATTTCCAGTTTAGGTTTTCATTTTAACATTGTTTTATAAGCTTGATATTACTATATGTTCAGTATGGTGGTGTTTATTCCGTTGGGAAATCTTCTAGTGAAGTCTTCCGTTGGGATTAGAGTATGGGATCTATCCCACGGCTTAGACGCCTACTTAGAGTGTACATAGATTCTTCACGATTCGTCAATCAGTAGTATGGGATGAGGATTGTCACTATGACCTGTAGTTCGTTATTTGCGTTTCCATGGTGTTCTAACGACTCGACTGGTGTAATGGGGAAATTTAGATTTGTTTAAGGCAGGGTGTAAGTATGTAGTGTTGTTGTTGTTGGTTGTATTTTGAGATGAATGTGTGTGTCTATGAGTTTAATGAATTTTATGTAATAGTTATTTGTGGGTGGTTTCAAATTTGGTTCTGATTTGATTTTTATTCAATTTAAGCAATATATTTTTTACGTACGAATTATGTATTCGTTTTTATTGGCAAGCCAAATATACGATAAGTATTGCTCAGAGATATCATCCACTCTAGGTCTACTGCATTTGGTGGCGGTATGGGACATCGGTGTTCGTGTTAACTTCTGTTACGTACATTACCTTATTTTCTTGGATTCTCGTATGGGATAGGCCATTTGATGACTGTTCGTATTCAGCTCTGCTATTTCTCATGTAAAAGCGCAAGCGGCGTTTCAGGGTGCATCAACCCCCCTCCCAAATTGTAACATGAAATGTTAAGCAAGTTAAGTATTCGTCTGGTGACCACAACCGTGCCTTGAATTTTCATAATTTCCACCACTAGAACAAGATGTGTGGACGAAATTAAAACACTTCCCAGCTAGAAACAGACATTGTGACTGTGAAATATGTTAGAATTTAATTGCATTTTATATGAATCTATTGATTCTAACAGACAGACACGCCCAATTTCAACAGAAAATTGTGTTCAAAGTTCACATTTGTGTATTTCGGAAGAGTAACGAGCAATAAATCAAAATGGTGACTGTGCAAATATTTGAAACATAATTTCCAATTTTTGCAGTGATCAGAGTGAAATTTTGCTTTATGATTGAGGACTGTGAAACAGGTTCACCGATAAGAATTTCAAAATCGTAAATTGTAGGAAGAATTGAAGGGGCCTGGGGATTTTTTTTAAAATGTAATAACGTTTCGTAAGAAGCTGTTACATATTCTACCGTGATATTTTTTTAACCTGATAGAGGACATTAAAGCAAGATTACTCACTTTACTTTCAAAATGGAGACAAGCAAGGTACTATCAAGATGGCCACGCCAACTTTTATAATTGTAGAGCCTTTACTAGGAATCTATAAGAATTCTCACGTTGTAAATTGTTTACCGTGAAAGAGGACTATGCATTTAGTTTACTTATGTGACATTAAATTTTAATTAAAGAAGCAATGGACCAACATAGTAAATTTGAACTTGTTTTAGAACAAGGTACAGCTGCCCGTCTGAAATCTCGTAGCATGATAAAAAAAATCATAATAAATGTAATGTGAGATCATTTTAAAGCTGCAATATGCAAGAAAGCGAAACTCTTTTACTTTTAATTGCATTTGCTCAGAAATTGGTTTAGATTCAGCCAAAAATTTTCCACCATGGATGAAAACTAATGCTAGTTAACTGACATGACTTGAAAAATTGAAAAAATTAACCAATATGGCGGCACAGGAAATATCTTATATTTAATTGTCTTATCTCATGATTCATAACAGCTCTGCACCTGATATTTTGTATCTACAATGATGAGAATTTAATATTGTGAAAAGCAAGAAGCCTGAATGGTGGTCAAGCAGTCGTTTGCAATTTAAATTTCTTTCCTCGGAACCTATATATCTATCAGACTAAAGTTATTTACCATGATAGAGGACAAATAATGTTCACTGATATAACGTGACAGACAATATTCGAAAACGGTGTCTATGGATGACTACCCAATCCTGCATTTTCCATGTCAAAATTGGACATTTGAAAGTAGTGTATCTGCAGTGTACATGAACTAAATTTAATATTTTTTGTAAATTTGTGTATGAACTGTGAACTCCCTAATACATTCAAGCGAATCTTATTATAATTTCACCTAATGATACTACTGTAGTACAATAGGAACATTTTAAATTTGAACACAGTGATCAAGATCTAATGATGGCCACTTGGGGGTCGAAACGCCTAATTCTAAATTGCCCCATTTAATTGTGAATTTTAACTAATACATGTAATTTCTTCCAGGAGTGTATTTATATATTTGTGTATTTTACCCCGCCCATTTATTGGGCACAATAGTGTTGACCGACTGGAAAGCTACCCAAAGTCAATTTGTATACGCAAAACTGAAAAAAGAGTGGCTTGAAATCTCTACACATATTCATCAGAGCAAACAACTGAAAAATGTTGTCTGTATTTTCCATCATATTATCGATCTAACACAAAGCAAGGAAGCCAATACAACTAAACTATGCACACATATAATGCATGCAATTTCAGATTAAGTTTTATAAACAAATATACCAAAGTAATATCAACATCATTCTACGCGTGCTGATAGGTTCAATGTTCAACTACTAGTAAAAACATACCAACAAATTTCTTCCAAAATTGGGATACAACTAGAATATATTATTGCAGGTTACATTCAAGCAACCCATACATAGTGATGTTGCCAACATCATTTACGCGTGCTGATAAGTACAATGTTTAACTTCATATACCATTCATAATATATAATGGATAACAAACAATTTGTTTAAATACAGTGTGTGTCGGAAGGGATATAATTGTGCGCATATTCTTAGGCAGCAGTCCTACAAACTATCTAATAACTCTCTCAGTATCTCATATTCCAAATAATGACACCATTTCAAACATGTAGTAGTCTATTGAACTTCAATGTTTCCTATTTCGAGCAAATCGTAAATGCAACCAGCATTACTAAGTTACTGTATTCCCGTAGATAATTTGTTGTTACAGATAAGTCTATATTGATAAATCATTGGTACCGGTACATATCTTGAATTTTAAGAAACCTAGGCTCATTAGTTTGTCACGAAACTTTTTTTTTATAAGACTTTCTTAACGTCCCTTTTTCTTCTTTTCTCCTTAGAATCCCGTTTCATACACTCGCATACCCACTAACAATTCAAATGCATTTATCAACCAAAGGAAACAAACTCGTGCAGGATATACATTTACTTCTTTATAAAACATTAGAGGAGAGACAGTATTAATTATTGTGAATATCACATGGATACAGAGAGTTTAAAATTAAGTGGTTCTAAGAAGAGCGAGAAGATGATATGTTTTTGACGAGTGCTAAAGAAGAGAAGAGATACTGTAGGTTAGTAGAGGACAGACTATGGCAAACTTGCTCATGGAAGGATGAATGGAGGACAACCTAGGAAGTTACAACATTTTAACAGATTGCCTCGGGTGTAGGGTGTTTTTGCTATGTAGAGATGTAGAGAGGAAACGATTAGCTCAGGAGAAGGAGGACTGAGGAGTTGTATAAATTAGTCTGATTAGTCTGATGCCTGATGTCCCAAACACACACATAAAACTACGTCTTGCATCTAGAAAAGTATGAACTTCCATAACTCGTTGAGCGATGATCCGATATTTGTGAAACTTGGAATATTGAACCGATGCCTCTTCATTTCTGTCAACTGAGCAGTTAATGTCCACAAGGCTTCTCTCATCTATCAGTTTCCTATCCTTCGCAACGATATTCTGGTCATAAATTGCCATCCTTTTCAATGAACTATTATCTTACTTTCTTGTGTTTGAAAGTATGCGGCGACAGACATGCTCGAAATGAAATCAACGTGCAGGTGATAGCCATTGTTTACTTTCAAGCTTGCTTCTGTCCATTCGATATAAAGTTACCCGGGGCGCGTTTCGTGTCCAGCGCAATTCCTGGAGGCACGACACTCGGCGGCCCACCTCCCATTAACTATTCATGTCGGACGCGGTACGGGTGGGTAAGCCAAGCGAACTGCCTGTGAATTCTTAACCAACAGTGTCCCTACACTAAGTTTCCATGCCTTGCCCTTGGAACGTGCATCTGTCCGAGTACAGTGCCTCCTCAATCTTGGGACACTGCGGCTAATAACAACGTTCTTTATGTCAATTTATACTGGATGAGAAAGATATTGTGTAAATGAATGTAGAAATTAGAACATCCGTAAAATGCATATTTGACTCTAATTTGTATCAATTTTCCTTCTTAGTATACTGTAGGCTGACTATTCACATCTTCTCGTACCTCCTGTTGACTGGGGACATAAACCATTTATAATTATCGATGTGGACACTACCGCCTCCTCCCAAAACCTAGCCCAAGCAAAATAACAAATTACACACAAGTGAAGTCAACCCATAAAAATATTTTATTACAATATTTACTGATCATTAAACTCAGATTTATTTTGAAAATTGCACCTCTGTTGCTACAGTCTCAAAATCACATACGCCTCTCACGCTTATAAGATTTTCAGATAAAATTTGTAATATATTAAATCCAATTGGTCTCATAGCACATCAATGTCAAAGCCCATTTATAACATAAACTTGCAGTAGTACCCGGCTTCGTCCGGTGGATTCATTTGTTTTATGGGTGATAATGAATACTACTACAGAACAGGCACATGATACTTAAACTACCAGAAAAAAAATAATTATAACTTTTTGTGGTGGTGGTGGTGGTGGTGGTTGTGGTTGCAGTGAGGGTGATAAGCAGTACAGAATAACGGACGTACCATTTAGATCATTTTCTCCTAATGATAATAATGATAATACTGAATAGGGAAACGGCTATTTACTAACTACAGCACTGACACATGTAATTTACAAACAAATTTCTAAAAATGATTAGAAAGAGGAGTAAGTGAAATAAAAGACACTGCCTAGGACCTATATCTCATTGTCTGTTAGAAATGTAGAGACCAATAGTGTCGTCTTTTATCGCATAGCGCCGCAGGAAAATAATCAAAACACTTTGGAAAACTTGGGTTGTCCCGAGCTCCTGAGGTAGCAATAGTATCATTTATGGCCACATAGCGCTCAGCGATAAGTTTCGGAATAAATTACGGTAAATTTGAAAGCACCAATGCTTTTTGCAGCTGATAACCTCAATGTATTGCACCAACACCATTGCACTTATACTGATGCATAATATGTTCATGATGATAACTGTTTTAAGGGGCCTAAGAAATCTTTTTGCACTAATTACTCCCCGTGACTGCAATTTATAAGCAGCGCAGGATTTAACTATTTTAGCAATTCTGCACCAGAACACTGGTAGTGGCGACGTGATGCAACCCGAATTGCCAGTCATCAATTGACTTATTAAAATACTCTTACTGTTACACTACTACGGACATGAATGATTCAAGGGCCTTAATACATGGTTTTCAACTTCAGTTTGTTTGTTATTCTAAATGTAGGGAATATCAAGTCGACAGAGTTACCAGCAGGGTTTCAAGTGTATGTATAATTTGGTGCAATTAGGAGGAACGGTGTACATTTGTGATAAGGGGCCTAAATGCAGGAAATGGAGTGGTCTGTCCAAAATTTTAAGTGGACAGTGTCACCCTAAGAGTTCCAAACGGTAAGTGTACAAAATGGGATTCAGTTCGGTGAAACGGTGCAAATTTGTGCCAAAGGGCCTAAATACAGGCAATGGAGTGGTATGTCCGAAATGTCATGCTGACAGTGTTACTCGCATGGTTCCAAAGGGTAAGTATACAAATTTTGGTCCAGATCGGTGAAACGGTGTAGATTAGTGCCAAAGGGCCTAAATGCAGAGAATGGAGTGGTCTGTACGAAATTTCATGCAGACAGTGTTCCTCGTAGGGTTCCCAAGGGTAAGTATAAACATTTTGGTTCAGATTGGTGAAACGGTGTAGATTTGTGCCGAAGGGCGTAAATGCAGGGAATGGAGTGGTCTGTCCGTAATTTCATGTAGTGTTACTCGCAGGGTTCCAAAAGGTAAGTATAAACATTTTAGTTGAGATCGGTGAAACGGGGTAGATTTGAGTCAAAGGGCCTAAATACAGGGAATTGAGTGGTCTGTTCGAATTTTAAAGTGGACAGTGTTACCCGAAGTGTTCCAAAGGGTGTATATACTAATTTTGGTTCAGATCGACGAAACGGTGAAGATTTGTGACAAATTGCATAAATGCCGGGGATGGAGTGGCCTGTTCGAAATTTCATATAAACAGTGTTACTCGTAGGGTTCCAACGGCTAAGTATACACATTTTGGTTCAGATCGGTGAAAAGGTGTAAATTTGTGCCGAAGGGCCTAAATGCAGGGAATGGACCGCTCTGTCAAAAATTTCATGCAGACAGTGTTACTCGCAGGGTTTCAGAGCGTATGTATACACATTTGGGTTCTGATCGGTGAAACGGTGTAGATTTGTGCCAAAGGGCCTAAATGCAGGGAATGGAGTGGTCTGTCTGAAATTTAACATAGCCTAAACTATTCCTCTTGAATCTGGCTATCATATAAAAAAATATTTTTTCGAATCCGACTGGTAGTTCCAGAGATTAGCGCGTTTAAACACAAAAACACACCAACTCTTCAGCTTTATTATATTAATATAGATATTGCCATGTTCCGACTGAAACATGGGACATTGACAATATTGTCTTAAGTAATCTAGGATTTCAGGGATGGAGTAGACTATGATAGCTAACTCCAAACTTATATTAGAACGTAGACAGTTAAGAGATATTTATATGTTGGGGGAACAGATTGCTTGTTGTGTGTAAGAGAGCGAGGAATAGTAAGGAGACGACAGAAGTTGGTAAAATGCAATACAAAATGGTTCAACAACAATTAACCCTTGCAAAATGAAAGAGTTTGCTCTGTGCATAACCTGTATTAGAATCTAAACTAGCTTTAACAAGTGATGATAATATGCAGATATTGGTCATTGAAGTAGTGAATAAAGTAAGGAATGCTGGCAAGGATTTAAAAAATGCCAGTCTGGCTGCGCTTGCTGAGCCCAAGGTTGCAGGTTAGAAACCTGGCGCAGTCAGCTGGCATTTGAGGGTGCGCAAATGCGAGGGAGCCGTGTCAGTACATTTACTGGCACGTTATAGATCCCCTTCTGGGCAAAATTCCGGCACCCCGGCGTCTCTAAAAGCCAGGGTAGTTAAAAGGGACGTAAAACCAATAACATTATTATTATTAAAAAATGCCAACAAAATATTGACTAAATAGCGTTATTTGAGTTTGATTATTAAATTATTTAGGCAGTTGAGTAATATGTGATAATTAAATGTTGCTATTGCAAAAGTACTTTTGATTATGTAACACAAGCGTTAAGTTAATTTTACTCATAATAGATAGGGTCTGTTGACCACAAACGCTTCTGGCGTTTCTTTCCTACAAATACCTACTTTGTTTTTGAAATTTAGATTTTCACATCATTCACCGTACATTCCTCTCAAAGTTGAATCACGTTAGCATGTCCGCTTTCAATTGAGTTTGTTAATACAACCAGGTAATCAGGCCAGGTACTTATGGTAAGTGTGATGGCTTTCCACACTGACAGCTTGGCTCAATTCATGAGTAAGACATTGATAGGGGTTGGTAGAAACAGCACCTGTCCGCTAGAGGACTACTAACTAGGGAGGTAGGATTGAGTTCACTTCAGTTTATCATAGAAGATGTTTTCCGTGGCATCCCATTTATAATTATCGATGTGGACTCGACCGCCTCCTCCCAAATCTTAGCCCAAGCAAAATACAAATTTACACACCAGTGAAGTTAACCAATAAAACAGTTTATAGACACTGAATTAGTATTCTCCTGTTCAGGCCGTGACAGGCATGAATGCCGAATGCAACTGCCTTATTTAAAAGGCACGCCTGTTTCTTATCAGGCGCTCGACAGATCATAGGGATCGTCCAATTGAGCTAAAACCTGGTTAACACCACACCTCCAACAACTGAATATTGCATTTATCTTCTATTGAATAGGTTTTACTGGCGTTTGTTGGCACCAAGTATTAAATTATGCAACAAGGTAGTAAAAATGTGTCTTGTTTTCTTCGTGCTATGGTGATTAGAGTCGCCATGACCTTCTTTGATGCCACGTTGTTTCTGTTTTACCTTAATCTTCCTTTCCTGCATTATTCTGACGGCTATCTTACAACATCTTCTTTGTTGCAAGAGATGTCAGCTTTAACGTTCTCCATTGTTTGGATATTATATGTGTTTGTGTGTGCTAATTTGTCTACAACTCTTTGTGAAGCGAATTAATCACTATAACATCGCATTTGATGTGCTATTATTTTCCTCTTTTGTGCTGCACCAACACTCCAGGCTTCACTTCCATGGAAAGCCACGCTCCACAGAGGCCTTTACTATTAGTTTCTTACACCTAATTCCATATTATTTTGATGTCAACACGTTTTTTATCTGCCGGAGAAATTAATTTCCTGAGCTAACCTACTGTTATATTCTCGTTGCATCATCCATCATTGCTTATTTAGCTTCGCAAGCAGCATAATTCTTATACTTCCTTTGGCTTTCAGCTGCTAATTTGTTGTTTGTATAGATTTCTTGTATCATTCGGCTCCATTCAATTATTTTTGTTTTACCTTTAGTGTCTTTCATCGTAAATTATTTCCTCAAAAGTATGAGCGTACAATTATACAATTCATTCAGAACTTTTCTTGGCTCTGCTAAGATAGAGATGTCGTCAGAAATCCTCACAGTTTTTATAATTTCACCTTGAGCCTTGCTCGTTCTAGAAATGTCTCTATACTTTCCCTCATTGCTTGTTAATTGTACAGATTGAAAAAGTAAGGGCGATACGTTTTGATTCTACCTCATACCACTCTGAACAGAGGTCAGTCACTATCTGACGTTTTTGAACTCGAATAACTGCAGTTATGATTTTAGACCAGAAGCAATCCATGTACTTTAATTCAATCGCTTTAAAAATCCCGAAAATTTTGCTCCAATCAACTTTTTCAACACCCATCTTTAAGTTTACAAAAGACATGAACATTCTCTAATTTTCCCTCATTCCATCTTCCATGATCGGCTTAAAAATCATCACATGTTTTTACTTTTCCCCTGAAATCACACTGGTTATCACCAAACTAGGTTTCAATCTGTCGTTCCGTCCTCCTGTAAAATATTCTTGTCAGGATTTTGATCAAGTTGACAGTACCACAATCTTCACAACAGTCATATCCATTTTCAGCATATTTTTATATATGAACAAGTAGTTCCGTGAAGAACTATACAGCATATTTCCATATATCTTACTTATGTTAATTTCCTCTATCAACATACAAAATTTATGTTTGATTGTTGTAATAGAATCGTAGATATTGATAATCGTCTAAATATTTACGATGGTCGCCATGTTGGATTTTTATATATGTAGGTCTTAGAGTTATGTACTAATAAATGAAGTTTACTGTGTAGGTGTAGTATTCAAACTTCAATCGCATGATTAGGGGACAAGAGATAAAAATCAGATTTTAAAATTTCGCACAGCTGTTATCTTGAAGTTAAGAAAACAATTGAAATAAATTAGATGCCAGTGGATTAAAATTTGTATAAGCATTTACCGTACCAAGTTTTAAGGCGCCCGGATGGTTAAATCACGAGGGACGTCCATTTAAATATTTATATTTCGCGTCGCCGCTGTGTTGGATTAAAGCTCACCAAGTTATTGAAAGTCCCATAGGCAAACTTATGTTCATAGCCTATCAACACACAGAATTCAGTTTGATTGCTATCATAGAATTGATATTGAAAACCGTCTAAATATTTTGGATGGTCGCCATGTTTGAACTTTTATGCATGTAGGCCATAGAGTTATGTGCTATTAGATGATGATTATTGCGTAGGTTCATTTTTCAAACGTTCACTTCGACCATATGATTAATTCACAAGAAATTACAAATTATTTTAAACTCGTGCACAGCCGCCATCTTGAGTTTATGGGAATAATTGAACTAAATTAGATTCCAGTGCATTGCAATGTGTATAAACATTTACTCTACCATACTTTACTGCACTCAGGTAGTTAAATCGCGAGGAAGTGTATTAAAATATTTCTCCTTCGCTTGGCCGCCAAGCTCGTTTTGTATTTTACAGGTTTTTGGAAGTATCATAGCTGAACTTATAGTAGTCCCCTTTATTACCTTACAAAATTTCAGGTTGACGTCAGTAATAGTTTAGGAGATATAGAATGCCGGTGAAATATTTCGCACAGCCGCCATATTGGATTGGTGAGACGTAATAAAATTTGAAGGGAACGGTCGGGGTCGGCCAAAATAGAACTATGGCGTAACGGAGTTTCATTGAAATCGCTCCAGCCCTTTAGATGTAATTAGACGGGACACACAAACACACACACAACGCACATACATACACACAGTAAGAGCTTCGGAGGTATAGAATCCCGGTAACATATTTTGCTCATAGAATCTTGAGGTTATTAACACAATTGAACAAAATTAGATGCCAGTGCATTACAATGTGCATAAACATTTTCTGCACCAAGTTTCATTGCTTTTAAACGGTTAAATCGCTTTCAGTTTCAATTTCGCTTGGCTGCCATGTTCGTTTTGTAGTTAACGGGTTTTAGAAGGTCTCATAGGCAAACTTCTAGTGCTGCAATTTATCACGGTAAACAATATCAGGTTGATATCAGTAATTATTTCGGAGACATAGAATGCCGTTGAAATATTTCGCACAGTCGCCATGTTGGATTCGTGAGACAAAATAAAATTTGAAGGGAACGGTCGGGGTCGGCCAAAATAGTACTATGACCTAACGGAGTTTCATTCAAATCGCTCCAGCCCTTTAGATGTTATTAGAAGGGACACACAAACACACACAATGCACACACATACACACGGACAAAAGGTGATCTCATAAGCCTATTTTTTCACGAAATGAAAATAGGCTAAAAATAGGCTAATGAGACCCCTCTTACATGGCAGGTGCACGAATTATTTCACTAGCATTCTATATCCCCCAACAGTAACAGATATCACCCTGAAGGTTTGTATGATGATAGAGAGCACTACTAGAATTTCATCTTAGTGACTTTCATAAAACTGATAAGTACAGAACGAACATGGTGGCCAAGCGAAGTTGAGACAGTTAAATAGACTTTTCTCACTAATTAACCATTTGCATGCAGTGAAACTTGGTACAGCACATTCTTATACACATTGCAATGCAATTACATGTAATTTTATTCATTATTTTCATAACCTCAAGATGGCAGCTGTGCGAAATTTTAAAATTAAGTTCATATTCTGGTCTCTTAATCATGCGATCGAAGTGAACGGTTGAACGATGGAATAATGAACCCCCGCAATGATCTGCACCAAATGGTATATAACTCTATGATCTACACATGTAACAATCCTACATGGCGACCATCTGAAATATTTAGACGGCTCTCAATATCTACTAATCTATTACAACAATCAAACTGAAATGTTGTATGTTGATAGAGGCTGTTAACATAATTTCACCTGTGGGACATTTAATAACATGGTAATCACAAAATCAACGTAGTGGCCAAGCGAAGTTTAAACATTTAAATGGAATTTGCGATTTAATCATCCGAGCGCAGTGAACTTTAGTAGAGTTAATTTTCATATACAATTTAATCTACTGGCAACCAATTAAATGGTTTTGATAGCCCCAAGATGGCGTATGTGCGAAATTCTAAAATCTGGTTCTTATTTCTTGTTTCCTAATCATGCGATCGAAGTAAACGTTTGAATAATGAACCTATTCACAAATATTCATCTATAGGTACTGCACCCGAAATTTGAATGCTTCATGATATTTTTCGAGCCCCATGATACAGCTTAACATGGCAATATAAATCCTGGAAATTGGCTCTAGCGAGCTTTGTTAGCGAACGCAGGCAGTGGGAGAAACCAGTCACGTGATCAGGGACGCCCCAGTATATTCTCGATTATTGGAAAGTGCCTAGCAACAAGGCATTACCGCGCAATATTGCAAGTTAATTGTTATAAGATATATCATTGGATATATGCCCACAGCAATGAGAGAAGGGTTTATGGAAGCAGATATGGATTTTTACCTAGTTAATGTGATTAACTATTCCATTTAAGCTCTATGTAACAATTTTATTCCATTCAAATTATCAAAAAAATTAAGAAAAGTTATTACTACTACTTAAAATATCGCAAAAGGGAAGAAATTCACTGTAATGAGCTTTATTACAAGTGAGCGCCAATAACTACGCACGACCAGCAATGGCGTCAAATTTCAGGCGAGCTAGAGTGGGGACGGCTTGAATAAGCGTTCTTATCTCGACTGACTTTGAAGGTACAAGACGTGTTACCCGGGGTAGTTCATTCCCGTAGACACTATACCGAGTGCGGTCCTACGCTACTCGAGAGACAGTGCCGAACGCCGCCAATATTTAGTTAGAGCCTCGCTGAAACTAGATGAAGTTTAGCGAAGGATTACAAGATAATAGCGAACAAGTGTTCGACTTTCCGGAAAGCAAACAGTATACATTATATACCTTTAGTTACAAGGCTACAGCATAAGAAGATTTTGAGTGGATTAATTGAGAAATTCGATAGATATAGGACAACTTGTATTATCAGAGAAAGTTGCTTGTCTCAACGCAGAGACAATCATTTTAGTGCAGCGAGACTACAGCATAGTCAAGCCCACGCTGCAGAAATAAGTCAGTAAAGTGATATTGTATGAACATAGAGACTTTGTTGTATTGGAACACTATGATGGCTAAAAACATATATAAATTGGAATTGGTTTATAACACTTTGATTATGAGTGAGATGATGGATTAAAACATTTACGCGATTGGGATATGTCGATTCAGAGTTGTGAATAGCAACATGGATCAACGTTAATTAACAACGAGAATATGTATAACATCTAGGATTATATAATGCCGAGACAACATGAAACGTTATGTACACTTCGATCCAGTACATTTAATGTACATTCATGTACATTAATTCTCGACTATGAGCAAATATAATCTTTCATTGACCAACCAAATGAACATTAACATCTACGATAGTGATTCGATGTACAACTTGCAAATTTATTTGTAACGATGGAACTATAACGAATATATTGCTCAATAATTATGGAGGAATTTCGGGATATGTCGGCGATTGAAGAATCATCAACGGGAAGACAGAAGACAGAAGATACTAGGCCCGATGATTGTTCGAGGTGGAATCCATGTTCGAGGAACGAGGTTCGACGTCCGGAGGAGACGAGTATACCGGGAAGGAAATCTTTTTGTTCCCGAGGACACAGTCCTTGTCCACTGTCGTTGAGCTGATTTGGCTTCAGCAATTCCTACCTAGGAGATGATCCAGCTATGTATTTTCGAATACCTGATAATGAACTTCAGTTGCCTACAATACTAAGGTAGAAATATTTTATATTATTTAATAGTTTGAGTATTTTTAACGGCATTTGTGAACAACAATTCTCCATATTTAATTCATGTATTTTCACTTCGATGTTTATTACGTTTTATTTTACAAGATCGTATAGGATGATGATCATTTGCCATCTATACTTGGAAGATAAATTATTCAGTTTCTGAACTAAAGTCAGCTGTTCCTGAAATTTATTTTCCATTGGGAAAATCTTTAAGGAAGTTATTATTCGACGATTCTCGATTTTTAATTCAAGATTTCAGACATTTTGTCCTTGATATTTTTTGGTAAATTCATTTTGTTTAAAATGAATTGGGCACTCTTCTTTAAGAAGAATTCATAGGAGAAGAGATCTACGCGTGATATATTGTGAAATATCACCAAATACTATAAACATTTCGTCGATCTGGCAAGTTATATTCGTTATGATTACGACGTGAAGTCAAACATTTATGAACATTCTTTGTGTAGAATGAAGTTACATGCAGTCGATGACAAACCTATTTTGTGTTGAAGGAAGGCTTTTCTCTTCATTAAATGTAAATTATATGAGACATATATTTTGAAAGATAATTCATCCGCCTATGGGAAAGTTAGATAAAATCTCATCCAGTCGTGATTGATCCTTATTGAACGATGAAATAACACGAGTTGTTATTAATACACAAATGTAACACTATGTTATTTGTCAATGTAGTATTGCAGCTGTGTATATTTGTAGAAATGACCAGTATGAAGAAACAGGTGTATTTATTTTTATTAAATGTATAGAGACATAGTATTTTATATCGTAGTAACCTCGCTTAGTAAACCTCGAAGATCTGTCAATATAATCGTTTGAGAACGATGAGTTGTATTAGTAGAACAGATATTGCTGGTTAATTGTAAGCAGTGGAATGTAACAACGATAAAATCCATGATAGAAGGAAGTTATGCTAGCACTATGGAACAATTGTTGGAAACAATTGAGAGGATGTCATTTAAGTTATGTATTGGAGATATGCGAGAGTTTCTTGCCGTATATAGTTGTTTGTGAAATACGAGGGTGATTCCATATTAATTGCAATGATGTACTGCATGAGTGGTGAAAGCATTGTTATATATTAATAGAGTGATGGAAGACTCCTAAATGTGATTCGATCTGCGACACGAAAGTCGTGGGAAGGCGGAAATTCGTTGGGAAATGATATATTATCCTTGTCCACTATACTATTATTAATTTATATTAAACCTAGAATTGTAACAACATCATAATCATTATCATCATTTCCCCTTATCCAGCTCCTGCCGGGTCGGGGTATTTATGGCACTTCTCCACTTTCCTCTTTCCTTCCACCATTCTTCTTCCACGATCTTGTCCCAGTCCAAATTTCTTTTTCTTAAGCTGTTCTTCACTGAATCAATCCACCTTGTTCTAGGTCTCCCTGTTGCTCTCTTACCCTTGCACTTCGTCTCCAGCATCTGTCTTGGTATTCTATTTTCCTCCATCCTCTTTACATGTCCAAACCACCTTAGTTTATTCTTCTCAATTCTCTCATTTAGTTTAACCATCCCAACTTCCTTCCTAACAACTTCATTCCTCACTCTGTCTTTCCTTGTCTTTCCCATCATACTTCTTAGGAATTTCATTTCACTGGCTTGGATTCTACTCTCTTGCCTGCTTGTCAGGGTCCAAGTCTCAGCTGCATAAGTTAATATGGGAACATAGTACACTTTATACATTACCTCCTTGCTTTTCCTTGGTACTTCCTTATCCCAAACAAGTTTTCTTACACTTTGATAGAATGCATTGCTCTGCTGTACCCTCCTGCCAATCTCCATGTCCAACCTACCAGTTTGCATCAATTCACTTCCTAGGTATTTGAACGTGTCCACAATTTCCAAACTCTGACTTCCGATTTTCACAGTGCCCTTTCCTTGTCTTTCCCCTCTTGTCATCACCATGGTCTTGCTTTTCTCTATGATTTTCAGGCCGTACTTCTGAATATTTTCGTTCAATGCATCTAGTTGTTTTTGCACTTCTTCGGTGTTCCTTCCCCAGACCACAATATCATCTGCAAATAACAATAACTTCATTTCTTTATGTCCATATGCTTCCTTTGTTTCCTTTACAATTTCATCCATCACCATTATGAACAAGAGAGGTGACAGCACACTCCCCTGTCTTAGTCCAGTCTTGTTCCTAAACCAATCTGTCTTTCCAACTGGGGTGAGTACCCTGCTAACACAGTTGTTGTACATTGCTTGCACCATTTCCAACATTTCTCTTCCCAGTCTCTTCTTAACCATGGTTTCCCATACCTTCTCTCTGGGGACACTATCATATGCCTTTTCTAGATCTATGAAAGTCATGATCAAATCCTCTCCATATTCCCAGTTCCTTTCCATCACCTGCCTCAAGCTAAAGATTGGGTCCACTGTGGATCTTCCACTCCTGAAGCCATACTGTTCCTCTTGCAACTCTCCTTCCACCTTTCTTCTCATTCTTCTTTCTAATATCCTTTCCAGTATTTTTACTATCTGTGATAAGAGGGTGATCCCTCTATAGTTATCACACACCTTCTTGTCCCCCTTCTTAAACACTGGTATTATTAGCCCTTTCTCCCAGTCTTCTGGTACACATTTCCGTTTCCATATTGTAACAACAATATGTACTAATCTTTGCTGATCGGTCATATTTAAACCGATGATGACTATTGACATGATTTTGACATTATTTGGTATAGCATTTGTAAAGGGAAAGTATAGAAGAAGAGAACTATACTAAAGAAAGAGATAATAAAAATATTAACGAAGTCATATCGCTAAAGAATGATACTTTTGAAACGATAGACACGTGTAAATAGTGTATATAAATATTTCCATTTGTTTCAATTGAGTGTTTTCATAATTTATAATAATTAATATTTCTAAATAGTGATAATAGTTGATAATAGTTAGGAAGGGCGACTTTTTTTAAATGTGAGTGTTTGATGTTAGCTATGATTGTCGTGTGTATGGAAGCTTCGTCGGTCATGAACGACGGAAGCAAGTGTTAACAAGAATGTTAGGAAATATGGATAGGTTTAAATGAGAAATGGCTTTAATAGAGACAGTTTTTTAAATGTTATTGTTTGAAATACGAGATGATTCATCGCGTTTCATTTTACGTATTTTGTGTGTTAAGAGGGGAGTCCATCCCAGGTGGCAAGCAAGCTCGTCCCGTTATTATCAAGGTCGATGAATAAATGTGCAGAGTTGTTGCACGTGTGTGGGTGGATGGGACTCACGACCAAGTCACAGTTTTTTTAATATAACCAATACAGTTATGCGGGAAGGTACGCGCCAGAGAAATGTAAATAACTTTAAAACGGCATGCCTGGCTCAATGAAGGGACAGTAGAATGTTTTGATTGTTTTATAATTTTGTAGATGGCAGAATCTTTTCATTATAACCAGTTATGTTAGCGTGTGTGTAAGATGTTTTGCCAGCTTTAGTGGCGTGAATGAATAACTATATTGAGGTGTTATTTTGTTATTAATTGTTATTTAAATTTTATTATCAAATTTATATTTTTATCCGCCTTGTTTCGTGTACCTTAATTATTCTATAAATGGAGACGTGTTATGGAACAGCCTAAAATAGATAGGATGTCTATTTCTTTCCAACAAAGCCCCGAGAGAAGAAGTTAAGTTATGAACTCTACCGTATAAAGCTAGTTTGTTTTATCCTTAACATGTTCCAAGCCTACTGTCTAAAATCCTGTAGAGCTCGTTGGCGTGATTGCGATAGTTCATTAGCTGGGACTGTCACTTTATTTTTAATCCAGATTTGCTTTGGATGACCAATGAGTACCTTCTCTATTTTTACGGGTACAGTACTTACCTCTATGGCCAACGCATGAAGCAATCCAACGTGGTGGCCATCCGAAATATGTAGACGGTTCTCAATATCTACGAACCTATTACAGCAATCAAACTGAAATGTTGTAAGATGAAAGAGGCTTTTAACATAAGTTCACTTATGGATCATTCAATAACCTGATGTGCACAAAATTAACATGGCGGCGTCGCGAATTTTTAATATTTTAATGGATTTTTCTTACGTCATTTCATCCGAGGGCTGTGAAACATCAGTCAGTGGGCTATAGTATCTATGCCAGGTACTTTGTCCCTACGTAGTGAAGCTGTCCATGTTTCAAGGTATCGAACCCTCACTTTTGGAACTTACAATTTGTCACTATTATTATTATCATGTGTATAATTTTATATGACGGCATTTACTCATATATAATTATTTATCAGTGGATATATTCCAATATCGTTTTATAGCATTTAATTGAATTGGTGATGTATATTATAATTTGTTGTGAGGTCTTCGTCCAGGTTAGATGTTAAAATTATTAGTCAGTGTAATGTATATTTAGTTGTGGTTTAGCCCCAGGAAGTTTGTGACTCATGGACTGCTGTGGTGAAGTAGTTAACACATTTCATCATATACGTGGAAACAAGGCTATATTGGATGATGGGCTATTCAGACAGCCTCGGCCGTAGGTGACTCATTAACTCGGATGAGAGGGTAAGATATGGCATCTATGTAAGTGGGAGAATTTCGCCTTATCTAGTTGTATCATGTAATTTGTTGATGTGATTTTTGAGCGTGGAGTCTGGGTAATGCAACTGAGGAAGGGAGGGGTATGTACTTACTATCTCTGGAGCTCGTGAACTTTGGAAGGGAATCTGATTTAATCGGACTTCTGTTTGAGATCGTGGAAGACGTGGTCTTCTGATTTAGGGAGAGTCTGGAACTCTGATATTTTTGGTAGGGTCTAGCTATGCTTATTACTCCTTGGGAGTTGAAGTATATCGGGACTTTCAAGATAGAGTGAAATGAGTTTCATACTGAGCCGCAGGTCGGAATATTTCTCAACCGAGAATATTCTGCCTAGTTTCAGTAAACTCTGCAATGAGTTACTGTCTCGAAAAGCGTAAGGTACTGGAAACTCAAGTCTGATTACTGAAATTCGAGGACCACAAATAAGTAATCCATTGGCAAATACTGGTCAAATATACCATGCATTATTCTATTCAGGTGCGAAATAAGTTCTGCAAATCACCAAACGGATTCAGAGCGCTAAAATAAGTTCAAATCAATGAGTAAGCAAAGTAACTCGTATGATTGTGAAAGTCGGCAAACTAGCCATCATCAAAAAAGTTCAAAAGTAGTTGCGTGTGAAACCAGCTAGAAACGTCATTACGAAAGTGTATAGGACTAATTCGTAAGGAACAAAAACCCCAGAATCAGTAGCAATAGTCTACAACTCCAGAGATCATCAGCTGTAAGTACAAGAATTTACATCACCATCCATGGTTCTACGGTGTGTCATATATGTTGTGCCAATGTAAATATGATTGGGAATGTTAGGTTATTCTGTAAGCGACAAAGATCTTGCCTGTGCCAATAATTTTCGGAATATATATATGATTATACCAGGTTTACAGTTAAATTATTACATGAAGTTCAACAACATAGTTGAGTGTGAATGTTTATCGTTCATTGATTCCGTCACGGTGTTTAACCCCACCACCCCGAACCATTTATTAATAATGAAAGTGTTATTAGATGTTATATTGATTTATTGAAGTCCATAGGGAGTAATTCAGCTCAGGTTAGAGAAGGTATTTCACTGCCCTATCAAACTATGACATGATTAGTAAATATCCTTCTCACACTCATCAATTTCTTCTTCCATTTCCACTTCATGATCCTCTTAAGTCCATACCCGCATCTTCCTCTTTCAGTTTATCTGTTTGCAGACAGGTTTCAACTGGACGTCCTCTATTGGCTCGGAAATACTTGTAAAAGAAGATTCTTGCAAATATTTAGGCGTTCACGTAAGGAATGATATGAAATGGAATAGTCATGTAGGATGTGTAGTTTCTAAAGCTTACAAATCCCTGCACTTTGTAATAAGGGTATTAAAAGGATGAGGATAATTGTCACTTGCAAGACCAATTCTGGAATACGTCTCGGCGGTTTGGGATCCATATCAAATAGGGCTCATCAATGAGTTGGAAATGGTACGAAGAAAGGCCGCTAGATTTGTGCTCAGTGACTTTAATCCCAGGAGCAGTGTGTGCCGTAAGTTAAAGAAAATTGGGTGGGAATCACTTGAGGCTAGGAGGATGAAATCTTGACTCTGCTCTATGTATAACATGAATACAAATCAACCAGCGTGGGATTAGCTTAGCAAACGTATGGGAAAGCCCACTTACATGAGTAGGAGTGATCATCCCTTCAAAGTTAAGGACCGACCACAGCGAACAAATTATAGTAAATATTCTTTCGTAAACCGTGCCAAAGATAACTGGAACACTCTACCTTCCGCAGTCTTAGAGCCTTTTCCCAACCATATAGGTGTGTTTAAGAAAAGACTGAATATTCGTGCAAATACTCCAGTTTAATTGTTATTGAATTGTTATTTATAATTATTTATTTGTTATGTATGTCTAATTTGCCACCGGGGACACACCCCCAATTGCTAAAAATGAATGAATGAATGAATGAATGAATGAATGAATGAATTTCTCGCGGTCCTGAGAATCTCTTTTCATTTCATTGTAACTTCCTCCCATCTGTTAACATTCCAAACCTTCTTCTTCCTCTCCCTCTATCTCCTTCTACTTTTCTTTCCATGATTCTTTGTAGTAAACAATTCCTACGTACTGAACCCTTGCGAGAAGCTTTTAATGAGACTCTTTCTTCGGGTAGTGGACGATCCATACGAAGTTGTTAAAATTATGCTTCTACAAAGTGTAAGGTAACATAGTCCAAAATATATGACAGAAAAGAACAAACGTGAAGCCAAACTAAAATAAAAACAAATTTAATTCCAGAATAAAACATTAACACAACAAACAACACGAGGGAACACCCTCTTAACTTTACACCCAAATGACAGTGAATGCAATAAATTTATCTAAACAGAGATGCCAACAAAATAACAGGTCCCGAAATATGGCCTGCTTATCTGTAAATCATGTGTGCGTGTGATGTGACCAAGCATGCGATATGGGAGAGTACATGATACGTGATTTGTTGGCATCCAGCGAAGGCCGTCAGGCTACAAATCCGCATCTGAGATAAAATAGCAATGGGAACTAAACACTACTAATAACTATCAATACAATACCGACACTCGCTAACTTTAAATATTTACAACAAACAAAGTTTTCCGTTGAAATCTGGATCAACGTGCCACAGCACAACAAACTGCCTCATCACAGGACTTTATCAAATAAACACAAGAGTAAGTAGCGTGACCACGATACAACAAGAACAACAAATGACCGCATGTCATCATACACTGAAGTACACAACAAGGCGCCAACAAGAATTTACATACATGAAAATTAATAAAGCAAATGCTCAACAGCAATGCAATTAAAATACAAGAAAAACATTTCATTTGGACGTCGCACATGGGAATACCGCTCAGGTGTGGCAATCTCGACCCTGAATGATATATCGCTCTTTAAATGAACAAGCAAGCATAAATTACAACTAGGTCACGGCGAGGCTGTTTCCCCCCTCACAAATAGGTGTCCAGAAAATACCTCAGATCAGCGCACGGTGTGGAACTTGTTATCACATGTCAAATCACCCCTTGCTATTTGCTATTTTACTGTTCTGGGCATGGTCCTAAGAACAACGAAGAATAGCTGTCACATGCAGCTCAAGTGTGTGGGTGTGTCATAAAAAATAATATCTCATCAAGTCCACTTGGAATTACAAGATCACGAAGAACAGCTGCCAACTCAGCTCAAATAAAATATGTGCGTCAACAAATATCTCATTAATTCCCCTGGAATTACAAGATCAGCATTTGACTGGCTGAGGTCCCTGCGGGCATCAATCACCATCCTTAAAACATTCCAGCAGGCAGAGGACTGGCCCCAAGCCATCCTCCCGCGCAGATAATTCGCACATCGTACATAGACACACATAGACACACAGACACACACAATCACACGCTAGGGTTTTGGCAAACCCCTGACAAAAAGAACACAAATATTTTCCACACACAGCGCGCGCCTGATCTAGTATTCTGACCGAAGAATTAATTAATCAAATAAAAATTAAATGAAATAAAACAACGGACGTTTCTTTACAAAATCATGTCGCAACAAGGCAACTCAAAATAAAATACTTGTTCATTCAAGAACCTAGCAAACCCACGTTTTCCCCCTTGCTATTTTTACTGTTAATTAACCAGCGCCACTTATCACCTGGGCCGCCCTATGTGTCCGTCAAATCAAATACACGCATGTACACGAGTACACGGATCAAAATTACACAAACTACAACAAATCAAACTGATGGCCACGCGTCCTCACGCATTTACATATCTGAGTGTCGGGACACTACGTTAATCTATCAAAATAATGAAAGAAGACAAAAGTCAAAAGTAAAACTATTTACACAATGTTCCCATGCCAAAATATCTATAATATGAATATATGAATAGTAGTACTCAGCCCATATCTACCGACAGTAGTGGCTACACGGGCTAAAGCGCAGCGTTAGGACATGGGGCCAAGCTCTCTGCTGAATTGGTAGACGCGTGGGTTCAAGCCCCACCGTCGGCTGTCCTTGAAATGGTTTTCCGTGGTTTCCCATTTTCAACACCAGGCAAATGCTAGGACAGTACCTTCTGACAGGCCACGGCCGCTTCCTTCCACATCCTTGCCCATTTTTCATTCATCTTCATCCATTCCATCTCTCATCCCGACGCGCAGGTCGCCCACGGGCGTCGACTCGAAAGACCTGCACTCGGCCTCGCAGGAGGCTACACGACAAAAAGCCCATATCTGCTCGTCACCTCAGTGGATGTCACTTTCCATGGCCCACTAGGAATTTACACGGCCATCACGAACATCTGCGTAGGTTGAATGTTCATCATCCCAGCGGTTGACCCAATGTTCGTCATCTTGATGCCTTCTTCAAAGTTGAAAATACAGTTCAGAATTAGTATTATTTCTACACCTACTATAATTGCAACAGAGCTACACATTCACTCTTAGTTCTAGGCAATTACTAACACGTCGACACTTTCCCTAAATAAACACTTGGCTAAATTCTCACGCAAAAGATAAACTATAAAAAATATCACTGTATTTACGATCGGCTCTCAACTGAGTCCTCAAAATGTTATACATCTCACTGGAGATCGAAGTCAAAAGTACTTTACAAATGTTAGTAGCGCTCGGCTACGGCAAAATAAGAACAGTACGTGTAGTACCTCCCAGGTACATCGAACTAAGAACGGTACTGTACGCGTTTGGGGAGACGAGACAGAAAATTATTCAAGTAGTGGAAAGTTTTCTAAATTAGCCCATGTTAAAATTTATCGATGCTGGAAGCGAACACAAAACTGGTTTGGTTAGAGAGTGAATTAACTGAGTTAATTCGGCCGGCCAATAGCAAATTAATAGTCCCAAGGGGACTCGGAACAAGATTCGCTAGGATGACAAAGAACCCGAGCAGTCACGAGGACGCCCGAGTGAAAAAGAATGGGGAGAGAAACTAAGCGTGTGGCAAGAGAAAGAAGAGGGGAGCTGACGCGAGGCCGACACGCGACCATGACCAATGGGAAGCCGCCTATTAAAATTAACACCAACAGAGTAATTAACATTTATAATTACTAGGACAAAGTAATTACATTAAACCATCATGAAGAGTGTTAAATGATAATTAAGAACGATTGAATATAATTACAGTCGAGTTCTTAAGTTATTAAAGAAGAGTTTGATCAATTAATATAAGCAACCGATCAGAGCCATGGGTTGAAAAGGACGCGGTTTTTGGAAAGGAGACGCAGAGAAAAGACGAGAGGAAGCGAGGCTCTTATCAACCACGACTTCGAAGTAGAAGGACGTTACAACGAACTAGTCTCCAAGTTGAACGAAAGAGATAGAATTATTCATCGAAGGCACTCAGTACTGTGCATGTAATATTAACATAGACATTCAGATAGGAAACAATTTTAAATTTATACGATAAAGCTACAGCTTCAAGATGATAAAAATTCAAAAGTTGAGGAAGGAGTTTCATGAAAATTTTACAGGCGTCGTGATGAACGCTCAAACAATTATGGGAACAACGCTATGATGGCATCAAGAACATCCGAAATTACTTAACATCAACATCTCGGGGGAGATTAACATCTCGTCTCTCCCGTAATAGAAAGTCTACAATCATCAGACATTTTACCATCTCAAATGACGATCTACAGGGAACTATGGGGGAAGAAGACTGCAAGTTATTCATGTACGAGGGCGACCAGGGAATTACCCGGTGCCGAAGAGAGAAAGGGCTATACCATCTCAATAAGAAGAGTCATCGGCGGAAGGAGGAGACAGCACGATGATGATCGAGTTCGAATCCCAGTACCTGACCGCACGAGATATTCGGAGGGAGATTTGGAGAAGAATGCTGACCACCACGCAGTCTTAAGCCACTAGAAACATTCCGTTGCTAATGGGTAACCAAAGGGATTCCACTTCATGTCAACTCTAACCCAGCACAAGGTAGTCCAAGGACCAACGCTAAATATCCCACTATGTAGAATTGTAGATCTTGAATATCCGACAACTATTGTTGAATGCCATTTTTCTATCCTGTTTATTAGTTTATTGCAGTTTTCATTGTTTTATTCGTAAAAACATCATGCGGATGTTTGATAGTATTTTTCGACGACTTCAGAATTTTAGGGATTTTTTATTTCGATTTTTCGATTTTTGCGATATTCGAAATTTGAAGGGAGATTTTATGGTTTAATTCAGATTTTATACTTTAGCTCAGGATTTTATAGTCTGTTCAGAATTGTTATTGTAAAGTTCAAACGTGTATTAAATCGAACGATATCTATGTTTTATCAATAAATGTAATAGTGGAAATGTTTTCCAAGTATGTGAAAGGAAGTATATGTCAAAGAATGTAATTACGAAAGATCTATTGTAGAGATCTAGAGAAAGTCATGAACTGAGAAATAATGAAACGAATTTAGTGAAGAAAGTTTGTAAGTAATGGTTCTTTTTTTGAAAGTATTAGAATTTGTTGAACAGACATTAAAGAAAGAATTTGTGAAGCATTATAATATGGAATTAACAGACGCGAACGAGAGCAAATTTTGAAGTAAGAAATAACGTAATGAGGAAATGGAAGAAATGATACAGTTTGTTGAAAGAATTTTGAGAAATGTAAGTGAAGTAAAGAAATAAGATTTTATTTAAAGATTATCATTTTATCGCATTACCTATTAAATTGAGGCAGGGAGAGAACCAGTATTTTTATTATATGTTCATTAAGATTGTGATGACTGAAAGAAGAGTTTATTATTGGAAAGTGTAGAGACAGAAATGTTATGGAAGTTTGCGAATTATCTCGATGGATGAGATTTATTATTCCCGTTGTAGACGGAGGTATTTGTTGTGAGACAATGAGCCAGTGTGTAGCCATTGATCAATATTTGAGGAAATGTGTGTAGGGACAGACGCATGTATTTCATGAAAGTAAGAAGTTATAAGAGAATTGCTACGGAAGTTTATTAATTGTGGATGTTATTGAAATAGTCTCAATAGAGTTGAAACTCCTTGAAATTCACAGTACAGCGGATCCTGGATGAAGTTAAATATGATAGAAATTATAGGGTTTAATGGATCTCTGTTGAAGCTGAGAGTAAACTGAGATCTATTAAATGGTTCTTATCCTAATGTTTGTCATTTATGGTAATTATTCAACGAGTGGAAATGTGTATTTTTATTAGGTATTTTTATTACATGAACAGATAAGTTGTAGGAGGTTTTTGAACTAGTCTCTACTTAATTGTATGGATTATGGAATCCCGGATGTTAACGTAAAACACGAACAAGACTAAGTAGAGTGAAGTAATATTTTTCTGAAGCCCGTTGAGATTTAGAAGTAATGTGGAAGGACAATTACATGTTGTATTGTCGGGAGAAAGGAACGAACGTGTTGTAAATATTTTATTTCTAAGTAAGTAATTGACGAACTATGACGTGATTATTTTCATTGTATAGAATGTTATATTAAATGTATTTCATATAGATTCGTAAATAGATTTAGGAGTGTTTTATATTTTAAATTTAAACCTTAAAACTTTGTGTAGAGATTTTGCGCTTCTTAGAGGAAGAAATATTAATGTTAGGTTGCGGGAGATGAATTGTATAGAGTAATGATTAGTATTTGTAATGACGGAGATCTACGTCATGGGTAACGTCATTTATTTTTGGGATTATTTAAATTTTTAACTTATAACTTTTTTCTTGTTATAAACTCCCGTCACCTAGGGAACAGCAGTTGTTCGCTGTATAGATGCTTAGTTGAGCTTACACGTTACAATTTTTACGGTTTCTTAGCGAAACAATTTGTACTTGTATATGGATTAATGACACTTAGTCATATATTTTATTTCATGGTTTATTTTCGAGAGCATTTAATCAAAGCTCGGTGACACGAGATGTGTATTGTCTTTTTTAATAAATAGACGGATTCGTGTTGACAATTTCCTGATTGTTTTATAGGAAACTGGCATTATACTTGTAGTTAGATGGTAGAGGACTGTGCTGAAGGGTGGAAGTTCCCGAGGGACCTAATCCATATCCTTACGCCCGAGATTTTTATAGAGTTGTTTTTTTATCCTAAGTAGTTAGATGACCCTACTGTTCTGTAGTTAGATACTGCAGCACCTTCCGTTTGAGAAAATACCTGTCCCTTATTCTGAGTGTTTTCTCCAAGTGGCACCATGTCGTTTTTAGCCGGGGCGTCAAGATGCTACAATCCCAGATTATTTCCAGTAGGAGGATATTGGTGGATCATCCAGATATAAGGGTACAGATATTTTAAATGGCGCTGCCAACGTGTATGGCTAGTGATTTTGGCCCCTGGTATAGTGCATAGAGTTATTTTATAGCACTGTGATTATATTGGTTAGTGATTTTAACCCAGATTCAGTGTCTAGTCTGTTTTTATAGAATTAACCATATGTTAGTTACTGGTAAGTCTAATAGTTTGTTGGCAAGCAACTCATTTGGATGATTAGGAGAAGGGAGACGCATTATGGATCCTTGACATGATGTGATCGCCTCAGGAACATCTTTGATTATACACGAGAGTGTGAGATAGATGGAGGAAGACTTAAAATTTGTAATAAAAGTCAACCAATATTTATCGAGGTAAGAAATTAATACCTGAAAGGAATCTAACCTGAATAATTTACCATGTATTGTGTTTGAAAGAAGACTAGTCTAAAGGAATAACCTTAGAGAGGTCATGGCTAGTTCTTATTTATTTAATTTACCGGTTTTCTATGGTTATTTTGAAGCCATAATTCATTTGAGATTAATATCGTCATTTAGGACTGTTGTGAGTTTATTTTATTTGTCGTAGACCGTTGACTACAAATGATAATTTGCCAGATAGAGAGTAAGATATTATTGAAATATATTAAGTAACTGATAAACGGTAAAATCTCTTTCATTTTAATATAGTGGTATAAATGGTAGTTGTTTAGGATATTCTTGATTGTTGTCATAGTATATGTTCCCTATTTCTCAACAAAGAAGATGCCAGGAGATCTGGATGCTATTAGGGCAATGTTTGCTACGTTGCAGGAGACCCAGGGCAAATTAGATAAGGACTTAGAAGCCTTACACCAAGCCACCCACCAAAACCAGAAAAAGATAGAGAGAGACATTAAGAAAAGTGCAGAAGATAATAGGAGAGAAGCGAAGGCTGACGCAGATAGGATAGCTAGGGAATGTCAAACTAGTGCTATCGAGATCCAAAGAAGTTTAGTTGAGACCCAAGCCATTGTAAATACTTCCCAAGCCACATTAGCTAACACCCAAGTAACTTTAGCTACTTTGCAAACCCAGTCCAACGAAACTAAAGAAACATTAGCTATCTCGCAAGCCACATTAGCTAGCACCCAAATAATGTCAACTACCCTGGATACTAGAGCTACACAAACCAAAGAAACTTTAGCTACTTTACAAACGAACTCCAATGAAACCAAAGCTACTTTAGCTACCCTGCAAACCCAGTCTATTGAAACCAAGAATACTTTAGTTAGGACCCAAACATCTTTGGCAGCCTTAGAAATTCAATCAGAAGATAACAGTAAAAGATTAAATGAATGTCAGGATAACATAACCCTCCAGTTAGGCAAGCTCCAATCTGAGAATACAAGCATCAACTCGAACCTGGATGAGTTGAAAACTACTGTGGCAATGCTACAGATACAGGTGAATCAGAAAGCTGATCTTGTAAGGGCTGACGTTGAAATTGATGTTAAACATGTGGTAAGTGAAAGTGTTGATAAACTCAAAACTGAGTTAATTGAAGCCTCAGGCTTAACTGTTAAAAGTTTAGAAGATGATTTCTTTAAAAAACTTGTAATGTCAGAATATCGTAATGCTAAAGACGTTGAAGAAATTAGGAAAGACTCTATAGAGAGAATTCATAGTTTAGAGAACATATTGTCAGTAGATTTGGAACCAGATCAAAGTGGTAAGATTAAAGAAGCTTGTTTTCGAAGGTTGTTATTAAAATCAACGTATGCCTTTAGCCAAGGTCTTTGTTTACACTTTAACACACGATGATATTTTACCTATTTTAGTCCATGATCTAGAGCTTGCTTAAGTGCCACGTAATGAACAACGTACCGCCTTCGATTTCCCTGATGAGGAATTATTTTTTTCAGAGGCGAATCCTTAGGTTGTGTACACTCTGGTAGGAAAGGTAAATCGTTGTGTAGATCATGAAGGTCAGATGGGAAATCAACATCAATATCTAGAATGTATCCCACAGGGTCATCTTCCTTTAAGGTTTCTAGATCAACAGCATCTGGAGAAACCCACTGAAATCCACCATAAGGAAGAAAGTGACACATAGCCCACCCGTATTAGTTGTTGGCATCATCGTAGGTAATAAACTGCGACGGTTTCTCAGAATCATAGGTTTCCATGTATTTATTGTTAGCTTCAGCATACCGATGAGACACCTGGCATATGCCTCTACGTATTCCAGACTCGATTAGAAGAATCTGATCGTAGTCCTGTAGCAATTCCATTTCAATGCGAGTGTAAAGGAGCATTGCCTCGAAACTTAAGCCAGGCGATGTAAATAAGTGAGCTGCATCCACTCGGTGTGTTTCCAATATTTTAGTTTCGAAAAGATTCAAATCTGTCTGCAAGAAGAATAACATCTGAAGTTAGGTAGCGGTCACTATATCCCCTAGAGTTTTAATTTTGAACTGATTCCATACATTTTTGGCATGTTCATAATCTTCTTGAGTAACAACTTCTTGACTTAAGGCTTAATTTGTTAAAGAATACGTGTTTTGGAGGTAAACACGTTTCACTTAACTTTTCCCATTAATCAATGTAGTCATAAAAATACCCCTTTATGAGTCATGAACGTTGCAATTTCCTTTCCAAAGTTTTTGTCTGTTTCAGGGTATGATGTTAAGTTGGAAAGTAAGTTTTCCAAACTACTTGGCATTAACCGAAACGTATCCACAAATCGAAGCTTAACATTTCCCACATATTTGGTAAAGGAAATGTACTGTTCTTTAGAGTTAGGAATAACGTCCACTCTCTCAGTAGTACATCCCATTTGCTTTACAATTAAATTTGCGTCGTATCCAATCATATTATATAGAAATACAGGAACGGGATTACGTGTTTTGCACCTCAAATTACAGTTATTATGAGCGCTTCCACGGTATTCCCCTGTAATAAGGCAATGGTCTCGAACTTTCAAGTCCTCTTAGGTAAATGGTTTTTGAGACAAATAACAGGTTTCAGAACATTGGGTCTCTGCTTCTTGATCCTGAGTTAAGGCCTTTGGAACATTTAAGCTGTAAAGGCGATCAATTTCATTAGCTATCGAGATCAAACAGTCCATAAACTTTTCTGCAGCGGCAGGTCCACGATAAATAACAGGTTGGCTTGGATGGTTTGTCTTTATGTGTTCTACAGCTGATGAGGGTTTATCATATATACCAAAGCTCATTGGAACATGACTGGTATGGCACTGTGTAACTTGCTTTAGGATTAGGTAGACATGTTAGATAGGGTAAGAGTATACTTTCGAAATCTGCATGAATAACGTAAGGTATTCTCAACATTTTACCACATTTACGAAATTGACAATGGGGTTTTAATAGGCATTTCAACCCTATCAATGTCTTGCTGGACACAAAAAGCCCTCTTGAGGAGGCTGTCGTCCGAATCGCTGCTCAAAGTCAGTACACACCTGTTCCAACGTTTACCCTGTTCTTGGTCAGTCCTGAACCCAAGTGCTTGTGACAATGCGTTCTTCAATGCTATAGTCACTAGTATCAGCGATTGATTATATCTGAAACCGAAAATGTTAAAAAAATCAATGTATTTCCTGAAATGTATAGGGGCCCACCCTGTACAAGCCTATCAAGCTGGCTGGTCTAGAAAAATCCCTTCTACTGAACTGTTAGAAATCAACTTGTCATGTGTCAATGGTCACATTTGAGATCTGGTTGGCATCACCGTGGCGTGACCGTGGGTACACCTGTACCCGTAGTATACTGCCTTCGCGCATTAGCCTCACTGAATGAGTTTCTTTGGCAAGCAGTACAATCTAAAATGTTCATTTCTTGACGTATTTGGGTTCACAAAATATTGTCCTATACGTGACCCTTCATTAGCAGTTCATAATAAATACACTTTATAATGCTAGTAGCGTTGCAATAGAATATAAAAAGATATCAACCTAGATGGGCTTGCCTTAGGAAAGCAAAGAAGATTAAACGAGAGATATTCCTCCCTTAATAATATCTTTGACAGATATATCACTCACTGCGGGTTGTGAAAATTATAATTTCGTGCACTCAAATCACGTTAAAGAAGTCAATAAACATTCTCACCATCAAAACCTACGGTGATAACTTGAAATGATACGTGTTGAGTGTGAATCGGGATTATGAGAAGTATTTCAAAGATATTCCACTCCTGCACACTGATATTAGATTCAGCTCGAATCACGTGGTCTTCTTGCCACTACAAAATGTATTTACAATAACTATAAAGTGAATGGGTAAGATCTCCCATCAAATGATACGCCCGTCAGTGGCTTTCTAACATTATACAAACATTGGGAGCTTCAAAAGTGAAAAATCGCAGCAACAGCTGATTCAAAGATAAATTACTGCTCCTTCAAAAAATGACACAATTAGTTTTCCATGATGTGGACATCATTATTACAATGGTGCACCGTGTGTAAACACACTGTTCTGGTGACTAACTCTATGCTTTGGAAACGAAACATGTCGTCGTTCGTGATAAGTGAAAAACCATTGACGCTACTAAAATGAAGAACACTTGAAGTACCTTACCTAGATTACTGAAAATCAGAGTTACGGTCGCTAAACTAATCCACCAGGAACCATCACCTTACAAATGGATATTAGATCATGACTCACGGCATCTGTTGATCACCTCATAAACAAAGGAATACATCTGAGGGGTAATTTCCTGCCATAAGTGTTCAGGCGAAAACTTCCATCGCTCGTCCTCAGACATCTTTATCCATTCTTCGGCTTCCATTTTATCGTGTTACTCGGATGTTCGATATCTCTCCCATCAAGTAGCTTGCGCCATCATCGACTGCATGGTGAACGGTGATGAAGTTCTCAGCACGTGGCGATACTCTGACATATTGTAGGCTATGTAGTTTCGACGATGAAACAATGCTTCTATAGTAGTTTTAATCAGCAACACTGCTGTTACACATATAATTGCAGAATATGTTTCAATGAATGGCCGTGTCTGCGGCACAGAATTTAATAGACACAGCACGTGTCTGCTCACTTCGACAATCACTGCTAGTGAAAATAGAAATCACATTTCATCAGCGACATCTTGTGCTTATAAATCACGGCTTTGCACAACTCGGATATTTCTCATGTTTTTCACACTGTTATTAAATGAAGCACTTTGCAACATTGATGATTCACAGAATTTACCCTTTGTAAATGACACAAGAGTCGGCCATGCTTGGTCTGTAAAAAATGTGGCCATGTGCAAGATCACAGTCGTAGATATTTTAATATTTCCTTCGGGAAATAGTTCACTCACTTTAGTTAATTACCACTCGGTAATCACTAGCACACCTCGTGCTTAAAATATACTTGATGTCTTACGATTTTCACAAGGATGTAATCCATAATTACTTCTATCATCGGCCAACTAGATCGGACTTCTAATGGCCCCGACGTGCTAAACTCACACGCTACAGTTAGAGGAGTGAATTCCTCACGGAAGCGGGTGTACCGGTTTCGTGACAAGTGAAGTCGTTGAGCGACTCTGGACATTCCTTCTGCATATACGCAGGGTAATACCGTCGTCTCAATCGTAAAATATATATGATTATGCCATTTCAAACTGGCAAATTAAGCAGAAACACTGTAGATTACATATCCAAATATGCACATTAAAGAATACATTCTTGAATCATGAGAAATAAATATTAGCAGCTTCTTGACGAAGTCAAAATTGCGTCTGCATTTTCCTAGATGCGTTCAAAAATTCTTCCACATAGAATTTCAACATTTGCATAGAAATTAGCACCAGCATGAGCGAATACGGGCTCAATACTTCGTGACGCTTTCTATGATAGTCTCGAAGAATAGTTTTTCCACACTCTTTGTACATATAGCTTGGAATTGTTTCTTCCATTATGGATGTTGTTTTTTTCACAACCGCTACATACCACGTAGTACAATGCTGTACAAAGGTCGGTGAGTCAGTCTTTCACGCTGTAATCACTGTCAAGTATTCTTAAAAAAATAAATTGTGTGTTATTCCAATTCCTGCTTCCGCGCGATGCGCGGGAGCAGGCGGGCCGTCGACTAAACTAGTAGCCCTTAGGCCACAGGATGGTTTGTTTATTGAATTATGATTGTAGCTGAAGTACGTCATGACGTACACTGGACTTTTGAGATGAATGGATGGTGGCGCAGAGGTCACACCGACCAGCAAAACTGCCCCCCAGGGAGGGCCCCCCACCCACACTCTGCCCAGGGTGACATCCCACTAGTCCCCCATTTATTTGTTTCCAGTTATTAATACAAACATTTACACATTGCTTATACATAAACAGAGCATAAAATATAAGTACATATATAAATATTTCATTTGAAAATGGAAGTTCATCTGTCCTACCAGTAGTGTCATAATTTTTTATTTGCAACAGATTGACAGGTTTAATTTCACACGAATTGTTTCTTGAAGTCACTTTAGCACTATTAGGACACTCGATGCGTTGCTTTGTTTATATATAAAGACTTGTATCTGGCGTTATCTGGGGGCGGAGCAGTTAATTTTGATTATTTGTACTGGTTGAAGTGGGCATGACAAGAAAAGAAACAAAGAAAATTAAGAAAAACAAATATTAGAAACAGGTATGTGGTACTGCAGTTGTAGAAGAGGAATATATTAGTACAGGCTGTATGCCTATGGCTCACTGGGCTTCTATAGGGCCAGGAAAGCCACCAGCCCAAATGTGTCATTTGTTTGGAAGAAGGATAAGGAATCGTTGTTTTATGATTGGTTGGTGAGGCGGGGCAGCGAATGGTGAACATGTGGTAAGGAAGTTAGGTGATTGGGGGCGGGAATAGATGTGAATTGGATGGGGTGCGGTTGTCATGAAGGATGGCTTGGGCTAAGGGGGAAATCAAGAGGGCTTCATGGAAAAAGGGAAAATTATCCTTGCTAGCTTTTATTAGATATTTAAGTGGAATTTTGTGGATAGTTGTGAGGATGGAGGGGAAAGTGTACAGGGTTGAAAAATTGGCAGAGGGGGTATCATAGGGTATGTGATGTGCTATGCGTAAGGCATGTCTATCGAGCTTGCAAAGGTTGAAATAGTGAGGGGGGGGGGGGGGGTCTGCGGTAATCCACGATATGGAAGCATGTAAAAGAACGGGACGTATAAATGTCTGGTAAATCTGAAGGATTTGGGTTGCTTTTAGGCCCCAGGTGTGACCTTTGAGTTTGCGGGTGGCGGCAAGTCGATGGAAGGCACGGTGGTAGATATTTTGAAGATGACGTTTCCATTTGAAATTATTTTGAAAAGTTATGCCTAGGTACGTTATAATGTTTGTTTCGATTAGGGTGAGGGAATGGAGAGTAAGTTGGATTTTATTTCGGGGTCGGCATATGCGGGATTTTGGGCGGAAAACAATAAATTGGGTTTTGGTGGGGTTTACAGTAATATGGGAGGAGTTGAACCAGTCTTGTAGTGTATTGAGGTATGCTTGGAGAAGTCGAGTGAGGAGAGGAGCTGTTCGGGCCAGGCCCAGTATGGCTAGGTCATCGGCGAATTGATATAATCGAAGGGGGGGAGGAGGATGAGGTATATCATGTGTAAATAGGAGATTGAGGAGGGGTGAAAGGGGCGATCCCTGAGGGACACCTGCTCTGAGCGGAAAGGTATAGGACTGGGCTGTGCGTAGGCTAATCGATGCAGTGCGATAGTGTGAGAAATTATAGAAGAGTCGAATGATGGATGGCGGGAGAGGAAAATGGCGTAGTTTAAACATGAGTACTGGTAAGTATACAGTGTCAAATGCTTTCTCAATATCTAAGCATATGCGAGCGGCTGTTTGGCGGGGTTTGAGGTAAGCATGTATTGAGGAGGTGAGGTGGAAAAGGTGGTCGTTTGTGGAGCGTCGGCGACGGAAGCCTGCTTGGGACTCTGGAATGAGGAGAAGGGATTCCAAATAGGTGCTAATACGGCGAGCAAGGATTAGTTCGAATATCTTAGAAAGTACCGGGAGGAGACTAGTGGGTCGATAGGAATGTAGGTCTGAGGGGGGTTTCTTGGGTTTTAGGATTAGCTTGATGGTGGCTTTGCACCAGTGGGAGGGATAAAAGCCGGTGTATAGCATAGTATTATATAAAAGGCAGAGGATAGAAATAAGAAGGGGTGGGGATTCTTGAATATGTCTACATGTGAGTGTATCTAGTCCTGGAGCAGTTGTTTTACGTCGATGAAGAATGCAGGTGATTTCGTCTGGAGTGATGGGATGGTTTAGAGGATGGTCATATTGGGTTTGGGCAAAATGATAAAAGGAAGGTATGAGGTCGGGTGTGTGTACTGGATTGTCCAATCTATGAATAAGTGACTCATTTTGACTGCGGAAGCTAGGATTTTGGACAGGGGAGAAGACGGAGTGGATGTGGGTAGCAAACATATCAGCTTTTTCTAGAAAGGAAGTTGGAACTGAGTTGTTTGTTCGGATGGGGTATGTAGGGGACGGGGATTTTGTGTTTGTCAGACGTTCGAATGTGGGCCTAAATTTTGAAGGGTCGGGAGTGTCGGAGAGACGAGTGCAGGCATCGGTCCAATATTTGCGTTTTATGGCTTTGATATACGATTTTGCATGTCGGTGGTGAAGAAGATGTTGGTGTAGGTCGGCCTGATCCCGGGTACGGATATAAGTGCGGTAATAATAATGATGAGAGAGACGTAGAAGTTGTAGCGCTTTAGGAGCTAATGGAGGTTTGGTTGGGTGTCTGGAATGGCGTGGAATATGGAGACGATCTGCGGCCAGGAGAACGGTTTCTGTTTCAGATATGAGTCTTTGGAGATTGGGAAGGGAGGTTGGTGGTGTACTAGTTTCTAGGAGTAAAGTTAGGGTAGCTCGATGTGCATTCCAGTTGGTTTTCTTAAATAGCCGGGTTGGAGGGGGCGGTTTGGGGCTGAGGAACGAGGGAAAATATTTGGAATGGAAATGATTGCAGGGAGATGGTCAGTTCAGTTATAGGGTAAGATTTTGACTGGAGGGTTTAGACAGAGAGTGGGGGGTATGATAATGACGTCCGGTGTGGAATATGTATGGGGAATGGTGTGGGCTGGAAAAGAGACCAGCACTCCTCGGATTTAGCCAAGTAGCTGTTGAAAATTATTATTTTCTGTAACATTGTAAGAGTTTATATTGATATCAGCGGCTAGGATATAATTAGGAAAGGTACGATCAATATAGTGGAGAAAATCTATAGGAGGTGGGGTTCGAGGTGCTAAGTAAAGGGTGGGTGAAGGTTTTAGATGGAGCGAAAATTTCAAGTATGAGGTATTCTGTGAAGTTATATGGGAAGTTAAAGAAATGCTGTTTTACTGATAGATTTCGGTGGATGCCAACAGCTATACCTCCCCGAGCCGTACCAGATGTCCTACCGGCACGGTAGATAGTGAACGGGGGCAAGTGCAGCTGTTGGATGGGGTTAAGAAAAGTTTCATTTAAAATAAAGATATCCGGGGAGTGCTGTTTGATGGCGAATTTGAAAGTTACCCAGTTGGCGCGCAGTGACCTGATGTTATCGTAATAGATTTGTAATGTCATTTTAGCTTATTGGTGGAATACTGGCAAGTGGGAAGAATGCATAATGCATTCTATTACCTGAATAAGCTATATTCACGTGGGTATGGAACACCAACCGGGCGGCCGTCTGTATGTGTTGGGTAATGAGGGAACGTTGTAAGGGAAGGCAGTTTTGTAGGACCATTGACATAAAACGGATTATATTCTCTGTGCTAGGTGAGGGGAGAGCGGAGTAAGGAGCAGGAGTGGGGAGGTCTTGGGAGACAACTGGTATCACGGTTTCTGGTTCGGTGGGTGTAGGAGCAGGTCGGCTTTTGCATTTGTAGCTGAATGCTGGGTGGGGCAAAGTACGATTGACACATTTAGGATTTGCACGGTTTTGGCACAAAGCAGTTGGGTGATCTAGACTGCAGATACCACATACCTGGGGTTGCACACATGGTGCTCCTGGTGCGTGGTCGTATCTTTGGCACTTCTCGCACCTCATCCTTTGGGGGGCTGAAACGCGGGAAGTCTTCACTCGGTGCCGTCGGGCATTGATAACTGCTCCGTCCCGCAGAAGTGCATCTAATGTGGCAGTGTCCCGACTGAGGATCCGGATGAGCGTGGTAGGTCCCGCGTTGTTTCTGATGCGGATAGCTCGAAATATAGTATGTGCTTGGAGAAGTAGTTGTTGGGTCACTTCATCATCCGTATATTCTTGGTCGACGCCGTAGACAACAACTGATAGTAGAGGGGTGGGACGGGAGGTTGGGGCATAGGGGCGGGAAGGTTGAAGGTTCGAAAGATTTTTAGCTCGTGTGTGAGCTCCAAATTTCTGCAGTCTAATTGCATGCACCAGATGATTGTAGAAGGGTTTGCTGGTTTTAATGCTATAGCTCTCTCTGGTCCTCTGGAGTTCCAGCTGGTAGGATGCAATGTCAGGGGTGAATGAAGAAAGGATAGTGTAAATGGATCGGGGATTGGCTTTGGCAAGATCGATGTTGGTTAGTTTTATGATGTAGAATGCGACAGTTGGTATTGGGCGGGGTGCCACTTGACGCCGTTGGTGAACTTGCGGGTGTAGTGCAGGATTTTTGGCCAACTCAGCAAAACTGCGTAGGTTGCCTGGCATGTAGGTTGAGGTTGAAGGTTGTTGAAAGTGAGAGCGGTCTATGTCAAATGGTGCTTCTGGGATTGGCCTTTCCGTGGACAGATAACTAACGCCACTCACCGCTCCGTTGTCAGAAGCTGGTGTTGTAGATGTGGAGCCTGATGATGGTGTTGTTTCATTTGCACAGACACGCTTGCGTTGATGTTCAGGGCTGATTAATTCTTCCGACCTTCGTGGACATTTGGTTTGTGTCGTTTCTATCTCATTTCGTTCAGGAGGGTCGAATATGCTCGATTGTCAGTCTGATCTAGGCAGCGGCGGCGAACGGCCTAACATGGCTGATGGTAATAATAATAATCACTACCGGAGATGTACACTGATTGAAAAGCACAAACATTTTCTCGTTGAAATTTGGCGATGTAACTTTGTCGAATAATTTCCTCGTTGGTAACAGTTGGTAGCGTTTCACAGAACTTTGACACTTTGACACTTATACCGATTTTGGCAGCACTTTTCCCGGCACTTTGCAGAAGTTGAACAGTGAGTGAAAAAAAAAATCTTACACGATACTCAAGGGTATCAGGTACTTACTGCGTATCAAAAGGCTGTACACTCGTGGGTTAGACCCGCTCTCTTGCTAAGGACCCGTATATTCCCTACACAAGGCTATACAAGTTAGTTCTAAACACTTAATGGTTAATTGTATATTAAATTTATATACATAGCTTATACACACGTTTTTCACGCGGTAAAACTTTGTCAAATCTCCACATGCGACACGCAAAGTATGTTTCCGCTATCTAGCGGTGGCTATGAGATCTACTGAACGACCAGCAAGGTACTGAACCCATAATTTAAAGGACATAGGATATGGTATGGGTCGGGATATGAAGCGACAGCTCTTGAGAACAAAAGCGCCAATGTTACGTGTTTGGTTAGGCAACCTGCCGCATGGTAATATGTATCATGACTGTAGCAAATGCTAGTGTTGAATTGAAAGGTTTCCGTATACTTTTAGCACGACAAATTGAGGAAATGTAAAATGTTATTTTATTAACATGGAGATGAATGAGAATTAATACATGCTGGAAACTGGCGAAGTTGGCGAGTTTACTGAGGGCGACGCTTGGGAAAATCCAGTTTTGGAGAGGCACGTGTCAAGGTGACTTTGAAGCGTGCGAGAAGGAAGATTTGGCCGCGTTAAGCAAGGAGTTTCATCACGTGACCGCAAAGTGACCAATAGTGAGCCCGTCAGAGGAGCTGCCAGGACAGCCAACAACCGAAATGACTTCCCTAACATCTCATCCGCCGGACCTAAATGCCAAGAGGATCGGGTGAACTTCCAAACAGGCCAAAGCGGCACGAGAATCCATCATCCATGGGGATTGTGGTACATGGTGTCTAAAGGTCTTAGACTGCGTAAGGAAAGGTTCACCTTAAAAGCTAGACTGAGAAAAGAAACATCCAGACTTATGTAAAACATCGTAAGGATTTATTTTAAAATCGACAAACCCCTATCCTAGTTCGGAGGGTTTCTATCGGCTAATCCGCAAGCTAATAAATAATCAAAAATAAAGAGCAGGTCCCTACCTGAGAAGTTACTGTAAACCCTCGCGAAAGATCTATCTCACAATTATTAAAGCAACGACAGCAACACTAGGAAAATGGTACGGCGAGAAACCCTAGGTCAAGTTACAAGATCAAGCTAATATCGGAATTTACATTTAACAGGGCAGCAAAACAAATCTAAGTTAGAATGATACCATTTACTTATTTACATTTAATATTAATTCATTTAGCTAACTCCTACCAATTAATTACAAAATTTACGGCGGTGACATCCGTAGTATCAAACAATTACAATCAAAGCTATGTGACAAGCCATAAAAACATCTAAGGCACTCTTACAAACTAGGTGCTAACCAGCACACAAAAGGCGACATAGAGGATTTATACATTTTCACATCAATAAATCAATAAATACAAGACCACAGTTTTATTCAAAGCCTACCTACACCTTGGTTTACTGTTCGTAAGCCATAGTCATTTAACGTGTGTAATTACGGTGACGACTGCGTAGTGGAAACTACGTCTAACATCGTATGGCCTGAGCTCCACCAGCTACGAACTAAAGGTTCAAGCAAGCCTCTGTCGTTACAAAAAGTGTCAGCTGTCCTAAGGTCATTTCATCCAGGATATACTTTCAATTGGCACGGCTATGTCAGCAGGTTCCAAATGCAAATGAACAAGGTTAAATAGAAAGGATTTGTTAGTTATATTTTGTTTATCAAAAATTATGCGTTTTATTATTAAGATGTCGGTTTGAATTATCGTTGGTTTATGGCGAAGAACAGCTGACTAGCCTAGCATGGAGCGTCTCTGCGAGATCATCTCTGCCGAGGAGCCTCGACTCAAAAGTCGGGATACGATCAACGAGTAATAACATCTCGGACACACAATAACACAAGTTACCAGTGGCGCGCAGCTCGCGTTCGTTAACTTTGGGACAGGCCTGGAAACACGTCAGCTACCCTCCCTAAATATTTGGTTTACGGGAACTGTCCCGGACATGGTACACAAAATACCTTCTTACAAGAAAAGCCTCTTCACGGCGGTCACTAGCCTCCAACATAATATAAGAATCCTGACATAACTGTACTCGTCGAACCAACGGTACCCGCAAAAGGCGTTTAACTAACAAATAACAATCTACAGAAACATGTGTTCAGACACAGAAATGGACACTGGGTTCCATGAGTTATCATTGCAATGAAAAAGAAAATGCTGCAAGCATTGCGTCCTGTGTTAAAAATAAGTCTGTCTCACTTGGAAGCAAGCGCTCTCAATCGTGCGCTGGGAAATATTCACACACCTGTCTTCGTGTCACAGCGGGTTACTGGCTCCCTGTTCTATTTGACACAACACGTTGACTGGGCCGGCAGTTTTGGCAAGAAAATAACTATAAAACTGGCCTCATAATAATACCCATACCATAGGTTATAAACATCAAAGAATGTGTGCATTAAGAGCACGCTATAAAGCTGAAAATAAATATATAAATCTGTCTTTCATAGCAAAGTCGTTTAAAAGATAGCAATGTCTATCATTGCTGGAGCTCTTTGCTCTCAAAGATAAAACACTTCATCTGTTTCTTATATCAAACATTCAAATAAATCACGTGTCATTACACTTGACACAAACAAAATAATATTATGGCGCAAACCTCACTCTGCTGGATTTGCTTAATGATACGTTGGGAACTGGGTTCGATGCTAGGTTACAACGAAACATCCCTTTTACTTACAAGGTCTACACTCGACCTGGATGGCTTCTGAGCACATCCTGAATGAAATATAAATGCAGTTACAAAACTGGTAATTACAGTCCATTGCCTAAATGATACGACTTCTCTAATCAAGTTAGGGGCGTAACGTTGACTGGATGCTATGAGTGCAGTTAAAGAATTAAGACCATGGCATCAATTTACCATGTCGGGAGTCTGCTAAGACTCGAAAATCACCCCAGATGGGGTTGAACAAAGCAGCCCCGAAATGACTACGGTCAAGTTTAGCAATAGACAGGAATTGGCGTCCTACGACGTCCATCAGATTGTACCAGGGTTAAACAAAATATGGAACCCAAGGGTGGCTCACAATCACTGTAAATAAATAACATCTAATTATACTAATTACAATCCCTGCCTATAAAATGGCTGTCACGAAGTTCGGCTGATTTACAATCTACACTAATCAAAATATACCACCAATGACTAGAACAATGAAGGGTTGTACAAACTCACGATATGAAGGAGCCCACACTTAGCTCCTTCCAACGACAAGGGTTGAACAAAGAACCTCTGGCTTTCAGGATTGGTTTTATCCATATCAGAACTTCCATCTTGGCTCTCCCAAAGATCAGGGTTCGGTCTGTCCTCGTAGTTGACATCGTGAGTGGGTTGAACATGCCTAGAAAGGACATCCTCGACTCCTTCCTTCTCGTTCGACGTTCTTGAAGTTCCAAATCATGCTCGTTCCATCCGAGACGTCTCCCTCATACCATGACGGTATCTAGCCCATCTTCTTCCACTCGAACATGGTGTTATAAATGTCGAACACGTGGTCGGTAATATTAGACATCATGTATTTCTTTATCACTTGAAATTGCGGTGTGCTTTGTAGCTATCAAATGCGTTACACATATATCTAGCAACACAGCCTCTACACTTTGCAGATATCATAAATAAATGGCCATGCACTGATCTGCTGGTTCACACGTGCACAGATTCTATTTTTGCCATCACGTGGCATCCGTGAAATTGGCGTCGAATTCTTGCAGATAAATCCACTGTAGCAATTTATACACGAAGCGTATTTAATATAACACTCGTTTAATGCAACGTTATCACGATTACTTGTATATTTGACACCAGGCTTCAGCCCTCCACAAATCACGTGGGTACAAAATGCGGTGCTACAAATCGTAGAAAATTCACAATACGTTTCAAATAAATTCACAATACTATTAGTGCTGATCACTACACTTTGATAATCGTGATGCACAATACGATGGTGCTCGATGACACTTGATAGATTTCTTCGCTATAAAGCGGACTATTCCCACGTCTTACACGACGGGTATTACAACACGCCTCAACCGGGTGGATCCTCAAGACGTAGTGCACGGAACTGCACGGAATCAAGTCGTCAAACTAAGTCGTTTAGCGACTGTTTACATTCCTTTTTGCATATCCGCAATGATATTACCATACGTTAAAGTGGGAAAAAAATCTCCAAAATGTTTCAATAATACTGAATGACGAAATGGAATATTCTGAGTCTCGTAGAAAGTTACAGTTGATTAATAAGACCTCAGATAAATAATTAGCAGACTTCACCAGAGTCAAAAGTGCGATCCTTCGCTACTCCAAAGAGAATTGTATAAGCTCTCAGCTTCTAGTTGCTTTCTGGGTGTGTTCAAAGGTAGTACATCCCATCATAAATGTGTTGTCATGAAAAATATCACATGAACCTTAGCTCAGAGGGTTCAATAGCAAAATTACATATTGGCGGTTTTCAATATTTTATTCATTATTGAAAATAACATTCAGAAGAAATTAAATGGCAGAAATGGAAAGAGAAAGATAAATGAAAACCGATGTTGTAAACTTTATTAAAAGATTTGAAAGGATGAGACAGATATTTATTGATAAAGAAAGTTACAAGGTCGAATGCAAGAAATGCATTTTTTATTGTTATCAGAGTGGGGAGACGGCCAGAAGAAGTCATTCTCTACTTGTCTGTGATGTTGAACAAACGTGTTAGTCGAAAGTGGAAAAAGTTGACCGAGCTATCTGAAGAATACTTGACGGGGTGGAGAGCATTGCCACCGGGTCAAGATGAAGACGAGTATCGCTGAAAGTTAATACACCCGAAAGTCAAAGTGATATTCAACGAAAGCAAGCAACATAATTGACAGAGAAATGAAGAGAATTTATTGAAATATCCCAGGAAAATTCAACCTACGGTGTGGAGATATTAATGCCAAGCAGAAGCAAATTTTTTCGAGAAATACAATAGTTTTTCGAAAACTAAGTAAATTCTACGAAACCCTACTCAACGAGTTAGTTCAGACTGCTATTGAAAAATACGAAGATGTTATTTGAACTGGGGTCAACGAGGATATCTGACATGAAATATTATTTGATTGTCTAGGTGAGTTACTAAATTATGAAGGGGAAATAACTATTTGCAATATGAGGATTCCGGCAGTGACTTAGCCCGCATATCACGGCTTTGTCAAGGAGGGTGGAAGCCTATCATCATGCTTCACCGAATTAACACAATTCCATCCACGACTGCAAGGTATTACTATAACAACGAAGGAAATACCTATAAACTACAACAACAACAACAACTATTCAACGGAGAACTTCAAGAATGCTGTTCGCTAAAAGAAAGGAATGCAGAGAGATTCGAGTCCCGACGCGAGGAGGGAGGTGCGACAGATGATCTCAGCTGATGGACGGACGAAGGGGGAGCAAGCAGGTGTCCCGCAAGCAGTCTGTCACGCGATCACTACCGATCGCGTTATGTCAGCTGACTGGCAAGCTTCTGTACGAGGAGACTGCTGCGAGGGAAGTTCAGGTCCAATTTGGATTTTGAAAAAAGATTCTGGCAGAAGGTAAAAATACCCAACGAATATAATTGTAGTTAGAAATGCAGTAACTTAGATATCCTTGACCTGACCTAGTTTTTTGTGGCAAATTTGATATATTTTTCGAAACTATTTAATTGAATTAATTGAGAATATAGCATAGTTAATAGTCCAGTAATTGTTTTTGTAACGTCCTAATTAGGATTTTGACGTATTTAGGATTTTTAGTCGTCATTGTTTGTTTTTGCGAGTTTATTTTTGAATTTATTCGTTTTTGCTAAATTAATTGGAATAATATAAAAATGGTTTGGTTCAGATATTTTAATTTTTTAAGAAATTCGTTTAGACATATTTCTGAGTATGATTTTCGTGGCAGAGATTTATTAGAATTCTGCTTAGACAAATAAGTTATTGCTGAGTTCTATTGAGAACAGCAATGAACTTATTTCCTTTAAAACAGACTTTAATGAAGTTGACGTCTCAATGAACAATCTGTGTTATAGTCATTAGGACTGATAAAGAGTGACAGGAAGCTCACTACGTTTGTATTTTATTTAAAATATACTTCTTATTTTAATTTACTTTTGTGTAATAATTGTAACGTGTGAATGTAGGTGTGTTTGGACTGGGAGTGTCCCTATTTTGGTGAATAAACTTGCAGGCACGTGTTCGTTTGCCAGTCCGATTTTTCATAGAACATCTCGACTTTCTGTCTTTAATAATCTGAAACGATAGTGCTATTAGTTAGGTACTGGCGCTCATTGCAACTTAGTAACCGTTAACCCTCGAGATTCCAAGAATCTAGTCCTACCATATTTTGATTGTAGGATGTTTTTATTTTGTAACTAAGTAGGAGTACTATCGTGGTTTTATAAATATACCTGTATTCAGAGGTTACTAGCCTTTCACTTAGCGAGGTTCCGTTGATTTATCTAGCTGAGTATCAACGGCCTTAGCGATCCCTTCCATCCCTAGGATAATAGGTGAGGGCTACGTCAACTTCGGGTGCATAAGAGTATACTGTATGTAATTGGCGTTACCCAAATCTTTGGGCATGATTGCTGTTTGCACGCGTTGGCAATATTTAATCTTGGGCTCAGTTTGAGCAACGATGAGTCAGAGATGAGGGGTAATTTTTATTGGAAGATTATTTATTTGCCAAACCCGATTATGGTATATGTTGAAGTGAATTGATGTAACCATTATTGAGGAATACTATAATGTTTGAGGCATATTGTTAAACCAGCTGATGACATGTTTGGTCATAGTATTTTAAAAAGTAAAGTCATAGTTAACTTGTTGGTTATTTTTAGGATTGATCAGGGAGGATGTTCGGTATCTTGTTACAACGATGAGATGATGACGTAGAAGCGTAATTATAGGGGTAGTATGTTATATATAGTTAGGCTAACCTATTTTAAAATAGGCCAATATCAGAGATGCTACAAAACTATGGTCACTCAAGGTATCCACATTGTTGTAAATAGTGATGTTTCCCTAGTTCTCCAAGAAAGAAGAATGTCGTACAAGGATATGGACGCTATTGAGAATATGTTTGGGCAATTGAAGGAGTCTCAAAACCTAATATCGGCAGATTTAGAAACATTGCACAAATACACACATGATAATTCAAAGAAAGTACAGGAGGAGCTAAAGCCATCTGAAGCCACAGTAAAAACGAGTTTAAAAGCTAAATTTACACTTGCACAAACACGCACTAAAGAATGTATTGCAGACGTACAGAAAGAATGTAGATTAGCCCAGGAAAAACCACGAGAAGAATTTATGAAAGCGCAGGAAAAGGCAGAGAAAGGTCAGGAAGAAAATAAGAAAGCTCAGGATGAAATTGAGAAAGCTCAGGAGGAAATTAAGAAAGTTCAAGAAGAAAATAAGAAAGCCCAGGAAGAAAATATGAAAGCCCAGGAATAGGCAGAGAAAGCTCAGGAAAAGGCAGATAAAGCCCAGGAAGAAATTCGATTAGCTTTATAAAATGCTCAGAATGAAGGAAGAATATCCCAAGAATTAAGTAAATTAGCACAAGAAGAAAGTCGACTAGCCCAAGAACAAAGTAGAAAGGCTTTAGAAGAAACTAAAAACAGAATAGAGGAGAAACAGAAAATAAGTTGAAGAAGTGGTAAGAAAATAGATCAGGTTTCCACAGATTTAGGTACACTTAAAGAAGAGGTAACTAAAAGAGTAATTGCTGCACAAGTTGAAAATAGTGAAAATATACTTAATCTCAAAGATAAGTTTCAGAAAGGTTTAGACGAGGTAAAACATGAAAACAAAATAGACTCTAACAAAATTACAGAATCACATGCTGTATTAAACATTATTGTTAATGGTCTGAATAATACTGATAGTGATTTACAAAATAAAGTAGAGGATCAAAAAAAGTTGATTGAAGAAGGTATAAATGTAGATATAACCAGTAAGATTGTAAAAGCTGTTGACACTATGAAAGAAGAAGTACTTAGCTCTAATAGAGAATACATACAGGAAATGCATGCTAAAGTTCTTAAAGATTTGGGAAAATCTGAATTAGTTGCAAATAAAGATATTTCAAGATTAAGAGAACATTTAAATAAACGTATTGATGAAGTACAGCAATTTAGCGTTACTAGGATATCAGAATTAACTAGCAATTCAGATACTAATAGATTGGATGAACTCGATAAAATTAAAAAGATAGTAGATGAGGTAACAACCGAACTTGCTAAAATTAAGTCTAGTCAAGAGTCAGAACTATCTGCACTAACTGAACAAATGAAAAACGTAAGCATAAGAGAAACTGGTCCTCGGGAAGACTTAAGAACGGATATACGGAAGGATTTATGGGAAGATTTACATAAATTCTTTCAAGCCCGAGAGGATAAATCACGAGAAGAGCGTGTGACACAAGAGATCAGGAGAGATAGAAATGAGGGAATTGATAGACGGGAAGAAGGAGATAGAGAAAGCCTAGATAGTCAAGAACATAAAGACGGAGGTGAATTTCGGCCTAATATAGAACGAATTCGAAGGACTATGAGGAAGGAAGAAGATATTTTGATCCAAGAGACAATAGAACAACCCAAATTATCTTATTCTTAAAGAACATAGAAGATAAGCCGATTCGTTTCAGTGGCGAGGGAAATGTGACAGCCATAGAATTTTTAAGGGATATGAAATGTTTCCTAGATGACAATCGCATTCCTAAATATAGAGAAATATCTTGAACGAGAAACTCTTCTTTGGTATCGTGCATTCCGTTACACATGTGTTAGCTTTGAACAGTTTGCTGAAGCTCTTCAAAAGAGATTTTGGAGCTTGGAAACTCAGCAGGACATACGTGCAGAGATTTATTCTAAGAAATATGCATTTTCAACCCCAACTAGATACGCTAGCTTCTTTACAAAACAATTAGCACAGCTTCAGTACTTCCAACCTCCATTAACTGAAGGGGAATTAGTTCATGTGATTTCAAGGCAACTTCCAACAAAAGTACATCGTCATTTAATCTCAGGAATTGTAAAAACACTAGAAGAAATGGCAGAGTTGCTCAGACAGCTTGACCACACGAGTTTGAATACAAGTTCACCTAATGTAAGGAGAAGGCCGGAAAATCGAGAAATATATAGGGTACAAGTAGACGAAACTCAGCAGACAGAAGAAGAACGAAGCAATGTAGGTCCAACGCGAATGCCATACTTTAGGCAAAATAGATATGAACCAAGCTATAGAAATACAAGAGAGGGAAGACCATAGCAGAACAGGTATTGGAACAGTAATCAACGTAGGACAGGGTTCCATCGAAATAATAATAATTTCCAGAGAAATAGTTATTATAATCGAGACACTAGTCAAAATGGACGAGGCTACCGACGATGAAGAAAATGTTAATCGTCAAAGGCAACAACAGCACCAATAACAGCAACAATCCAATAATAGAGGTTATAGAAATAACGAAAATGAAAGGCAATTTTACGACGAGAGGGAACGAGAAAATCAGGAATACAGGGTCAACCACCCAGTTATTGGCACCTTAAGCACACTCTTCTATATAAATCATTCTTGCTCACGGAGTTTCCATCTTACACTTACCTCGGGACTGCTGTAACATTCTGAGATGTGTGGGTTGTGTTTGAGTACTTACCAGGATTTTATTCTCAAAACTATTCTCTCAATTAATTTTGGAAATAACAGGTAAAAAGTACCAGTTATTGGCACCTTTTGCCATTAATTGGCAAATATTTTCCAGTTATTGGCAGTTATTGGCACTGGTATAATATGAGATGCTGATGAGTTGTAGAGCACCATATCAATTTAATTTTCAATGTAACAGTGTCATGGACTTACACAATGAAAAGCAGGTTTTATAAAATCATATATGATCAAAGTAACGACTTAAAATATAATCCTATAAAACAATAAGCTATAAAAACAAAATAAACCCCATCGATAACAATTTCGATTTTTAATGGGATCCCTTCTCTATCGAATGGGTCATTAGAGTCATCAATTCAGGGGCAGATGGCGTCGTAGTTCCGCCCCTGAAAACAACAATAACCAACTAACTAGAATCAACAATGGAGTAAATGACATAAAGAAACACATAACAGAGGAAAAACCTTCTTCATAATCGTCAGTAATGTGGCAATTCTTTTCGTCATGCAGGTGTGGTAGAGTAGACTTTAAAGGAATGAAGGCTACTTTGTAGTGTGACGTGTTGCTATTTGAAATGAATCATAGTCATCATCATCATCATAGTCATTCTGTATTGAAGAACAAACTAGCACATGAAAAGGTCTTCATCAGAATCATCTGGATTATGAATTTTATGATCCTTTGGAATACATTTTTGCTGGTAGAGTCGTTCGCAACTACTGCCTTCAAATCCCTTCTTAGAAGCTCCCAAAGAGCGAGTACATTTGAAGCATATTCCATAGGTTTCATTACCACAAGTTCCTTCAGAAACGTCTGGTCATTTGTTGTAGCTTGTGGAGGATTGATTATCATCCAATGGAAATAAACTGGTCTTTGCTATTTTGGGATTTATAATACTGGTACTTACTTTCTCAGAGGGCCTTTTGCCAGAGTATAGGGAAGCTTCTTTTAAAAACTTATTTTCTTCTCTTTTAAGTTTCCTCTGTCCTTTCTCTTTTACGGCTTCTTTCTTCCTTTCTTTTTTGCTTCATATATTTCTTTCCATTTTTCTGATGTTAACACAAAAGGAATTTTGCCCGTGATTCTTTTTCTTTTTTGGGTTTCTGGCAATGCAAGGGACCAGATTTAGTTGGAGTAACGTTGGTTACATTGTTGTTATCATTCAACAAAAGGTACTGAACCCTTATTAATCTGCGATGAATAAGTATTCATGATTTATTATTATTACTGATGCCCAGGCAGTACATGTGGTAATTGACAAAGGGGAAGCCAAGTTAGTGTGTTGCAATGATTACCACAGAGGCAGGCTTGGTAGATATTCTTGAAGACGACCGGGTAAGCCGAGTTCAAGGACAAATTGTGTATCAACGCGCACCAAAATTGGAGTCATTAGGGGATGGTCACGAGTGAGTTTCAACCGACCTAGGATTGAATCACCCAATCAGATGAGACCACGCCAAAACCACGCGATGGGTGGCGTACCCTGTAAAAAAGGCGCGGAAACGCTTATCTAAAGAACCGCCGATCCGAAATAATTCCGCATAAGTGCGCTGAGACGTTTGAATAAAATGATGAAGATTGATACTAGTCCCTAGTTTGTGAGATGAAAACTCTAGAATATTTTTCTTAATTCTCCCCACTCCACCTCATTCTGTCAGTTTCCAATAAATTGATCGAGGAGAAGCTGTTTCCAAGACAACTGTTTTGAGCTCTGGTGAGCAAGGCTCACGCCAGCCTGCGTCGCAATTTACCGCTCTTATTAATCATACTAGTGACAACTGTTTTGAGCTCTGGTGAGCAAGGGTCACGCCAGTCTGCGTCACGATTTTCAGCTCTTAATGGGCAAGACTTTACTAACATTCCAATTAGTGCTCAAAGCGAGCAAGGTTCACGTAGAGCAGTGGAGATATCTAGCGAGATAAGGACTGCGAGACAGTCATGTTTAAAACTTGTTTTTCAAGCCAGTGACGATGTGTTTAAAGTGTATAATTTATGTAAATTTTGTATTGTATTTTTCAAGTGATAATTGTGCGTGTGTAAGCGAATGCTAAGCTAGGGAAAGTCTTCGATCATTAATCGCATAAGACATAACGTGAGTGAAAATAGTAACTCACAGCGATTATAGCCAGGCAATTTATATTAACATTGAACATTTCTGTCCAAGAGACTACGCCAAGATGTCCGACGTTTGGCCAGGAGACGGATTGATGTACATCGCTTCTACGACGTAGACGATGGAGGGCTAATTTTCCGTAGGGAAATGAGCCGGGATGGAGGTTATATGTTCTGCAAGCTGATACGGTGATGTACAAAAATTGATTTACTCAATATGTAGTTAGATAAGGCGTGGGAACGTTGTAAATAGTTCATTTCTTCTTTTCATGTGTAGATTTTTTTTGTGCACCGACACTAGTTGTTTTAAATGTACGTTGGCGCGTGGCCAAAGTTGTTTGTTGTAGATTATTTTTCTTTGGAGTCATATTTAGTGTACACGGCGCGTGTATTTGATTTTATCCATGCGGATGCGAAACTCGTTACATTCGATAAGTGGTGCTTTATGAAAATTCATATTTTTGGTAGGAAAGGGAGGTAATTATGTAAGATGTTTGATGAACAGGTTATTACTCATATTAGGGTTGCCGAGCACAACAAATTAAGATGTAATTGTAGAACACCTTAGTTCTAATTTTTTTTTAGATTTTTTTGAGTCCTTTTCAGGTTCGTTAGTCACAGCCTAGAACGGAAGCGCGGGCTGGTGGAAAATATTTATGTCATTTATTTCAGGTTTCAGTCAAACCCATACGTGTGATTCTGTGTGTGTTCTTGTGTCAGGTGTGTGTTTTGATTCTACGTGATGAGGGGTAGATGGTGCTACCGCCCTCATATTTTGCTGTTGTTGTATTTTTGATGGAAAGGCAGTGCGCTCCTAGGAGGCTACTGTACCTTGTCCAATGCTGATTTTTGGATTTCCTAGGGGAAATGCTGAGTTATATTTTTGTTCTGACACACACACACGTATATATTGTGCTTTGGGGCACGCTTCTTCGAGACTCGATCCCTTGCCTTGGGAGGTCGAGGTTATTGACACGTGGGTTGACAGATGTGCAGATTTCCACTTAGCGCCCGTCTAGCCTTGGTGACTTATTTTGTTAGGCAGTCCTGTTGTCCGACTGACCCCTATTAAGCTATCATTAGCAAACCTGTTCTTTTGTGATGGTTATTTGGACCATAATTAATTGGGGAGTTCGCCACGTTTGTTACGGATTATTGCATGTCGTATGGATGGAATATTGTGTTAATGATGTAAATGTTGGCTTTGAGCCTAGTGATTTTTCTATGACTCAGTTCATGTTTGATTTTCTGTGTGTGACACCCGTGTGGTGTAGTTGTATTTACTTGTAAAAATGACAGTCGGTCATATGTGTTCCTTTTGTTGGTCACGTGTTAACTTACTTGTGTTGATTTTTTGAGAAGTCCAAATTTTAGGCTATAATGTTTTGCTACGGCAGTTTTTTTTTGTGATTCCAATCTCAAGCGGAAATTATTTGTTGTTTATTTAGTATAGGAAGTGTCGGTTTAGTTTTAAGTTGTGTATAGTTGTTCCCCGCGTCTGTCTAGCTCTAAGCAATGCAGATTCGTCTTCAGAAAGTTTATCCGGATGATGACGAATCATGCATTCATTTGTACTCATCGTTAAGCATGTAGAACAGCACACACGTATACATTGTCATTGCAGATTGTGGGACATTTGGTCCGATTAATAATCTCTCCTGAGATTAGGCCTAGTTTGTGGCAAATTAATTTATTCAGTGGGAGTCATTTTGGGAGTTTTGTTTGTTTATTTCATTTTGTAAATAGCTGATCTGTCATTAAATTCATTTGTTTAACCCTGGCTTCACTTTTTCCTGCATGTTATTTTGTTATATGTTACCCTGCATGTTAATGAAGCGCATTAACAACGACTTACGAAACGGAATGTTACACCCCCCGAAACTGAGTCTCATAAGCTTCTTTGCAAGGGTTGTTGTTGCTTTGCTGATCTCATATTTATTTCGTTGAGAAATGATGCCAGGTCAAGCGGGCAAAAGTAAATTCAGTAAATTGAGGCGAGGTTGTACCGCCAAGTGCATTAGTAAAATCACTGAGTTCCTAAAGTTAGAAATATTGAACAAGGTTAGAAGTTGATATTGTATTTGTTATTAACTTGTTCTGGCGCCCGGCATTAAAATTAGAAAATTTGCATATTATTGAACTCAGTCAAAGCAGGAAGGTATTGCCTTATATTTTACATTTAATTAACTTCGGTTAATTGGTGTCGTTCGTAAATTCTGTTGGTTTGGAATTTAAAAGCAGATCACAAGGGAGTTATTTTGTTGTTTGGAAATAAGAGTAATTATTCAGTAAATTTTGATTAGTGAAATTTTTATTAAATTAGAATCAGTAGTATTTAAATATCATGACATGTGTGCGTGTGTATGAATGAAATCCCGGTGCATGACCCTGTTTTTCTCTGGTTATATTTGTGTATTGTGCGATGGCTAGCATCGAAGAAATCAAGGTATTGTTAGAGCAGATGTCTATGCAGATGTCCGCGAAAACGGAAGAACAGTTAGAGCAAATGTCCGCGAAAACGGAAGAACAGTTAGAAATTCAGCGTGGACACAGTGACAAACAATTATATGAATTACGGGAGCATAGTGATAAACAGTTAAATGACATTACGGTCCAAATGCAGGTCCAGAAATCGGATATCGATAAACAATGAAATGAACTAAACCATAAACTATCAGAACAGGCAATAACACAAACAGTACATCAGAGCAGTTAGAAAAGATCACCCATGACATAAACCAACGTGCTAGGGAACTAGAGAAACTGGCAGATGAGGTAGCGGAAAATAACGCAAAGCAATTAGGAGAAATTAAGAACTTGGAATCCAAATTCGACAATAAACTCATACAATTCGATGAAATGGTAGCCGATAAATTAAAACAAATCGAGGCAGCATGCGTAAACAACACGGCTGAAATAAAAAGTGCACAGGATAAACTACAGGAACAGATTAATTCAGTCGATAGCAATGTACTCGAAGTAATAAAGGAACTCGATAAGCTCGAAATCAAAACAGAGAAAGAACGTATGCACTTGCGTGAAAACCTGGAAGATCAATTAATTAAAACTCAGCAGGTAATACGAGAAGAGGTAGGAGAACAATTAGTTAAAACACAAGAGCAAATACGAGAAGAGGTCGGAGAACAATTAGTTAAAACTCAGCAGCAGATACAAGAAATAGGGGAGCAGCTGGAGAAGAATCAGGAAAGGAGCGAAGAAAAAATGAGCAGTTTGAAGAACAGGATCAGGAAAGGTTGGGAGCAGCAGGTGAACGAAACTAAAGAAGATAGGCTGACGATTTTAATGCGCCTAGGCGAATAAAATTCTAGAGTGCAGGCTTTGGAGGAAAACATGAAGTCCAAACTCCAAGAACACACCGATCTCATAATTAAAAATGAGATAAGGTCATTAGAAAACGCAACTTTATTCTCTGCATAAAACACAGTAGGCAAACAGGGAAGCATTGGAAGTCCGGTGGGCTTGAAGTTGGCTGAGGATACGAGCCGAGGTCAAAGTCCTGAGATAACGAGCGACACTTTCCAACATTACAGAGGGGAGACGTCGACGCCACAACACGGCTTGACACCTGCTCAATTGATAAAGGTAATTAGGGGGAATGATTTCAAACCCGATAAATTCAGGGAGAACTCAGGATCCTCTCCCAAAGCATTTTACGTCAGCTGGATGACTACTTTAACGATCAACATGTCAGTCCCGCAAAACAGTTGCGACTTGTGGAAAAGTTTTTGGAGGGCCCAAGCTTAATCTGGTTCCAGAGTTTTAAATACACATTTACCGACATGGCACAGTTTAGAGAGGCGTTCTTGAGAAAGTTCTGGAGTCCTTCTTTGCAGCAGGGGTTGAGAATGGATTTATACACTAGGAAATATCACAGCACACATCCCACCAGATTTTCCGAATTCTTTAGCCAACAGCTGGTTAAATTCCGGGATTTTGACGACCCCCCTACTGAGGAATACATGGTTTTAACCATTGGTAAGCAGCTTCCAATGAATATTCAGCAGTTGTTAGTGGCCGGTAATATTAAGACCGCAGTTCAGGCTGAAGAGTTACTCCGCCATCTAGATGAGACGAGTATGGTTAGTCCGCAGACAGGGAGAAGGAACATGGAGTGTGTAAACACAGCTGAAGTGGTTCAGGGACACCAAACCAAACACAACCAGAGTAACCAAACAAGAACACAATCTACCGGAACGCAATTTACACCAAGACGGCAAGAGTATGATGGCCGAAACCAATTCAATCAAAATAATAGTAACTTCCAGAATCGCCGAGATAATTATAATCATAATAATCAGAACCAGCACAACCAGTGGACGTACCAGCGAGAGTATACCAACTGGAGGGGAACCCAAGGCAGGGTAGACCTTACCAAAGGAACGGAGATGGCAGGTGGAACAATACGAGGAACTATCGCCAAGATAATCAGGGAGACTATCGCAATGATTGGAATGAGCGGTACGTCGAATCACACAAGTATTTGGATGAGTTAAATGCCGAAGAGATGTAGAAAGAGAAGTGGGGGCGTGCGATGGCAAATAGGCAGAGCCCGTATAATCACCAAGGAGCGGGGGCAGAAAGCTTATTACGACAGCAGGAGAGGCGCGATGACAACCGGCGGAACTCAACGAATGGGTCCCAGGATTAAAAAAACCTCGAATGAACCAAAACCAGATAGCCTGAGAACGAAGGACACCAGGAAGCGGGAGGAGTTGATTGTTGCAAACATAGAAGAGTGGGTAGCATTCCCGGACGATTGCCTGGAGGATGTGGTGAAGGACCGAGGAAATGTCATCAGACAATTACCGATTATTTATGCACGTATTGGAGGTATTAGAGTAAGATGCCTAATTGACACAGGTAGCCAGGTGAGCTTAGTCACGGAAGTATTGTTGAAAGAAATCGGAAGTAAACAAACCGTTCCAATCATGCCTGTACCATTAATGAAAGTCAGAGGGGTCATTCCTGACAAGACCATAGTTTGCAAGCACCAAGCATACCTAGAGATATTAAACCACACATTTTCGCAAACTTTCATCGTGATACCGAAGATGAATTATAACGTCATTTTGGGAGCCAACTTTATCTGTGATTTTCATGCTGTAATTGACTTACATAATAACACTGTGAGTTTCAAACAAGTTGAGGGGTTGAATCACGTGGGTTTGAACATGGAAGAAAGTCCACTAGAGAGAGAGGCGAATACTTGGGTTATTGAAGAATGCACTAATGAGGCGATCGGAGATAAGAACTTAACGGAGGAACGAGTAAGCCAGACAGCAGTGGTTGAAATTGACAGTCGAGATATTTCGCAGGAACTTTGGGTACATTTGGCAGAAGAAGAAATTAGCGGATCCAAATTTGAAATTTTACTTCAGGAGCGGCTTAAGCAGGCAATAGTAGGGGAACCTGATAGAAGAAAATTAGAATAAATTTTGAGACACCATAACGGAACTTTCGACACCATCCCTTGAAAAGTTTTAAATTTTCAGTATGCCATGCAAGTTACCGACTGGACCCCATTTAAGAGTAAATTGTACCCGATCCCAGAGAAACATTTTGCTCAGGTGAAGGACATCATTAGTAATTTATTAGATTCCGGCATGATAAGAAAAGCAGCAACCCCGTACCTAAACGCAATATTGGCTGTGGTCAAGCCAAATGGATCAATTAGATTATGCATAGATGCACGAGTTTTGAACAGTAAACTGCTAGTTGAGCATGACCAAGCACCAAGGATCAAGGATGTATTGAAGGGCTTCCGTGGGAAGATGATTTATTCTAGCGTCGACTTAACAAATAGTTTCCACCATCTTGAACTTGAAGAAAAATCCCAACTATTGACGGGGTTTTTATTTGATAACCAAAGTTATATCTGGTCTCGCATGCCCTTTGGTGTAAAAACAGCTGGATGTGCATTGATAAGAGCACTAGACAGGAATCTGACTGAGGAGGTCAAGAGCTTCACTACGAGATATGTTGATGACATACTTATTGCATCAGAAACAATGGAGGAACACTTGGTAAACCTAAACAAACTTCTGGATAACTTGAGAACCATGAATTTCAAAATTAATTTAAAGAAATCGCACTTTTGCCAGAGCGAGATTCTGTATTTGGGTCACATAATTGATGTTGAAGGCGTGAGGCCTAATCCGGCGAAAATAGATGCAATCAAGAAATTCCCCACACCAACTTAAGTAAAACATGTAAGAGCGTTTTTGGGAGTGACAGGTTTCTTCAAGGAGAATTGTCCTGGATACACGGAAACAGTAGCACCAATGCAAGAGATGCTAAAGAAGTCAAATCGATGGTCGTTGAATGAGGAGTGCGACAGGTCCTTTAGAGCTACGAAAGACTTACTGGAGAACTGTGTGAAGCTAGGGTATCCAGAATTCGAGAGGAAATTTATAATTCAGGCAGACGCTTCATTGATTGGGATCGGTGCCATGCTGTACCAAGAGGTCGCTGATGAACCCAAGAAAAGATCATATTTGGCATTTACGAGTCGTAAATTGAGGAAGCACGAGAGGAACTAAAGAGCTTGAGTTGCTAGCGATTTTGTATTCACTTCAACTATGGCGCAAGATGATTTTCGGTTATTCCATTGTTGTCAGAACTGACCACCATGCACTGACATTCCTCTTCAAGACGACGATGGCAAGTGAGAGAGTTACGCGTTGGTCCATTTACATACAGCAGTTCGACATTACTATAGAGCATTGCCCTGGAAGGATGAACATCATACCAGATGCTTTAAGCAGGAATCCTGAAGATGAGGACGAGATAGCAGCGGAAGTTCACCATATAGCACTAACACCTAAGTCTCGTGAGTTTTTGGACAAACTAAAAGAAATTCAGAAGGAACAAGAAGAAGACCCATGGATGATGATGATCAAGTATTACAGGAAGGAACTACAACCAGATTCACCTGAATATCGAAAAGCCCGTGCCAAGGAAGCGAAATTTCACTACTTGAATAACCTTTTGCATAAGTACGTGGATGAGGATCACACCAAACTGCGAATTCTAGTTCCAGCATCATTACAGAGAGGATTGGCGTGGCATGTCCGCGTGAGCCTAGCACATATTGGCACGGACAAAACAGAAGTGACTATAGGGGAATCTATTACTTGGCCTAAGATGCGATATACCATAGTGGAAGTAATAAGGACGTGTGACGCGTGTCAGCGCACTAAACCAAATAACTTCATTTTGAAACAACCTCCAAAACCATTATTACCTCAAAACCATGCGATCTGGTCGCTATTGACTGTTTTGACCCTCTGGTTAATGGAAAACTAGGATGCCGACACCTTCTTGTGTGTGTCGATGTGTTTTCCAAGATGGTAGTGTTATGTCCAATCCAGAAGACGACATCAAAGCAAGTCCTCAGCAGAATTCAGAACAAAGTCATTCCGATGCTTAGGAAGCCGGAATTCATTTTATCGGACCATGGTACTTATTTTACGAGCACTGCTTTTAGGCAAGGTCTAGAGAGCCTAGGGATAAAACATGTTTTGTCGAGCATTCGCCATCCTTGTGGGAATCCGAGCGAGAGAACGATTCGCTGTGTTGCCAAGTATTACCGAGTAATGATTCCTAATGATCAAAATAAGTGGGTTGATAAAGTAGGAGATATTGAGATGTGCATGAACACTACTAAGCACGAGTCGACGGGTCATGTCCCACTAGTTGCACACCACAACAGGTTGCCAGAGGGATCTTGGGACAAGATTATTCCATGCCCAAGGGATCCATTATTAGCACATGAGTTGCGAATTCAGCGAACAAGAGAGCACATGAGGAACCAAGCGGATCGAAGACTGAGGAGGTACAGAGGAAAGAAATTTCACCGTGAATTACAGGAACAGGAACTAGTGCTTGTTCGAAGACCACCGATATCTGATCCTAAATACAAAGTATTTGCAAAGTTCTGTCCAAAATTTATTGGCCCGTTCCGCATCATTAAGAATTTGGGTAACAATGCTTACAGACTTGAAGAATTGAGCACTGGCGCTAAATCTGTCTTCAATAGCGCAAATCTCAAGCCGAATTACAGAAGAGAACCATTTGACGAATAATCAGGATTATGAGTGCGGAATCATTATTGCGGATTTTATTTGTGAGCCAACACTCAAATGTACGTGGCCGTGTAGCGCCTGGGGAGAGCGTGCTTTGTTTGTAAACAAGACAGCTGATCCGGCAGGAGTGGTAATCATGTGGGAAGGAGGGGAGGTCTGACGAGACGTATGAATGACATTCCGGCATGGAGTGCGCACACTAATTGGGTCAGTGGAATGTACACTCAAGCAGTCGAGTGAGGTACTTATGAGATGTTGTCGTTACTACTGTGTTTTTAAAATCCAAATCAATCACTTGCTTCGAATTTCAAAACCTTGCTGAGGATAAATGAACCCTTATTAATCTGCGATGAATAAGTATTCATGATTTATTATTATTATTACTGATGCCCAGGCAGTACATGTGGAAATTGACAAAGGGGAAGCCAAGTTAGTGTGTTGCAATGATTACCACAGAGGCAGGCTTGGTAGTTATTCTTGAAGACGACCGGGTAAGCCATGTTCAAGGACAAATTGAGTAACAACGCGCACCAAAATTGGAGTCATTAGGGGATGGTCACGAGTGAGTTTCAACCGACCTAGGATTTAATCACCCAATCAGATGAGACCACGCCAAAACCACGCGATGGGTGGCGTACCCTGTAAAAAGGCGCGGAAACGCTTATCTAAAGAACCGCCGATCCGAAATAATTCCGCATAAGTGCGCTGAGACGTTTGAATAAAATGATGAAGATTGATACTAGTCCCTAGTTTGTGAGATGAAAACTCTAGAATATTTTTCTTAATTCTCCCCACTCCACCTCATTCTGTCAGTTTCCAATAAATTGATCGAGGAGAAGCTGTTTCCAAGACAACTGTTTTGAGCTCTGGTGAGCAAGGGTCACGCCAGTCTGCGTCGCGATTTACCGCTCTTATTAATCATACTAGTGACAACTGTTTTGAGCTCTGGTGAGCAAGGGTCACGCCAGTCTGCGTCACGATTTTCAGCTCTTAATAGGCAAGAATTTTATAAACATTCCAATTAGTGCTCAAACCGAGCAAGGTTCACGTAGAGCAGTGGAGATATCTAGCGAGATAAGGACTGCGAGACAGTCAAGTTTAAAACATGTTTTTCAAGCCAGTGACGATGTGTTTAAAGTGTATAATTTATGTCAATTTTGTATTGTATTTTTCAATTGATAATTGTGCGTGTGTAAGCGAATGCTAAGCTAGGGAAAGTCTTCGATCATTAATCGCATAGGACATAACGTGAGTGAAAGTAGTAACTCACAGCGATTATAGCCAGGCAATTTTTATTAACATTGAACATTTCTACCCAAGAGACTACGCCAAGATGTCCGACGTTTGGCCAGGAGACGGATTGATGTACATCGCTTCTACGACGTCGACGATGGAGGGCTGATTTCCCGTACGGAAATGAGCCGGGATGGAGGTTATATGTTCTGCAAGCTGATACGGTGATGTACAAAAATTGATTTACTCAATATGTAGTTAGATAAGGCGTGGGAACGTTGTAAATAGTTCATTTCTTCTTTTCTTGTGTAGATTTTTTGTGCACCGACACTAGTTGTTTTAAATGTACGTTGGCGCGTGGCCAAAGTTGTTTGTTGTAGATTATTTTTCTTTGGAGTCATATTTGGTGTACACGGCGCGTGTATTTGATTTTATCCATGCGGATGCGAAACTCGTTATATTCGATAAGTGGTGATTTATTAAAATTCATATTTTTGGTAGGAAAGGGAGGAAATTATGTAAGATGTTTGATGAACAGGTTATTACTCATATTAGGGTTGCCGAACGCAACAAATTAAGATGTAATTGTAGAACACCATAGTTCTATTTTTTTTTTTTTTTTTTTTTAGTCTTTTCCGGTTCGTTAGTCACAGCCTAGAACGGAAGCGCGGGCTGGTGGAAAATATTTATGTCATTTATTCCAGGTTTCTGTCAAACCCATATGTGTGATTCTGTGTGTGTTCTTGTGTCAGGTGTGTGTTTTGATTCTACGTGATGAGGAGTAGATGGTGCTACCGCCCTCATATTTTGCTGTTGTTGTATTTTTGATGGAAAGGCAGTGCGTTCCGAGGAGGCTACTGTACCTTGTCCAATGCTGATTCTTGGATTTCCTAGGGGAAATGCTGAGATATATTTTTGTTCTGACACACACACACGTATATATTATGCTTTGGGGCACGCTTCTTCGAGACTCGATCCCGTGCCTTGGGAGGTCGAGGTTATTGACACGTGGGTTGTCAGATGTGCAGATTTCCAATTAGCGCCCTCTAGCCTTGGTGACTTATTTTGTTAGGGAGTCCTGTTGTCCGACTGACCCCTATTAAGCTATCATTAGCAAACCTGTTCTTTTGTGATGGTTATTTGGACCATAATTAATTGGGGAGTTCGCCACGTTTGTTACGGATTATTGCATGTCGTATGGATGGAATATTGTGTTAATGATGTAAATGTTGGCTTTGAGCCTAGTGTTTTTTCTATGACTCAGTTCATGTTTGTTTTTCTGTGTGTGAAACCCGTGTGGTGTAGTTGTATTTACTTGTAAAAATGACAGTCGGTCATATGTGTTCCTTTTGTTGGTCACGTGTTAACTTGTGTTGATTTTTTGAGAAGTCCTAATTTTAGGCAGTAATGTTTTGCTACGGCAGTTTTTTTGTGATTCCAATCTCAAGCGGAAATTATTTGTTGTTTATTTAGTATAGGAAGTGTCGGATTAGTTTTAAGTTGTGTATAGTTGTTCCCCGCGTCTGTCTAGCTCTAAGCAATGCAGATTCGTATTCTAAACGTTTATCCGGATGATGACGAATCATGCATTCATTTGTACTCATCGTTAAGCATGAAGAACAGCACACACGTATACATTGTCATTGCAGATTGTGGGACATTTGGTCCGATTAATAATCTCTCCTGAGATTAGGCCTAGTTTGTGGCAAATTAATTTATTCAGTGGGAGTCATTTTGGGAGTTTTGTTTTTTTATTTCATTTTGTAAATAGCTGATCTGTCATTAAATTCATTTGTTTACCCTGGCTTCACTTTTTCCTGCATGTTATTTTGTTATATGTTACCCTGCATGTTAATGAAGCGCTTTAACAACGACTTACGAAATGGACTGTTACACCCCCCCGAAACTGGGTCTCATAAGCTTTTTTGAAAGGGTTCAGTACCTATAGGTTACGGTACTGTTCTGTAGTAAGAGGGCTTTCTAAGGACTGTCCTGGGAATCTTGGTGCATTATATTACTTCCTTCACCTTGTGATTCAATCTGGGACTGTATAGAACCACATCATGTTCATCTGACTCCCTGTCAACATTTGGATTATCGACCAAGGTGCTGATTTCATATTACCCATCATACATCCAGTGGAAATTTTCCCAAAGTCTGTACAGGATGACGAATTCCTCTCCGTTTTTTTCCTGCCCTAAAAGTTCTTTCGTTTTGGTAAAATCATCAATGCCCTTCTCTCCTACAATTTTGAAGAACTCATCATACCGAAGAGACTGGGTGTAAGGTGGTGGAGTGGTATTTGCACTGGCAGTGGAAACACATTTCCAAAGACATTTGGAAACATCCACTGCATCAACATTCCAAGGACAAAGAGCCATTGCCCTAAAGCCATTTTTGAGAGAAGTTTCAAGATTGAAGTTCATAAACATTATTTCAAAATAGAAGCAAAATTCTCCTTGGTGACAGTCACATTTGGATTCTCGGTTCGCCAAGAAAGGACAGCTCCATTTCACTTTCCTTTAAGAGACTTAAATTCTGCAACATCAGCTCCTTGCACAGCTCACTGAGGTGGTAGGTGAGATGGCCAAGTGCAACTTCGTATTCATTCTTTCTACCTGAAGGTGCTAGAACAAAATTCTTCTTGGGACACAACATGAAGTTAGTTTCATCACCAATAAATTCTCTTTCGGCATCTGAAAGAATATGAAACACAATCACTTCTTGAAGGATATCCTAAACTGAACTGAATCATCCCCCAATATCTTCTTTTGCTACGAAAGCACTAGCAGCTGCCACTCCTTCAGGTGTTCTACAAGAAATATTACTGTAGGATGTCGGCGTAGAAAGCCAAGGTACCATTTATTACCAGACATGTTCCCTTTAAAAGGATTTTTTCTGGGATTCTTTTCAAAAATTCCTTAAAAGTAATTTGAATGTCTTCTTTTCTTCTTGGAAATCCCTTCGGAGAACATTCATAAATCCACAAGAAAGAAGACGATATTCAAAATGTATTGTCAACTGAGCCTATATTCTACATTATTTTCAAATTAAACAAACGTAATCACTGCCTGGATACACTTATATCACCCACGCCCAAGTGAACAGCACTGATGACCAATACGTCGCAAGCGTCTATTTGAAAAATTAGCAGCATCATAACGGATGACGTGAAATAATATATTGGTGGTAGTTCTAATGAACAGATGCAAATTAAGGTCATTTTTAAGAAAAGTTTTTGTAATAAATTAATATAAAAATACATACCGAACAACGGAGTTTCCTTCCTATTCACTTAAAACTGGGGGAGGTCCATTGGCACTAGGTGCCAATAACTGGAAAGATGCTTATTTTTGAATACCAGTAATTGGCACATCTATAACGATGTGTCCAGTGAAGTTAGGAGATCTGAATTGTCGTAAAAGTATTCTACAATTCGCAAAGAAAGTAATATGAACTCATAAACAATCATAATTATTAATATATTAATAAATTAAAGTCATGCGTATATAATGTTCTTAACTTACCGCCAAGAAAACTGTCTAGTGAGAAACGATGTTTGCAGTAACTGGCGGGATTGTTGCTAGCCTCTATTGTAACAATGCCGACTGGCAGAAACAATTAAAATACTATATGGGAAGTGTTGAGGGTCAAAATTAGTGAACTTGCAGGACTGCAATCATGACAGACACCTTATTATGCCCAGTTGTAGTAAGCAGTGCCACTTACTGGAGGGGTGCCAACAATAGGATGGTTTACCCCATATCAGATTTAAGAGAGATCGAAAGAAGAAATGCTGAAAGTCAAGTGGAAGAGGAAATGGAACCGCAACCTTCGACGAGTGGACAAAATTTTGGTAAAGTAAATTATGGTGGGTACAAAAAAACGTCATTTTCCAGACGGAATTAAAGGATAATGGAATCTCTATTTCAACCCCCATTGTCATAAACAAATTATACCAAGTTACGGATGAAGATATCTGATATGGACGGGATTTTTAATGTTCCTGCCGAGGGAAAGAAGAGTTGAACTTGCGAGGGAACATCTGAACAAGCAGGCGGAGAAAAGGCTGAAGAGAGGAAAAGAAAAGCGGTACAGTCGACCTTAAAAAGTTGGAGATCTAGTCTTGATAAGATCTAATGAAAAGGCCGATGTTTCCAAGAAGATCTTTATAAAATTCTCAAACGTCTACAAGGGTCCATTTAAGGTTGATAGAGTCTATGGAAATAATTGCTATAGAATAGTAACAGTGGAAGAAAATCGCCTCATGGGAAATTTCAACCATGCAAATTTGAAACGGGTTTTCCCAGAGATTCATTAATGATTTTAAATTAGTGCTCTGATAAGAAATAATGAAGATCAGTAAATAAAGTACATTCTATACTTTATTTATGGGGTCAATGAGGAGCTGAACCCATAATTTAAAGGACATAGGATATGGTATGGGTCGGGATATAAACCGACCCTTCTTGAGAACAAAAGTGCCAATGTTACGTGTCTGGATAGGCAACCTGCAGCTTGGTATTATGTATCAGCACTGTAGCAAATGCTAGTGTTGAATTGAAAGGTTTCCGTTTACTTTTAGCACGGCAAATTGAGGAAATGTAAAATGTTATTTTATGAACATGGAGTTGATTGAGAATTAATACATGCTGGAAACTAGCGAAGTTGGCGAGTTTACTGAGGGTGACGCTTGGGAAAATCCAGTTTTGGAGAGGCACGTGTCAGGGTGACTTTAAAGCGTGCGAGAAGGAAGATTTGGCCGCGTAAAGCAAGGAGTTTCATCACGTGACTGCAAAGTGACCAATAGCAAAATTAAATATTGGCGGTTCTTAATATTATATTAATTATTGAAAATAACTTTCAAAAGAAATTAAGTGGCAGAAATGGAAAGAGAACGAGAAATGAAAACCGATGTTGTAAACTTTATTAAAAGATTTGAAAGGATGTGACAGATATTTATTGATAAAGAAAGTTACGAGGTCGAATGCAAGAAACGCCATTTTTATTGTTATCAGAGTGGGGAGTCGGCCAGAAGAATTCATTCTCTAATTGTCTGTGAAGTTGAACAAATGTATTAGTCGAAAGTTGAAAAAGTTGACCGAGCTATCTGAAGAATACTTGACCGGGAGGAGAAAATTGCCACCGTGTCAAGATAAAGACGAGTATCGCTGAAAGTTAATACACCCGAAAGTCAAGGTTATATTAAATGAAAGCAAGCAACATAATTGGCAGGGAAACGAAGAGAATTTATTGAAATATCCAAGGAAATTCAACCTACGGTGTGGAGATATTAATGCCAAGCAGAAGCAAGGTTTTTCGAGAAATACAATAGTTATTCGAAAACTAAGTAAATTCTAGGAAACCCTACGAGTTAGTTCAGACTGCCATTGAAAAATACTAAAATGTTATTTGAACTGGGGTCAACGAGGATATCGGACATGAAATATTATTTGATTGTCATGGAGGGTTACTAAATTATAAAGGGGAAATCACTATTTGCAATATGAGGATTCCGGCAGTGACTTAGCCCGCATATCACGGCTTTGTTAAGGAGGGTGGAAGTCTATCATCATGCTTTACCGAATTAACACAATTGCATCTACGACTGCAAGGTATTACTATAACAACGAAAGAAATACCTAAAAACTACAACAACAACTATTCATCGGAGGACTTCAAGACTGCTGTTCGCTAGAAGACGATCGCACGAAACGCCCTGGTTCAGAGGAATGCAGAGAGATTCGAGTCACGACGCGAGGAGGGAGGTGCGACAGACGATCTCGGCTTATGGACGGACGAAGGGGGAGCAGCCTGGCACGCGATCACTACCGATCCCGTTATGTCAGCTGACTGGCAAGCTTCTGTACGAGGAGACTGCTGCGAGGGAAGTTGAGGTCCAATTTGGATTTTGAAAAAAGATTCTGTCAGAAGGTAAAAATACCCAACGAATATTATTTTAGTTAGAAATGCAGTAACGTAGATATCCATGATCCGACCTACTTTTGTGTGGTAAATTTGATATATTTTTCGAAACTCTTTAATTGAGCTAATTTAGATTATAGCATCGTTAGTGTCGTTTAATAGTCCAGTAATTGTTTTTGTAACGTCGCCGTTAGGATTTTGACGTATTTAGGATTTTTAGTCGTCATTGTTTGATTTTGCGAGTTTATTTTTGAATTTATTAGTATTTGCTAGATTAATTGGAATATTTTAAAAATGCGTTAGTTCTGATATTTGAATTTTTTGAAGAAAGTCATTTAGACATATTTCTGAGTATGATTTTCGTGGCAGATATTTATTTGAATTCTGATTGGACAAATATGTTCTTGTTTAGTTCCATTGAGAACAACAAAGAACTGGTTTTCTTTAAAACAGACTTTTAGTGAAGTTGACGTATCAATGAACTATCCGTGTTATAATCATTCGGACTGATAAAGAGTGACAGGAAGCTCACTACGTTTGTATTTTATTTTAAATATACTTCTTATTTTAATTTACTTTTGTGTAATAATTGTAACGTGTGAATGTAGGTATGTTTGGACTGGGAGTGTCCCTATTTGGTGAATAAACATGCAGGCACGTATTCGTTTGTCTGTCCGATTTTTCATAGAACATCTTGACTTTCTGGTTTCGATAATCGGAAACGATAGTGCTACTAGTCAGGTACTGGCGCTCATTGCAACTTAGTAACCTTTCACCCTCGAGATTCCAAGAATCTCGTCCTACCATATTTTGATTGTAGGATATTTTTATTTTGTAACTAAGTAGGAGTACTATCGTGGTTTTATAAATATACCTGTATTCAGAGGTTACTAGCCTTTCACCTAGCGAGGTTCCGTTGATTTATCTAGCTGGGTATCAACGCCCTTAGCGATCCCTTCCATGCCTAGGATAATAGATGAGGGCTACGTCAACTTCGGGTGCAGTACCTAGCACTCCATATCAACATTACTGAACGACCAGCATGCTATCTTGCGGTCGATATCAACACTCACTCAACTACCAGCATGTTACCTATCGGGCAATATGACAACTCTCTCAACTACTAGTATGAATTCTTACGACTAACAATACACACAGCGGTTTTGTTTTATCGTTTAATACAAATATATATTGTTTAAATAATGTAACAAAAAGTTAAATGGCGCAATTGTATGGGAATGTTGCGTTACCTAAAATATAATATATTGCAAGTGTTTAACATTTTACAATCGGCTCATATTGCAGGAATATATTGGTGGCTTATGTTGGTGGCTCATGTAGGTGGCTTATGGTGGTGGCTTATTTTTGGTGGTTTATGTTAATACCCTATATGTAATGGCTTATTTGACAAGATATTTTTGTCAATGTATTTAGAGGATTTTTCTCTTGGTCTTGGAAAGTATCTGAGCCCGTTTTATGGCAGCATAATGCTTACCGCCATGTTTGTAAGCAACAACAACACACTAAAATTCCAAAAATCCAAAGTACTCTAAGGTTAATGATTGACTTTCACCTCGTACTCTTACCCCTATCCCACGCTTAGTCAAAAACAATATAATTTTAAATATTTCCTATAAAGTTGAATTGGGAAAGTAGGCTATATGTTTAAACTAAAAATCATATAATGGCATATGTTAACTCTTACACCTACCTCTATCCCACTCTCAGTCCAAAAATAGTGTATTTTTCAAATTTTTCCAAAAAATATTGCGAAAGTAGGCTATATGTTTAAACTAAAAATCCTAAAAGTCATATGGTAACTCTTACACCTACCTCTGTGCCACTCTTAATCCAAAAATAGTGTATTTTTCAAATTTTTCCGAAAACAAAATTTCTAAATGGGTTATATTTCCAAAATGAGGAATTTTACAAAATTGTTATTTAACATAAATCAATGGGCTTTACGCCCTTTACCTGTGAACGTAGTTTCAAGTCCCTAGGACAAAAAACAAAAAAGTTCAATTTTGAAAGTAGGCTATATTTTTAGAACCAAACAATTAAAACAATTAAAAGGCTTAAAATTAAGGTTTTAGTGTCCTTTATTTTTATAATAAAACTTCATATTTTATCATTTTTTCCAAAGTCCATATTTGAAAATGGACTATATTTTGGAAACGAAGATGTTAACAAAAATGTTTATTAAACGTAAATTAATGGTCCATACCCTCGTTACCCACAAACCAAGTTTCAGGTCTCTAAGACGAAAACTGTTCTGTAGTGGGCTGTGCAGGTTTTTAGAGCCCAGCCTACTTTCCTACGAAGATTGCCGATATCTCCCGAACGCCTGTTCGGTCTTTGATATGTGACGTGTCGTAGGACTCTGGGTGACGCCCTGGTTCTTATGGAGAACGTTCCCCCCCCCCCCCGTCAAATAAAAACTACCCCTACTAGGGGGTGAAATATTAATTTTTATCCTAGTGACTTAAAATTTATTCCACGGCTAGAGGGGGTAGGGACTTTTGATTTATGTAAAATAAACTTTTTTTTGTAAAAATCTTACTTTACAAAATATAGCGTATTTTACAATTTGAATTTTTTGTTTTGTTAACTAAGACTTTTACAAAAACGGTTATTTGACATAAATCAAAGGTCCCTACCCCCTCTACCCCACAAACAAATTTCAAGTCTCTAGGATAAAACTTACTATTTCAGCCCCTAATAGGGGTAGTTTTCATTTTGGTGGGAAAGATGTTCTCCATAGGAACAAGGGCGTCACCCAGTGTCCTACGACACGTCACACTTCAAATCCCGAACAGGCGTTCGGGTGATATCGGCAAACTTCACAGGAAAGTAGGCTGTGATATAGAACCGGCACAGCCAGCCTACTGAACAGTTTCCGTCTTAGAGACATGAATCTTGGTTTGTGGGCTTATGGACCATTAATTTACGTCAAATAAACATTTTTGTAAAATTCTTTACTTCCAAAATATAGCCCATTTTGAAAATTGGACTTTGTTTGAAAAAAAGTAATAAAAATATAAAGTTTTATTATAAAAATAAAGGACACAAAAACCATTCTTTTAAGCCTATATAATACTTTATATTTTTTTTATTTTTGGATCTAAAAATATAGCCTACTTTCCAAATTGTTCTTTTATTTTTGTCCTAGGGACTTGAAACTTCGTGTACTGGTAAAGGGCGTAAAACCCATTGATTTAGGTTAAATAAATAATTCTGTAAAATTCCTAATTTCGGAAATATAAACCATTTTGAAAATATTGTTTCGGTAAAATTTGAAAATTACACTATTTTTGGACCAAGAGTGGACAGAGGTAGGTGTAAGAATTACCATATGACTTTTAGGATTTTTAGTTGAAATATATAGCCTACTTTCCCAATATTTTTTTCAACAATTTGAAAAATACACTGTTTTTGGACTGAGAGTGGGATAGAGGTAGATGTAAGATGTAACATATGACATTATATGATTTTTAGTTTAAACATTTAGCCTACGTTCCCAATTCAACTTTTTAGGAAAAATTTAAAATTATATTGTTTTTGACTAGGCGTGGGATAGAGGTAAGAGTAAGAGTTGAGAGTCAATCATTAACCTTAGAGTACTTTGGATTTTTTGGATTTTAGTGTGTTGTTGTTGCTTATAAACATGGAGGTAAGCATTATGCTGCCATTAAAGGGACTCAGATACTTTCCAAGACCTAGAGAAAAAAACCTTTAAATACATTGACAAAACATCTTGTCAAATAAGCCATTACATATAGGGTATTAACATAAACCACCAAAAATAAGCCACCACCATAAGCCTCCAACATAAGCCACCAACATAAGCCACCAACATAAGCCGATTGTAAAATGTTAAACATTTGCATAGTATTACATTCTATGTAATGCAACATTCCCATAAAATTGCGTCATTTAACTTTTTGTTACATCATTTAAACAAGATATATTTGTATTAAACGATAAACCACAACCGCTGTGTATATTGTTAGTGGTATGAACAAATGTGGTCATCATTGGAATGCATACTAGTAGTTGAGAGAGTTGTCATATTGCCCGATAGGTAACATGCTGGTAGTTGAGTGAGTGTTGATATCGACCGCTAGATAGTGGTAATGTTGACATGGACAGCTAGGTACCATGCTGGTCGTTCAGGTAGTTCTCATAGTCACCGCTAGATAGCAGAAACATACTTTTCGTGTCGCATGTGGCAATTTTACAAAGTTTTACCGCGTGAAAAATGTGCGTGTATATGCTGAGTATTTAAATTTAATATAGAATTAACCATTAAGTGTTTAGAACTAACATGTATAGCCTTGTGTAGGAAATATACGGGTCCTTAGCAAGAAAGAGTGTCGATCCCACGAGTGTACAGCCTCCTGATATGCAGTACGTACCTGATAACCTTGAGTAGGGTGTAAGAATATTTTCAGTTGACTACTACCTTTGACTGTGATTACAGCCTGGATGACCGACTCACCGACCATTGTACAGCCTTGTACTACGTGATAAGTAGCTGTTGGGTAAAATCAACATCCATAATGCAAGAAACTATTCCAAGCTAAATGTGCAAAGAGTGTGGAATAACTTTTCCTCGAGATTATCATAGAAAGCGTCACGAAGTATCGTGTGGTGAATTTCATCTTTGCAAAACCTGTGGTATCAAATTCAACAATGCCTAAAATGAACGTCGCCATGAAGAATGTTGTAATGTTGTGTCAGCAGCTAAAAGTCAAAAAACTGAGCTTACAAAACATTACCTGCTCTCAATGGTTCATGATAATAATGGACTAACTGAACATAAAACATATTTTCAAGGTCTTCTTAAATCGTATTTTATACGTTGTGATACATGTAAGCAAACAGCAAATAATACACGCTATGCAGAACTAGCAATGCACAAGTCAATAAAAGTAAATCTTGTGGCTGAATGTAGATTCATTCATACATCTAACAATGAAATTACAGATCGCGCTTTTAAGACACGAAATCAGGCCATATTTTTGTAAACAGACTTATGTAGTTTCTTGGAAACACAATTTACAAAGTAAACTACAGAAATGGAAGAATCTGAGCTAAGAGGCAGTAATTATTGGGCTTTGATAGCAGTGCAGTGGAAGGAGTACAATTGATAATAAATTAGTACAATCCCTTGCGTAGCACATATATTCCATTACCAGCAGCTATAAATGCGAGAAAAGCCTGCATTAATCCTTAAAACTTTAAGGACGAGAGGTGTTTTATGTATGCCATTATAGCAAAACTGCTTAAACGGATGCTAAACCCATTAGTAAATACATTGATCTGGAAAACAAGTATGATTTTTCAGTAATATCGTTTCCTACATCATTAGCTGACATTCCCAAATATGAAAAAGCCAACGACATATCCATCAATGTATTTGGACTGGAACAAGACAACAAACTGTTTCCTTTAAAGGTTGTGGATCAAGAGCTGCAAGATCATCGCGACCTTCTTTTGCTAAGTTCTTCATCTTGCCAGAACTATTAGGTCTTTATCAAAGATTTTGTTAAACTAGTAGGACATCAGATTACCCGCCATTGACATAAGATATATTCGTGCAAACGGTGTTTTACTCACTTTGATAATCAATATGTTCAACGAGGAATGGAAAAATTGAAATAACATAGCGCTTTGTGTGTCCTGCATGGCATTGCTAGGGTTGAAATGCCTATTAAAACCCCAATGTCAAATTCTTAAATGTGGAAAAAATGCTGAGAATACCTTACGTTATCTATGCAGATTTCGAAAGAATACTCTTACCCTATCAAACATGTCTACCTAATCCTGAAGCAATTTATACAGTGCCATACCAATGTCATGTTCCTATTAGCTTTGATATATATGTTAAACCCTCACCAGCTGTGGAACACATAAAGACAAACCTTCCAAGCCAACCTGTTATTTATCGTGGACCCGCCGCTGGACAAAAGTTTATGGACTGTTTGATCTCGATAGCTAATGAAATTGATCGACTTTACAGCTTAAATATTCCAAAGGACTTAACTTAGGATCAAGAAGCGGAGTTCCAATGTTCTGAAACCTGTTATATGTGTCAAAAACCATTTACCAAAGAGGACTGGAAAGTTCGAGACCATTGCCATATTACAGGGGAATACCGTGGAAGTGCTCATAATAACTGTAATTTGAGGTGTAAGACACCTAATCCCGTTCCTGTATTTCTACATAATATGGGTGAATACGACGAAAATTTCATTGTAAACAATTGGGATGTACTACTGAGAGAGTGGATGTTATTCCTAGCTATAAAGAAAATTACATTTCCATTTCAAAATGTGTGGGAAATGTGAAGCTTCGATTTGTGGATACGTTTCGGTTAATGCCAAGTTGTTTGGAAAAATTAGTTTCCAACTTATCATCATACCCTGAAACAGACAAGTACTTTGGAAAGGGAAATGCAACGCTTAAGACTCGTAAAGGGGTATTTTGTTATGATTACATTTATTCACGGGAAAACATAAGTGAAACGCGTTAACCTCCAAAAGAGGCATTCCTTAACAAATTAAGTCAAGAAGATGTTACTCAAGAAGACTATGAACACGCCAAAAATGTATGGAATCAGTTCAACATTAAAACTCTAGGGGAATATAGTGACATCTACCTAACTTCAGATATACTTTTTCTTGCTGAAAGCTTTGAAACTTTTCGAAACAAATAATTAGAAACACACCGAGTGGATGCTGCTCACTTCTTTACTTCGCCTGGTTTAAGTTTCGAGGCAATGCTCCTTTACACTGGCATTGAACTGGAATTGCTACAGGATTACGATCAGATTCTTTTATTCGAGTCTGGAATACGAGGAGGCATATACCAGGTGTCTCATCGGTATGCTGAAGCTAAAAATAAATACATGGAAATCTATGGATCTGAGAAACCGTCACTGTTTTTACCTATGATGATGCCATCAACCAATACGTGTGCGCTATGTGTCACTCTCTTCCTTATGGTGGATATCAGTGGGTTTCTCCAGATGCTGTTGATCTAGCAACCCTAAAGGAAGAGGACCCTGCGGGATACATTCTGGACGTTGATGTTGATTACCCATCTGACCTTCATATTCTACACAACGATTTACCTTTCCTACCAGACAGTACACAACTTAAGAATACGCCTCTGAAAAAACTAATTCCTCATCTTGGAAATCGAGGGCGGTACGTTGTTCATTACGTGGCCCTTAAACAAGCTCTAGATCATGGACTATAATTGGTAAAAATTCATCGTGTGTTAACGTTTAAACAAAGACCTTGGCTAAATGCATACGTTGATTTTAATAACAACCTTCGAAAACAAGCTAAAATGATTTTGAGATAAATCTGTACAAATTATTCAACAATGCCATTTTTGGAAAAACAATGGAAAATATTCGTAAATGAATAGACATACGTCTTGTGACTGACAGCAAAAAGGCTGAAAAGCTAATAGCTAAACGACATCCATCGACAGAACAATTTGTGGTCCTAACCTAGCTGCTTTCCACGTGGCTAAACGTAACATTGTTTTCAATAAGCCCATATATATATTGGAATGTGTATACTGGATATTTCAAAAACTCTGATGTATTCCCACCACTATGATGTCCTGCTACCCTATTATGGCATGGAAAATCGTAAACTCATGTATATGGATACCGACTCGTTTACTTATTTGGTTAACACCAAAGATGTATATCAAGACAAGTTGGATTTCCTAGAACACCTGGAAACATAAGATTATCCTGCTATTCATGTGTGTTACTCTAAATCAAACAAAAAAAACGTTGGGAAAATTTAAAGACGAGGCTTGTGGACAAATTATAAAAGCATTTGTTAGACATCAAAAAGATTAAACGTATTAGCAGAGGGGTTGTCAAAATTTGTATACGTTTTCAAGATTATAAGGATTGTATTAGGAAATGCGAGGTAAAAGAACACCAATGAACATTATTGCTTCTAAACAACATGACATATCATCTATAAGACTAAACAAAATTGCTTTGTGTCCTGGTGATGACAACAGAGTAATTGATTTGAATGGTATAGCTACACATGCCTATGGTCATTACTCTATCATTGACCAAGCTTAAAGATTTAAGTTATGAATATCAAAATCCTCTGCCTGCATCTAGCAAACACATAAAACAAAACAATTTAGGAAATTAAACAATAGCACTTCAAAAATAGAAAACACGAAAAAAATAGGTACTCCTACTCAAAAATAAATAAAAATAGGAAACCAAATAAAAACAACTGTACAATTTATAACAAATGTAGCCTATTTGTGTAAATAGTGTAAATATATCTCAAAATAAAAAAAATAAAAAAATTATGAACACTGCTTGGACATTTTTAATTACTATCCACCTCCCACTCCTAATCCAAACTGTTAACCTCTAGTAATTTTGAGAAATTGCTTTAGTTAGCTAAAATTAGTCAAAAGTATAATATAACACATCTATTACCTATATGCTTCGGGATAAGGTATATAGCGTTGTTATATGTAATGAAAAATCATGTTTAACAAATATTAACATTGTACATGGTCTAAATCAAAAACATGTAAACAACAAAATTGGAAAATCCATGTTTCCATATTGACAAAATTTAAAAAAAAACTGACATTTTTAAAAACAGGAAATGGGAAATTAGTAAATTGAGAAATGTGTAACCAGCAAAAAAAAATGGAAAATCAATGTTTCCATATCATGAAATTCGAATACTTAAAACTGACATTTTTATAAACTGGAAATGGGAAATTGAAAAATTGACAAATGTGTAAACAACAAAATAAAAAAAAGAAATAAGCCGGTTAGTTAAGGATAGTTGCATGTGCCCTTATATAGCGTACATTGTGTATGAGCATTAGCCTTTAGTTAGGTTTGGTAAAGTTAGGTTAGGTTAGGTGAGGTTAGGTATGTGACCTTATAGTTCACTATTTTCGGAAAATCTAAAATCAAAAATCTAAAAATAAAAACCTAAATTCAAAAATCTAAAATCTTAAATGCATTAATTTAAATCGTTAAATGAGGTTTCTGTGGGTTAAGTTAGGTTAAATGATGTTTGTTAAGTTAGGTTAGGGTAGCTTATGTTAGGTTAGGTTATGTTTGGTTAGGTTTGGTTAGGTTAGTTTAGGTTAGGTAAAGTTAGGTTAGGTTAGCATGCCACATGTGTAAGTGGTTGTGTGCAGTGACCATTTTATATATTAGCCCTGTGCTGAAAATAATAAATTAAATATTAAATAAATCAAAAATAAATAATCCATTCACCGTAAAGACAGCTTTGCCCTATAGTCCCGTGGTAAAAAAGCAATGAAATGTCGGGTTCAAAAAAAAAAGAACCACCCCCCGTACTGTGAACCATTTTGAGCACGGACCCGTCCAAAGGGGCCAGTCGAAATGGGGCCAGTTGAAAGCAACCAATCGAAAGGGATCAGTGAAAAGGGGTCAGTCCAAAGGGATTAGTCAAAAGAGACCAGGCAAAAGGGACCATCGTTTTTGGTTGACCGACTAAAGATATTTGCACTCAGCTACTCTCTTGCTATCTCAACTGCTCTGCATTGTCTCTGACCACCATTCACGGCGGCCATGTTGCCCACTAGCCCCTGCGCCAGCTATGACTGTCCCCTCGATAAGAATAACATAGGGTTGGTTGCTCGCAGCGGCCATCTTGCCCCTGCCCCGTCTTCGGCTTATATTACCTACTGAGATTTTGTTTGAAAGTAAACGTCAATTACTCATGATCAAGTAGAAAAAATACAACAGAACCTACCAATCGAATAGTTCAAATAAGATGTAACATTAAAGCAAGTCACAAGAATATCAAACCGATTTTTGAGTTAGTGCCATCTGGAAAAGATAAAATGTTAGAACAGGTAGGTAGTCTACAATATATTGCAGTTACAATGACAACTCTCATCATGGTGGTGGACTCGTATATCACACGCTTTCCCTGTATAAATGAATCAGTGAAAATCAGTGAAAAATACCAACTTATATTGTAAATGTGTGTTATGCGACACCGCAGATTCCAATCCTTAAGCTTTTACCAATATGTACCATGCAGGAGCGTATTACTTGAACCAGAAAGCTGTTTGCGCAGGGCGTTAATATTTGAGCACCCTAATTCGTAGAAATCCTTCCGCGTGATAAGGGAAATAGATATAATTATACAAATAAATTGAAGTGTTCTTGAGTGAACGCCTTGTTCTTAATTTGGGTCAGTGAAATACTGCATTCAAAATAGTACAAATTAGAATAATGAACACATTTGTTTCTGAATTCGACATGCAGTTGAAATGGGAATTAATTTCCAAGGGAAGAATAAATATTTCGTAAAAGAGCCGTACTGTGGGAAAAGGGAAATATAAGCAAAAATGCGATCTGTCAAAATCCCCAGCATAAATCACCATTCATTCAGACGCTAGTGGCATGAGTTGTTATAACACTCCCAAAGTAAGTTATAATGCCTTCGTTAACTACTTAAGTTCATATTTTTGTCTATACTGCAGTATACTTTACAATGCCATATCATCAGTGTGAATGAACGGTAATATAGTTCCTCCTTACTGGCTTCATTTGTGTAGATTTACTGGTATCTGCTCAATTGTGAGTTAGTGGATTCAATTTACGAGGGCTTATAGTAATATAACATCAACCAATACACTTCCCTTAAGCCAATTACAGGTCCTATTCCCTTAATTCCTTGGAACGGCGAGCAACCAGCGAATCTTCTTGCAGCCACTGGATGAGGATAAATCCGGCTCAGGGAACGAACTTCTGAGATTAGTGACGTAATTGGCAAGCTATACATCTACCCACTGCACCACGCTTCTACTTCAGTAAAGGAACAACATTCTTACCAGAGTTCTCCTCGGTGTAAATATTATTTCTAGAACACTGATGAAAAGTTACACACTAAGATTTAAAACTCAAATTGAATTATTTTCAGTCGGTCAATACAATTGTGCCCAATTGTAATAGGTGATTCACTAAAAATAATAACCCATAGCACTACTGCCCATGAAGGGCCTTGGCCTATCAAGCGGCCGCTGCCCAGCCATTTGGTCTGCAGATATTGGGGTGACGCGTGGCCAGCGCATTGGGCCCCTTTGACCGTTAATCTTGGTATTCTCAACCGGGTGTGTTTCACTAAACCCGAAGAAAATTACACGAGATTCCTAAATTTATTATTTTATTATTCTGGTGTAAATTAATTAACTAATCTCATGTACATTATTCAGATTAACGGAAACACCCATTACAATTGGGTACAATCGTGTTGACCGAATGAAAAGCATTACATTTCGTTTACTAAGGTTACACTGAAAAATGGCTTCCAATACAACAATTTAAAACTTATACAAATATTTATTAACTTGGTGTATATATCTCAACTGTACTTTGTATCCTAACTGAGGACCCCAGAGTGAGAGTGAAACAAGTTTCTTATACAGTACTAGCAACCCGACCCGGCTTTGTCCGGGATCGGTTATGAATGCATTACGTGATTAGCGCTTTTTTTCTCAATGACAATGAACAACGGCCAATATCCGTTTTACGTCTCGGCATGGTGGGTTAAAATCACTGACTGGACTATTAATTATATTATCATGGAGATGCATGTGCAACAAATTCTTGTCAGACGTAATTTAAGAATGGCGAGGTGCGTGAAACACAAATCTCCCTTCCGTCCAATCTTAAATTGACTATGAATTTTGCGGAACAAAAAGTTCACAGGCGAAATGAAGAAAGGCCGAGCTGCACGTCCAGGGAAACTCCAAACACAACCACTCCTCTCTAAAGTTTTCAACTCAACACGACTCGACGGTTTGCTGCTGGCTCTATCTGGGGCAATAAGCTCGTCAGATAGCTAAGCTGTAACTGGGGTGATAGACTCGCCCCTAGCTAGCTCGTAAACTGTCGCCTCAGTAACTGAATGGAGATTGTTGGAAGAAATGAAAACGTAAACACACTAATAGTAAGCGATGTAATGAAGATAGAGATATGCTCCCCCGGTTTTTTTGTAAAACTTTTCATGCTGAACTATTCTTACACTCATGGTATATAGATATATTTAACGGTTTGCCCAGCGTAAGCTTAAAAAGTGCACGGACGCCAGGTTTTTTTCGACCTTTTCACTGAAATCATTAGTGCTTGACGTCCTTTGGTCATAAAAAAATTATTTTCTACAGAACCCATCCTCGAGATATCCTTTACAGAATGGTGAAAACCTATCAAAATCCATTCAGTGGTTCTCGAGATAACCCGTGACATCCAAGAATCGGGGACTTTGTTTTATACTAAGTAGAGATTATACGCCAATCAGTATAATTTAATATAATATAATCCCCCTTCCGTCCAATCTTAAATTGACTGTGAATTTTGCGGAACGAAAAGTTCACAGGCGAAATGAGAGTTGCACTTCCAGGGAATGGCGAGGTGAATGAAACTCAAATCCCCCTTCCGTCCAATCTTAACTTGACTGTGTTTCACAGGCGAAATGAAGAAAACCTGAGTTGCACTTCCAGGGAAACTCCAAACACAACCACTCTTCTCAGAAGTCTTAACTCAACACGACTCAACGGTTTGCTGCTGGCTGTATCTGGGGAAATAGGTTAGCCCGCTAGCTAGACTGTAACAGGGATGATTGACTCGCCTTAGCTAGCTCGTAAACTGTCGTCTCAGTAGTTGAATGGACATGGTTGGAAGAAATTAAAACGTAAAAACTCTTATAGTGGGCGCTGTATTGAAGATAGACATATGCTCTCACGGACTTTTATGTAGACATTTTCGTGCTGAACAATTCTCACAATCATAGTATTTAGATATTTTTAGCGGTTTGCCCAGCGTATGCTTACAAAGCGCTCGGACGCCAGGTTTTTTTCGACTTTTCCACTGAACTCGTTACTGCTCGGCTTCCTCCGATCATAAATAAATTATTTTCTACAGAAATCAACCTCGAGATATCCTTTACAGAATGGTGAAAACCGCATCAACATCCATGCAGTGGTTCTCGAGTTTACACGTAACATCCAAGAATCGGGGACTTTGTTTTGTACTAAGTAGATATATGTGCAATTTTTTTTAGCGTATGGCTTTTAGTGCCGGGAGTGTCCGAGGACATGTTCGGCTCGCCAGTTTTGTAGCTGCTTCGAGACGGACACCCAATGGGTGAGATTCAAGTACCGTTGGGGAGGGAAGTTTGAAGGTAAGGACGAGGAGTTGGAAGGTATCGGCTGTGGCCTATAGCTAGGGACCAACCCCGGCATTTGCCTGGAAGGAAGATGGGAAACCACAGAAGACCATCTTCAAGGTCGCCGGCGGGTGATTCGAACCACCTCGCCTCCCGGATGTGAGCGACTGCCAGCAGTCATGCCGTAACGACCACGGCTAACTCACCCGGTATATGTGCAATAATAGAACGATACGGAGTTTAAGTTTTGTATGTGTATATTCATGTACCCCGTGGCGTAACAGTGCTCGTTAAATTGCCCAGTAGGTCCACGAGGGCAGCTACAGCTAATCTGTAGATCGCAGGTTCGAGTCCGTCGGCTAAGAGTGGCTATCCTGTATGTGTTTTTCCCCGGGTTTTTCCACCTACCTCCAGGAAAATGTTAGGTTAGTACTTTATTTCAATTCCGGGGCCACCTACCTCATCCTTGTCACTAATACAATTACACACACTACTACAATCACCACTGCAATACAGGCTATCAGACAAATTGAACACACACCCAACTACAGGATGCTGATAACCATGATGTCCCAAGCCCCTAAAGTCAATTAAGAAACAAAAAAGAACAATATATGTATGTACAGTATATATGAATGTATGAGCATGAACTGTAATTTGTTTCGGATAAAGTTTAAGGCATGCGTTAGCATAAGACTATCCAATTAAATACATTTTTAGCCCATATTCAGGTAATTTTGAGGCCAACTTCCATCTATGTTTGGGTGTGTGTGTGACTGTCTGTTTCTGTGTTTGTGTGTGTGGGAGGTGGATTCCCTTTTATATATAATTTTGAATGGGTGAAGCGATTTCAATGAAAAATATTCAGGACTTACTAGGCCAACTATTCCGTCCAACTCTGGCTGCGTCTTTTAATTTTTGATCAACTACACCAATCCAACAGGGTGGTTACTTTAAGTATTTGTTGACTGGTTGCGTGGCGCAGAGGTAACGTTCTTGGTTGCTGTGCCCAAGGTTGCGTCATCGAATCCCGGTGCAGGAAGTTGGTATTTGAGAGTGCGCAAATGCGAGGGACCTGTGGCACTAAGTTTACTGGCAAGTAAATGACCCCATTCGGGGAAATATTCCGGCACCCTGGAGCCTCTAAAAACCACAGTAGTTAAAAGGTACATAAAATCCATTACATTATTAATATTATGATTCTAAATAATTCACCAGCTTTGAATGTCTCCAAACGTATTGTACAAAGCAATCTGGCGTTTTGCATGTATATAGAGGAGCCTAAGGTGAAGTCACGCTTGTGACTTTGAAATAAATTATTGACGACGCATACGTCAAGTTTCTAGGATGCATTCCCTTAACTTGCCGTAGAACAATTCGATCTCTGTTGAACTTGTCAAAAAGAAGCGCTACTATAGTCTAACTCTATAGGCACTTAAATCACATTACTCCCTTTCACAAATCATTGATAGCGGTCATTTTAACTTCTCATTTCTCGTCACTGAATGATCTGATGACTGTGGAAACTGGCATAGTAACTTATTATCATCTTCTAAACCTATGGATACATTCATATTTTGGCTCCTGTACACAATTATACATGGCGTGCATATCTAATTATTCAGAGGTGAAATCTTAGAACTCACCACGGTATGATTTGATCTCAGTGAAACTTGCTATTTTTGACATGTACTATAGCTTAAACCTAGAGGTATATTAAGTCCTTTTTACTTCATATAGCTAGGAATCATATCCAATCCTCATACATGAGTTCACCTAACTCGTCATCGATTGATCCAATCTCCGTGAAGTCTAACAGTCTACGAGAGCCACTTCTATACTATAACCCTGCTCGTACATATTTATTGGTTCTTTTCTATACATTGTAGCTTGTAGATTCCAGACGTATAAATTGCCATAACTCCGACACAGTGAACTTGTTTAGCCTGAAAAATCCAGTGCAGCAATTCACAGCTAAATTTTCATAAATTATTGATGGCACGCGTGTCTATTCCCTAGAGGAGAATTGCTCTAATTTGTCATCGTATAATTCGGACACAGTGAAGCTTGGTATTAAAGACTGTTGAAATGAGCCAAACGTTCTTTCATATAATTTTCAAGTGTAGTTCTTCTCATGATACTTGTGATATCCCTTAAAATGAACGTATGTTACGCAGTGTCAATTGATCATATCGCAACAAAAGGTGACAAACTAAACTAGTTCGATGAAAGAAGTATGCCGGTATAATTACTGTATTTTAAAAGTTGCATTCATGTGTAACTCTTGTTTGTTTTGTTGCTTATTTTAGGGGCTACGAGATTGTGGTCATATAGGCCCGTGTGTTTTGGTGTGTGTGGAATTTGTGTGATAACCTGTGCTATTGTGATGCCTGTACTAGTGGGTGTATTTGTAAATTAGTGATAGGATTCGGAAAGAGGCGGCCTTGGCAATAAGTTTGGATCAATCCCGACATTTGCCTGGAGTAAAAGTGGAGAAACCATGTAAAACAACTTCTATGATCGCTGAGGCGAGAATTGATCCTCCTATACTTAGTTTTCCCTCACAAGGCTAGGTTTACCCCGTTTCAGGACTCACACCAGAATTAAAGTTTCTTGGCAGAGCAGGGAATCAAACCCGGACCTCCGGGTGACATTCAAGAACACTAGCCGCTACAACACGAGGTTGTGTTGCGTATTTATAAAAGTATATAACTGAACCGATTGTTGGAAATATTTGTGTGGTAATCTACAGTATAACGACTTGATGCAGGTACGCGAATCCCCGTAAAAGACACGGGAAAACCTATAGAAATTGCTGAATTCGAATTACTTGGCCGAGAAAGCCAATGTGCCTTCTTATTTGAAACCTCTATATGATGGAGATAAGCTGTAAGAGCTCCCAGCTCTTGCAGTAAAGAAGTGCAAATGTGCAAATGGACCACTGCTGCAACCCGGACCCAGTCACGGTCAAGAGCTAAACAATCTTAAACATACATTTTATTGTGATCGTAGTGATGATTGTAGTTCTATGGAGACAAACATTGTTGTCATCTACTCCAACATTCCAGTGCACTTATTGTAAAGTATGCATTATGCGTACACAAATTTCCAAAATGAACTTATTTAAATCATATTCCAAAAGACCTGTCTCTAATAAAGTAAGTTAACCAACACGATTAAATAAATTTTATATTGCCTTCAGCCACATGTACTTCAGTACTAGGGGTGTAGGGGTGTATTGGTAGGAGGTATTTTGAGGAAAATAAATAGCATAGCAATATAATCCCAATTACTGGAAAATGCAAAAAAAAAAAAAAAAGACACCTGAAAATATGACATGTCATTAAGAAATATTTCGTACCGATTACAGAAGAAAATCTAGGATGATATGTTTCGTTCGTCAAGTGAGCATCATCAGATCCCAAAATTCGAATATAGAGTTGTAAGCCGAAATAGCTCTATAAGACATTACTTAATCCCACAATGTTAACCATGAAACTGAAATGCGATCCCCTACGCCAACCCTTATAGGATCCACTGTAACCTTCCAAGTATACAAAGGTATCGAACCCTTACTCTGGGGAGTTGCTAGTTATTTAATCATATGCATATTTTTATTTGATGGTTTTTCAGGTTTTAGAGTTAATTATTAGAGTGTATTTGATGAAGCGATTGATTTTTAATTAATTTGTTTAGCTTTTAAGTATTGTAATTTAGCAGGATCCGAATCTAGGGAGTGAGGAATATTTTAACATTGGAGCAATAGAAAGTTTTGTATCTGGAAAATGTACACGGACAAGGAAATACGAGTTGGTGTTCTAGACAGGGTTAAATCCGAGCGCCTGTGGAGGGTGAGTCAGAGGTGAGACGTGGCATCTATGTACGAGCTCGAGCGATGTGCTCTTTCCATATTTGGTAATATTGAGAATCGGGCAGTGTTATTGGTGGGAGTCGTGGCTGAGGCCAGGTGAACCAGTGATTGTGGAAGGGGATGATGGCGGTTACTTAGATTTTGTGGAGGCAAGTGGAAGACACTCTTATTTTAGACCGCGAGCGGTGCGGTAGTGTCGTGATTGTTGGATCCGGTAAGGATCGGATTTATTCTTCTGTACACCACGTGCGAGTTCAAACTTATACTTTTGGTAGTGTGTGTTTTAGTGGTCGAGGAGATAGTATTACGGAATAAAACCTGTTGGGTTCCAGATACAATTACTGAAGTTGCTGGCTATAATTTCCTAGTGAATGCTGAGCCTAGTCTTAAGTATATCGCCAAGATTACTTATTTCGAAATGCACCAAGTATTGTGATCTACCATCAGTATACGAATATTCCAAGACTATAGCGGCAAAAGTTATTCTTCGAAATGCTAGTAAAATATGCTATGCATTATTAAATTTAATAGCGAACCAATTTCTACGGTCCAACTCACGGATTCAAGACACTTAATAGTATCAGATCCACGACGCAATTTGAATCGTTGGATGCTGGTCATGAAAGTAATATATTCAGTATTCATAATAGCAAAAATAGCGTGTGAAACAAATTTAAGTTGTGATGCGAGTATCTATGACCAATTCTATGAGAGAATTTACCCCAGAATTAGTAGAGTAAGGTCACCACTGCTGAAGCCAACATCTGTAAGTACCGGTAAACTTTATTCCTGAGGGTCATCTATATCATGTCATATGTGTATCTGTGTAAATACGATAGGTTGTGCGATTATTCTGTACGAGGAGGATCCTGTGAAATGTGTGTTTTATGTCTGGTATAAAAATATATTATCAATTTTACCAGAATCTGAAGGGTTTTATTTATTAGGTCACTTAGGAGTAGTTAGGTGTGAATGTCTATTGCTGTTGGTATTATCGTACAGGTGTTTAACCCCCCACGCACCCCTGTGTAGTAGCTGATACGTTACACCACAGAATCTTAAAATGTACGGTTAATAGAGAAGAAACTGAATAAACCCCTTATAAAGATGTTTAGCATACTTCTAAAATTTTGCATAATTGATTAATAATCAGATTTATCAGATCTCCCACGCAGACGTGTGTCTGCCTGTTGTTCTGTATGTCTCTCTGTCTGTCTGTCTGCCTGTCTGCGTGCGTGTGTCCCTATCAACTCCTGAACGGCTGCAGCTACATAAACAAAATTTTATATGAGTAAAGTAAGTGCTTCTAACTGCCGAAAAATCATAATAGAAGTTTGAGCTCTACGTTGGATATCTCGGAAGGTATGCATGAAGGTTGTTCCCTAATTGACACATACAGTATATACCGTAGTTAATAATATTTCAGATTAATTAACAGAAGCCCATGTTTGACAGTATTGCCAATATGAGTCTATGCCTGCTAATGTGTTCAATATGTAAACTAAGTGCATGCAATATCCATACTGTTAATCGTATTTCGACGAAATTTCTTATGTGCTTTGTGTACAGTAACAGATATGACCATGCATATTCTTAGAGTCACCAGGGCTGCCAACTGTTGACAAATGCTCTCTATTATATTTATTCTAATCTCGATATATCATAAAGTATGCAGGCCAAAAGAACTAATCATTGCACACGTATACAACTGTACCTGAAATTGTGAATTAATTTTCAGTAACCGATATACAACAGAGCTGCCAACATATTATCAGTATAATGATCATAATATTTCAGGTTAATTTTGAGCCACCCATGGCTGCCAGCTGTTGATATACACTATGTACAATGTTGAACCCTAGTTTCAGTAGTATGCACGCCAACTGGTCTAAATTTTGGAATTGTGCAAACTTATAGAACATAATATTCCAGATTAATTTTTGAGTAACCATGACATGGCAATGTTGCCAACATGACTCTAAGCATGCTGATAAGTTCAATGTTTAGCTGCACGAATCTTCCGTACTAAAGGATGGAGTTTTCCTAGTTTCGTTCGTGCCATACATACTTTAGAACGTATAATTGTGGTTAATATAAGAGCCAGCAGGGCTACCAACTGTGTAAAATAATCGTAAGTAATTTGATCTCTTAGATTAATATCTGGGAATATGTGAACGGAACACACTTCACATTTAGCAAACTGTAAGTCCAAGATGTTTTAGACATATTTAGATAAATCATCAATGTTGGAACTATTTATATAATCGTATACTAGTGTATAGCATCACCATTCAGTTTTAGATCCCATAGTTGGGGGGTAGTTAGGGATAAAACACTTGTGTCACTGTACTGATTTGGAAGGTTGTTCCTAAATGATAGCAGCTTCCCGTAGCTGGGAGAGCTTACTAGTGTAGTGTGTTGTTTAGTGTTTAAACGCTAGGGGGTGTTCCTGCAAAGATGCGAGTGCTTATTAGGGGATGGACCTCTGAGTGCAGGCTACTGTGCTGGTCTGCCAGCTGGACGGTATGAGTAATACAATAGGCGTGCTTATGTCAGCGGCTCGACGTTATGTAGTCGAGTCGCGTGCTGGGAAATACAATGCAGTCTGACAAAGCAGTTACTGGCTACTACGGTCACGGACAATCGTGACGAAGGTCAGGAAGGGTATGAGGACGTGCAGAGGAGTGTAATTATCAATGCAAGTGTAATTTACTGACCATGTGTTTATTGGTCAGCGAGTGTGAATTTGTAAGTCCCTCTTGGGAAGTCTTAGGCAAATGTAAAATACAACTAGTGTGTACAAGTTTGGGGTACAAAATAAAGGAGTCTGAGCACTTTGCTGAATCTCACCTGATGTAGCAGGAACAGACGTGGGCTAGGGCCGCTGGCGACGCGCTGAGTAGAACAGATAGTGGCTCCTAGTTAGGACTCCACTTCTTATACTTTTAGGTGCTGCATGGTCAGCATTACGTCAACGTAGCTGCCCCAGTTAGTTGTTGGTGTAGATGTTTATGTATGTATTGCAAGTAGTTGGCTAACCTCCCGAGCTGGGTGGCCGCCTCTTGCTGTGTAAAGATAATGTTCTGGTCTTATGATGTTGCCAGTTGGGGTGGTTTTAGTGAAAGATGGGGGGTGGCTTTCAGGGGTACTGCCCCCCCCGGGGCTGTACAAGTACTCTTCTTCGATTAGTTCGCGTCCCCGCGAACGGGAACGGGACGTAGAGTGGGGGTGTCGATGTGATGGGTCGTTTTTGATTTCTTCTTGTACTTCTGATTCTTTTCTTCCGTGTTGATGTAGGTGTGTCGATGTCGTGGTGATGTGAGTCCAGCTTGTGCTCAGAGGGGTAGGTTTTGGGATATACATGTTATACATAGTTAATTTTTAGAATGGCTTATTTTTGCAAGTTGACATGGTAATAATAAAGATAGAAACACAAAAAAAAAGCATGGTCTCGCCGTTGTATATATATATGTTGTTATTTTTCAGGGAGGAAAAAAACCATGTCCGGACGGATGGTTGTGCCGTCCGGCGTTGTATGGAGAAAAAAATTGCTCCCTTCAGTGTATTGTTTAAAAGATGGAAGAGAATAGCAAAAGTAGGTGCCCCAGGGTATAAGTTAAAGGAAATATCATAATGGTTTATTGTTCTTGGGATGAAACGGGACACCTTCACTAATTTTGGCGTTAGTAGAGTAGAAAGGAAAAAAAAACTGTGTATTCAGTGTGGACATTATGGCGTGTAAAATGGCGTGCCAAATTGTGAGTTTATGTGTGTAGGTGTACAGTTGAGCACCACTATGTTTGTGTATGCTTTGGATTTACAGATTTTGCTTTTACAATGATGATATAACATAACATAACATAATATAACAAGAAATGACATAAAATAATAACCTTATTGCTAGACCGTTTTTGCTCATGAGCCTGGTACCTCGTCTCATTCTCTAGGGCTTCTGTAGCGCTCTCGTCTGTCGACTCATTCTCCCTTCATTTATTACTTGCTGAGCTGTAGGTGCCTCTCACCTATGGCTGTGGGTTAGTGGTCATGCCGTTACTTTTCCTTTCGCAAATTTTCCCCGTGGGTGGAAAAATTTACCTTGGCGGCGAGGGTAGGTGCTCACAACCTCTGCACCGTCCCTGGCTACCGACTATTGCTTTTTATTGAAGCATATCGAACGTGTGTTTGCGTCAGCGTCGCTCGGTGCCCCTTACGTCGCTGATCGCGGCGCCGTCACCTTATTGGCGCGACTGAAGAACGATGAGGAACAGTGTGTTTTGTGTGACAGAAATAAGGGTATGTGTAATTTGGTGTGGAAAACATATTTACAATAGACATGCTCGTGCTCCTTGTCATCTGTGAAACAAAAATGGATTATTGGCCATCTGTTTGGAAAACATGTATATGTTTGCTTCCTCGCTTTCCTGTGTGGGTGAAAGTGGATTAATGATTAATAAGACATTACAATACATTGTAATACATTACATGTATATACATAACACTTCGTTGGTAGCGCTTAATTTGTAAAACTAAGTGTGGCGCCACTGAGGTGTACTTTACTTCTAGGTTAGCCTAGGTATTATCTAGCTTATTCTATGCGTTGTCGGGCTTACCCTGGTAACGGTTTTTGGTAACCAGGTGCCGATACTTGCTATCTTAATCCTACTTATCTTAATATGTTGTCGGGCTTACCCTGGCAACGGTTTTTAGTCGCCAGGCGCCGAAATGTTTTGCCTTAATCTTAAGGTGCTTAGTCTAAATTATGATAGATAAAAAAAATATTTTGTATTTAAAAGTCGAATGGTTTTATCTTAATCTAGTGCCGAAATGTGCTGTGCTATTATATAGCAAAAGCGCTTATTAAATTTGCTTAATTCTAAGTTGCGTTCCAAATGCAACTGCCTTACATGCTAAAATTTCGACCGGAGCGATCGCCCGAGGCAGTTTTACCTCCCCAGATCACCACCCGCGTGTATTCTAGAAACACCGGTTGTCTCTAAAACCACCGGATTCCGCTCCCTTAATACTAGTTGTCGACACTTATATTAGTGATTAATAACTAGTAATTACTAAAATTCCTGCGCCTGCGCCTGCGCTGCTGGAGAGCAAACGCATCGCCGTTGTACTTGCCTGTGTTGTCATCATTCTTCCTGTGTCATTCATTGATGTATTCATCATTGTTGGGTTTGCCCACTGTAACCCCTGTGAGGGTTCGCTGCGTTCCTCATTTAATATATCTGGCCGCCCGCTGCGTTACCATTTAAGCTCTGGAGACTCGCTGTCAGCCATTTATGTGGGCACGGGACATCGTTCGGGAAAAATCGTCCGATAAAATAATGTCATCCGGGAATTTAGCGTCCGGGAATCCTCTTCGCCTGTATTGGCATTAATAATAACATCCGGGAATTTAGCGTCCGGGAATCCTCTTCGCCTATATGGGCATTGCTGGGTTTGCCCACTCGAACCCCTCTTGGCAGCCCGCTGCATGCCTATTTAATATCTCTGGCCGCCCGGTGCATGACCATGTAAGCTCTGGTGACTCGCTGTCAGCCATTTATGTGGGCACGGGGCCGAATGATCGCATTCATTCCATATTATTCATATTTCATATATATTATTCATTATTTGTTTATTCATTATTCATTTGTTTGGTTGCCTTCACCTTGCCACGCGGGGCAAGGACTTGGCGAATGTAGGATTGGTCCCGCTGAATCCTGAGATTCTTTTTCACTTCTGCGAATAGAAGACTAGCTTCCCGCCATAGAAGTTCTACTTAGCTTACGTACTAATCTAGGAGTCTAGTCATAATGTGGTCGTCCCTTGGTTCCTCTCCTGAGTCCGGTGCGGAGCTGGCTAATTCTCCCCCCGTTCGTCAAAAGTCTCCCCAGCAGGTCTTGGCTTCGACAACCGTGGCGCATAGTGGGTGTAACTTTCCTCTGCCGGGGGGGGGGGCTAGACGCACCCCCGGTTTTGGCGTTTGCCCACGTCAGGCCATCAATGATTCAACCGCACGTAGTTCCGTCTTTTTGGTCTGGGTCAGGATCTGTTGGCGTCTTGCCCCGTCCCTGCCCTTCTGTTCACTCTCTCATCACCATTCAGCGTGACATCAGATTCCTTTTTTTAATAAAAAAAATAGGTGTGGTATGTAAGTAATTTACTGTGTGGTTATGTAAATTTTGAAGTGTCCTGGGGTTGTAGAATCTTCTAGATGCATGGACTACTTCAGGCCTGTAGTCGCCATGTCGGATTTCTAGCGGTAATGCCTTGTTAATTTCCTGGAGGCGTTAGTAGGTTTCCATGGCGTTGGGTACCTTCTTATTGGGATCCGGGGGGTGTTATTTGCTGAATAGGCTTAAAGCATGGTGGGAGAGGGTTATGCATCTTTGGACTCCATGTTTATGGTGGCCGGGATCCGGTGATGCTGCTGGGATGTCTTTACAGTGAGTGGACGGGGGTAGGTATTTCCCAAGTATACAAAATTTTTAAAAGTTCCATGCAGGTATGGTAATAATACTATCCCTGGTGTGTGGGTAGGATATTCCATGCATGTGGCTGGATATGAGGCGTATCCGCTCTCATTTGTGGATAGGTGTGGACCGAGGTGTGATAATTTTATGTCCCTTGCATGCGGGATTATTTAAAAAAAGAGTAGTTATTATGAATTTGGCCTCATCTCTCTGCATAGAGATGTGCATTACGCTTCATTTTGTTTCCGACCACCCCTAATACTCGGTTGTAGGCATTTAGGACCAGGTTGTAGCATACCCAAATTCTTGGTAAGCGCATGAAGTATATCAACCCCGATGTATATCTTGGAATGTAGTCTAGCTGTTTCTATGTGTCCGTTTGTTTGTGTTGAATAGTGTTGTAATTGATGGGTTATATAGGGAGAGGGGTGCTGGGATTTTATTCCGTAGCTAGTATATTGGCCATCCTGATGGCATTGTCCATCTCTGCTCCTGTCATCCTCACTTGGTCAATGTTGGGTTTCTATCCGCTCCTTGGGATGGTTAAATGCGGTGACGCTGTGACGTCACGGACTAATCTGGTCTCTCATTTGTAATGTTAAGGTAGCAAGTGATTGTAGTGTAACAGCTCATGTCCTGATAGCCTATGATGGTTTTAAGATAAAAAAACAAGAAGAGAAGTAGTTATTGGGGGGGTTGTTCCTTCAGGGAATCTGTCTGTATTCGCCCCTGATTAGTGGGCGCGTGTGGGCAGGAGGTGCCCGTGGCTGTGGTTACTGAGGCTTGCGTGTCTGTGGTCGCGTTCCGCTGCGGATACGTCTCATCGTGTGTCGTGTGGCTAATTGTCAGGCGGCGCGTGTAACCTGTTATCGCACTTGTAAACATGCTTCTGTTGGCCCTAAGATAAATCCGGCCTATCGTGTCTGTATATTGCTAAATGTTATGCCTGTTGTAACAGCGCTGAATCCTGTGTCAATATCCGTGTGTCTGTATGCTGTTATTATTGATGGTTTATGACAGCGTCATCATATTTGCGTGTCACCAGCACGTCTGGGTGCTCTAGGAATGTCTACCGGCAACAATGTTGAAATGCGCTAGAATTCGCAACGCATCGTTTTGTTGTGTTTTTGTTTTCATGTTCTTGTATACGGGAAGTCTCTGACGTTACGTATGGCGGCTGACGGAACGTGACTTTTGCCAATGTCCGTGTGTTGACATTGTTTGAGATTCCGTGAGGGCCAATGTGTTACTCTGTCCTGTTTTTGCTACCGATGTTGTGTGGACATTTATTCCGCAAGACCTTTGCCTTGTGTAATTGCTATAACTTGTGTTTAGGAAGTCTATTTCCTATGTTCGGGGTAATCGAAATTTTGCATGGCTTTCTGCCGGAAAAAATGTGGTGTTACCTGTTTTGTGTCTGTGAGAGTGGCGTCTCCCGTATCTAGGTGTTGGGCGCTGCGGTTCAGAGAAAAGTATTTTGTGGTCGCTAATGCCCTAAGTAGGCTGTGGTGGCGAGTATCTTGGAACGAATCTATGTTCCTGTATGTTTGTTAAAGAACCTCCCTGTTATTATAATTGTGTAGCTGACCCGCTTATGTACTTGTATGGAGCCAACTTCCGTCTACTTGGGATTCTGGATTTTTGTTTTCCACGGCGTCCGATTTTACTAGGCATTCGGACCCGCGATCCCGTGTAATACTCCGTGTTTTATGTCTGCGTTGTCTGTTGGGATATGTGCGTCACTAGTGTGGTTTCTGATTGTGTTATCGCGCCAAAAATACCATTGGTTAGTTTCTTTTTGGCATGATTCTATGGTGTTATCGTGTGTTCGCACCCGCCTTGTTCTAAGGTCCTGGTGTTACAATTTCTGAACCGTATGTACCATGGCACGTGTATTGTGTGTTTGGGACACGCGGGTGAAAGTATGTTTTAGCGTGAATGTTTTGTGCCATACGCGACGACCGTCGTACTCTAATTTTGGGAGTTATGGGGTTTTGTAACTAGCGTGAATGATCGTGTCTACTACATTCAGAGCTGAGCGCTGTTAGTTGGTTTGCGCCTGGCGAAGGTCGCATGATTATGTGTGTGTGTTATCGCTGACCTGGCGATAGTATTAGATTACAGCTGTGTAAGGAAGTACTTTGCCGGCTAGTTGGCTGGCCCGCTGCCCCATGTGCCAGGCCAATGTGTGTATGTTTGCCGACACGTCTTTCTACTGTCTGCCTATACAGCGTGTCTTGGGTCCCTTGTAATGTAAAAGACCCTACGACTATGTATATTTGTGTCCCCAAATGTTTGTGTTATTGTGGGCCTGGGATGAATATATTTCTATTAGTGGTAGTTAGCTGTGTTTATGTACGAGTGTCTCCGGGCCGCTAGTCGCGTGTTTGGTGACTAGGTGTTGGAGGTGATTTTATTATCTTGTGCATATGAATACCTGTTGGTGTGACTGTCCCTTATTGTTCTATCCTCCAGTTGAATAGTTAACCGACCTTGCATTCCTGGTATTCAGAAGGTTGCGGGTTCGAGACCCTCTTTGTCCAGGGTAATTATTCCTGGTGCCTTTTAGGCTTGTGTCTCCGGGACAATTCTGTTAATGTTTTGACTGTTTTGTGCGGTATTTGCGTTTAGTGTGTAACTTCCAAAAATAAATAATGGTGTTTTCCCCTTGAGCTGTGAGTGTTACCCCATGGTGTTTATGTTTAGTTTGAGCGCTGTTATGGGGGAAAAAAACTCATGCTATAGGCAGCGTAATAGGTAGGGTACACCTATGGATCAAATATATACAGTTCACTTGGATAATTCGCACTTCACGGGATTAGTGAAAGAGAAAGAAAAAAATTGTGTTATCCAAAAATTCAAATTAAGAGAGTTCTTTGAAAAGAGTAGAGAAAATATATTGTATCCCGTCTACATAATGCTTTATGCTTACCAAAGAAGGTTGCCAGACGGCGGTACTTTGTAAAGATTGTATCGTAAATAATTTCAAAAGTTTCAAAATGACAGATAGGACCTGAGTGTACTATTCACCTATTTGACGACGTTAGTAAGACAGTAATCTAGTTACGTCTCAGGGAATCTACTATTTTTCAAAAATAGTGTGAGATTCGTAACTGTTTCTTACGATTAAGTCTCTCAGTCATCCCAAAAGAATCTATCAAATTGTAGGAATGGAAAATATAACAAGATAGTCATTTCTACTTGGAAAGACCCGCCCAAGCTCTGTGCTGTGGTTTGTTGCTTAGGCTACATTCGGAATAGTTCTTTGAGGACCTGAGCCGCGTGGCCCACTGATTGGCCTCCGATTGTCTTTGTACATTAAAAACTTTACATTATCCAAGCTATAATTTGAACTAACCATGATTATAAACCCTTGATGCCCTAAAAAAATGCTAGGGGCCAAGAAAAAATTAAGAAAAATTTCATATTATATAATTTTGAGTTGGCGACGTTCCCCTGTATGTACCTGAAAAATGTGTAGTTTTGTGCATGAGTCTCTGCGTGTCTATCGTTTACAGGGGAGGAATCTGCCCTTTGTGTATCAATTATCGTGTTTCCTGCGTGTAAAAGAACCTGCCCGTATGGATATCTGTGATTCAAGTGACATTAATGTATGTTATATTCATGGTGAAAGTCGTTATCCACGTCCGAGCGTCATTGCTCGAGAAAGTGAATACTTTCGCCCTGTCACTAAGGCGTAGGCCCCTAATACCCATTGAGGTGCTTCTTTACTGTTTTCTGGAGGAGTTTTTAGCAAAGTAAGTCTGGGTCTACTTTCACCGTAGTGCCTGGATATTGGTTTGAGTGTGCTTGTGTCTGAGGGGCTGATTGCGCTCCGCGCTACCCTAGCAGTGTTTATAGGGGTGTGTGTGTTCCTGACTTCCCGGCCTCGTGGGGTAGGTAATAAGACCTTTCTTATACCCCGTGTACTGTGTGTTTGTGGCTGGTCAGTGTGCGTAGGCGTGTGTTTTGCACCCTGATGGGCTGAAGGCAACACCCTCTTATACATTTGCACCTGGGGTACACATGCTAGTGCCCGCTTCCATTCTGGCAAAGTTGCCTTCTGAACTAGCGGTAAGGGTCGTGTATTCGTCTGTGATTGCCCAAAAAATTTGTTGGAGGGTAGTCTAACCGCTTTCTGGCCTATGGCCAAGGTAGACTCCTGCCCTTGTGTCTGCCTATGTGTGTAGGCTTGTGTGGGCTTAATGTGCTGTGGGGCGGGCTCTACGTCCTCAGCCCATGACATGTTTACCTCCCAGTTTCTCCCTGTGTTACGGTGTGTGGCCGAGAGTCCTGGCGTCAACTCCCTCTCGTTCGTCCGTTCTGAGGGGGTTGGCATAGGTTCTGCTCCTAGGTTTGGCAAAATTGCCTTCCGAACCGGATCTGAGGGATGTGTGTTGATGTGACCTTGGCCCTGTAGTGTGTTGGAGCCTAACCTGGCCGTCTTCTGGACTGTGGCCACGGTGAACTCCTTCCCCTGTGTTTTGTAAGTGTCTGAGAGGGACATCCTCGCAAATTGCTGCGTTAAAGTATCTACGCTTATGTCCTCTCTAGGCTGGGCTTGTGGCCCTGCCATGAATTCAAAAATGGCCTTGTTAGCCTGGAGCTCGCGGTAGTCATCCCAAATTTGGGCGTACTGCCTATTGAGGCATATGGCCTGTTCGGCAACTTTGGTGCCATTAGTCCCTATCCGTTCGTGCTCCCTGATGATTGTTTCCCATTGCTGGAACATGAATTCGTCTCGGCAGTGTAGTTGCCAGTGTGCCTTAATGATTTGTGTACGGAGGGTGGGGATTTTCGCTCGAATCTTGCGATTCTTAGCGCTGCGGAATGGCCGGACAAGTGCCCTTATAATCCGCATATACTGGGCGTGCAGGAGCTGTTGAAACCTTGTGAGGTAGTCCTGCCTTGTCTCAAAGACCTTGTGCCAGGCAATTAATTCCTGGTATTCCCCAATGCTCCTCAGCACAGCTAGGCGGTATAGAGGGGCCATGCTGAATCAAGTGTATGTATATATATATATATATATATATATATATATATATATATATATAAACTGTGTGTGCTTTGCAATGTATTATATCTCTGATTCATTCCAGTGGGTGGGGGGTTGGTTTGAAAAAAATTCCCTTGTGTAGCTAGGGTGAAGGGATAAGAGAGAAAAAATAATAATACTGTCTTCAAAAATTTTTTTTAAACTAACGCTTGGCTGTGTGCGGTACGGGCCGTTTCTACCTCGAGGGCTCGTTGTATGAGTCCTACCCTTATTGTGCGTGGTAGCAGCGCCTCCACCAATATGTTTTAGATCCCTTAGTTGGGGGGTAGTTAGGGATAAAACACTTGTGTCACTGTACTGATTTGGAAGGTTGTTCCTAAATGATAGCAGCTTCCCGTAGCTGGGAGAGCTTACTAGTGTAGTGTGTTGTTTAGTGTTTAAAGGCTAGGGGGTGTTCCTGCAAAGATGCGAGTGCTTATTAGGGGATGGACCTCTGAGTGCAGGCTACTGTGCTGGTCTGCCAGCTGGACGGTATGAGTAATACAATAGGCGTGCTTATGTCAGCGGCTCGACGTTATGTAGTCGAGTCGCGTGCTGGGAAATACAATGCAGTCTGACAAAGCAGTTACTGGCTACTACGGTCACGGACAATCGTGACGAAGGTCAGGAAGGGTATGAGGACGTGAAGAGGAGTGTAATTATCAATGCAAGTGTAATTTACTGACCATGTGTTTATTGGTCAGCGAGTGTGAATTTGTAAGTCCCTCTTGGGAAGTCTTAGGCAAATGTAAAATACAACTAGTGTGTACAAGTTTGGGGTACAAAATAAAGGAGTCTGAGCACTTTGCTGAATCTCACCTGATGTAGCAGGAACAGACGTTGGCTAGGGCCGCTGGCGACGCGCTGAGTAGAGCAGATAGTGGCTCCTAGTTAGGACTCCATTTCTTATACTTTTAGGTGCTGCATGGTCAGCATTACGTCAACGTAGCTGCCCCAATTAGTTGTTGGTGTAGATGTTTATGTATGTGTTGCAAGTAGTTGGCTAAGTGGTTAGCGAGCTAGGCTTTGGTCCAAAGGACCCTGGGTTCGTTTCTTGGCCGGCCGTAGGAATTTTAATCTCCGATGATTAATTTCCATCGCTCATGGACTGGGTGTTAGTAATGTCTTCATCATTCGATTTGTCTTCATCACGATGACCAGGTAGCCTAAGCGTATTAAAATGAACTACCTTCAAAAGGCCTCGCCGTAGCCAGTATGCCATTATAATTAACTATCTTCAATATATTTAATACAAAAATCAATAATTCATCATTGAATAAACATACAACTTCAATACTTGGCAAGAAGGTGGTATTGAAGTAGTTATACTCCATTAAAGACACAAGCCTCTCATTTTAGGCACTCTATTTGGCAGCCATGCAGAATATTAAAACTGAATATTTGAAATGGATACAAATGATTGTCAGCCTCCGTGGCTTAGGCGGCAGCACGCCGGCCTCTCACCGCTGGGTCCGTGGTTCAAATCCCGGTCACTCCATGTGAGATCTGTGCTGGACAAAACGGAGGCAGACAGGTTTTTCTCCGGGTACTCCGGTTTTCCCTGTCAAAATTTCATTCCAGCAACACTCTCCACTATCATTTCATTTCATCTGTCATTCATTTAATCATTGCCCCAGAGGAGTGCGTCAGACCTCGGCAGCCGGCACAGTTCATATCCTCGCCGCTAGATAGGGGCTTCATTCATTCCATTCCTGACCCGGTCGAAGACTGGAAGCAGGCTGTGGATTTTCATTTTCACAAATGATTGTATGGATTTTATTGATACAAATGTGGTTGAAATGTGAAGTATTGATCCACGGATCAATACTCAGAGAGATATACGGTAGTTGGTAGTTCTGCTGCCTATGGAAATGCGCTGAATTATATATTAAATATTAGCTCGCGTAGAATAATATTGGCAACACTGTCGCATTTCTATTGCCTTTACCTATCTAGAATAATGGCAAAATCAAATTAATAATACTGGAATTTTTTATTTGTTCGAAATATACCTGAAATATTGCAGCCTAATAGAGCACTACACTTTGTTTGAAATAGTGTCCTTCCATGGATTCTGAGATACTGAGAATCCTCGGATCAATACTCTGAGAGAGTTATACGGTAGTTGGTAGGTCTGCTGCCTATGTAAATGCGCTTAAATATATCCCTCATGGCACACACACACAATGTATAGAATGTGTAAGTTATCCATAAAATGTGGTGGATGTTAGATGGAGTGAAACATTGAAAATATATTTTTGATCTCTTAGTTGGGGGGGGGGGGGGGTAGTTAGGGATAAAACACTTGTGTCACTGTACTGATTTGGAAGGTTGTTCCTAAATGATAGCAGCTTCCCGTTGCTGGGAGAGCTTACTAGTGTAGTGTGATGTTTAGTGTTTAAACGCTAGGGGGTGTTCCTGCAAAGATGCGAGTGCTTATTAGGGGATGGACCTCTGAGTGCAGGCTACTGTGCTGGTCTGCCAGCTGGACGGTATTAGTAATACAATAGGCGTGCTTATGTCAGCGGCTCGACGTTATGTAGTCGAGTCGCGTGCTGGGAAATACAATGCAGTCTGACAAAGCAGTTACAGGCTACTACGGTCACGGACAATCGTGACGAAGGTCAGGAAGGGTATGAGGACGTGAAGAGGAGTGTAATTATCAATGCAAGTGTAATTTACTGACCATGTGTTTATTGGTCAGCGAGTGTGAATTTGTAAGTCCCTCTTGGGAAGTCTTAGGCAAATGTAAAATACAACTAGTGTGTACAAGTATGGGGTTCAAAATAAAGGAGTCTGAGCACTTTGCTGAATCTCACCTGATGATGTAGCAGGAACAGACGTTGGCTGGGGCCGCTGGCGACGCACTGAGTAGAACAGATTGCATGTAACGTCCACAGTTACAAATGAATTTCAACCACATATGTGATGTATGTCACAAAGTATATAATGTATATCGGCATATTTTTGGAGTCATCAGGGCTACCAACTGTTGATAAATGCTCTCCATAATTTTGGACCATAGTCTCAATGTATGCAGTGAAACAGTTCCAAATTCGTCTCATAGGTAGGCGATAACTTTGCAGATTCATTTCGAGCAACAGAAACGCGACAGTGTTGCCAATATTATTCTACGCGCCCAAAATATTAGCCCAAGCTCATTCCTAGGATTTGTTCACCTCTTTTATTTGAAGTGTTCAATTAACATGCGTGGGTCATGTAAAACATTTAAAGTTGGAGAACATTTATGAGGCAACTAGTGTTCAGCAAATACATTGGTTTGGTGTTGCAGTGTTGAGCCCAATATTTAGTTTTATGAGGTCATTTTTGGCATCTGTGGACATATTTATTGCTAAATCCCAAATTGGAGGGAAATCATACCATAATCGAAGACGTTACGACGTCAAGAATCAACTAGTCATGATATGATTTTTGTTGGTACAATTTATTACGGGAGAGAAAAGTTGTCTTTATATATTTTTATTAAAAATAAGCTAGAAGCGGCTTTTCCCCACTTAAATCCATTTGAAGTTTGTCGGTGAGGGGAGATACCTGTTTTGGCCATGGTCAACCCTATTTCTAGAGAACGGAACCTCGAAGACAGGCTCACACGTGCGGAGCGAGCTATGGATGAGGTGACGCGTGACCGGCTCACGATCGGATGGCACGCGACAGCACGAGTCAATTCGGGGAAAAAATGGAAAGGGAAATCACATGACGCGATTGAACATTAAATTGGTTAATTGCTTCAATTGCTTTTATAATTACTATTGAGAATTAAAGTCATGAAAATAAGTATCAGGTTCGATTGAGAAAATATAATACATTTTCCACGTTTTCAAAATTGAGAAGAGAGTTCCTTATTTGGCAGAAATATTTATTCAGCAGATTTGAGCAGGAGTTTGAGCGCCTATGTTGTAAAAGACGCCATCAGTGAGAGGAGGGGAGATTATTCCTATTTGAAATGTCTGGAGAGACAGTCGCGTTTTGAGATTGCCAATTTTCAAGTGCGCGAGAGTTGTTATTTGACCGCGATACCGAGAGTTATTCCGGCCAAGTATTATGAGAGCCGAGCCGAGGAAAGCTACTGTGAGAATTGAACATTATGTGAAGTATTTTATTGAACGTGATCGACTATTCTGAATTTTATAAAAATAATTCTTTGAATTATTCAACAGGTACGAGCAGAATTCAATATTTCTTCCATGAAATTGAAGTCACTCAACGACGTATTTATACAAGTAAACGGCAGTATAACATATTGATATTGAAATTGGTTATAATAAGTGTTGAATTTCTAAGTAAATTATCTAACCTAGTTTTACTTTTAAAGATAGAAATGATGTTGTACTATGGATTTATCTACTGGGATAGATATACTAGTTTCAGATGGAGAGTGCGATTCTTAGAATCTCGCGTAGCTACGGGTTTAGATGGAAAACATATATCCATTGCACATCATGTTACTAACTACTATAAAATACAAGTCGGAATGTCTATGAAAAATTACGTGCAAAGCAAAATGTGCCCGAAAGTTTATTAACTGATACAGCTAGAAAATCAAATAAATTACACTCATAATCGTGTCTGAACTTCGACCAAAAATAAATTACTTTTGTTTAATTCCAATCCAAATATGCACTAATGAAAGTGTTTAGGTTTACATACAATAACTTAACAGTTCTAGTTCCATTAGTTTTATTTTTGTTGCAGTTTTACCAAAGATGTACGATAAAATTGAATTTTCTTCTTAACTTTGTATTTTCTCTCCATATGAAGATAATGCCTAGATAATATCTTCTGAGTTAGCTTCGAATACTTATATATACTATTATTTATCATATTATTGAAACTGAACACCAAAAATAACGTGTGCGAATCCATCAGATTGAATAACTGTTTGGGCTACATATGTATAAATCATATAGTCTTGAGTTATGCAATAGGTGTGACATGATGTAGTCATAATAGTTAGCTAGAAGCTTGACTATTCATTTAAGGAGATAATGCTACGTATGTTTTTATGAAAACATTCGTCGTGTAATGCATTCTTATTATTAACAATCCATGATTGACAAGAACAAGGAGATGATACGTGTATTTTAGCGCAGTAACCCATTTAGAGCTGGATATTTTTATGTTACATGGAATTGAAGAGGTTATTGATGTTATAAATATTTAAACGAATAAGCTTTGCAATTAAAGGGTTATTAGAAGTCGATTTTATGGTAGAATGTTGTTTTATATTTGCACAAGGTTTTTGTGTAGATTTTGAAGGTTCATTCCAAAAATGAAGGCCGTGGCGTGTATAATTTATGGCTGGGATTATATGGTATACTTACAAAGTTAAGGCTGTGAAGGTTTATTCCACTATTGACGATTGATTGAGAGATATTTCCGCAGAGTTGCAAGGGTATGTACCGTAAACGTTATTTGAATTAGAATGTGAAGATATATGCCACATATGAGAAGGTAAAGCCATGATTAGGAAGATTACTTTAAAAGACAATGTAAAAACAGCTGTTTATTTCGTTATGATTGGTAACTTATGTAAAGGAAATGAACATAAAGATTGATAAAATTCATTAGAAGTTATTACCATTATTAATAATGATTATGACAATTTACGATTACCAAACTTAACCGCTTCGATGATTAAGCCAGTAAGTAACAATTTGTAATACGAATGAGAAGAATTGGTAGTGATATGAAATAAAAGAAATATTCTCTTTTTGGAGATTAATGGACATTCAATGAATGTGAGTTAACTGATATCAATAATTTAATAGTGTAAATATTTGTGTTGGATTTTATAATATTAGACAGGGTATTTTCATATTCCTGTATGTTTACAATTTAGCTGAGTGAGGAAGTAGGACTGATAAGAGTCATGCTATAGATTAAAATGTATTTATGTATTTCTAAAAGAATAGGGTGTTCTGAAAGTCAGTTTTGATATTTTATTTTCATTCGACGATCGAACCTTAATTCTTTTTTATTTTTGGAAACTCCTAGAAGTCATAGATAGTTTTCAAAGATGCTATATTAGAATAGTAAGGTCATTGACCTATTTTTTTTTATTAATTTCAGCTTTAATTAATTTTTTTGGTCGAAGTTCAGACACGATTATGAGTGTAATTTATTTGATTTTCTAGCTGTATTAGTTAATAAACTTTCGGGCACATTTTGCTTTGCACGTAATTTTTCATAGACATTCCGACTTGTATTTTATAGTAGTTAGTAACATGATGTGCTATGGATATATGTTTTCCATCTAAACCCGTAGCTACGCGAGATTCTAAGAATCGCACTCTCCATCTGAAACTAGTATATCTATCCCAGTAGATAAATCCATAGTACAACATCATTTCTATCTTTAAAAGTGTCCTAAATGAGCAAATTGTCAGCGTTAGACTGAGATTTGCCTAGCCAGGGACTTCAGTGTTTCTGCAACCCTTCCCCATCCTTGGTTAATGACAAGTACCGAGCTTGCTCGGGCACATTTTCGGTTACAGTATGCAGCGATATTTGGCTATAATTGCTAATTTCCTTTCAATATTTTTTTGTAAATAACATATTTTAATGAAATTGCTATATTTTGTTGATTTTTATATCAACTGCTGAACATATTGCCAAATGACTACATTAAAAAGGTATTCTTGACCACAAGGGGTGCTATATAAAAATGTAATCTCCTTATATAAAGAGTTTTTTGAGAAAATGTTTCTTAAATTATATAAATTCTTACTTAGGGGGAATGACATCCAATGTGTATCAACAAAGTCCCGAACAATAAAATGAATTGTTATGATTTCTTGATCTTCTAAACGTTAATTACTGTTCTTTTTGTGTCCTCTTGTTTCATCATAAATCATATTACATATTTCTTCAAAAGTATTTTAATGTCTATTGTTTAACAGAAAGAACAATATGTTCAGTTAAGAACATGTATCCTAGTTTCTCTTTCATGTATGGGAATACTAATACATCCTTGTTCTAATCAAGCTGTACAATTGAATAGCCTTGGATGAATGTAAAGAGTTGTGTCTTACAAAAGACTCCTTGATTTCTAAGTTTTGTTGTAATTCCAAGCTTCCATCCTGAGGAATTGATTCTGACATTAGAAAATTACGCCCTTCTTTAATGTATCGAATCATTGATCGTGTACCATCTACAGGGAAAGCTTCCTATGAAAGACTGAAGTACATATCTGTTGCGTTTCGTCATTGTAACCTGAATGAATAGTGGTTTATCCATATTACCGCCTTATATATTCATAATGGCGGATTCGTGCACTATCCAATGCGATGCCATACTATTCTTTTACTCTTCTTCGTAGTTGTAGTTCTAAAACATGAAAGGTTATTCATTCTTAAATTATGAAATTTCAGTTTGGCCGCTGCGTGCTATATTCACGTTGATAAATTTATAACTAACGCTACAAGCTCCCCATATATGATACTCCTCTTCATACAAGATTCACCTTAATTTTGCAATAACATCCTGAGTTACTAATTTGTAATCTTTTATAGTACGCCTAGGCGCTTGAATGTATAGATTCACTTTAATATTGCTTTGGTCATACGAAGCGACTTAAAGGCTAAGGGTGTAATGGATTACTAAATGTCGTTATTACAGATCTAAGATACGTAACGGTATTGATGTATCTTGTAATGTCAAGACGGCAGCTGTGTGCTTCTATCAACGCATATAAGGGGCCTAAAAAGATTCGTCTGAATCACCCAAATTCATTCGGAGTTGTCGAATTTAATGTTTTTATAGTTTGAACAACCGCCATCTAGAATGTATGGAGAGTCTATTTGGCTTGGTTATACAAGGCCATATATAGTGTCTGAACTTGTTACCAATTTTAATTACAGTCGCACGTAAGTGTCGTGAGTTATGTATTTTTATATTTTATAAATTAATTGAGGTGGCTGCGCTTGACATATAGTCTCATGTTGTTACAATGTTGACAACAGCGTGTCCATACATAATACTATCTGAATGCCAAATACTGTGAACATTGCCTCATGGGATCATGAGTTTTGGATGATAATGTTTGCATAATTCACATGGCTGTTATCTTTAAACCATTTGGCTTATGATCTTGTAGCTTACGTTACGAGACGCTTCCCGCATAAAGATATATTTTACTAAAATTTGGTAGAGAACGAATGATTAGTTATTTCCTAAATGATTTAAGCTTTGACAAATTGGTTGATGGTTGAGGTCCTCGAGTAAGTAGGTGACTGGGCTGTCCACGTTGACTTGACGAATTCGAAATAATTCGGACCCCAATCCGGCGTGTAGCCTTTAACGAAGACAGACTTAAATTTGCTAACACGAACAAAATCCCCAATTTTCAGGTGGTGACGTTTAGGGTCCACTGTTTTTATGGGGTTAAACAGTTTATCCAGTCGCGGAATATTTTTGGTCACTAGTCGTGGCTTTGTCCCAATCGTTCTGTCTTTGGTGTCATTGTAACGAGACACTAGCTCAGGTATGAAGTCTAACCAGCGATAAGGGCCCCGAGGGGTAATCGCTTTACAAATATGCGATTTTAACGTTCGATTAAACCGCTCTACCACACTGGCTTTTAGATTGCTGTACGTGGTGTAATGGTGAATATCCAAAGATTTGCGAAAACTGGAGAAATCCTTGTTGAAAAGTATTTTCCCTGGTCGGTTTGCAACAACTGGGGTCGACGTTTAGATTGTTCAATAATATGTTAAAGGCCTTGGTGACTAGTGGGCCAGACTTGCGATTCACTGGTTCTACAATGGCCACTTTGGAATACGCATCAATGACAGTCAACATATAGCGTTCACTATTGTTAACGCTAGCATAGCGAAACATTTACACCAAATCGGCTTGCCAAAGTTCATCCACACCCAGTGAAATTACCTTGAGTCGTTGATAGTGACGCCTAGCTGGGCGATGCAACTCGTAAACGATGCCCATTTTGATGGGTGAGGCCTTAAACAATAATTTTGGCATTTCGAAATTCTTGTTCAATTTCTTCAATTTCCCAATCGTGACTCGTGTGGCCAGCTTAGCGTGAAGCATGAAACAGCTGTAGCCGCAGGACGAGCTTACTGTGATTATGCCAGTAGGTAACATTCACAAGGGGTTTTAATGGTTTAAATATCACTCCCGAAGCGGACACTCTAGGATGAGCACTTTGACTGGTTGGAAACATTTTTGCAATGATGGTTTTATATTTTTGAGATATATTGGCATTCACTTGTTGAGAGGGATTATACTGTCTTTTGTGGGCATAGGTGTCCAATTAAATGGATTTATATTTTCAGTCGGTCAACAGGAATGTACCCAAAAGAGATGGGTTATGCCCTAATCCTGAAATAAATAACATGAGATTAATAAAACACTAGGATGACCAGTTTCGATCGTCATGCGATCATCATCAGATCCATTACACTTAGGCTACAAAATCTATGTTTGAAATACAGGTGAGAATATTTACAATATGTACAATTATTTAGTTGCAGTATTGGTACTGCAACTGTCAGTGTATGCTAAATGCAGTATATATGTTAGGTGAAATGCTAAATGGTGATAGCTATCCGTAGATTGTACTTTAGAGAGATTATATAGTTGTAAACTACGGTTAAACTATAAAATTTTAGGCTAACTACTTATCTGATTGTCTTCCGTATAACAGCTACTCGCAGTTTTTGTGCTCACTGGAACTCACTATGCGGTAGACTGCGGTGGATATCTTAACGTCTGGTTTTTCCCTGCTTTCTCCCCCCCCCCTGCTCCTACGTGCTGTGGGGAGTGATAGCGATGTGTTTATGTGAGGTGTTGCCAACCTAGATAAGATGTATGTTATTGAATGAGGTGGGTCTACAATTATTAAAGACCGTGGATTAGCCCTCGCCACGCGTGGAGCATAACCCAATCGAACTAAGCGTTGACGGTCTTATGAGGACGTCCCGGCACCTTTAATACTGCCGCGAATATGGGCCTTGGTTTATTGCAGAAGAAAAGTACATCATACACCTGATGAGCTCTCCATGAACGTGTGTTCATTTAGATTGTTGGGATTGTTTCGTTTGGCTAGGTGTATCTCGATTGCTTCCTTTATGTCAAGAGCTCTGCCTTTCGATTCGTGATGGATTATTTTAAGGTCCGACTCTATGTTGGTAAAGCTGTGCCCTGCGTCACACATATGTTCGCACACGGCTGAATGTGTTCCGTATCTTATCGCATTCCTATGTTCATTATTACGTGTGTCTACTCGCCTTCCACTCTGCCCGATGTAATTGGCTTGACAATCGGTGTCTTGGCACGTTATAGAATATACCCCTGACCTTGAATACGGGTCACGTTTATTTAGATTACTATTTAGGAGGTGCCTAGCGGTTGTGTTTTTCGTCGTGAAAGCTATCTTTATGCCTTGCTTTTTGAATAGGTTAGTGATTTTATATGTATTCGCATTCACATAGTTGAAACGCGCAAATTTTTTCTCATTATTGTCCGGTTTGGGAATCGTTTTATCTTTATTTTATGTTTGGCTATAATTTGATTTATTTTGCTTGGCGAGAAGTTGTTTTCCTTTGCTATTTGCATAATAGTTCTTATTTCCTTATTATAGTTGTCTTTTGACATGGGTATGTTTAAAGCTCTGTGCACCATTGAATTGAAACCCGCTAGTTTGTGCGTACTGGGGTGATTAGACTAATTGTCGATTGCATGCGAGGTTTGTGTTACTTTCCGGAATATGGAATATGAAAGGTCGTTGTCTTTACGTTCAATAGTTATATCGAGATAATTTATTTTCCGGTCTATTTCGGATACCTTAGTGAATTTGATAGAGTGGTGGAGGCTATTAATGGATTGGAGAAATGTTTCTTCGCTTGTTAGTTCAGTATCGTAGATGCAAATTACATCATCTACGTATCTTTTCCATATTACTATTCCCTTTGTTGAAGTCTTTTCTAAGAACACATTTTCTAGTGCATTGATGAAGATGTCAGCGATTAACCCACTTAGTGGCGATCCCATTGCTAGGCCTTCTCTCTGTGTGTATATTTTATTGTCGAATTGAAACACGTTTCGGGTGAGAACGACCCTCAGTAATCTCACCGCAGTCTACCGCATAGTGAGTTCCAGTGAGCACAAAAACTGCGAGTAGCTGTTATACGGAAGACAATCAGATAAGTAGTTAGCCTAAAATTTTATAGTTTAACCATAGTTTACAACCATATAATCTCTCTAAAGTACAATCTACGGATAGCTATCACCATTTAGCATTTCACCTAACATATATACTGCATTTAGCATACACTGACAGTTGCAGTACCAATACTGCAACTAAATAATTGTACATATTGTAAATATTTTCACCTGTATTTCAAACATAGATTTTGTAGCCTAAGTGTAATGGATCTGATGATGATCGCTTGACGATCGAAACTGGTCATCCTAGTGTTTTATTAATCTCATGTAATTTATTTCAGGATTAGGGCATAACCCATCTCTTTTGGGTACATTCGTGTTGACCGACTGAAAAGCACTAAACTCTTGTTTACTAAGGCAACACTGAAAATATGGCTTCAAACACCACAATGGATTTATATTTATTACGGTCGCGTTGCGTATAATCATGTGAAGATTGGGTACGAGAAAATTACAGCTTAACAGATCTGACGTTAATTGATAGTTTATGTTTTTATTGTTGACACTAGTACGAGAAAATTTAACAGACGAATCAACAATTTAAAACCATCATCCTCATGGCGAACAACATACGTCGTATCCGTCTTTCCAATAAATAGATCTGGTCGATAGGGTTCCTGTGTTGATCCATGATATTTTATTAAAATATGTTTTAATTGATCTTGATGTTGAGGCGTGGCCAAGAGTTGTGACAATGGTTTTTGCATGGAAGTGGAAGGTGTTTCGACCATGGCCAATGATTTCTTTTTAAAAAACTCTGCAATGGGTGATGCTTTTTTTTAAGAATAAACGCTTGATCATCCTCAACATCGCTAACACTAGTGAATTCTTCCTCTTCCTCTTCCACAGGGTTCTCGTGTAGAATCTGCGTGGCTTGTAAAACAGTGGATAGAGTTTCAAATAGCTTGAATGAGGGTTTAAACATGGCTTTTAAAGGAAGTGCTAAATGTTGTTGAATAAACAAAGCATTATCCGCACGTGATCGTATCAATTGACGAAACTTTTGGCGAATATTATTTTTAGCTGTAATAATAAGCTTTTTCAATTGACTCTCAGCCAACGCCATGGGGTCTTGAGAAATGACTTAAGAGGGAATGAAACAGTTCCGTAAATAGTAATAAAATTATCAAATCCTAAGCGATAACGTCCTTGGTTGAGTACATTTTGCTTGCCAATCACCAAACAGGCATAGCGTTGGGTGTGCCAGCACTTCAGCAAACGTTTGAAATGACATATTAGGATTGACATGTTCATTATAAATGTGGCGACTATATCGCTCATCCTGGGGAAATAAAGCAATGACATTGGCATTGTCACGAATAAGTTGTTTGGACATTTTAGAATACGTTTGCCAAGATAGAAGCAATCAATATGTTTGTGACGACCCATGCTGAAATAACTTAGTAGGATGGCTTGTCGTTCATTGGTACATCATCGAAAATCATGAGTGAAACTGGCCTGACCGCATCCGGGGCAATACCATTTTCTTACATAGCAAATTTGAAATAACCCATATTCTCGTTTTGTAATTCAGGCATAACTTGATCCAGGAACACGTAGAGCGGTTGGTAGAGAAATTTTGCAAAAATATAGATATTTTGAAAACGCAGACCATTTGAGGCTGTGCTGAGCGAGTGCAAAATATTGGTCTTTCCACATGCCGAAGGCCCCACGATTATGCAGTGAATGGAAGACGGAAACAATTAACCGTGGCGTTGTTCACGTGATGTGTGATAGAGATGGGAAACCACGTCCCGCACGGGGAATGACTCTTGCTGCTTAGTAATCTTCATATCAACTGAAGTTCAGAGAAGCTAGCAGGCTGTCTATATAATTGGAACCAAGCCTTGTGATAAAAACAGTAGACCAGTACTACAGGTTGACGATGGATGTCTTTGGTCGAGCGTTCATGGCCAAGCTAGGTCTGTCCCAATACGTGGTCCTAAACAAGAAACAGACCCTGCTAATAATCACTATCTGGATAGGTCCCTAGTGCCACGCACTAAACGGGGAGATTATGACTTTAAGGGAAAGCGGTTAACCCGTGTGAAACATCCTGAAGTGTCTACAGATGACACTATAAAAAGTATGTGGATAACAAGGTGCACGAGTTATATGACAAAGTGCCTCAGCTTACTGTGGATGGCTATACGTCTAATCATAAACGCATTATTGACGTGGAAGGCCCAAAAGAAATTGATGATGTCTGCACCAAACGTTACGTGACCTATCAAATGAAAAAGACTTTGTAAATTTGTCCCATCCATATTTTTAATGTACCTGACGAATGAAAAACCTGTGAATGACAGGAACCATTTACCGCAAGTCAATGACCACCTTACTTATGTGCTTTCTTCAGATTTAATACACTAGCAATTACACTATGATGGTGTCATTCACATTAAACAATCGATACCTGATGAGAAACATTTACATGTGGAGATAAACCGTCTTAGGATGTTGGTACATAACCAACAAACAGTCTATGCAGGTGATGAATTATCATTTCATCTCATTCTTACATGGGATGAAAAGCAAGCAGGAAACACCTTAAACGATTTCCCCCTTTATGTGGAACTTGAATATACAGCAATGTAATAATGATCACACATTAGGTGTCACTTAATCTTTCTTGTGAAAGGTTGTTCGTCATCATCATCATGGTCAAAAAATTATGTACCGAAGAAGACTAAAAAAAGACCCTGTCAATGCCATACAATGGGGTTAGGTCATTGGTTGACCAGCTCTTGCGAATGAAAAAATAAAAAATAACGTGTTGACGATAATGAAAGCCCTTCCGGCAGCACAGATACGTGTTATACCAAAATGTAACCGACAGGTTTCAAAACAAGGTCCGAGTGATTCACGTCCACAAACGTGCCGGATTTTTACCTCTTTATTCGCCGGTCTGGCTGCCCTGGGTGCACTACTGGGCGGTACCAGCGCGGTGGTTAAAACCAATAAAGCTCTACAGCAGGGCAAACAACAATTGAAAGAAAGTCAGCGACACAATGAAACGACTGAAGCGATTGCTATGGGGGCTAGAAACGCTAATTTAAAGCCAGCCTTTTATAAACAAGGACTTGGCATTTATCTATCTCCAAATAAAAAAGACCATTGCCATAGCAAGACATGACCTGACCCATCAACAAGTCGAAAACTATGCCAAACCACTAAAGCTTTCTCATTTTTGAGGTGTGTTTATGCGGAACCAATTACCGCCATGACCATGGAAACAGGAATGAGCTGTTCTAAATCTAGATGATTACCGAGGACCAGGAACCCATTATGTAGCCTATGTGAAAGAGGGGTCCACGGTATGTTACTTTGACAGTTTTGGGAATCTGCCCCCGCCCATGGAACTAGTCACGCATTTTGGAAACAGGACCAAGATATATTATAATGTGAAACGTCAGCAAAAGTTTAACAGCCAAGTGTGTGGGCGTTTGGGTTTAATGATTTGATATACGACACAGCATAAGCAAAAACGTCAACAGTATGTCGGCAGAAAGTAAGACGTTTACACTGCATGGACGTGGACATGAAATCAGCCTAGACTTTTACCCTCCTATTAATTTGAGTGAAAGACCTTATGGTTTGGGACTTGATTCTCTTGAAACGTACAACAGAATATACAACATACGTAAAAAATGTGAACAACAAGTTTTACTATGATGATTCTGTGCTAACACTGAACCCTGCTGGATATACGATAGATGATATTTATGAACACATTTAAGTAGTGCTGGTCAACCAATATGGTCTAAAATCATTTCTTGATGGAACACGCAAGTATGAACTTGCAGGAAATACCAACACTCATCGCTGCAGTATTTTATCCACGTTTAAGATTGACTTTGGAACACAACACGATTCCATTGGTCCTTTACTAGGATTTAAACCACGAGTGTTCGAGCCCAACAACAACATGATTCAGACTAAGAAGTGAAATTGGTTGAGGACCATTACGTGTCAGTGACGTGCAAATATTATTAGCAATGTGTACACCTATCATGAGCCATCGCATTCACTTTATTATTTTATTGTGACATCGCCCAATGGCTATATTATTCGTGAAAACCCTCCAGTGGTGCTTTTTCGTTCTGTGGCTGTTTATCATATTAGTAATATAACTTTAAGGCTGATCAATAGAGGCCAGCAACTCATTCAACTAGATTCTACCACACCAGTGACTTACAAGTTGGTTTTAAAGCCGCTATGAAGTAGGTGTATAAAGCAACAGCACCGTCTAGGAATGGTGTTAGTTATTTGTCACCTGAATACACGTTAACACTTAAGGACACAGATTTTACAGCATCTGGGTTACCACGTAAACCTACTTGATGGATTCTATCCTAGAGGGACTGAACCGCATCGAGGAGTAAGAAGGGGTGGTAAGAATTGATACCCATTCCTATCAAGCTCCAACACCTGGAATATATAACAATGATGAAATTCAATTTGATATCGACAACCAAGATATTTACACTCTACCGCATGAAAGTATCATTCAGATCGAAGGTCGGTTCACCAAAGCAGATGGCCACGACATTCAAGTTAGCCTACCTTGCTTTTGCCTTTTTGTTTTCTGAGGTGCACTATGCGATTAACGATATTGTGGAGGATAGAACTCGAAATGTGGGTATTTCAAGTGTCATAAAACTATACCTCTCTTATAGTGCGGAAGAAGGTAAAACACTTTGAATGGCAGGTTGGTCCTCTGACGCGACCAATGACTGGATGGTACACACCGATGTCAAACTTGACTGGATTTTAGGCTTTGCCGAAGATCACCAGCGTATTGTGGTCAACGCAAAGCAAGTGCTTTATCTCGTCAGAGAGAGGAGTGATAATAATGCACTCAAGGGGGCTGAAGAATCACCTATAGATTCAAAAATTCAACTCAATCGAATGCTATGGAAAGTACCACATGTGACCCTTTTCGAGAGCAAAAAACTGGAAATGATCAAGATTGTGGGAAGAGATATGCCTTTACCCATGGAATTTAGAAGCTGGGCATTCCATGTAGACCCCCTATTATCCACCACCAACACGCACAGTTGGTCCGTAAAAAAAAGAGCCCCTTATACAGAGAGATCTTTCTACATTATAATGGGTGTTCAATCCATTCGCAAGTATCAACAAACCGAAGATGCCACGCAATTGGATCACATGCAGTTGTGAAATGCACGTATTTTCCTCAACGGAGCCGATTCATCCTATGAAGGACTGGATTTGGATTTTTCAAAAAATAAGTTTGCCCCCCTATACGACTTGTTTTCTAAATTTAGTTGGTCATATTATCAAAAGGAGACCTGTCCAATGTTGTCACCCCAAGCGTGTAAGGCAAGGGCGCCACTGATTGTCTTTGACTGTTCCTACTTGGAAGAGTCTGTCAAGCAAACCAATATTGACATCCGACTAGATTTTGAAACGCATGACAATTTACCAGCAAATACGACCGCCTATTGTTTGATAATTCATCACAAACAAATCAACTATTATCCACTGTCCAACCAAATGACGAGTGTATAAATAACAGGCCAACCAACGTCAAGCAGCTCAATAATGCATTCCTTTGAAACCTCAAGAGGTGTCTCACCCATGAATTTAAAATCTTAGGAACAACGTTTCAAGACCTTTGCGACGTGGCCTGTGCCTTTCATGAACCCTCAAGCCTTGGCGACCGCTGGTTTCTATTATTTAAAACAAGAAATGATTTGGTCCAGGCAAGCGTCAACATGTTGCACACACTAATTGTGGATTGCCTAGGGTTTAAAATTGCTGATAACAAATTTATATTTAAACAAGAGGCCATCATCGATTGTTGCACATTTTGGATATCACAAGCTACCCATTTGGTGTTTAAACCGCCCTATGCTTTCGAGTTGTTGTGTGAAAAAACCATAAACAAACCCAATGGATTGAAAATCATATGCATTTAGACTGGAATCAAGGAACCATTTCATATAAATATTTCGACATGGTGATGAAAGCCCATTAGTCCTCAGCCAATGCGGTATTTGTGAAAGGTAGTGGAAAACGCCAAGTGCTACAACAGAATTTGGCTACTTACTATCAATGAATCGATTTGATGGGCTTGGGGTGCTACTCACCGCAAACACTCATGGAACGCTGTCCCTGTGGCCACATTAACAATAAAGCCCTGGCTCCTGTGTGGTGGCATCTCTTTCATTGGTTAACCACCAATGCCTGCTGGAAGTTGTTAAATAAAATTAAAAGTCAATGTTTACCTGTGCATGAGAGCAGGGAGATTCCTACAAGCGACGTGTAAACATCAACGTTATACTATGGGGCTCGAACCCACGCGCCTACCGAGTCAGCTTGGCTCCATGACCTAACGCTGCGCTTTAGTCAGCGTAGCCACTGCTGTCGGTAGTGGTAAGGTAAAAACATAATATATGGAATATCGTATGACCAAAGAAAAGGAGCAATGACTTTAATCTTTCTGGATGGTGATTGGGCTTATTATTAAAACGTGATAGTAAATCATTAAACAAACCTTAGTTTGAAGGAAGTATCATATAAGGGCCCTTACTGAAACTTACCCTATGAATACACTGAATTCAACGCGAGGTGGCGATCATGAAAATATAGAATATGATAATGAATAACTCTAAGTATTTTTAAATTCAACAATGACATATAGCAGTAATGTGGAAACTTATGCGTCTTCCTATGACCAAATCAAAAGAACTGCGACTCCATACAGTCATAATTGCAGCTGGGCGTATTCTAAAAACTTGAATATTATTACCTCACGACAAAATTGCGCAGTTAACGCGAAATTTAGTGAAGGAAGAGTAACAAATAAAAGAACTCGCTACCATTATTCATTGGAATATTGTACTGTATTTAACACGCAGTGACCATCTTGGTATTATACAGCAGGGATGGCTAACTTCTTAACCGTAAAGGGCCTCTTCAATATTTTCCAGTGAAGACGAGGGCCGCACAAGTAATTTCACACATACGAGTGCAGATCAAAATATAAGGTGCACTTCCCAGTTATGGCCATTTATTACACCACCTATACAACAGCAACACGCCTATAACGACATACAATGTAATGTCACTTTTCCACATAGTTTCCAAGAGAGACCAAACATTTCTTCGAACGCACAACCAACTTGTCGATACCGGATGCATAGAAAGTTCCTCCAGCGTTCTGCAACCATACGGAGACAGTGACCTTCACCTCCTCATCGCTCTGGGAATATCGACCACCATTCTGTCCAATGATCGCATTCGCACTGTTGACATTTTCACGGGTCCTGGACGTTGCGGACCTGCCCTCTCGATATTCGTCCATGATATCCGTGCGTCCGGCTTCAAATTGCTGACACCACTTTACGATCCCTTGCCGGGAAATGGCCCGCTCCCATTACACAGCACTAATTTCACGATGAATGTCCGTCCAATTCTTCCTTTTGGCCCATAGGAATCGGATTGTCGCACGCACCTCATATTTGGAGTGAACGGCCAGTCGACGTGCCATTGCTTTTGGCCGCTATTCACCCCATACAAGAAGAGACACCACAGCGACCTGCCTAACAGATGTGTGGGCAGCGTCTGTCCCTTTCTCCGCTGTGCTCACGTTTGCGACACACAGCGCGCTGCTGCAGTGCGTTATTGCAACTAACTTTTGATCCACCTTCGTACATCAATAAGCCAAATGTAGGCAATACGTATATCGTATACTAGCAGTAGTGCCCGGCTTCGCCCGGTGGATTTATTTGTTTTATGGATAACAATGAATACTACTACAGAACTGGCACATGATACATAAACTAAGAGAAAAAATATTTTAAAAAATAACTTTTTGTGGTGGTGGTGGTGGTGGTGGTGGTGGTGGTGGTGGTGGTGGTGGTGGTGGTGGTGGTGGTGGTGGTGGTGGTGGTGGAGGTAGTAGTGGTGGTTGTAGTGGGGGTGATAAGTAGTACAATATAATGGACGTAACATTCAGTTCATTTTCCCGTAATGATAATAATGAATAGGGAAACGGCTATTTTGTAACTACAACACTGACACATGTAATTTACAAACAAATATTTAAAAAATGATTAGAAACAGTAATAAGTGAAATAAAAGATACTGCCTAGGGCCTATATCTCGTTGGCTTTTAGAAATGTAGAGACCAATAATGTCGCCTTTAGTCGCATAGCGCCGTAGGAAAATAATCAGAACATTTTGGAAAACTTCGGCTCTCCCATGCTACTGAGGTAGCACATCGCCACATAGCGCTCAACGATAAGGTTCGGAATAAATGAAGGTAAATTTGAAAGCACCAACGCTTATTGCAGCTGGTAACCTCAGTGTACTGCACCAACACCATTGCACTTTTTTAAGGGGCCTAAGAGATCTTTTTACACTAATTACTCCCCGTGACTGCAATTTATAAACAGCGTAAGATGCAAGTATTTTCGCAATTCTGCACCAGAACACTGGTAGGGGTAACGTGATGCAGCCCAAACTTCCCGTCAACAATAGACTTATTAAAATACTCTTACAGTTACACTACTACAGACGTGAATGGTTCTAGGGCCATAATACGTGGTTTTCAAGTTTATTTTTTCTGTTATCCTAAATGTAGAAAATGGAGAGCGTTGTCCCAATTATCAAGTGGACAGTGTTACCAGTAGGGTTTCAAAGTGTATGTAAAATTTGGTGCAATTAGGAGAAACGGTGTAGATTTGTGATAAAGGGCCTAAATGCATGGAATGGAGTTGTGTGTCCAAATGTAAAGCAGACAGCGTCACCCGCAGGGTTCCAAAGGTTAGGTATACAAAATGTGGTTCAGATCGGTGAAACGGTGTAGATTTGTGCCAAAGTACTTAAATGAAGGGATTGGAGTGGTCAGTCTGAAATTTCAAGCATCAGTGTAACTCGTCGGGTTCCAAAGGGTAAGTATGTAAATTTTGGTTCAGATCGGTGAAACGGTGTATATTTGTGACAAAGGGCCTAAATACAGGGAATGGAGTGGTCTGTCCAAAATGTCATGCAGACAGTGTTAGTTGCAGGGTTCCAAAGGATATGTATATAAATTTTGGTTTAGATCGGTGAAACGGTGTAGATTTGTGCAAAATGGCCAAAATGCAGGGCATGGAGTGGTCTGTCCGAATATTCAAGTAGACAGTGTTACTCTCAGGGCTCCAAAGGGTAAGTATACATATTTTGGTTCAGATTGGTGCAAAGGTGTAGATTTGTGCCAAAGGGCCTAAATGCAGAGAATGGAGTGGTCTGTCCGAAATTGTATGTAAACTCGCAGGGTTCCAATGTGTAAGTATACAAATTTTGGTTCTGATCGGTGAAAAGGCGTAGTTTTGTACCAAAGGTCCTAAATGCAGGGAATGGACTGGTCTGTCATAAATTTCACGTGGACGGTGTTACTCGCAGGGTTCCAAATGGTAAGTATAATAATTTTGGTTCAGATCGGTGAAACGGTGTACGTATCATTAACCATAACGCCAGCGCATGCGGATAGAGCAGTTCAGGAGCGCCTGTTCTACCGACTTACTTAACAAAAATCAATCTTTCAGATTATCTGAGAGGTGTAGCCTAAACCTACATAGCCTAAAATATTCCTCTTGAATCTGGCTATCATATAAAAAAAGATTTTTTCGAATCGAACTTGTAGTTCCAGAGATTAGCGTGTTTAAAGACACAAACACACAGACAAACTCTTCAACTTTATTATATTAGTATAGATTATGCGTCGTATATGAAATAATATGAATGAATAAACGTTACGCAAAATATTTTCATATACATTTAATATCAAGCTCAATGTACAAAGGAGCAAAACAAGTATAATATTAAATTTTTAGTTGTTATTTAATCATGTTGTTTACAGTTATCACAGTAATTGAAAAAAATATCTAATTTATTTAAATTTAAAATCATGCATAAGTATGTACCTACTTCGCTTAATGAGAACAATGTGGGTGGGCACAATCAATTCATCAAAATCAATCTGAATTGAAGTAGTTGCATCCTTTAGCAGATCACGAAGAAGGTTGTCTGTGAGTCTGTTGCGTTGAGTTGATTTTATAAATTTCATTGTTTGAAAGGTGCACTCACACGGTATGTGCTTCCAAACATTGAAACTATTTTCCTACCCATGTCACATAGTTTGGGATATTTCTCCTCGGGTAATAGACTCCAAAATGCAGTACCAGTTTCCGACCTTGTCTGAAAAAATGGGTCACTTTGCAAGTCACAGAGCTCTAATTATATGTTGCCATCCTGCTGTGAAATATCACAAGACATGGGCTTGTTAAATAAGAAAAGATGCGGCCGCATTTCATTAAAATCCAAACACCGTTCATTGAATGACTCCAGAAGCTTATCTAAAATAGGTATGAAAAAACTGAAATCACTGGTGGGGATTTCTTCCATGATTTCTCTGCATGATAAAAAATGTACGAGATTGGCTTTTTTAAAGCTGGATTGGAAAATCTTAAGTCGGCTTACAAATCCGTCTAAGTCCCCAACTAACTGAGGTATTGTTTGATTTGGACCCTGTAATTTCAAGTTTCGTTTATACATGTGGTGACTTATGTTTGTTACAAAGGCCATACTGCACAAAAATGTGAATCGAGAAGCTTTTCTTGCCTTTCCAAGCAGCTAGGTGTTTTGATATGTACATTGAGGAACTCAGTTACCTCCTTTCTCAAATTACAGAATCGTTTTCAAAATTCGTCTGTGGCTGCATAAAACCAGGTCGCGGGCCACAAGCCGTCCCCGGACCCCTTCTTGGCTGTCCCTGTATGCAGAATCCACACAAATATTTATATATAATTTGGAGATTCAATATATTGGCGCCTTTGCCTTCCCCTAGCTTAACCAGCGCACTTTCTTGAATAGCGTGGAATCACTAAAGCATGTCTCTAGTTCTGACAAAGAAAACATGAATTTTCTATGGGTCAACGACCGATTCCACCCTCTAATCATATTTACACATTTCATTACAGTTATCGTAGTATCTTCTATTTCCAGAATTTTTCCGCACATGGCGTCCTGGTGTATAATACATTGCAATGCTGGACAGTTGATTTCAGCCTTTCTCAGTAAGCCAACTAGGCCAGAATGAGAGCCAACCATAGCTTATGTAACCGTCTGTGCACCTGGGGCGACAGACAACCACATGCGATACAGCAGTGAACACAGTGTTAGCGCGAGATCTCTCTCAGGGCGTTCTGGGTTTGGGCGATAATTACCAACACTGTGCTCATGCCGCTCGTAAAGGAAAAAAGGAAAGACATGACATGCAATTGAGAATTGAAGACCATGTTTCAAGACGAACCAATTCACACAAAAAAATATTTATTCATAAAATTCCTGCATTCTTGCAGAAGCACAAAAATAGCACACGCATTCAACAGCAGATTTTATGTCTCTCTGATATGAAAATAAACCATAGTCGTATTTAAAATTGTCCATATCTTGACTATGTTTTTGAATTACACTTCATTCTTTAATTTATACAAGGCGAGATGACATAAAATAATTTTTCCCTATTATGTTGCATAGTTACTCTAATTTACAAATAGTTCTGATATTAGCAAGGATTAGTTCACACGCGATTCTTCATTCAATTATTTAATAAACGCACTTCTTAACGCAGTTATGTCAAAATGTCATGATGACTATTACTTGGGAACAGCAGTTAATTTAAAGCAGACAATTGAGAACAATAATAATAATAATATTAATATCTGGTTTCATGGAGTTAGCTAGACATATTCCTTCATAACTTTAAAGATCTAATGCAATGACCATGAATTAATATGACCATATAATTTGCATGACAATATTGGTTGTAATAATCCATAATAATTTGAGCTATCACATCACAGGGAAATCTTTAGGATTTGGAATACACAGAAGCATTATGGGGCAGGAGACAATTCCCGCAACTCCCATTTTATTTTTTATCAAAGCATACAGCTTTCGGTGGATTTCGGATACAACTCCTCTAATCTCCACTCAACACGAGGATCTAGGCCTCTTTAAACAACTTTTACAAAGTGCCTTAGCAATTTAACTTCTATTCACAACATCCTAAAAGATAACAAATATTAAGCATTCAAATGGATATCAACAGTAATTATTATTCAATATTTTATCAGTAGCTTTCTTGACTATTATTCATTTGGAATATCACTTCCATCATTATTTATAGAATTCAAGATTATTATTATTTATTCAGAAATAATATTTCTTATTATCATTATTATTATGAGACATCATATTTTTCTGTCATGCAGAATAAAAATTATTTAATGCATCTAAACATTGAAAATCTGCTGCTTTATGAATTAGGATAGGAATCCTCATATTATTTACTGCAAAAATGAAACATTGAGGATTGCACCTCAGCTGCAAGTTTACCCTGACTATATGGAAAAATTACGCCTAAAAATATGGAACCATTCTAACTGTACAAGAGTTACTTAATAAAGAAGGTGAATTGGTCTATCAGAACGGAGGAATATTCATGGCTCTATGAAATGTTTAGGCTTGCGGAAGTCTACGTTATCATGTTTCCGTGGCTATCAGACCTCCCTCGATGCAGATCAACTCCACGCACCACGGATCTGAAAAGTTTAACATGGGGCATGATGTCGCGTTCAACTCCCCCGGTGCAGGTCGACTCCACGCACCACGGACCTGAGAAGTTGAAACGCAGGGCATTGGGGTATGATGGAGCATTCTGCTTGGCCTACGGACCTCAGCCGCAGGTGGCTTTATTCCTCGTTCCTAAGGACACCCTGGTCTGGTCTCCTCACATCCTGCCTTCTAGCCGCTAGTCATCTCCATGAACTGGGGTAATGAAATTATCCTATCTTGGGACTGGTATCCATGCGCATAAGGCATGCTGCTAGTAATGCTCATGTTTAATAATGGAGTTCACTGGTATGACACCCCTGGTCTGACGGGACAGGCAAATAACAATAATTCCAGGTGATAATGTCTTTGTGAATATAGGTGGAATATGGCCTGATATTTCCCCGTATAAAAATATAAGTTGTGAGGGTAGCCTGTTAGCTTTTGCAAATGTTCGATTGCTAACTTATGAGGCGTGAACCGTTTTTATCAGGTTCATTATTTTTTGTCATATTATTATTATTATTATTATTATTATTATTATTATTATCATCATCATTTCCTTCATGTCGCATTATTGTGACATACGTTTCTCTGTCTTACCTACTGCGTTCAAACTTTGTAATTCTGCGTAAATGTTTCGTCAGGTGGTGAAACTTTTCACCCCTACTGACACTGTGTTACCATTGGTTGAAGCATAACTTGTTACTAAGCTTTGCTTCTCCCATTGGCCCCCTTTATGTTCTGGAGAGGGGGAGTTCTACGACTTATTTTTCCCGAGCGGCGTTACTGCGTTCCTTTTAGAGAAGGTGGTTTCCTTCCTTTTCTGACCATCATGTGAAACGGTCACAGCCTAGGTGTGTCGGGCTTTTCGCCCGTGCCCAACGCAACTAAACGTAAGTACGATTCGATCACTTGGTTTTATCTGGCATGCTATCATTTTTGAATTTCAGTTTATCAATTTCCCTTTCTTATGATGATGTGAATTCGATCCATGAACCCAAGTCCCTTCGCCTTTGTTTACGTTAGTTTAGCGAAGCCTCTGTGTTTATTTGTCATCCCTACCTTTCATGTAATCGGTTTTATTTTTACTCAAATCTCTCAGGTCTGAAATATATGCTACTTTTCTGCGAGGCTTACCAACGCTCTGTATTACGTCACAAATTGATGTGCACTCTTTCGAGGTATCTTTCATTTGATTGTCGTATCAGAGTTTGTTTTTTGGGTCAAGGTATCATTGGAGTAACGGAGCCATGTCTCATTTCGCCTCCTATTTGATCCTTCCCTCTGTTTTAGGAAAAGTGTGTGAGCGATGGTCTTTGTGTTAGTCACTGTCCATTCGTCATGCCTTAATTCCTTTGTTTCTTCGTATGTCGTTATATTTAGACATAACTACCTCTACGTAAGCCTATATTTTCCTACAAAGCATATTTCTTAGCTGATCGATTTTTCCTTTCATTTCCTGTCCCGGTAATGTCAATTAATTTAATGTAATGCTCATTTTCCTTTATTTTTATGTGTTAATTTTGTGTTGCTTCCTCTGGCTTCGTTATATTACGTAACTCCGTGTCATTCCCCCCCCCCTCCCCCCACCCCCGTTTCCTACATACGCACCCTTCTCATCCCCACCACTTTTCACCCCCCACCTCATGATTTCACAACATCATGAGCTTTTGATTTCTGTTCTTGGCGAGGGGCATTCTAGTCCAGGTCATCCTCGTAAGTAGAGGTGTTCTCTTATTCGACTCATCCATACTCTCTATCTTTTTCGTTTTTGTTTTGTTTTTGTATTTTAAATTTTGGTTATCGAGTCGCGCTTACGGTTTAGTTGCACATTGATTGTAAGTACATTTTAATTAATCTTGTTTCATCTTTGTTAGTGCTTAAGTTCATTTATACACTTTTCTCTTGAGATTGTTTTTGTATACCCCTTTCTTAGGTACCATCTTTAATCATTAATTTTATTTTATTTGTTATTAAGCGATTTTATACCTCTTCACGTTTACCTTTCATTTTGTGTTTAGATATATCCTTACTCTTATGCGCACCTGTTTTAGTTTACTTTAAATACAATAGTAAATAGTTCACTTGGTTTCGTCCTCTTTCATTTGTAATTTTAAGTTCCCTCATCTCTCGTTCGATTTCGTCGGTCTTGGCTTCGTACTGTAACGCAGTCACGACCTTCACGCTTCTGGGTTCCTCGATCAATTAGATAATTTCAATTCCGCTTTTGATTTGTTTTAAACAATTCATTCGATTCCTTTTTTGGAAAGTATCTTTCTTTCGATCCGGAATCTTGGGCCCAGCACGCATCGAAAGAGACATCCTTTCCCCGCTCCTTAGCGATCCTGTTTAAGGTGTTGTTTTCACTTCTACTGTATTTCCTCACGCCTCTGCTATTTTGTTTAACGTAAAAGCACAAGCGGTGCAAATGGTATATCAGAGCGTGGTTTTTCGTGAAATCGTTCCCTTTAAATTACCAAACTTATATTATTTTTGCAATTATTACAATGTTGTCTTTCTGAGTTTAAGATACCTGTACTGAATTGTTCCCCCATCCCCGAAGAAAGTGTGGAGTGTGAAAGCATTTCTCGAGTGAACAAGACATCCAAAGAATCTAGTTCCGAGGTGAAGAGTGCAACAAGTTAGTGAGTACTTCGCAACGCTGGAATAGGACGCATTACGGTATTGTGACCTTTATTTTACTAAGTTAAAGTGTTTTACTTTTCTCCTTGTCTATTGTCATGTCTAAGTCAGAATTCCCACCCGTCAAAAAGGAGTTAAATTTTATGGGCTTTGAATCTTTAACAATGCCCACGCCACTATTGCAAGATACGACACAGGACCTGCTAATGATAGACCCTCCCCTTTTAGATTGCTCCATCGCCCCTGTAGGCACTGTTAATAGCGCTCGCCACAACGAAAATGTTGCATCAGTAGTGAGTAGGTGGGGTTTGACTTTTTCCGGAGAAAACAATACCTCATCAGTTTTTTGTTTTATCCAACGTATGGAGGAATTGTGTTATTGTCACGATATTAATCCCGACAATATTGTACGTTGCTTACCTATTCTTTTGTCTGGAAAAGCGCTGATGTGGCATCGCACTACTCCGAATTTTTATAAGTCATGGGACGAATTTGTTGGGTGCATTAAGGACCGTTTCACGCCACAAGATTTCGATTTCGCTCTCAAACAAGAAATATACTCCCGTACTCAGGCTCCTGGGGAGATGATCGACGATTATGTAACCTCAGTTCGGCTGTTAGCAGCGAACCTCCCCCAACCCTTTCATCCCAGGGATCTGTTGGAAATTATATACAGGAATTTAAATCCCACTTATAAATACTTCATTCGGCGTACATCCATTTTTTCCATCGAGGACATCATATCGCAAGGCCGTGAGTATGAATTAAATGCACGAGCCTGTTCGAACTATACTCCACCTCCAAGAGCCGATAATACGATTTTCCCCGAGTTAGCCTACTCCCCCCAGACAACACTGTCTAGCCCAGCTGTCGACCGAACAAAAGACGACACCTTACGGTTTAAGCCGTCTGCTCGCCGTGCTGAGTCCCTTTCTAGGAATTCTAACCCAAACCCTTCTGTGGCTCGTAATTCTTCTGCTGTTTCCCGTGAAAGGACTACAAACACCCCAACAACAATCACACGCAATGTTTCTTCTGGTCGCATAACTTGTTGGAACTGTAATAAACTTGGACATCATTTTAAAATGTGTTCTTTAAAACGCCGAAAAATCTGTTTTGGCTGTGGGATGAATGAGGTCACGACTCGTTCCTGTCCAAATTGTAATTCCAACCAGGAAAACTCATAGGGAGGTGTTCTGAGTTCGACTCCCGGAGCAGTCCTCCATCCAAACTTGACAATGCATCTAATTTCGATGTTGTGTTACAACCAGGAGTCTCAGTAAATTTCGATAATGTCTCGGCACCTGCTATTTTGGATACAGGCGCCACCAGAAGTTTCATCCACCGTTCAGTGGCAGATAGCATTCGATCTTCGCAAAAACACCCCATACAGAATAAATGTCAGTTCCTCTCTGCGGGATCGTCAGTTATCGACGTTGCCGAAACTATTCTATGTCGCATTAAAATTCACGGATTTTCTTGGAAACATGTTTTTCATGTGGTTAACAATCTCTCCACTCAATGTATTTTAGGAATTGACTTTATGCATAAAACTGGTATGCAGTTGGATTTTATTAACGATTCATTTTGTTTCAAATTTCGCTCAGATAAAATGTTCCCCTTTGAAGAATGTACTTCTAACTACGTTGATGTGTCTCCTGTATTTTCCGTACATCTTCCATTAACTTTGATGTCCGAGCAACGTGATACTCTGAACGGTTTAGTTGAGGAATTTTCTGATGTCCTCACAGAAGATTTAGGTTCTGCTGTAAATCACGAATGCCACATTGACTTGAGCGACAATGTACCTGTTCGAAGTCCTCCGTTTCCTTGTAATCCACCCAAGCTCTTGGCCATGAAAAAGTATATCAATGATTTGCAAGATCGGGGAGTAGTGGTTCCTTCCAAATCAGCTTATGGGTCTCCTGCTTTCTTAATTCCCAAGAAAGATGAGGGCGAGTACCGGCCAGTCGTAGACTACCGAAAATTGAACAAGAAGGTAGTCTTTGACAATTTCCCACTGCCTACTATTGAGAGTGCTTTTCAACATTTCCACGGGGCCAATGTGTATTCGATGATTGATCTAAATAGTGCCTATTATCAGATTCCTTTGGATGCTGAGAGTCGCGACTTCACTGCTTTTAACACCCCTTTCGGATTATATAATTTCAAACGTCTGCCGATGGGTATAGCTGTTGGTGCGCAAGTCCTCAGTCGCGTGCTAGACGACATCTTGGGAGACCTGAAGTTCAATTTTGTATTTAATTATCTTGACGATTTAGTCGTTTACAGCAGATCTTTTGAGGAACATGTCGTTCATCTTAGGGAAGTTTTCTCCCGCCTCAGGAAGGCCGGTATCACTATCAATCCAAAAAAGACCTCTTTGGGCTGCACTCAAATTAAATTTCTGGGTCACATTCTGTCAGCCGATGGTATCCGTGTCATACCCGAGCGCGCAGATTGCATTCAGCAGTTACCTGTACCCACCACAGTTAGGGCCTTGAGAAGGGTAATGGGTATGTTCACGTTCTATTCTCGTTTTATCAAAAACTTCTCTGACATTTCGGCACCTCTAAATGCTCTCAAAAAGAAGAATGTGAAATTTGTGTGGGGGCCAGAATAGGACAAAGCTTTCAATGTTTTGAAAGAAGCCCTTATGTCAGCACCAGTACTGCACACGCCTGATTTCGAATCAGCTTTCTTTTTACATTGTGACGCCAGTGATTTGGCCATTTCTAGTGTTTTGAGCCAGCGTGTGGATGGAAAATTTGCACCAGTGGCCTTCGCGAGTCGTATGTTAAATCAACATGAACGACGTTACTCAATTTTCGAGAAGGAAAGTCTTGCTGTGGTATTTGGATGTGAAAAATTCAGGACCTTTTTGGAACACCGTCACTTTACTGTTTTTACCGACAATGAGGCTTTGAAATGGAGCCTTTCTCACGTAAAAAAGCTTGGACGCATCAACAGGTGGATTTTGAGGTTGTCATCTTTTAAGTTTGATATCATCCACGTAAAAGGGAGCGAGAACCCGGTGGCTGACTGCTTGTCACGCATGTTTGAAGAGACCCCTAGGACTCCAATCGAGAGCGTTTCTACCAGTACACCACTTCAAGAAAATCTTTTCCTATTGCAACATTGTCCTTGGTCTTTTGTGGATATCCGGAAATTCCAGTCTGAGGATCCATTTTGCACTGACCTCCGTGCAAAAATTGCAAACAAAGATCCGGCAGTAAGCAACTTTTGTGTTCGAAATGATGTTATTGGCTATGTTCTTCCTAACTCTTCTAAATTTAGAATTTTTGCTCCATTAGCAGTACGTGATATGCTTTTGACATATTATCATGATTCTGCACTGGGAACTCATGCAGGGATGCAGCGCACTTTCCGTAAGATATCCGGTGAATTTTATTGGCCCTCAATTAAAGTAGATGCTTTTGCTCATGTCAGAAGATGTTTAACCTGCCAGCGTTCTAAACCTGCCCAGAACACTCGTGTAGGCTTCCACCAAGCTGGTATCGTCACTCGTCCCGGCGAACGCCTTTTCATTGATTACTTTGGTCCAGTCGTGAGATCAAAATCTGGCAATCAAGCCATTTTAACTGTCATTGATGGTTTTTCGAAGTTTGTTTGGTTATTCCCAGTAAAGAATATCACTTCTCAGACTACTATCCATTTCTTGTCTAGATATATATTTGGAGTTTTTGGTCCTCCCAAGTACCTTGTGTCAGATAACGCCTCTGTATTCCGTTCCAAAGCCTTTGAAACTATGGTATTTAACTGGGGCATCCAACATATTTTCTTGTCACCGTATCGACCGCAGGGAAATCACGTAGAGCGTTTTCACAAAAACTTGAAGGCTTGTATGTCCGCTTTTCACAATGCCGATCAAACCTCCTGGGATACGAACCTACAGTATTTCAGTCTCGGGTTCAATACCTCTTTCCATTCGTCCGTTCAAACTACTCCAGCGGAATTATTCCTAGGCCGATCGCTTGTCGACCCCTTGCTGCTCAAATGGAATATTGAATATCTTTCCGAACCCTCTCGCACTACCTCTGTTGCTCAAAAATGGGCCATCGCTACCGGTCACCTCAAGAAAGCAAAAGCCAGAGTAGCAAAGCGCTACAACTTAGGCCGTCATGATGTTAAATTCCAAATTGGGGACAAAGTTTTGTGTCGTTTACATCCTTTGAGTGACGCTACCAAACAAATTTCCAGTAAGCTGTGCTTACGTTGGTCAACTCCCAAGACTATTTCACGCTTTTTAAATCCTGTCTCAGTTGAGTTAGTGGACGATCACGATAATTCAGTGACTTCGGCCCACGTCACGCAGTTGAAAAAATTTGTCAAATGATCTTGTGAATTTCGCCTCGCTATAATGTTGTGTTTTTGTTTTCCTTTTATTCTAATTGGATGCCCGAGCTCCTTAATAGCCAACCTAGCATGTGAGCCTATTCTGATCTTAATTCGTGTGCTTCCTTTTCATTTATTCCTGTGACAAGACAGGAGACACCCGTGGCCTTTTTCTCGTACGCGAGTGTGTCGTGAATACTTGACATCTCTGTCAAACTATATCTTTGCCTGAGGCCGTCAGTATATACCTGGTCGGTCACTATTTGCAAACCACCCCTACTCCTCTTCTGTACTGCCCCTCGGCTTAACTCCTATTGTTCGGCGACAGACAAGGACCCTTCAACACTTCCTGTTTTACCTTGTAGGAACTTTGTATTTATTTTACATTTATTCATGTAATTGACTTTTAGTGTCATGGTTTTGAGATATCATGCACCTTAGTGTCATCTTGATTTTGATATTTATTGTGAAGTCATATATATTTTGTTTAGTTTTAAATTGTCAAGTGTTCTCAGCATATCGTGTATTGTCTAGCAACCATCCAGAGGGTTGGCGAGTGACAACAAACAACCTTTGTGTACCTGGGCTAACACAGCTGAGGGTCTTCTCGGAACTCGTTAACGGACCAGTCACCCTCCAATGGATCTATACATTGCTTCATTTTCAGCTGCTGAAAAGGAGACTACTTTCCCTTTCGAGGACATTATGACACTATTGCATATTCCTCGTTGACGCAACGAACGGTCCTATATACAGGGTGTCCCAATTGTATTTTTTTTAAATGTGATCACGATTTAACTTTGTCTATCTTTTCTCATCAGAGGCTGGAGAGATTTGCAGTCTCGAGGTAACGTCCATCTTGAAGATTTCGACATCCGCATCATCACGAACTAGCAAGAACAATGATTACTATTTAATATATGAACTCACTGTATTTCTTTTTGAACGCAGTACTTTTGACGTTAGTGGCTAGTGTTGACGAGCAATGAAGGGGGTACCACCTTCATTTCACGGTCAGATTAGTCAACTGTTCATTTTTTTTGTATTCTCCTAGAGGTCTTTAGTACCCAATTTTTTTTAGTATTCATTTTTTCCCCCTTTACAATTTTTTTTGCCTCTCTATTTGTACGAAAAAAGAAATTTCCATGGCCAGGAAAATTCCTTTTTTTTTGGGAGAGCAGGGGAATTTTGAACCGTTTTTATCAGGTTCATTATTTTTTGTCATATTATTATTATTATTATTATTATTATTATTATTATTATTATTATTATTATCATCATCATTTCCTTCATGTCGCATTATTGTGACATACGTTTCTCTGTCTTACCTACTGCGTTCAAACTTTGTAATTCTGCGTAAATGTTTCGTCAGGTGGTGAAACTTTTCACCCCTACTGACACTGTGTTACCATTGGTTGAAGCATAACTTGTTACTAAGCTTTGCTTCTCCCATTGGCCCCCTTTATGTTCTGGAGAGGGGGAGTTCTACGACTTATTTTTCCCGAGCGGCGTTACTGCGTTCCTTTTAGAGAAGGTGGTTTCCTTCCTTTTCTGACCATCATGTGAAACGGTCACAGCCTAGGTGTGTCGGGCTTTTCGCCCGTGCCCAACGCAACTAAACGTAAGTACGATTCGATCACTTGGTTTTATCTGGCATGCTATCATTTTTGAATTTCAGTTTATCAATTTCCCTTTCTTATGATGATGTGAATTCGATCCATGAACCCAAGTCCCTTCGCCTTTGTTTACGTTAGTTTAGCGAAGCCTCTGTGTTTATTTGTCATCCCTACCTTTCATGTAATCGGTTTTATTTTTACTCAAATCTCTCAGGTCTGAAATATATGCTACTTTTCTGCGAGGCTTACCAACGCTCTGTATTACGTCACAAATTGATGTGCACTCTTTCGAGGTATCTTTCATTTGATTGTCGTATCAGAGTTTGTTTTTTGGGTCAAGGTATCATTGGAGTAACGGAGCCATGTCTCATTTCGCCTCCTATTTGATCCTTCCCTCTGTTTTAGGAAAAGTGTGTGAGCGATGGTCTTTGTGTTAGTCACTGTCCATTCGTCATGCCTTAATTCCTTTGTTTCTTCGTATGTCGTTATATTTAGACATAACTACCTCTACGTAAGCCTATATTTTCCTACAAAGCATATTTCTTAGCTGATCGATTTTTCCTTTCATTTCCTGTCCCGGTAATGTCAATTAATTTAATGTAATGCTCATTTTCCTTTATTTTTATGTGTTAATTTTGTGTTGCTTCCTCTGGCTTCGTTATATTACGTAACTCCGTGTCATTCCCCCCCCCCCTCCCCCCACCCCCGTTTCCTACATACGCACCCTTCTCATCCCCACCACTTTTCACCCCCCACCTCATGATTTCACAACATCATGAGCTTTTGATTTCTGTTCTTGGCGAGGGGCATTCTAGTCCAGGTCATCCTCGTAAGTAGAGGTGTTCTCTTATTCGACTCATCCATACTCTCTATCTTTTTCGTTTTTGTTTTGTTTTTGTATTTTAAATTTTGGTTATCGAGTCGCGCTTACGGTTTAGTTGCACATTGATTGTAAGTACATTTTAATTAATCTTGTTTCATCTTTGTTAGTGCTTAAGTTCATTTATACACTTTTCTCTTGAGATTGTTTTTGTATACCCCTTTCTTAGGTACCATCTTTAATCATTAATTTTATTTTATTTGTTATTAAGCGATTTTATACCTCTTCACGTTTACCTTTCATTTTGTGTTTAGATATATCCTTACTCTTATGCGCACCTGTTTTAGTTTACTTTAAATACAATAGTAAATAGTTCACTTGGTTTCGTCCTCTTTCATTTGTAATTTTAAGTTCCCTCATCTCTCGTTCGATTTCGTCGGTCTTGGCTTCGTACTGTAACGCAGTCACGACCTTCACGCTTCTGGGTTCCTTGATCAATTAGATAATTTCAATTCCGCTTTTGATTTGTTTTAAACAATTCATTCGATTCCTTTTTTGGAAAGTATCTTTCTTTCGATCCGGAATCTTGGGCCCAGCACGCATCGAAAGAGACATCCTTTCCCCGCTCCTTAGCGATCCTGTTTAAGGTGTTGTTTTCACTTCTACTGTATTTCCTCACGCCTCTGCTATTTTGTTTAACGTAAAAGCACAAGCGGTGCAGGCGGTCCCAGTTCTTAACAGTTTGTTGTTGGTAGTGGGGACTATACACAAAACCACAGTGAAATACTTGTAAAATACAGTCGCACTCACATACCTTTTGATGTCTTGAAGTGTTCTATCAGGTGCAGAATTATAAGTTCGAAGCACTGTAAATTATGGCTATGTTCACTACCAACGTCGCACCTAGGCTATGTCCAAACGGACAGAGTAACGTCGCACTAATTCCCTAGTTCGAAGGAGCACTCGCTCATAATGACGTCGTATTCAGCTATATCGGTGACACACACACACTTCGTGGTTCGATGACGGGCCAGACTATGTCCGACTGTGTACTTGACCTGTGTCAAGGCCAGTTTTTATACCGTCTCACGGGCGCATATCGATCATTCAACTCGCATTACGTAATGCTTGATCTTTCATATCATTGGCTAAGTTCATAGAACCCTCCAGAAAGTTTGTTATTTCCAATAGAATATCCTGAGTAAGCAAGCATATTACTCCCCATACAATACTGAAGCGTTGAGATAAGTTTCTTCTATAACAAAAGCTTATAACGAATATGCCTTCAATATCCGCTAGCTACACGTGGAAAAATGTGGCCGGTTCAAAGCTTGCGATGAGTTGGCAGCTACACCTTGACTCGCTGACGTCACGAGCGCGCTCTCTTTAAACTCACGCCGGACCACGACATCGTAAATGGGCACACTTTGGCGCCATCTGTTACAATAGCCGACAGGTTATTTGTTCCCCACGGCTGTTCAGTACTTTCATAACAGCAACAGAAATGCCCTGACCTCTGGTAGTACCATGCAGAGACTCTAATGCCAACAACACTGCATTGGTTGAAAAATCCTTGTCCACAGTTCTGATACATATTAACAACTGAGCAGTATCTGTTATATCAGTGGATTCTTCCAAGGCCAGAGAAAGGTAAGCAGCCTCTGAAATAATAATACTTAATTTATTTGATACATGGCTACTTATTTCTTCAACCCTCCTAGTGACAGTCTGTTTCGAACGTGAAACGTTTTTGAAGTCATTAGAGAGTTTTTCATCACCAAAGGCTCGAGCCATTTCTACACAGGATTTCTAAACAAACTCACCATCAGAAAATTTTTTTTTAGCCTTAGCTATCTCTGCACTCACAATATACGAAGCTAAGAGTGAGATTTTTTGCGAAGATTTTGATTTATTAAAAAGGCCCTATTGAGCACCAACTTTCCTCTTCAGATCAGTTAAAATAGTACGCTGAACTTCTCCAGTGTAATCTTTGTACTAGGCAGCATGGTGCTGAGTATAATGACGATTGAGGTTTTATTCTTTTTGCCCAGATAGTACAAGCAAACACACTAAACATTGATGTTTATTGCCCTTGTTATTTACAAACAAGTACCCTGTTTCCCACTTGTCCTGGAACATTCTGTTGTCTTCTGACTCTTTCCGTTTTTGACTTATTGTACAATAAACTGAATCACTTTCAAACAAAATGCAGCGATAAGGCTCTGACAGGTTAATGTTGGCAGAACAGCGTGTGTAACACGACTGGACGGGGATGTGCAAAGCAAGCTGCGCAGATGGCGCATCGAGTTGGCGCCTTTGCCTGTTCATTTACTGGGGGTAAGAGCCGTGTTCAACCTATATCCTATATACCCACCTATATTTTTATGTTTTACATTCATTCATAAATCAAAAATCTAATGTTTTTAAGTTTTCAAAATTCATCTTGGGCTGCATAAAACCAGTTCGTGGGCCACAAGCCGTCCCCGGACCTCTAGTTGGCCATCCTTGTATGCAGTATGCACACAAATATTTATATATATTTTGGAGATTCAACATCTCAAATTAGTATTAATGGGTCATATGGGCCTTGTATAACAAAGTCAATAGGACACCCCCTGCGATATATTCAAGATGGCCGTAGAGCATAGTATCCAAATCAATAACTCAGGATCCAATTGCTCAATTAACTTGAAACTATGTAGAAGAGGAAGTTTTCCGCCGGGTTATTCCACACTCCATCCAGGTATGATACCTCGCTTGCATCAATCATATGACTATCGCACTGCTTATACCACGTAGCTACCATATTGAATATATAAGACAAGAATATCGACAATGTGACATACAGTTACTATGACAAAACACAACAAATATGTTGCCTCACATGAAAGGCTTTCTTTGCAGAAGGCGCAAGATAAACTATTTCATACTTTCAATATGGTGGATGGGCGTACTTGTCTAATGTGTCAATCAATTCCTCTCAAAGAAAAAGCTGAATTAAAATGAAACTTAGTATACTTAGTCTTATGTAGGATACTACAAATCAACTTCATTACAAGAATATTCAATTATACTCCCTGATACGGACAAAAAGTTATAACTATACCTATACAGTTAGAACTAGGCTGTATGTTCTTTACTGAACATCTTGTAAGACATCGAATTGATGAACATTGCTCATTTAATTAATGGTTAAACAACAATTAGGTCTAATTAAGGGTCAAAATAAAGTATCCTCTATTGATTTAAGTAGAGGTTCGAACAATGACTTTATTGAGAATCAACGAAATATATGCTCATACGATACATTCAATCGTAGGGATGTGATAAAGTGTGTGTCTAGACCACCCCAGCGATGGTCCGGGCAGATCACCAATCACCCGCTGATGAGCCTGACTTCGTATACCTAGGCGGAACTCTGCCTTCAAAGCTAAGAGGATTGTAGGAGTATTAAAAAAGATCGTAAAAGCCATCTAGTCATTATTTTTATTGATGTATGACTCAGAGTAGGGGAGAGCTAGGATTTCTAACGAGTGACACGAGCCGCTCGGCTACGCTGAACTCTCATATATATTTCATGAAACCATGGGCATGCGACATGTCTTTGGACTCGGGCGGACGTTCTCTTTCCTACGGACCACTCGTTATATTTTTAAATTTTTGTTTGAAATTTTTTGTTTTTGAAAATAGGCGATAGATTAAGAACCAAACATGATAGAACGTTGTGTAATGGTTGAAACGAATGGTCTGTATTTCCTTTATTTTTTACAATAAAACTTTTTTATATTTCATGTTTTTTTGAAAACAGTCCAATTTTGAAATTCATATATTTTGGAAAGTAGGAATTTTACGAAAATGTTTGTTTGACATAAATGAACGGTCCTTACCCCCTTTATCGCCAAAGTAAAATACAAGTCTCTACGAAAAAAATATGTTTTGTAGTAGTGTTAGAATGGGAAAGCTGCTTCACTTAGGAGGTTGTGAGCCCCTGTCGGCCTTGGGAGGGAAGGAGTGATGGTAGGAGGGCGTTCATTGATTCGTTTTTTTCGTCTCGTTGTGCTCTTTACGGGGATGTAGGTATTTAAAGGTGAAAAGATGGAAAAAGTTTTTTTTTTGGGGAGGGGGGGGGGGGGCAAACGTGATATTAGACTTTTTGTAATATCTCGCGAACCAGTGATGTCAGAGGCGTGTACGAGGGATCCAAGGACTCGGGGTAACGTGCTCTTTGCTATGGACCCTGTATTATATATTTTTAAAAAATTTTGTTTTTGAAAGTAGGCGATAGTTTGAAAACCAAACATGATAGAACGTTGTGCCATAGTTCAAACGAATGATATCTGACCTTTATTTTTATAATAAAAATATTTTATTTTTTACATTAAAAAGTCCAATTTTGAAATTCCTATATTTTGGAAACTAACAAGTTTACAAAAATGTTTGATTAATATGAATGGTTGGTATTTACTCCCTCTACTTCGAAAATAAATTGAAGACTCTAGAACAAAAACTATGCGTTTTGAAACTTTTTTAATGTTTTTAAATAAAGAGTGTTTGTAGACAGAGAGAGAGAGCCGGTATCGCTTGGCGTGTGTTACAACGAGGCTATGACTGGCCATGGTGAATGGCTATTTCGACGGAGCGATGTATGGCAGAACGAGGGGTCGCTTTTCGATATTTTCCTATGACAGATAAATGAAGGTGAACATTTCGAAAATCCCTCATGGTGATCTTTAAACATGTTAGTTAACACTGACCAGTAACTTGACAAATCCATAATGGTATCAGACGAATAAAAGCAAGACTTTTATAGCTGAAAGAACAGAACTTGCTTTTTTGTATGTCTGACTGGCAGCCAGAACGGAAAACAGAATACCTGCTCGAGAGGCCTGCTTGGAGCCTGGCTGACTGGGTGACAGGATGTGACATGTTATCGCGATTCAGGAATGTGAGCGGACGGGACAAAAGGCCAATTGAAAATTACAGTGACATAGAGGTCACTTGAAGGTCGAAAAATCTGACAAAGACGTTACAGATATAACTTAGTAAGCGACGAAAACTCCGCCCCCTACCATTCCCACAGCCAATTGCCGGGTAAGAGCGGTCAGGGGCGTGGTCAGAGGGCCAGGGAGAGGTGAGATAAGGCAGTATTGAGCTTGTCATTGCACAATGCGTGTCATTCCTGTTTTTAACGTTGCTGTGTTAACATATGCCAAGAGTCTCATTGATTTAAAAGTAATTGCATTCGTGTGCTTAACCCCAGTTGGGTACTATATTGGATACATTATGTATTTACAGGTAAGTGTAACATTAAACTGCTAAGTTTATGTTAATGCTAATAAATGTTTAAATTATTATTGGTTTACCATTTCATTGATGAATTGTCTTTATTTTGTTTGTTTTAGAGAATCTGCATACCTGTTGTAAACGACAGAAAATAAGCCTGGAAAACCATTCTATTAAAGCCTATGAGAGAAGGCAAGGCTTTTATAAAGAGCAAGGTGAGATGTTTTTGTTATATTTTGTTTTGTTTTATTTTGTTTATTTTTGTTTATGAAAGAAGCTATTTGGAATGGATATACTTATGGTGGTTTATTTTATTTATTTTTAGAGTGTGAGCCTGACAACTGCTGTTGATAACGTGAGTGCTTGGGACGATTGCTGGAAAGTCTACGGCTGAAAACTTGGGTGAGATTGCTTTTTTATATAAAAAATCATGTGTTTTGCCACTGCTACCGATACATTAACTTGGGAGCCCCTTGAGTCCTGTTTTAAGGAACGTATTTGCTCTGGCCACGTGGTGAATGTTAGTGAGAGTTTAATCCCAAAAGACTTTGTCGAATCGTGTTTTGAAATTTTTAAAGAACAAATTTGTACAGCACAAAGGTTGCAAACGGCTTTAAAGATCAATACACAACTCTTGTGCGATTTCATATATAAAAACAAGGACGGTGAGCATAAAAACCATTTTATATTGGCAGTAAAATGCGAGAGCTTTTGATAGCCGATAATCAATCCAACGTGATAAATGCCTTGCTATCAAAATTTGATAAACTGCAACAAGGACCCAGTGGTTTAGCGTTAGACTAAATCCATTACCTACAAATCAACATTTGTCAATTCAACCCGTTGAACACTGGGTCTAGCTTTATTAATACACCAACAGCAATAGCTTCGAAATAGGCTGTGGTAAATATAAAGAACCATGACAATGATTGCTTCCTGTGGTATGTGGCTGCACATTTGCAGCCTGCACAACGTGATGGTTGTTGACCGGGAATGTATAGGGTCAAGTTGAATGAATTGAAACAAACGTTAAATTTAACCAGAATATAGTTCCCTATGGACTTAAAGGAAATCCATAGGTTTGAACAAGATAACCATGACCTTTCGATTATGGTATATGCCCTTAATGGTGATGATAGTGTGGGTCCCCTTTATGCCACAAAAGAACCAAAGCGACACCACATTCATATTTTATATCTCTCTGTGGGAGAGGTCAATCACTATTGCCTAATTAAAAGCTTAAGTAGATTGCTAAGCAGCCAAATGTCCAAAGCTCATGGTAAAAAGCATATTTGTGACCGTTGTCTCAAATACTTTTGGACGCCTACCACTTTGGAACGTCAGAGGGTAGATTGCGTTTCTCAGGAAGCGGTGAGATTGATATTGCCATAAGGGGACCAGCCTGTGTTGAAATTCCACAACATTCACAAGCGTGACACTGTTCCCTATGTGGTGTATGCAGATTTCGAAGTACACACCACACCCATGGCGGGATGTGAACCAGATCCCGCCATTAGCTCAACCACACCCATTCAAAAACATGAGCTCTTTGCCATATGATTTAATGTGGTGTGTGCCTATGACCCTACGGAATCCTTCTACAATTCCCTTGAGGGGCCAGATTGCGCCAGATGGTGTTTGGATGAACTTGTTAAGTTGGCCGACCATGTACAGGGATTACTGGACCACCCAGTACCCATGAGCCTATCTCCAGAACAGCAGCAGCAGTATGAGCATGCCACGACATGCCATATTTGCAAAAAGCCACTGATCAGTGCTGAAGACACTGTTCGTTATAACTCGCATTTTACGGGAGAGTTTCGGGGGTCTGCGCACAGCAAATGCAATTTCAACATTCCAGCTCCTCGTTTTCACATTGTCTTTTTCCACAATCCTGCGAATCATGACATTCAGTGTTTGATTCGTGAATTGGGCCATATCAAGAAAGGCTCATTTTTCATTATCCCCCAAAACCAAGAGCATTTTACAGACTTGACAAGGCAGTTGAGCGACTTAAGCATTCGATTTTTGGATTCCTTTAAGTTTATGGCATCCTCGCCAGATAGTCTTGTGAATGGCTTGGTTGAGAAGGGATTAAAAATACCAGAAAGCATTTTGAGAATCCTGAGGCAATTTCAATTGTGCATTCGGAAATGTATATTTTCCTACGATTTTTGCAACAATTGGGACGTGTTAGAGCAAGAGAAACTCCCACCACAAGACAAATTTTACTCGAAACTAACACGCAGTACCGTTTCCGATGAAGACTATGCACATGCATGTCAAGTTTGGCGAATATTTGGCATTAAGACGCTAGGTAAATATGCTGTGCATTACCTAAAACTGGATATATTGCTGCTCACCGATGTGTTTCAAAAGTTCCGTGAGTTGTGTCAATACATTTATGGTCTTGACCCGGCACACAATTATACGAGTCCTGGGCTCTTGTTTGATGCTGCTTTAAAATACACTCAAGTGGAATTGGATTTACTCACTGACGTAGACATGGTTCTATTCTTTGGAAAGGGCATTCGCGGTGGCTTTGTGTCGCTTAACCAATGCCATGCCAAAGCGAACAATGTCAACATGCCTGATTATTCACCAGATAAACCAGAATCGTACTTAATGTACTATGAATAATTTGTATGGCTACACCATGAGTCAGCCTTTGCCCTATGGGGAATTTGCTTGACTGACAGACAAACAAGTGTCACAATTTGATGTGAACATGGCTAGTCAATAAACAGGCAGTGGATATGTGCTAGAAGTGGATATTGAATATCCCTCATCCTTGTATGATGAACATGCTGATTTCCCATTCTGCCTAGAGCAAATGGTCCCCACTGACAGTAAAGTGAAGATTGAAAAACTCATGGGCACACTTAACAACAATAATCGGTATGTGCTACATATCCAAATGTTAGTGCAATGCCTAGCCCAAGGCTTGGTGTTGAAGAAAATCCATAGGGGTATTTCTTTCGCCCAAAAACCATGGCTCAAGCCATACATGCAACTCAACACAGAGCACCGACAAATGGCAACACAACAGTTTGAAATTATTTTTTAAAATTAATGAACTACTGCATCTATGGCAAGTCCATGGAAAATGTCCGCAAATACCGCGACATTAAATTGGTGAATGTCTGGGAGGGGCAGTGGGGTGCCCGGCGGTATATTGAAAGTCAAATTTCAAATCGATCAAAATTATTGTTGAGAATTTGGCTAATATTGAAATGGGTAAGACCAGCGTGACCATGGATAAGCCCATTTATTTGGGCCAAGTCATTTTAGACTTTCCAAATCGGTCATGTATCGATTCCACTACGAGTTTGCCAAACGCCTTTTTGAGGACGTCTCTCTTTTGTATATGGATACGGACTCATTCATTTACCACATTCATCACTGCAACCCCTATGACGTCATGAGGCAACATAGTGACTGGTTCGACACTTTTTTCCCATAGCGCTGACGACGTGTTTCAGTTGCCCATAAAAACAAGAAGGAAATGGGCGTTTTAAAAGATCAATTCGGTGATTCCGTCATGATGGAATTCGTAAGTTTGACCTCAAAGACGTATGATTATCGCACACTAGACTGTAAGGAAGCCAAAAGAGCAAAAGCTTTAGGAAGGGCAGTGGTAAAATCACTACGTATAGATGACTACCTGGCGGTTTTACGCACTGGCAAAGCTATGTCCCATACACAGTACAGGATACAATCAAGCAACCATCATTTGTATCTTGTAGAACAGAGAAAACGCACCCTCGCCTCCATGGATAGCAAACGAGTGTGGGCTGATGACCTGCTCACCAGCCCACCCTGGGGTTATGACGGCAAGGAGAAGGAGGTGTGATTTTTCTGTTTAATCGTTTAGGGACATGGCTTTTTTGTAACTCGTAGATTTTAGTATTTTTGTATTTTGTAAATATAGTTTTTTGTAATTTTAAACAGTACATTTTGTAAATAGTATTTTTTGTGTGCAAATAGCGGCAACCCACTTGGACCTTTTGCTCTTTAAAAGCCCAGTGCAACCTTATTTTCTGAAGAAAAAAAATTGATTGGTAAATAGTTTGAATTTTTTAAGCTGTACAAAGTGTTATTTTTTGTGTAAATATTTAATGAGTAATAGTATTTTTTGTAACTTTAATTATATTTTTGTAATGGTAAAATGCTAAATTTATAATGAAAAGTTCTTTTGGGATAAGTGCGCATGTCGAGAATGTGCTTTTGGGAATAAATAAAGCTGGTGTGTATGTATGACTAGAGCAAACACGGTGAGGTAGAGTGGGTGGGGAGGGGGAAATTGTCACTTATATATATAAATGGTCAATAGTCATTTTGTTTTGTTAATAGTTTTGTTTTCTTTGAAATGTAGCGGTCAGTAGACATTTTTTTTTGTAAAACAGTCTTACCTGCACTAGTCGTAGACCTCTACGTTTCTCTAAACACCCATAATTACACTGCATTATCGTTATGGTCAAGCACTCGCATCAACATCATTGACAAATCTCAACTTACAACATACATCAAATGGAAAAATGTCAAAACAGCAAAATGGAAAAATCAATTTTTCGATATCACCAAAATTTTAAAACGCAAAACTTGACACGTACATTTGTAAAAACTGGAAATGGCTATGTGGGAAAGATAAAAAATTCATAAAACTTTAAACGGACACTTATAAAAAAGTGTAATCAACTAAATGGAAAATCCATATCATCAAAAAAGACAAAACTTGAAACGAACATTTTTAAAAACTGTAAAGTGGAAATGCTAAATGGCAATTTGTGAATTGGTTATGTGTGAAATGTGAAAATGAAAAATCAGCTCATCAACATCATAATTTATAAAAATTAAACAACATCGTGCACTGGTAAACCTTTGTCTTTATTTCATAGCCATAGTGATTGACAAACGAAAATAGAATACAAACAAATCCCAATTCCTCACTCCTCAATTCCTCTATGTTTATGTCCATGCATCATCAACCTTCCTTTTATAGCACTCATCACAATCAGGGCTGCCATCCTCTCACCCACTGAGGCATCACTGGATGTGAAATGTTGTTTAGCTTTATTTCAATAATAATTTATCAACCACATCTCTTAAACCAGGATGACTATGGCGATAAGAAAGGTCATGTTCTTTGCATGCTTTATCCAAAAGAGAAATGGGTACATCAATTCACTGCAAACGTTTTTTAAGATGAGTTCCAGGGCCACAAAAACGATAACCTGGAAGATGGATTTCGAAAGGTAAGTATTGAAACACTTTGTCAATGACGCCATTGCCAGTACTGGTATGGCATATCCTTTTCCATCGATGGTGAAAAGGTTTGGTCTTCCTCCTCCTCTGTGGACGATGGTTGTGTTAGTTGTTGTTGTTGTTGCGATTTGTCGCCATGACACCCGTGGAATGATTCAACAAAGTCTTTAAATGGTTTTTTTTTTTACGGTGATACAGTTTCATTAGCTGACAAGTCGTGCATTGACGCATAGAGTTTATTTTTGCAATGGCCTCTTGCTTATGATGATCATAATCCATACAGGGTTGCAATTCACTCAACACAGGTTCTTGAGTCCATCATTTTGGTACATGTTGCCAGATTTCTTTGACTGCGTTGGTGGCCACATAATAAATGAATGACTTTGGGTGCGCCAATAGTTCCTCTTTAGTAAAACTGTCCAGTTTCTTTTTGCACACAAAGAAATTGCCGATGGCTTTGTCCGTAGCATTGCCTTTCTCGATGGTATCACGTTCTGTAGATGTTTACACCTCGCTTGTTGAAATCTCACTGGCGTCATTCACAGGTAAATATTGATTTTTAATTTTGTTCAACAACTCCCAACAGGCATTGGTGGTTAACTAATGAAAGAGATGCTACACATGTGCTAGAGCTGTAAGGGTAATGTTGCCACAGGTACAAATATCCATGAGCGTTTGCAGGGATGAGCAGCCCAAGTCCATGAGGTCGATACATTGACAGTAAGACGCCAAAAATTGTTGCAACCGTTCACGTTTTTCATTACCTTTCACAAATACCACAATGGCCGAGGACAAGTGTGCTTTCATGACTAAGTCCAAATATTTATAGGATATGGTTCCCTGATTCCATTCTAGTTGCCTATGATTTTCAATCCACTGGGTTTGTTTACGGTCTTTTTCACACAACAAATCAAAATAATGGGGCGGTTTTAATATTAAATGCGTAGCTTGCGATATCCAAAAGGTGGTAAAATCGATTATGGCCACTTGTTTAAATATAAATTGGTTGCCACCAATTTTAAACCCTTGGCTATCCACAATGAGTGTGCGCAACATGTTGACGCTTGCCTGGACCAAGTCCAACTAACGACTGACTGACGAGCAATGACTAAGGTGTGCCCATGACATGGACTTACCTCCCATGCTAGTTTGAACAAAAATAGAGGTTTAGGGTAGGACAGGAGGACATGAGAAATAATATTCACACCCACAACATATTTTTTATTACCTCATTATTTTATTGTCATAACACGTCTTACAGGCATTTGTCATTTTGGGATAGGGACGATACCAACTGATATAACAATATAATTTCTTGTGTTTGTAACGTCCATAACACCGATGATGTCCCAATAATATTACACGTCACCGAGACATGATGATCATCAATGAATTTCACTTCATGGTCTGATTCATCTTTTATGTTGTGCTCCAACATGCGTGGTTTATATCCTAGTAATGGACCGATGGAATCGGTGCGTGTTTTAAAGTCAATTTTGAATATAGAGAAAATACTGCAGCGATGAGTGTTGTTATTTCCTACAAGTTCAAACTTGCGCGTTCCATCGAGAAATGACTTTCAACCATATTCATTGATCAACATCACATAAATGTGTTCATAAATATCATCTACCGTATATCCACGAGAGTTCAGAGTAAGCACAGAATCATCATAGTAAAACTTGTTGTTCACATTTTCACGTACGTTTCAAGTGAAACAAGTCCTAAACCATAAGGTCTTTCAATCAATTCGATAGGTGGGTAAAAGTCTAGGCTGACTTCAGGTCCACGTCCATGCAGAGTAAACGTCTTACTTTCTGCCGACATACTGTTGACGTTTTTGCTTATGCTGTGTCTTATATAAAAAATTAAACACAAACGTCCACATTGTTGACTGTTAAAAGTTTGCTCACGTTTCACATTATAATATATCTTGATCCTGTTTCCAAAATAGGTGACTAGTTCCATGGGCGGGGGCAAATTCCCAAAACTGACAGAGTACCATACGGTGGATCCCTCTTTGGCATAAGCTACATAATGCGTTCCTGGTCCTCGGTGATCATCCAAATTGACAAGAGCACATTCCTGTTTCCAGGGTCTTGGTGGTAATTGGTTTCGCATATACACACCTCGAAAATGAGAAAGCTTTAGTTGTTTAGCATAGCTTTCCACTTGTTGATGCGTCAGGGCATGTCTTGGTATGCCTGAGGTTATATTTTATATTTTTTATTCTTCGAAGCGGTGAAATCCCAAATCTTTGTTGATAAAAGGCTGGCTTTAATTTGGCATTTCAAGCCCCCAAATCAATGGATTCCATCGTATCATTATGTCGTTGACTTTCTTTTAGTTGTTTTTTGTCCTACTGTGTGGCTTTAATGGTTTTCAGCACCGCACTGGCACCATCCAAAAGTGAACCCAGAGCAGCAAGACTGGCAAATAATGCAGGTAAAAATCCCGCTCGTTTGGGGACAGGAATCACTCGCCCTTGTTTTGAACCCTGTCGCCGACGTTTTGGAATAACATGTCTCTGTGCTGCTCGAAGGGCTTTCCTTATGGTCAACACATTGTTTTTTCTTTTTTTTTCTTTCGCAAGGGCTTGTCCACGAATGCCGTAAGCCCAGGCTTTGCCATGGACGGAGTCTTATTTTTAGCATTTTTAGTCTTTCTCACCACTTATCTTTGTTTCACCATGATGATGATGACCAACAACGTGTCACAAGAAAGTTTAAGTCACAACTAACGTCAGGTTGTTATTTCATGGCTGTATATTCCAATTTCACATAAAGTGGGAAATCTTTTATGCTTTTTCCCGCTTGCTTTTCATCCCATATCAACATGAGATGAAAGGATAATTCACCACCTGCATTGACCATTTCATGGTTATGGACCATCATTCTATGACCGTTTATCTCTACATGTAAATGGTTCTCATCAGGCATCGCGTATTTGATGTGTATGGTTCCATCATAATGTAATCGATAGTGGCTTAAACCCGAAGCAAGCACATAGGTCAAGTGCTGATCATGGACTAGCGGTAACTGGTTTCTCTCATTCACAGGTTTTTCATTTGTCAGATACACTAAAAATACGGATGGGATTAATTTATAAAGCCTTTTCATTTCATAGGTCACGTAACGTTTGGTACAGACATCGTATTCGTCTTGCGGGTCTTGCACGTGAATAATACGATGGTGATTAGCGGTATAGCCATTCACTGTAAGCTGAGGCACTTTGTCATAAAACTCATACACTCTGTTATCCACATACTTTTTTGCAGTAACGTCTGTAGACACTTGAGAATGTTTTACATGGATTAACAGCTTTCCCTTAAAGTCATAATCTCCCTGTTTTGTGCGTGGCACTACAGACCTATCCACATAGTGTTTATTAGCAGGATCTGTTTCTTGTTCATGATCATGTATGGGGACAGACCTTGATTTGGCCATTAACGTACGTCCAAAAACATCCATCGCCAGCCTGTAGTACGAGTCCACTGTTTCTATGAAAAGACTCGGTGCCATGTATATAACAGCCTGCTAGCCTCTCTAAGCCTTAGTTATAATGAAGATTATTAAGCAGCAAGAGTCATTCCCCGTGGGGGACATGGTTTCCCATCTGTGTCCCACATCATGTGAACCACGCCATGGTTCACTGTTTCCATCTTCCATTCGTTGCATCATTGTGGGACATTTGGCCGTGGAAAGACCAATCTTTTGCTAACCCTCATCACAGAACCAAATGGTCTGTGTTTTCAAAATATTTATATTTTTGCAAAATCTCTCTACCAACCCCTCAACGTGTTTCTAGATCAAGTCATGTCTGGAATACAAAATGAGAATATGGGGTATTTCACATTTTCCATGCAAGAAAATATTATTTCACCGGATTAGGTAAAGCCTGATTCACTCATGATTTTCGATGAACGAAAAGGCATCATTCAAAGCAATTTCAGCATGGGTCGACACACTCATATCGACTGCTTCTATCTTGGACAAACGTATTCTAAAATGTCCAAACAGTTGATTCGTGACAATGCCAATGTCATTGTATTATTTCGCCAGGACGAGAGGAATAGTCGTCACATTTATGATGTACATGTGAATCCGGATATGACCTTTCAAATGTTTTTTGAACTGTGTGCCAAGTGCCGGAACACTCAACGTCATGCCTGTTTGGTCATTGACAAACAAAGTGAACTCAACCAAGGACGGTATCGCTTAGGGTTTGATCATTTAATAGCTATTTAAGGCACTGTCTCATTCCCTTTCACGTCATTTGTCAACACACCATGGCGTTAGCAGAGAGTCAATTGAAACAGCATATTATTAGAGCAAAAAATACTATTCGCCAAAAGTTACGTCAATTGAAACGATCACGTGCAGATCATGCTTAGTTTATTAAACAACATTTAGCAACTCCGCTAAAAGCCATGTTGACACCCTCTTTCATGCCATCTGAAACGCTACCCACTGTTTCGCAAGCCACTCAGACGCTACACGAGGACCCTGAGGAAGAGGAAGAGAAACAGGACAAGGAAGATTTGACTAGTGTTAGCGAGGTTTAGGATGACGAGGAACAAGTGTTTACGCCTCAAAAAAAGTCCTCACCCCTTGCAGAGTTTTTGAGAAAAAATAAATCCTTGATCATGGTCGAAACGCCTTGCCCTTCAAGATTGTCTCCGTTTTCACAACTCTTGGTCACACCTCAACATAAAGCTCAACTGAAAACCTTTTGTGGTGTTTGAAGCCATATTTTCAGTGTTGCCTTAGTAAACAAGAGTTTAGTGCTTTTCAGTCGGTCAACACGAATGTACCCAAAAGAGATGGGTTATACCCTAATCCTGAAATAAATTACATGAGATTAATAAAACACTAGGATGACAAGTTTCGATCGTCAAGCGATCATCATCAGATCCATTACACTTAGGCTACAAAATCCATGTTTGAAATACAGTGAAAATATTTACAATATGTACAATTATTTAGTTGCAGTATTGGTACTGCAACTGTCAGTGTATGCTAAATGCAGTATATATGTTAGGTGAAATGCTAAATGGTGATAGCTATCCGGAGATTGTACTTTAGAGAGATTATATGGTTGTAAACTATGGTTAAACTATAAAATTTTAGGCTAACTACTTATCTGATTGTCTTCCGTACTACAGCTACTCGCAGTTTTCGTGGTCACTGGAACTCACTGTGCGGTCGACTGCGGTGGTTATCTTAACGACTGGTTTTTCCTGCCTTCTCCCCTCCCCCTTGCCCCTACGTGCTGAAGGGAGTGATAGCGATGTGTTTATGTGAGGTTTTGCCAACCTAGATAAGATGTATGTTATTGAATGAGGTGGGTCTACAACTATTAAAGACCGTGGATTAGCCCTCGCCACGCGTGGAGCATAACCCATTCGAACTAAGCGTTGACGGTCTTATGAGGACGTCCCGGCACCTTTAATACTGCCGCGAATATGGGCCTTGGTTTATTGTAGAAGAAAAGTACATCGTACACCTGATTCAGATAACATTTACCTATTAAAAAACCCCTAATTTCCACCCTTTTTTATCTAGCTTGGCTGTGTCGCTAAATTGTGTTTTGTTTCCGACAGGGTGTGTTTTTTAGAAGCGTGAAGAGGGGTGAGCTCTCCATAAACGTGTGTTCATTTAGATTGTTGGGATTGTTTCGTTTGGCTAGGTGTATCTCGATTGCTTCCTTTATGTCAAGAGCTCTGCCTTTCGATTCGTGATGGATTATTTTACGGTCCGACTCTATGTTGGTAAAGCTGTGCCCTGCGTCACACATATGTTCGCACACGGCTGAATGTGTTCCGTATCTTATCGCTTTCCTATGTTCATTATAAAGTGTGTCTATTCGCCTTCAACTCTGCCCGATGTAATTTGCTTGACAATCGGTGTCTTGGCACGTTATAGAATATACCCCTGACCTTGAATACGGGTCACGTTTATTTAGATTACTATTTTGGAGGTGCCTAGCGGTTGTGTTTTTCGTCGTGAAAGCTATCTTTATGCCTTGCTTTCTGAATAGGTTAGTGATTTTATATGTATTCGCATTCACATAGTTGAAACGCGCAAATTTTTTCTCATTACTGTCCGGTTTGGGAATCGTTTTATCTTTATTTTTATGTTTGGCTATAATTAGATTTATTTTGCTTGGCGAGAAGTTGTTTTCCTTTGCTGTTTGTATAATAGTTCTTATTTCCTTATTATAGTTGTCTTTTGACATGGGTATGTTTAAAGCCCTATGCACCATTGAATTGAAACCCGCTAGTTTGTGCGTACTGGGGTGATTAAACTTATTGTCGATTGCATGCGAGGTTTGTGTTGCTTTCCGGAATATGGAATATGAAAGGTCGTAGTCTTTACGTTCAATAGTTATATCGAGTTAATTTATTTTCCGGTCTATTTCGGATTCCTTAGTGAATTTGATATAGTGGTGAAGGCTATTAATGGATTGGAGATATCTACGATACTGAACTAACAAGCGAAGAAACAATTCTCCAATCCATTAATAGCCTTCACCACTCTATCAAATTCACTAAGGAATCCGGAATAGACCGGAAAATAAATTATCTCGATATAACTATTGAACGTAAAGACAACGACCTTTCATATTCCATATTCCGGAAAGCAACACAAACCTCGCATGCAATCGACAATCAGTCTAATCACCCCAGTACGCACACACTAGCGGGTTTCAATTCAATGGTGCATAGGGCTTTAAACATACCCATGTCAAAAGACAACTATAATAAGGAAATAAGAACTATTATACAAATAGCAAAGGAAAACAACTTCTCGCCAAGCAAAATAAATCGAATTATAGCCAAACATAAAAATAAAGATAAAACGATTCCCAAACCGGACAGTAATGAGAAAAAATTTGCGCGTTTCAACTATGTGAATGCGAATACATATAAAATCACTAACCTATTCAAAAAGCAAGGCATAAAGATAGCTTTCACGACGAAAAACACAACCGCTAGGCACCTCCTAAATAGTAATCTAAATAAACGTGACCCGTATTCAAGGTCAGGGGTATATTCTATAACGTGCCAAGACACCGATTGTCAAGCTAATTACATCGGGCAGAGTGGAAGGCGAATAGACACACGTTATAATGAACATAGGAATGCGATAAGATACGGAACACATTCAGCCGTGTGCGAACATATGTGTGATGCAGGGCACAGCTTTACAAACAGAGTCGTACCTTAAAATAATCCATCACCAATCGAAAGGCAGAGCTCTTGACATAAAGGAAGCAATCGAGATACACCTAGCCAAACGAAACAATCCCAACAATCTAAATGAACACACGTTCATGGAGAGCTCACCCCTCTTCACGCTACCAAAAATCACACCCTGTCGGAAACAAAACACAATTTAGCGACACAGCCAAGCTAGATAAAAAAGGGGGGAAATTAGGGGTTTTTTAATAGGTAAATGTTATCTGAATCAGGTATACGATGTACTTTTCTTCTACAATAAACTAAGGCCCATATTCGCGGCAGTATTAAAGGTGCCGGGACGTCCTCATAAGACCGTCAACGCTTAGTTCGAATGGGTTATGCTCCACGCGTGGCGAGGGCTAATCCACGGTCTTTAATAGTTGTAGACCCACCTCATTCAATAACATACATCTTATCTAGGTTGGCAAAACCTCACATAAACACATCGCTATCACTCCCCTCAGCACGTAGGGGCAAGGGGGAGGGGAGAAGGCAGGAAAAACCAGTCGTTAAGATAACCACCGCAGTCGACCGCACAGTGAGTTCCAGTGACCACGAAAACTGCGAGTAGCTGTAGTACGGAAGACAATCAGATAAGTAGTTAGCCTAAAATTTTATAGTTTAACCATAGTTTACAACCATATAATCTCTCTAAAGTACAATCTCCGGATAGCTATCACCATTTAGCATTTCACCTAACATATATACTGCATTTAGCATACACTGACAGTTGCAGTACCAATACTGCAACTAAATAATTGTACATATTGTAAATATTTTCACTGTATTTCAAACATGGATTTTGTAGCCTAAGTGTAATGGATCTGATGATGATCGCTTGACGATCGAAACTGGTCATCCTAGTGTTTTATTAATCTCATGTAATTTATTTCAGGATTAGGGTATAACCCATCTCTTTTGGGTACATTCGTGTTGACCGACTGAAAAGCACTAAACTCTTGTTTACTAAGGCAACATTGAAAATATGCCTTCAAACACCACAATGTTCACGGCTAGTCAGGCAAATCGTGAAGCCAAGAAATTCAAATCACTCAGGCTTAAACTCATGAAATTAGATAAGTCAATTTGGTTCAACAAAAAATGTATAGAACTAAACCTCACCCCTAAATATGTTCCAATTAAAACCGTACCGAACACACCAGCCTCGATCATTTCAACCAAACAAGCCAAAGCGCTTTGGATAAAAAACGAATTAAGATTTGTATACATAAGAAAGCAAAAAATTAACCAACAATTATACGACATTCAATTGCAACTAAGTAACTTCTGGCACGCAGCCCAATGGGACAGCTTCACCGAGCACCTACATGACACCATCAAAATCAGAGCAACGAGGAAGCATGAAACGCTAGAAAATAAATTAAGAAAACTAGGAGAAACACAGAACCATCAATCTAACGAACAACACACGAATAACAATGAATTCAATTTCCACAGTAGAGTAAAAAACAGAACAAACGTAACCTTTTCTCAAGGTGAAATGAATATGTTAGACAAAGGTTTGAAATACAACTGCACAGACGCACACACGAACCACAATATAAAACAGTTAATCACAGATATTGAGATAGCCAGTCACAAGCTCCCAGCAGAAGACAGGGAATTAACCAAAAATCTCGCCACCAACGAAGCCAAAAAAATCCTCAAACGAGAGGGCGATAGCAATAACATTCAAAACAACAAACAACTCAAAGAAATAAAGTCGTTGAAACAAAAAATAAAATAACATGACTTAATCATCACAAAAGCAGATAAGGGAAACACTACAGTAATTTTGAACAAAACAGAATACATTGAAAAAACAGTCGAATTCCTAAATAACAACGAAATCAAGGAATTAACAAAAGACCCCACCAACAAATTCCAAAAACAAATAAAAAGTGCGCTAAAAGAAACAGAATTCATACTGACCAAAGCCGAAAAATCAAAACTAATAAACATGAACCCGAAAATACCGTCATTGAGGGGACAACCAAAAATACACAAAAGGGAATGCCCAATGAGACCAATAGTCAATTGTAGGAATGCCCCTAATTACAAAATCAGCAAAGAGTTACTAAAAATCTTAAAATGCCGTCTTTCCAACGACAAAAACAACTCTGTAAAGAACACAACAGAACTAGTAACAGCATTGAACACCCTACAAATGAAACCTAGCTTCAGGCTAGTATCCTTCGACGTAACTAACATGTACACCAATATTCCGATTATTGAAGCAATCAACACTATCGAAAACAACTTAAAATCCAACAATTCGGTAAAAGAAATTGAAGAGATTGTGAGATTACTGAGGGTCGTTCTCACCCAAAACGTGTTTCAATTCGACAATAAAATATACACACAGAGAGAAGGCCTAGCAATGGGATCGCCACTAAGTGGGTTAAACGCTGACATCATCATCAATGCACTAGAAAATGCGTTCTTAGAAAAGACTTCAACAAAGGGAATAGTAATATGGAAAAGATACATAGATGATGTAATTTGCATCTACGATACTGAACTAACAAGCGAAGAAACAATTCTCCAATCCATTAATAGCCTTCACCACTCTATCAAATTCACTAAGGAATCCGAAATAGACCGGAAAATAAAATATCTCGATATAACTATTGAACGTAAAGACAACGACCTTTCATATTCCATATTCCGGAAAGCAACACAAACCTCGCATGCAATCGACAAACAGTCTAATCACCCCAGTACGCACAAACTAGCGGGTTTCAATTCAATGGTTCATAGGGCTTTAAACATACCCATGTCAAAAGACAACTATAATAAGGAAATAAGAACTATTATACAAATAGCAAAGGAAAACAACTTCTCGCCAAGCAAAATAAATCAAATTATAGCCAAACATAAAAATTAAGATAAAACGATTCCCAAACCGGACAGTAATGAGAAAAAATTTGCGCGTTTCAACTATGTGAATGCGAATACATATAAAATCACTAACCTATTCAAAAAGCAAGGCATAAAGATAGCTTTCACGACGAAAAACACAACCGCTAGGCACCTCCTAAATAGTAATCTAAATAAACGTGACTCGTATTCAAGGTCAGGGGTATATTCTATAACGTGCCAAGACACCGATTGTCAAGCTAATTACATCGGGCAGAGTGGAAGGCGAATAGACACACGTTATAATGAACATAGGAATGCGATAAGATACGGAACACATTCAGCCGTGTGCGAACATATGTGTGACGCAGGGCACAGCTTTACCAACATAGAGTCGGACCTTAAAATAATCCATCACGAATCGAAAGGCAGAGCTCTCGACATAAAGGAAGCAATCGAGATACACCTAGCCAAACGAAACAATCCCAACAATCTAAATGAACACACGTTCATGGAGAGCTCACCCCTCTTCACGCTACTAAAAAACACACCCTGTCGGAAACAAAACACAATTTAGCGACACAGCCAAGCTAGATAAAAAAGGGGGGAAATTAGGGGTTTTTAATAGGTAAATGTTATCTGAATCAGATGTACGATGTACTTTTCTTCTACAATAAACCAAGGCCCATATTCGCGGCAGTATTAAAGGTGCCGGGACGTCCTCATAAGACCGTCAACGCTTAGTTCGAATGGGTTATGCTCCACGCGTGGCGAGGGCTAATCCACGGTCTTTAATAGTTGTAGACCCACCTCATTCAATAACATACATCTTATCTAGGTTGGCAAAACCTCACATAAACACATCGCTATCACTCCCCTCAGCACGTAGGGGCAAGGGGGAGGGGAGAAGGCAGGAAAAACCAGTCGTTAAGATAACCACCGCAGTCGACCGCACAGTGAGTTCCAGTGACCACGAAAACTGCGAGTAGCTGTAGTACGGAAGACAATCAGATAAGTAGTTAGCCTAAAATTTTATAGTTTAACCATAGTTTACAACCATATAATCTCTCTAAAGTACAATCTCCGGATAGCTATCACCATTTAGCATTTCACCTAACATATATACTGCATTTAGCATACACTGACAGTTGCAGTACCAATACTGCAACTAAATAATTGTACATATTGTAAATATTTTCACTGTATTTCAAACATGGATTTTGTAGCCTAAGTGTAATGGATCTGATGATGATCGCTTGACGATCGAAACTGGTCATCCTAGTGTTTTATTAATCTCATGTAATTTATTTCAGGATTAGGGTATAACCCATCTCTTTTGGGTACATTTGTGTTGACCGACTGAAAAGCACTAAACTCTTGTTTACTAAGGCAACATTGAAAATATGCCTTCAAACACCACAATGTTCACGGCTAGTCAGGCAAATCGTGAAGCCAAGAAATTCAAATCACTCAGGCTTAAACTCATGAAATTAGACAAGTCAATTTGGTTCAACAAAAAATGTATAGAACTAAACCTCACCCCTAAATATGTTCCAATTAAAACCGTACCGAACACACCAGCCTCGATCATTTCAACCAAACAAGCCAAAGCGCTTTGGATAAAAAACGAATTAAGATTTGCATACATAAGAAAGCAAAAAATTAACCAACAATTATACGACATTCAATTGCAACTAAGTAACTTCTGGCACGCAGCCCAATGGGACAGCTTCACCGAGCACCTACATGACACCATCAAAATCAGAGCAACGAGGAAGCATGAAACGCTAGAAAATAAATTAAGAAAACTAGGAGAAACACAGAACCATCAATCTAACGAACAACACACGAATAACAATGAATTCAATTTCCACAGAAGAGTAAAAAACAGAACAAACGTAACCTTTTCTCAAGGTGAAATGAATATGTTAGACAAAGGTTTGAAATACAACTGCACAGACGCACACACGAACCACAATATAAAACAGTTAATCACAGATATTGAGATAGCCAGTCACAAGCTCCCAGCAGAAGACAGGGAATTAACCAAAAATCTCGCCACCAACGAAGCCAAAAAAATCCTCAAACGAGAGGGCGATAGCAATAACATTCAAAACAATAAACAACTCAAAGAAATAAAGTCGTTGAAACAAAAAATAAAATAACATGACTTAATCATCACAAAAGCAGATAAGGGAAACACTACAGTAATTTTGAACAAAACAGAATATATTGAAAAAACAGTCGAATTCCTAAACAACAACGAAATCAAGGAATTAACAATAGACCCCACCAACAAATTCCAAAAACAAATAAAAAGTGCGCTAAAAGAAACAGAATACATACTGACCAAAGCCGAAAAATCAAAACTAATAAACATGAACCCGAAAATACCGTCATTGAGGGGACAACCAAAAATACACAAAAGGGAATGCCCAATGAGACCAATAGTCAATTGTAGGAATGCCCCTAATTACAAAATCAGCAAAGAGTTACTAAAAATCTTAAAATGCCGTCTTTCCAACGACAAAAACAACTCTGTAAAGAACACAACAGAACTAGTAACAGCATTGAACACCCTACAAATGAAACCTAGCTTCAGGCTAGTATCCTTCGACGTAACTAACATGTACACCAATATTCCGATTATTGAAGCAATCAACACTATCGAAAACAACTTAAAATCCAACAATTCGGTAAAAGAAATTGAAGAGATTGTGAGATTACTGAGGGTCGTTCTCACCCAAAACGTGTTTCAATTCGACAATAAAATATACACACAGAGAGAAGGCCTAGCAATGGGATCGCCACTAAGTGGGTTAAACGCTGACATCATCATCAATGCACTAGAAAATGCGTTCTTAGAAAAGACTTCAACAAAGGGAATAGTAATATGGAAAAGATACGTAGATGATGTAATTTGCATCTACGATACTGAACTAACAAGCGAAGAAACAATTCTCCAATCCATTAATAGCCTTCACCACTCTATCAAATTCACTAAGGAATCCGAAATAGACCGGAAAATAAATTATCTCGATATAACTATTGAACGTAAAGACAACGACCTTTCATATTCCATATTCCGGAAAGCAACACAAACCTCGCATGCAATCGACAATCAGTCTAATCACCCCAGTACGCACAAACTAGCGGGTTTCAATTCAATGGTGCATAGGGCTTTAAACATACCCATGTCAAAAGACAACTATAATAAGGAAATAAGAACTATTATACAAATAGCAAAGGAAAACAACTTCTCGCCAAGCAAAATAAATCAAATTATAGCCAAACATAAAAATTAAGATAAAACGATTCCCAAACCGGACAGTAATGAGAAAAAATTTGCGCGTTTCAACTATGTGAATGCGAATACATATAAAATCACTAACCTATTCAAAAAGCAAGGCATAAAGATAGCTTTCACGACGAAAAACACAACCGCTAGGCACCTCCTAAATAGTAATCTAAATAAACGTGACCCGTATTCAAGGTCAGGGGTATATTCTATAACGTGCCAAGACACCGATTGTCAAGCTAATTACATCGGGCAGAGTGGAAGGCGAATAGACACACGTTATAATGAACATAGAAATGCGATAAGATACGGAACACATTCAGCCGTGTGCGAACATATGTGTGACGCAGGGCACAGCTTTACCAACATAGAGTCGGACCTTAAAATAATCCATCACGAATCGAAAGGCAAAGCTCTTGACATAAAGGAAGCAATCGAGATACACCTAGCCAAACGAAACAATCCCAACAATCTAAATGAACACACGTTCATGGAGAGCCCACCCCTCTTCACGCTACTAAAAAACACACCCTGTCGGAAACAAAACACAATTTAGCGACACAGCCAAGCTAGATAAAAAAGGGGGGAAATTAGGGGTTTTTTAATAGGTAAATGTTATCTGAATCAGATGTACGATGTACTTTTCTTCTACAATAAACCAAGGCCCATATTCGCGGCAGTATTAAAGGTGCCGGGACGTCCTCATAAGACCGTCAACGCTTAGTTCGAATGGGTTATGCTCCACGCGTGGCGAGGGCTAATCCACGGTCTTTAATAGTTGTAGACCCACCTCATTCAATAACATACATCTTATCTAGGTTGGCAAAACCTCACATAAACACATCGCTATCACTCCCCTCAGCACGTAGGGGCAAGGGGGAGGGGAGAAGGCAGGAAAAACCAGTCGTTAAGATAACCACCGCAGTCGACCGCACAGTGAGTTCCAGTGACCACGAAAACTGCGAGTAGCTGTAGTACGGAAGACAATCAGATAAGTAGTTAGCCTAAAATTTTATAGTTTAACCATAGTTTACAACCATATAATCTCTCTAAAGTACAATCTCCGGATAGCTATCACCATTTAGCATTTCACCTAACATATATACTGCATTTAGCATACACTGACAGTTGCAGTACCAATACTGCAACTAAATAATTGTACATATTGTAAATATTTTCACTGTATTTCAAACATGGATTTTGTAGCCTAAGTGTAATGGATCTGATGATGATCGCTTGACGATCGAAACTGGTCATCCTAGTGTTTTATTAATCTCATGTAATTTATTTCAGGATTAGGGTATAACCCATCTCTTTTGGGTACATTCGTGTTGACCGACTGAAAAGCACTAAACTCTTGTTTACTAAGGCAACATTGAAAATATGCCTTCAAACACCACAATGTTCACGGCTAGTCAGGCAAATCGTGAAGCCAAGAAATTCAAATCACTCAGGCTTAAACTCATGAAATTAGATAAGTCAATTTGGTTCAACAAAAAATGTATAGAACTAAACCTCACCCCTAAATATGTTCCAATTAAAACCGTACCGAACACACCAGCCTCGATCATTTCAACCAAACAAGCCAAAGCGCTTTGGATAAAAAACGAATTAAGATTTGTATACATAAGAAAGCAAAAAATTAACCAACAATTATACGACATTCAATTGCAACTAAGTAACTTCTGGCACGCAGCCCAATGGGACAGCTTCACCGAGCACCTACATGACACCATCAAAATCAGAGCAACGAGGAAGCATGAAACGCTAGAAAATAAATTAAGAAAACTAGGAGAAACACAGAACCATCAATCTAACGAACAACACACGAATAACAATGAATTCAATTTCCACAGTAGAGTAAAAAACAGAACAAACGTAACCTTTTCTCAAGGTGAAATGAATATGTTAGACAAAGGTTTGAAATACAACTGCACAGACGCACACACGAACCACAATATAAAACAGTTAATCACAGATATTGAGATAGCCAGTCACAAGCTCCCAGCAGAAGACAGGGAATTAACCAAAAATCTCGCCACCAACGAAGCCAAAAAAATCCTCAAACGAGAGGGCGATAGCAATAACATTCAAAACAACAAACAACTCAAAGAAATAAAGTCGTTGAAACAAAAAATAAAATAACATGACTTAATCATCACAAAAGCAGATAAGGGAAACACTACAGTAATTTTGAACAAAACAGAATACATTGAAAAAACAGTCGAATTCCTAAATAACAACGAAATCAAGGAATTAACAAAAGACCCCACCAACAAATTCCAAAAACAAATAAAAAGTGCGCTAAAAGAAACAGAATTCATACTGACCAAAGCCGAAAAATCAAAACTAATAAACATGAACCCGAAAATACCGTCATTGAGGGGACAACCAAAAATACACAAAAGGGAATGCCCAATGAGACCAATAGTCAATTGTAGGAATGCCCCTAATTACAAAATCAGCAAAGAGTTACTAAAAATCTTAAAATGCCGTCTTTCCAACGACAAAAACAACTCTGTAAAGAACACAACAGAACTAGTAACAGCATTGAACACCCTACAAATGAAACCTAGCTTCAGGCTAGTATCCTTCGACGTAACTAACATGTACACCAATATTCCGATTATTGAAGCAATCAACACTATCGAAAACAACTTAAAATCCAACAATTCGGTAAAAGAAATTGAAGAGATTGTGAGATTACTGAGGGTCGTTCTCACCCAAAACGTGTTTCAATTCGACAATAAAATATACACACAGAGAGAAGGCCTAGCAATGGGATCGCCACTAAGTGGGTTAAACGCTGACATCATCATCAATGCACTAGAAAATGCGTTCTTAGAAAAGACTTCAACAAAGGGAATAGTAATATGGAAAAGATACATAGATGATGTAATTTGCATCTACGATACTGAACTAACAAGCGAAGAAACAATTCTCCAATCCATTAATAGCCTTCACCACTCTATCAAATTCACTAAGGAATCCGAAATAGACCGGAAAATAAAATATCTCGATATAACTATTGAACGTAAAGACAACGACCTTTCATATTCCATATTCCGGAAAGCAACACAAACCTCGCATGCAATCGACAAACAGTCTAATCACCCCAGTACGCACAAACTAGCGGGTTTCAATTCAATGGTTCATAGGGCTTTAAACATACCCATGTCAAAAGACAACTATAATAAGGAAATAAGAACTATTATACAAATAGCAAAGGAAAACAACTTCTCGCCAAGCAAAATAAATCAAATTATAGCCAAACATAAAAATTAAGATAAAACGATTCCCAAACCGGACAGTAATGAGAAAAAATTTGCGCGTTTCAACTATGTGAATGCGAATACATATAAAATCACTAACCTATTCAAAAAGCAAGGCATAAAGATAGCTTTCACGACGAAAAACACAACCGCTAGGCACCTCCTAAATAGTAATCTAAATAAACGTGACTCGTATTCAAGGTCAGGGGTATATTCTATAACGTGCCAAGACACCGATTGTCAAGCTAATTACATCGGGCAGAGTGGAAGGCGAATAGACACACGTTATAATGAACATAGGAATGCGATAAGATACGGAACACATTCAGCCGTGTGCGAACATATGTGTGACGCAGGGCACAGCTTTACCAACATAGAGTCGGACCTTAAAATAATCCATCACGAATCGAAAGGCAGAGCTCTCGACATAAAGGAAGCAATCGAGATACACCTAGCCAAACGAAACAATCCCAACAATCTAAATGAACACACGTTCATGGAGAGCTCACCCCTCTTCACGCTACTAAAAAACACACCCTGTCGGAAACAAAACACAATTTAGCGACACAGCCAAGCTAGATAAAAAAGGGGGGAAATTAGGGGTTTTTAATAGGTAAATGTTATCTGAATCAGATGTACGATGTACTTTTCTTCTACAATAAACCAAGGCCCATATTCGCGGCAGTATTAAAGGTGCCGGGACGTCCTCATAAGACCGTCAACGCTTAGTTCGAATGGGTTATGCTCCACGCGTGGCGAGGGCTAATCCACGGTCTTTAATAGTTGTAGACCCACCTCATTCAATAACATACATCTTATCTAGGTTGGCAAAACCTCACATAAACACATCGCTATCACTCCCCTCAGCACGTAGGGGCAAGGGGGAGGGGAGAAGGCAGGAAAAACCAGTCGTTAAGATAACCACCGCAGTCGACCGCACAGTGAGTTCCAGTGACCACGAAAACTGCGAGTAGCTGTAGTACGGAAGACAATCAGATAAGTAGTTAGCCTAAAATTTTATAGTTTAACCATAGTTTACAACCATATAATCTCTCTAAAGTACAATCTCCGGATAGCTATCACCATTTAGCATTTCACCTAACATATATACTGCATTTAGCATACACTGACAGTTGCAGTACCAATACTGCAACTAAATAATTGTACATATTGTAAATATTTTCACTGTATTTCAAACATGGATTTTGTAGCCTAAGTGTAATGGATCTGATGATGATCGCTTGACGATCGAAACTGGTCATCCTAGTGTTTTATTAATCTCATGTAATTTATTTCAGGATTAGGGTATAACCCATCTCTTTTGGGTACATTTGTGTTGACCGACTGAAAAGCACTAAACTCTTGTTTACTAAGGCAACATTGAAAATATGCCTTCAAACACCACAATGTTCACGGCTAGTCAGGCAAATCGTGAAGCCAAGAAATTCAAATCACTCAGGCTTAAACTCATGAAATTAGACAAGTCAATTTGGTTCAACAAAAAATGTATAGAACTAAACCTCACCCCTAAATATGTTCCAATTAAAACCGTACCGAACACACCAGCCTCGATCATTTCAACCAAACAAGCCAAAGCGCTTTGGATAAAAAACGAATTAAGATTTGCATACATAAGAAAGCAAAAAATTAACCAACAATTATACGACATTCAATTGCAACTAAGTAACTTCTGGCACGCAGCCCAATGGGACAGCTTCACCGAGCACCTACATGACACCATCAAAATCAGAGCAACGAGGAAGCATGAAACGCTAGAAAATAAATTAAGAAAACTAGGAGAAACACAGAACCATCAATCTAACGAACAACACACGAATAACAATGAATTCAATTTCCACAGAAGAGTAAAAAACAGAACAAACGTAACCTTTTCTCAAGGTGAAATGAATATGTTAGACAAAGGTTTGAAATACAACTGCACAGACGCACACACGAACCACAATATAAAACAGTTAATCACAGATATTGAGATAGCCAGTCACAAGCTCCCAGCAGAAGACAGGGAATTAACCAAAAATCTCGCCACCAACGAAGCCAAAAAAATCCTCAAACGAGAGGGCGATAGCAATAACATTCAAAACAATAAACAACTCAAAGAAATAAAGTCGTTGAAACAAAAAATAAAATAACATGACTTAATCATCACAAAAGCAGATAAGGGAAACACTACAGTAATTTTGAACAAAACAGAATATATTGAAAAAACAGTCGAATTCCTAAACAACAACGAAATCAAGGAATTAACAATAGACCCCACCAACAAATTCCAAAAACAAATAAAAAGTGCGCTAAAAGAAACAGAATACATACTGACCAAAGCCGAAAAATCAAAACTAATAAACATGAACCCGAAAATACCGTCATTGAGGGGACAACCAAAAATACACAAAAGGGAATGCCCAATGAGACCAATAGTCAATTGTAGGAATGCCCCTAATTACAAAATCAGCAAAGAGTTACTAAAAATCTTAAAATGCCGTCTTTCCAACGACAAAAACAACTCTGTAAAGAACACAACAGAACTAGTAACAGCATTGAACACCCTACAAATGAAACCTAGCTTCAGGCTAGTATCCTTCGACGTAACTAACATGTACACCAATATTCCGATTATTGAAGCAATCAACACTATCGAAAACAACTTAAAATCCAACAATTCGGTAAAAGAAATTGAAGAGATTGTGAGATTACTGAGGGTCGTTCTCACCCAAAACGTGTTTCAATTCGACAATAAAATATACACACAGAGAGAAGGCCTAGCAATGGGATCGCCACTAAGTGGGTTAAACGCTGACATCATCATCAATGCACTAGAAAATGCGTTCTTAGAAAAGACTTCAACAAAGGGAATAGTAATATGGAAAAGATACGTAGATGATGTAATTTGCATCTACGATACTGAACTAACAAGCGAAGAAACAATTCTCCAATCCATTAATAGCCTTCACCACTCTATCAAATTCACTAAGGAATCCGAAATAGACCGGAAAATAAATTATCTCGATATAACTATTGAACGTAAAGACAACGACCTTTCATATTCCATATTCCGGAAAGCAACACAAACCTCGCATGCAATCGACAATCAGTCTAATCACCCCAGTACGCACAAACTAGCGGGTTTCAATTCAATGGTGCATAGGGCTTTAAACATACCCATGTCAAAAGACAACTATAATAAGGAAATAAGAACTATTATACAAATAGCAAAGGAAAACAACTTCTCGCCAAGCAAAATAAATCAAATTATAGCCAAACATAAAAATTAAGATAAAACGATTCCCAAACCGGACAGTAATGAGAAAAAATTTGCGCGTTTCAACTATGTGAATGCGAATACATATAAAATCACTAACCTATTCAAAAAGCAAGGCATAAAGATAGCTTTCACGACGAAAAACACAACCGCTAGGCACCTCCTAAATAGTAATCTAAATAAACGTGACCCGTATTCAAGGTCAGGGGTATATTCTATAACGTGCCAAGACACCGATTGTCAAGCTAATTACATCGGGCAGAGTGGAAGGCGAATAGACACACGTTATAATGAACATAGAAATGCGATAAGATACGGAACACATTCAGCCGTGTGCGAACATATGTGTGACGCAGGGCACAGCTTTACCAACATAGAGTCGGACCTTAAAATAATCCATCACGAATCGAAAGGCAAAGCTCTTGACATAAAGGAAGCAATCGAGATACACCTAGCCAAACGAAACAATCCCAACAATCTAAATGAACACACGTTCATGGAGAGCCCACCCCTCTTCACGCTACTAAAAAACACACCCTGTCGGAAACAAAACACAATTTAGCGACACAGCCAAGCTAGATAAAAAAGGGGGGAAATTAGGGGTTTTTTAATAGGTAAATGTTATCTGAATCAGGTGTACGATGTACTTTTCTTCTACAATAAACCAAGGCCCATATTCGCGGCAGTATTAAAGGTGCCGGGACGTCCTCATAAGACCGTCAACGCTTAGTTCGAATGGGTTATGCTCCACGCGTGGCGAGGGCTAATCCACGGTCTTTAATAGTTGTAGACCCACCACATTCAATAACATACATCTTATCTAGGTTGGCAACACCTCACATAAACACATCTCTATCACTCCCCTCAGCACGTAGGGGCAAGGGGGAGGGGAGAAGGCAGGAAAAACCAGTCGTTAAGATAACCACCCTAGTCGACCGCACAGTGAGTTCCAGTGACCACGAAAACTGCGAGTAGCTGTAGTACGGAAGACAATCAGATAAGTAGTTAGCCTAAGATTTTATAGTTTAACCATAGTTTACAACCATATAATCTCTCTAAAGTACAATCTCCGGATAGCTATCACCATTTAGCATTTCACCTAACATATATACTGCATTTAGCATACACTGACAGTTGCAGTACCAATACTGCAACTAAATAATTGTACATATTGTAAATATTTTCACTGTATTTCAAACATGGATTTTGTAGCCTAAGTGTAATGGATCTGATGATGATCGCTTGACGATCGAAACTGGTCATCCTAGTGTTTTATTAATCTCATGTAATTTATTTCAGGATTAGGGTATAACCCATCTCTTTTGGGTACATTCGTGTTGACCGACTGAAAGCACTAAACTCTTGAAAACCTTTTTGTTAAAATATTATGGATCAACAATAGAACCCTATTTCACCGATCTATTTATTGGAAACACAGATACCACGTATGGTGTTCGGTATGAGAATATTGGTTTTAAAATTGAGGATTCATTGATTAAATTTGCTCGTACTAAAGCTGTTATTAAGAACATCAATTATAAACTAACGCCAGGACTGTTCAAGATGCTCTTCTCTCCAACACCCTCTTTCCATGATTGTACGTCAGGGGACCTTGGCAAATATAAATCCATTTTATTGGACACCCATGCCCACAAAAGACAGTATGATCCCGCTCAACAAGTGAATGCCAATATATCTCAAATATATAAAACCATCATTGCAAAAATGTTTCCCAACAGTCAAAGTGGTCGTCGTAAAGCATCCGCTTCGGGAGTGACATTTAAACCATTAAAACCCCTTGTGGATGTTACCTACTGGCACAATCCCAATAATTTCGTCCAGCGGCTACAGTTGTTGGATGCTTCACGTCAAGCCGCCATACCGGCCACGATTGGGAAATTCAAGAAATTGAACAAGGAATTCGAAATGTCAAAATTATTGTTTAAGCCTTCATCCATTAAAATGGGCATTGCTCACGAGTTGCATCGTCCAGCTAGGCGTCACTATCCGCGACTCAATGTGATTTCACGAGGTGTGGATGAACTTTGCCAGGCTGACTTGGTTGAAATGATACACTATGCTAGCGTTAACAACGGTGTACGCTATTATGTTGACCGTCATTGATTTGTATTCCAAAATGGCGTTTGTTCAAACTGTGCGTCGCAAGTCTGGTCCACTAGTCACCAAGGCCTTTCAACATATTATTCATAAATTCAAACGTCAACCTCAGTTACTAACAACCGACCAGGGGAAAGAACTTTTCAGCAAGGATTTCTCCAGTTTTCTCAAATATTTGGATATTCAGCATTACACCAAGTACAGCAATCTCAAAGCCAGCGTGGTTGAGCGGTTCAACCGAACATTGAAAACGCATATGTGGAAAGCGTTTACTGCTCAGGGCACTTCTCGCTGGTTGGACATGTTACCAGAGCTAGTGTCACGTTACAATGACTCCAAACATAGAACCATTGAGACCTAGCCACGCCTCGTGACCAAAAATATTCAGCGACTGGATAAACTGTTTAACCCCATAAAAACAGCTGATCCTAAACGTCACTGACTGAAAATTGGGGATTTTGTTCGCGTGTGCAAATTTAAGTCTGCGTTCAATAAGGGCTACACACCTCAGTGGGGGACCGAACCATTTCGAATTCGTCAAGTCAACCTGGACAGCCCATTCAGCTATTTATTCGAGGACCTCAACCATCAACCTATAAAAGGTAGATTTTATCTCCATGAACTTCAGAAAACAGCGTTTCCTAAACATTATCTTGTGGAAAATGTTGAAACAAAAGGGAAATAAACTATATGTAAAATGGTTAGGATTTAACTCTACCTTTCATTCTTGGATCAATAAATTACATGTTGTGTGAACCTGTGTACTTTTTATTTATTTATTTATTTATTTTATTGAATCACGTTGTACGAGAGCTCTGTGTACAGAACTCAACACTTAATGCATGTCCACACATGTTATCAGCAACACGTGTTTTTCTTTCTCTCTCACCTGTGTCTCACTCCTCAACTCCATGTTGACATACATCTCGTTCAGCTATTGGCTGTCATGGGTTCTCCTCTCCTCCACTCACCTCTCCCCAGCCCTTTGGCCCCGCCCCTGACCGCTCTGCAGTGGTCACGTGATTTCCTGTTGTGTAGAGGTTTCCTTCCTCTCCCATCTCACCCGTTTCTGCTCGAGGCCTGGCTGACAGGATGTGAAATATTATTTCCATTAGAGGGTTGCCACATTGTTCCATCCATTTATCACCTGACAGCAATGTTGTCAGCTCTCACCCACATTCCATTCTCTTAGCCGGCTAGTCAGGCTCCAAGCAGGCCTCTCGAGCAGATATTCTGTTTTCCGTTCTGGCTGCCAGTCAGACGTACAAAAAAGCAAGTTCTGTTGTTGTCGACTATAAAAGCCTTGCTTTTATTCGTCTGATACCATTATGGATTTATCAGGTTACTGGTCAGTGATTACTAACCTGTTTAAAGATCACCATGAGGGATTTTCGAAATATTCACCTTCATTCATCTGTCATAGGAAAATATCGAAAAGCGACCCCTCGTTCTGCCATACATCACCCCGTCGAAATAGCCATTCACCATGGCCAGTCACAGCCTCGTTGTAACACACGCCAAGCGCTACCGGCTCCCTGTCGGTCTACAAACACTCTTTATTTTAAAAATTTAAAAAAGTCTGATAATGCATAGTTTTTGTTCTAGAGACATCAAATTTATTTTTGAAGTAGAGGGTGTAAATACCAACCATTCATGTAAAACAAACTTTTTTGTAAACTTGATAGTTTCCTAAATATAAAAATTTCAAAATTGGACGTTGTTTAAGGTAAAGAATATAGACATTTTATCATAAAAATAAAGGTCATAGAGGTCATTCGTTTGAACTATGGCACAACTTTCTATCATGTTTGGTTTTTAAACTATCGCCTACTTTCAAAAACAAAAGTTTTCAAAAAAAATATGTAATACAGGGTCCATAGCAAAGAGGACGTCACCCCAAGTCCTTGGACCCCTCGTACACGCCTCTGGCGTCATTGGTTCGCAAGATATTACAAAATGTCTAAAATCTCGTTTTTACCCCCAAAAAAATATTTTTCCAGCGTTTCACCTTTTCAACACCTACATCCCCGTAAAGAGCATGAGGCGAAGAAAAAGAATCCAAGAACGCCCTCCTACCATCACTCCTTCCCACCCAAGGCCGACAGGGGCTCACAACCTCCTAAGTGAAGCAGCATTCCCATTCTAACACTACTACAAAACACATTTTTTCTCTAGAGACTTGCAATTTACTTTGGGGATAAAGGGGGTAAGGACCTTTCATTTATGTCAAGCAAACGTTTTTGTAAAATTCCTAGTTTCCGAAATATATGATTTTCAAAATTGGACTGTTTTCAAAAAAAAACATGAAAAATAAAAAAGTTTTATTATATAAAATAAAGGAAATAAAGACCATTCGTTTCAACCATGACACAACGTTCTATCATGTTTGGTTTTTATTCTATCGCCTATTTTCAAAAACAAAAATTTTCAAAAAAAAATGAAAAATGTAACGAGTGGTCCGTAGGAAAGAGCTCGTCAGCCCGAGTCCAACGACGTGTCGCATGCCCATGGTTTCATGAAATATATATGAGAGTTCAGAGTAGCGAAGCGGCTCGTGTCACTCGTTAGAACTCTTAACTCTCCCCTACTACTCAGATTAACTAACTTGGTGTATATTTTACAGTAAAATGTGTATAGCCGTGTTGGAGCTGTAGGTTGTTTTATTGATGGTGATCGTAATACTCGACATAATCATAATCATTGTAAACGTTATTAGAATACAATGACATTGTAACAGGTAACCATTGCTCGACCTTAAACAAGGAAATAATTAGGACATAAGGTTTATTTACGACATTTATTTACAGAAGAAATTAAAAACTATCTTTTTTATAAGCATTTTCTTCTCACCGCGTTACAGTGGGTTTCCTGATAGAATGTAGCATTCATGATTAGCAACTCTGCAAGTTCCAAGAGATTTATTTAAATCCACATTCATTGAAAAGAGGTTGCTCCTAACTCCTTTATCTCTAGTGAACATTATCCACGCTACTATACTCAAGAGACTAATCCCAATCGTTTTCTGGTCATCCCCACATACAGTAATATTAATGTGAAATTCCAGTGATATTTCTGGGTAGGTCACTAAGATTTTCTGCCCCTTAAAACAACAACCACAAACAATCCAATAATATTCCAGCTGATCCGTTTATCTAAGGGTTAAAAGTCTGAATGTTATTCAATGACAGCGCGCACCAATACACACGTTGTGTACACATCCTTAGTCTGCCCAACGAAGCATAACGCTACTCACGTCCACATCCCCTAACTTCACGCCCAAGACCCCTTGTTTCTCCGGAAGCGCTCAGCTGTGCATCACTGCTTTGAAGAAGAACCATAGTACAAAGATGAATCGTAACCTTTTTGCTTCAGAAAAATAGATATATTTCTGAACTCGTAGATAAGATACCTAATCCAAAGACGATGTCGTCAGACATCGTAGCACTTCCTCATCAATGAAGATGTGTGAAGCTTTGAAGTGGGACTATAAGGGGAAAAGAAAATGAAATGCCTGGTACAGCATATATCTTTCTCTTTTCCTTTCCTCCTCATTTCTGGATCACACTAAGGACACGGCTCTCAGTGACGTTGAACACCGCAGTCTTTGCTGAGAGCAGAAAAATTGGCCTGCCCTCACTTATAAAAATACAAAGCATATATGGCACGAGGATCTGTACCAACAGATATTAGTGCATTTCCTTCCACTTATGGGAATGCTAGTTATATGCTCGTTGAATCAATCACCAGTCAGTGTGTCTCAGCCCCAGACCACAACAGTCCGCCTTGCGCCTTCACTTGGTGTGGAAATGTAACTGGTACCTTGGGAGAAACGTGCAGCCTGATAGCTCGGACAAGGTTTGTCGCTTTCAGAATGGGGAAGCACTTACCTGTAGGAGCAGGACGTGGTCCTGTGGGGATCAGCACGTCAAGTGGGATATCAACTGCTACAATTACGAGACAAATAGAGTCTGTGATACATTGACATTGGGAGGGAATGAGAGTAAACGATACCTGCATTTATTTCTTACATTTCTGTTTCACTTCTGGGTCCGAAGGTATTTTCACCAGCACCATTTACAAGATAACGTTTTAAACTCGCCTGCAAACCTGTGACATTTTAAGTGTCTTTGGTATATGAACGGCAAATCAGTTATATTTGTTTACATTTTACTTCCTCTTGAGCCCGACATCACTTCTTCGATGTGACATCGATGGCTCATGTAAAGTCACTATTCCATGGACGAATCGAGGACTTCAAACTAGCACAATATTCTCCTTGGAAATAACACTCTTTTGAAGCAGCATGAGTTGCCGCGCTGGTGATATTTATTTTAACATATATTTTGCAGACTGGAATTAGTAGATATTTGTACAGTATTTGAGAGACTGGAAATTTCTACGATTTTTGGTACTATGGGCAAATGCAGTTATGCGAAGAATATTTAATAGTTGCACTCTAGACTGGAGTAAACCCATCGAAACTTCCGTCATCTTGATGACCACACTATTGTCTCAGGCATGGTCCTGACTGGATGTTTATTTTGCCTGCGCTAATGAATCCACCTGTGAAATACACGTGAAGTATCAACTTTGTGTGAATTATTTCTAAATGTGTGGAGGATAACAGCTGTTATAATTAGGAGCTATTATTCGACTTCGACGAGTAATATTTATAAAATTTGGGTGAATTTCGTGAATCCAGGACTTATAACGTGCCGAGCACATGGTCGCATGCCGGCATGGCAAAGTGGTAAAATACTATTAGTCCATCAATCATATCACTGTAAGGACTTGTATTTAATTGTGTTATATTCAACGATAGGTGAAAGTAATTATTCTGTACAGGGATAGAAAGTGATAAAGTGAATTATTAACATCACAAGTTTGGAGTGAGTACCGTTGCACAAGCATCGATTATAGCATCTGAGAGCGGAAGAACGTGGTCATTTTTGCTAAGAGCCGCTATCAGTGTAAATTCAGTGTGCTTGAAAAGAATAATCACGCTATAATTTAAACTAAGTGAACACGCCAAATACTGGATAAAAATTTCCGCTACAATACTAGTTGAACACCACGAGGAGATGATTTTCCCTCCTGCGATGGATGTCGATATGGAATAACTCAATATGCAGGGGAATAGTGGAGGTTGATGTTTACTGGAGGATGGATAACGATATGTCAATTCCTACCATGACATTATACACGCTAATGACACCAGGCAAGGCTCGAACGCTGGATTACTATTGAAGGTCACGTGAGTGTGACTACTAAGTCCATTTTATGTATGATCATGACACAGCGGGAATAGTTTTATAGACCTTACTTATGGCACATTCTATAGCTAGGATTTATGAATATTCGGCATAATTACATTGGTCATTGGTTATACAACGCATTGTTTCGCTAGAGCCTGGAGGATGAAGCTCTTACTCATTTGTGTGAATAGATTTTGTTTGGTTATAAAACAGTGCTCCAAACTCAATGACTTACGCAGTACGGTTATGCAAGTTTCTGTTAGGACGTCATTCCACTGGCTTTCTTTTGTTTGTTTCCATTATGAGCTGACATTCAGACGACAATAAAAATAATGCAATGTTCAGATAAAGACGAGCCAATGAAGCGGTCTTTGGTTCGATGTGGAGAGCCGCAGTATGATTGTTAAGCACCCCAGAATGATAGCAAATCTCGTTTAGAGTGTATTAGACACTTAATAAAATACTGCCGCAGTTAACGAAGAACTTTGTGTAATATTAAAGAGTACATTTAGGAACAACAGCTGATTTTACAGCTTATATAAATTTGTCCACAGGCTGGAGTTTTGTATCAAATAGGTGACTGTTATTGTAATATTTTGAGGTTCACCACAATGGTAGGGTGTTTGACCCATGGTTGTGAGATACGCTTTGGTACTTCTTTGCCTAGAAACATGAACGTTTTTGACTTGTTGACTAAGCTACTGGCCGACGGGCCGAGTGTTATTGCTGATCACTTAAGGAGTGTAGATGGAGGTATGTGTACAGAGTTTTCACAATTATTTGAGGTAATCTTAGTCGTCAACCCACACTAATCTTCACACTTACGAGTTTAAATGGTCACTAAAATATACAAAGAAACTGATAGGACTAAAATAATATTACTAAAATTTAATAATACTAGTTGATACCCGTCAAAACGTGACGGTCATTGGTAAAATAATGAAGGATTCTCTTATACAGTATGCATTTTTTGAACGATTACTTGTTGACACTGTTGCAAGTTTATGGGCGTCGAAAATCGACTTCGCAACATATAACTGGCCATGACTGAAATCTTGATGAGGCAAATAGAGACCTATATGTTCCAGAGCTTCCCCTTGAGCTTTATTGATTATGATAAAATACGCCAAGCGAATTGGAAATTGGAAAATTGAAGTGTATTATCGGAAGATGCTAAGTCAAGTCGAAGGATTATAGCTCTTTGCCCATTAAGTGATTTGCCTCCACACATACTTACTCTAAAAGTTTGAGCCATAGAGCCACAACAATATTTCCCCCCTTTTTAACTGTCATAGACAAAGATCTCAGTAAGACGCGGCGGGATCCGCCATTTCTCTGGTGGAATAGAACAATTGTGCGCAAGCGCTGGAACGCCAAATATTACATTTTCCTTTCATAATTTAAAAATACACTCTAACATATATTTTCCTTTTAAAGACACTCTGCAAATCTACATTCCAAGAACTTGCGTTACAATGTATTACGAAGTTAATCGGTTAAGACGTTATATCAATCTCCCGGTAACAAAAATCAGCTTAGTTTTTTAAATACCATACATAGATTGATTGTAACAAAAGATAATTCAGTCGAAACCCATCAAAACTTGACGGTCGATGGGAGAATATTTACTGAGGAATTTTCTTATATATTCTTTGCACGATTACTTTTAGGTACTATTGATACTTTAAGGGCGTCAAAAGATTGCACTCTCGAAGTTGCAACATACTGCTGGCCTGACTGAAAACTTGATTAGGTAAATTGAGACCTATACCTTCGAGAGTTTCCCCTTGAGCAATGATTGTGATAAAGTATGCCAAGCGAATTGGAAAATGTTGCCTCGTAAATGAAAATGGTAGTGTTTTCTTGGATGGTGTTAAATCAAGTCGAAGGAATAGACCCCTCTGCCTAATTGTAACTGCACTTATTATTTCCAAATCCAAGCAATATGGTTGCATTTAGGAGCCCTTGGGAAACGTTCAGATTTCTAAGGAGCATATTATGAGTCAAGCGTTTGGACTATGTGGAGGCATACCATTTAATTCCAAGAAATTCAAGAATTCTGCAGGAAACTGATATAAACGTATAGGTCTCAATTTTCCTCATCAAGTTTTCAGTCATGGCCAGCAGTATGTTGCAATGTCGAGAGTGCAATCTTTCATCTTCAGTATTTAATCTGTTAATGCAGGTGTATGTTTTTGAACTAAGTTACTGGCGAGAAGATCAATGACTTATAAGTTGATTTCATTACATTGTTCATTTTTTGGTGTAAGAATCCCTCAGTATGCCTTCCTTCGGAGGTAAAGTACATCCGGCGGTTCTATGTCTTAGATTTTTGACATGAAAAAGAATCTTCCACTAACTACAGTACATTTGTGTGAAGCCAAAATTTGTAGGTTAGATTATTTGATAACGCTATATTAGTTCCAAAGTTCGTCGCCAGGGGATGGCTGCGATGATATCTAGTAGCCAAATCCGCAGCTAGATGTCGTGGACGGTAGCATTTGGTAAAAAAGTAGGAACTACTGTACTTGAAAATTTGATCGTCTTCAGTCCTTACCTGAATCATAGATAACACACACTAATACAGCCATCACAGTTATTAACACCGGTTATCAGACAGATTCTACACATACACCCAATGTACACGAGGCTACATGACCGCATTGTCGCAGCCTCTAAACTAAGGAACCAACCAACCATTGGTATAATAATGCAAACTTTCGAGACATCTATTATATCCTCCGCAGAAGTAAATGTTTCAGTCACGATATCCTCATGCTTTGCAAGTTTGGCTGGTAATTCAGTAACACTTGATTATCACCATCCATAGAGAAGTAGTCGCCGTTAACATGCAGCATAAAATCAGAAAATGCCATTTCACCTGGTTTCAATCACGTGTTTTTATGTAAGTGGCGTATTTTGGAGAAGGGTCAGAGAGAAGAGTATTTAATATAATTGTGAATAACTGTTTGGCGAGAAGCGTGCGACAGACCTGAAGTCTCAATGAAGAATAACTTTCCCACAAAAAGGAATAATGTCGTTACGTATCTTTTAGAAGTTGGTTCACACACATTAATGAATGAATGTTTGCCATTGGGGCTCCATCCCAAATTATGAGCCGAGCTAAACGAATAACGTCAACTGGATTTTGATATGCTCTTGCAAAAATTGTTTTGCAAGCATTCACTTGATTTGCAGATCTGACTCGATTAGCTTCTGGAGAATCTAATATATACAACTGGCCGCAATAACCGCAGCTTATGATTTTGGAATATAACTAAGAAATGCGATGATGTGCAATTCCATACATTTTAAAACAATATGGACCGTATGCATGTGGCACAGTAACATTGGTACCGGTACCAAATGAAACGAAGTTCATAGCATTGTTGTACTGCCGATTATTATCTCTGAAATTCCTTGAGATATCATCTCCAGTGAAAAATTGTTGCAGCCTGTCGAATATTTTATATTTAGTCAGATCAATATTACCATTACAACAGCAAAGGTCAAAGTAACCAAGCGTAGATTTCTTGCAAGAGAATAATACAGTGCAGAACAATGATTACATTTGTCCATTAAGGACCCTGCACTGTATATCATATTATCTGGAATTGCTTCTGAAATTGCATATTTATATTAGATTTGAAAAGTGGCTTTGCATTTTTCTCCGATTTCTCTTTTTTTTCGGCTAATGTTCTTTTTCGTCAAATGGGTTTATTTATAGTAGCATTTCTCCCCAAATTAACGTCATATTCAAAACACTATAGTGGCCTGCATCAACGCAGCCGCCAAATATTAAATGGCAAATAATAATTCTATTGAAAAAATCAACAGCATGGTTAGATTACTTGTCATGTATTCTAAACAAATAATCAATAAACAATAATATTCACTGATACTATGAAGTTCAGAGACTTTCATTCTCAAGTTGGATGCTCATGAGAATGCGGTGAGACTGATTGCCAATAATAAAGTCCTTATAATTATCCCTGCCAGCAACAATTTTTGCAATTTGCTTGCAAACGCAGCTTAGGTCACCATTTGGAAATAAACAGCACGAAACTGCTGTAAATAAGCAATTTCCATCACCTGTTGTAGGTACAATCCTTTGCATTTCCATGACAGTAAATTATGTAAGGGAGAATAGAATCAGTTTGCCAACTACTGGGATGAGCATAGACTCACTTCGCCAGCCTCCGTAATGGAGGGAGTTTTAGAATTATAAATGTTCAGTGCATGTCAAAAATCATATTAACACAGGGAAACCCACTCTTTAAGACTACATTCCGAGCCATCACCCAAGATTACGGGTTCGATCCCTTCTCTGCCAAGAAATTTAATTCTGGTCTGAGTGCTGGAACGGGGTGCACTCTTGAGGCAAAATTAAGAATAGCAAGGTTCGAATCCCACCTCAGTAATCATGGATGTGGTTTTCCGTGGTTTCCCATTTCCACTCCAGGAAAATACCGGGATAGTTCCTAACTTAAAGTCTCGGTCGACAACTCCCCATTCCCCACCTTAATTGCAAATGGACACATCAATATAGCCATCACAATAACACAGGTTATCAGAGAACATTTTATACACACACAAAGAAGACGGGGCTGAGTGACCACGATATCCGAGTCCATCAAATGAATTATGTTCGCCAATTGTCTCTCATGGCGGAAGCGATTGTGGCCATTTTAATTTAATAATTTAAAAGTATATGGCAACGTAAATCGTGGAGAATTCCTTACTTTACGTGAATAATAAAAGTAAAATATGTTTACACAATGTATTACCAACAGGAAGAAGGCATAATTGGAAAATAAACATTCATGTCTGAGGTGGGATTCGAACTCCCACGATAATGCATAATGAAATTCGTAAACTTAAACGCTGACCCTGAGCCACCCAGACAATAGAACGAAATTGCAATATTGAGGTACTTAAACAGCATACACACTCAACTGACTGTTGAAGTTCTTCAATACATCCCTTATTTTATAATTCTATTTCAATGTATATTGTGGAAACATCATAAACAATATTCGGGACCCTCTTTAATTCTCATAAATAAAGATTTCAGTAGGACGCGGTGGGATGTGATATTTCGCTCGTGTAATAAAAAGCCATTGTGAGCAAGCGCGGGAGCGACAAATATTATATTTTTTTTATTAAAGAGAATTCGTTACTATAGGGGAATTTTAAAATTTATTATTAGCCTGCTTTACACATTTTGCAAAAATTAGGAAAAAGTAGACTTATGAGATCAGGCAAATGTGTGTCTGTCTGTCTGTCTGTCAGTCCTTCTGTCTGTCTGTCTGTCTGTCCTTCTGTCTGTCTGTCTGGCTGTGTGTGTGTCCCCCCCCCTATCAACTCCTAAACGGCTGCAGCAATCGAAACAAAATTTGGTAGGAGTAAAGATCTACACCTGGATATCTCACGGCCATATTTGAAAATGATGTCAGTGCTACCAACTGCTGAAAAATCGCAATTGAAATTTGAGCTCCATGTTGGATATCTTGGAAGGTATGAATGGGAGCTATTTCAAAATTGGCACACGTATAGATAATAATATTCCAGTTTAATTTCCAGGTGGCCATACATCGCAGTGTTGCCAAAATGATTATAAGCCTGCTGATAGGTCCATAATTTAAATGCATATAACGTCTACACTATCAATTGGATTTCAACCAAATATCGTATGTACAATATGTACATAAACAGATATAACTGAGCGTATTCTTAAGAGCCACCAGGGCTGCCAACTGTTAATAAATGATCTCAATTTTTTAAAATCCAAATACCCATATATCAGAAAGTATGCAAGCCGACAGCTTTAAACAATGCACACGTATAGTACCTGACGTTCTATATTAATTTGGAGTAACTTATATACGTCAGTGCTACCAACATAACTCTAAGCCAGCTGAGAGGTCCAACTTTAAATACATGTAACTTCTATACTATCATTTGGATTTCGACCAAATTTCGTGTGTGCTGTGTTTACCATAGCACACACGATGCCGATTCTTAAGAGTAACCAGGGCTGCCAACTGTTCATAAATACTGCCTCTATTTTTGTTACCCTAATATCAATATATCAGAAAGTATGCAAGCCAATAGCTCTAAACTTTGCACATGTATAGTACCTGGCATTCTAGATTAATTTGGAGTAAGTAATATAGGCCTACGCCAGTGTTGCCAAAATGATTCTAAGCCTGCTGATAGGTCCAATTTTAAAATGCATGTAAATTCTACACTAACTAATGGATTTCATTCAAAATTGACACAACAATAGATCATATTATTTCAGATTATTTCTGACCAACATGATTTTACGCGCGCTGTTAGATCCATTGTTTAACTGCATGTAACGTCCATGCTTACCATTGGACTTCAACCAAATTTTGTATTCTGTACCTTAAGAGATGGAACTAAGAATATGTTCAGTCACCAGGGCTGCCAACTCTAGTTCTCTATTAGGCTTCATTATGCCAGGTGTACAGTATTTCGAACTAATTAGAAATTTCGATATTATCAACTTAATTTCGTCATTATTCTAGATAGATCCATATAGATTAATAATTGACATGAATCTTAAATTTTTAAGATAAGTAGGCTCTTTAGTTCGTCACGGAACTTCTTGTTTTATTTTATTTAGTCAATTTACCCTTTAGGTTGGTGGTTCCCACAGACTCAGCGAGGGAACTCACCACTACCGCCTCTATGGGCAGTGTCCTCGAGCTTGGAACATCTGGTCGGGATGGATACAACTGGGGAGATGTGATCAGCACTTCCCCCAGGCAGCCTCACCTGCAAAGCGAACAGCGGCCTCATGAGGGATGGGAAGGAATGGAAGATTGAGATGGATAGGCATTTGCCCGAAAACGAAGTGGGAAACCATGGAAATCCACTTCAAGGATGGCTGAGGTGGGAATCGAAACCCCTCTACTCATTTGGACCCCACGAGGCTGAGTAGACCCCGTTCCAGTCCTCATATCACTTTTCAAATTTCGTGGCAGAGCCGGGAGT